>CAWUFW010007885.1:0-600000 GCA_963921515.1 Calotriton arnoldi
CCAGGTACCTACCGTTAGGACCACAGAGCTGAGTTGCAGAGAGGCGTTCGAGGCCACGCACCTTTTTTCACCTCTCTGCAACGCAACTCTGTTGTGCTTACTGAAGGTACCTGGTGGGCTAGTTGGCCCCCAGGGTCCCTCAGGATTCAAAGGAATTAATTCCCCAACTTAAAACGCACCACAGGGCGTGTTTGCGCACATGTCACCTGAGGCCCCACCCCTCCCTTCACCACTGTGCAAACGCGCCCCGTGGTGCGTTTTAAGTTGAGGGATTAGGTCACCTTGAATCCTGAGGGTCCCTGGGGCCCAACTAGCCCACTAGGTACTTCCAGTAAGCACCACAGGCCTGCGTTGCAACGCCTGTAACAAATTGTGCAGTTGTGTTTAGGTAGTGAAGAGGGTCGTGCTGGGGGTAGTGTTTTAGGGTTTAGGGTAGTGCAGTGGTGTTTGTGTAGTGTAGGGGGTCATGCTGGGGGTAGATTTAGGGTTTAGGGTAGTGCAGTGGTGTTTGGGTAGTGTAGGGAGTCGTGCTGGGGGAGTGTTTTAGGGTTTAGGGTAGTGCAGTGGTGTTTGGGTAGTGTAGGGGGTCGTGCTGGGGGTAGTGTTTTAGGGTTTAGGGTAGTGCAGTGGTGTTTGGGTAGTGTAGGGGTCGTGCTGGGGGTAGTAATTTAGGGTAGTGCAGTGGTGTAGTGTAGGGGTACTGCTGGGGGTAGTGTTTTAGGGTTTAGGGTAGTGCAGTGGTGTTTGGGTAGTGTAGGGGTACTGTTGGGGGTAGTTTTTAGGGTTTAGGGTAGTGCAGTGGTGTTTGGGTAGTGTAGTGGTTCGTGCTGGGGGTAGTTTTTAGGGTTTAGGGTAGTGCAGTGGTGTTTGTGTAGTGTAGGGGTAGTGTTTTAGGGTTTAGGGTAGTGCAGTGGTGTTTGTGTAGTGTAGGAGGTCGTGTTTTAGGGTTTAGGGTAGTGCAGTGATCTTTGGGTAGTGTAGGGAGTCGTGCGGGGTAGTGTTTTAGGGTTTAGGGTAGTGTAGGGGGTCATGCGGGGGTAGTGTTTTAGGGATTAGGGTAGTGCATTGGTGTTTGGGTAGTGTAGGGGTCATGCGGGGGTAGTGTTTTAGGGTTTAGGGCAGTGCAGTGGTGTTTGGGTAGTGTAGGGGGTCGTGCTGGGGGAGTGTTTTAGGGTTTAGGGCAGTGCAGTGGTGTTCGGGTAGTGTAGGGGGTCATGCTGGGGAGTGTTTTAGGGTTTAGGGCAGAGCAGTGGTGTTCGGGTAGTGTAGGGGGTCATGCTGGGGGAGTGTTTGAGGGTTTAGGGCAGTGCAGTCGTGTTCGGGTAGTGTAGGGGGTTGTGCTGGGGGTAGTATTTTAGGGTTTAGGGTAGTGCAGTGGTGTTCGGGTAGTGTAGGGGGTCGTGCTGGGGGTAGTGTTCTAGGGTTTAGGGCAGTGCAGTGGTGTTTGGGCAGTGTAGGGGGTAATGCTGGGGGTGGTGTTTTAGGGTTTAGGGCAGTGCAGTGGTGTTCGGGCAGTGTAGGGGGTCGGCTGGGGGTGGTGTTTCAGGGTTTAGGGCAGTGCAGTGGTGTGTGGGCAGTGCAAGGGGTGGTGTTTCAGGGTTTAGGGCAGTGCAGCGGTGTTCAGGCAGTGTAGGGGGTGGTGCAGGGGGTGGTGTTTCAGGGTTTAGGGCAGTGGTGTTCGGGCAGTGTAGGGGGTCGTGCTGGGGGTGGTGTTTCAGGGTTTGGGGCAGTGCAGTGGTGTTCGAGCAGTAAAGGGGGTCGTGCTGGGGGTGGTGTTTCAGGGTTTAGGGCAGTGCAGTGGTGTTCGGGCAGTGTAGGGGCGGTGCAGGGGGTGGTGTTTCAGGGTTTAGGGTAGTGCAGTGGTGTTCGGGCAGTGTAGGGGGTCGTGCTGGGGCTGGTGTTTCAGGGTTTAGGGCAGTACAGTGGTGTTCGGGCAGTGTAGGGGGTCGTGCTGGGACTGGTGTTTCAGGGTTTAGGGCAATGCAGTGGTATTCGGGCAGTGTAGGGGGTTGTGCTGGGGCTGGTGTTTCAGGGTTTAGGGCAGTGCAGTGGTGTTCGGGCAGTGTAGGTGGTCGTGCTGGGGCTGGTGTTTCAGGGTTTAGGTCAGTGCAGTGGTGTTCGGGCAGTGTAGGGGGTCATTCTGGGGCTGGTGTTTCAGGGTTTAGGGCAGTGCAGTGGTGTTCGGGCAGTGTAGGGGGTCTTGCTGTGGCTGGTGTTTCAGAGTCTAGGGCAGTGCAGTGGTGTTCGGGCAGTGTAGGGGGTCTTGCTGGGGCTGGTGTTTCAGGGTTTAGGGCAGTGCAGTGGTGTTCGGGCAGTGTAGGGGGTCATGCTGGGGGTGGTGTTTCAGGGTTTAGGGCAGTGCAGTGGTGTTCGGGCAGTGTAGGGGGTCGTGCTGGGGCTAGTGTTTCAGGATTTAGGGCAGAGCAAAGGTGTTCAGGCAGTGTAGGGGTTTTGCTGGAGGTGGTGTTTCACGGTTTAGGGCAGTGCAGTGGTGTTCGAGCAGTAAAGGGGGTCGTGCTGGGGGTTGTGTTTCAGGGTTTAGGGCAGTGCAGTGGTGTTCGGGCAGTGTAGGGGGCAGTGCAGGGGGTGGTGTTTCAGGGTTTAGGGCAGTGCAGTACTGTTCGGGCAGTGTAGGGGGCGTGCTGGGGGTGGTGTTTCAGGGTTTAGGGCAGTGCAGTGGTGTTCGGGCAGTGTAGAGGGTCGTGAAGGGGTGGTGTTTCAGGGTTTAGGGCAGTGCAGTGGTGTTCGAGCAGTGTAGGAGGTCGTGCTAGGGTTGGTGTTTCAGGGTTTAGGGCAGTGCAGTGGTGTTTGGGCAGTGTAGGGGGTCGTGCAGGGGCTGGTGTTTCAGGGTTTAGGGCAGTGCAGTGGTGTTCGGGCAGTGTAGGGGGTCATGCTGGGAGTAGTGTTTTAGGGTTTAGGGTAGTGCAGTGGTGCTTTTGTAGTGTAGGGGGTCGTGCTGGGGGTAGTGTTTTAGGGTTTAGGGTAGTGCAGTGGTGTTTGTGTAGTGTAGGGGGTCATGTTTTAGGGTAGTGCAGTGGTGTTTGGGTAGTGTAGGAGGTCGTGCTGGGGGTAGTGTTTTAGGATTTAGGTTAGTGCAGTTGTGTTTGGGTAGTGTAGGGGGTCGTGCTGGGGCTAGTGTTTTAGGGTTTAAGGTAGTGCAGTGGTGTTTGTGTAGTGTAGGGGGTCGTGCTGGGGGTAGAGTTTTAGGGTTTAGGGTAGTGCAGTGGTGCTTGTGTAGTGTAGGGGGTCGTGCTGGGGGTAGTGTGTTAGGGTTTAGGGTAGTGCAGTGGTGTTTGTGTAGTGTAGGGGGTCATGTTTTAGGGTAGTGCAGTGGTGTTTGGGTAGTGTAGGGTGTCGTGCTGGGGGTAGTGTTTTTGGATTTAGGTTAGTGCAGTGGTGTTGGGGTAGTGTTTTAGGGTTTAGGGTAGTGCAGTGGTGTTTGTGTAGTGTAGGGGGTCATGCTGGGGGTAGTGTTTTAGGGTTTAGGATAGTGCAGTGGTGCTTGTGTAGTGTAGGGGGTCGTGCTGGGGGTAGTGTTTTAGGGTTTAGGGTAGTGCAGTGGTGTTTTTGTAGTGTAGGGGGTCATGTTTTAAGATGCAACGCTCCAATACCTGACCAGTCTGCACTACATAAAACTGCAAAAAACTAAAAATAAAAAGTGTTTTGCACACTTTTGTCATTGGGCTATATGTGGGCTACATCTGGGTAATATTTGTGCTACATTTGGGCTCTTTTTTCACTGGGGGCCATCTTGGAAGACTTCTTTGTTATGAAGTTTCCTAATTTCCTCATTTACTGCAGTCTCCTCAGTAGGAAATGCTTTCAGTTTTTTACTTTGATTCCATCAAGAAGGCATTCAGATGTGTCACACATTTGCCATAAATTCAGAATGTTAGCACTCTAGTTGTTCATTAGATCACTGTAGTAAAGCTACTGCTCACCAAGGAGTTAACTGGAAGTCTACTGCTGGTATTGAAAGTGATTGTTTCAGTCTGCATGTCAGAATTTTCTAATGAAATAGAAGAGGATTTGAGATCTCACTTAAAACATGCCCTACATTTTCTTTTTGCAGTACTAACCATAATTTCTATGGCAAAATGAACCCCCTCATTTTGTTCCTTTTAAATTAAATGTTTTAAGTGTTACCAGTTTATTCCAATCAAGATGGCTTCAGGTGTGCCATACTTTTGTCATAAGTAAGGCTGTTAGCACTCTAGTTGTTCTTTAGAACACTCTGGGAAGCTGCAGTAGAACACAAAGGCATCAACTGACAGGCTGCTCCTGTTGAAATATAACAGGAAGATATTTGAGATCTCACTTAAAACATGTCCTAATTTTTCTTTCTACAGCACTAACCATAATTTCTATGGCAAAATGAACCCCCTCATTTTGTTCCTTTTTAAATTAAATGTTTTAAGTGTTACCAGTTTATTCCAATCAAGATGGCTTCAGGTGTGCCATACTTTTGTCATAAGTAAGACTGTTAGCGCTCTAGTTGTTCTTTAGAACACTCTGGGAAGCTGCAGTAGAACACAAAGGCATCAACTGACAGGCTGCTCCTGTTGAAATATAACAGGAAGATATTTGAGATCACACTTGAAACATGTCCTAATTTTTCTTTCTACAGCACTAACCATAATTTCTATGACAAAATGAACCCCATCATTTTGTTCCTTTTTAAATTAAATGTTTTAAGTGTTACCAGTTTATTCCAATCAAGATGGCTTCAGGTGTGCCATACTTTTGTCATAAGTAAGACTGTTAGCACTCTAGTTGTTCTTTAGAACACTCTGGGAAGCTGCAGTAGAACACAGAGGCATCAACTGACAGGCTGCTCCTGTTGAAATATAACAGGAAGATATTTGAGATCACACTTGAAACATGTCCTAATTTTTCTTTCCAGAGCACTAACCATAATTTCTATGACAAGATGAACCCCATCATTTTGTTCCTTTTTAAATTAAATGTTTTAAGTGTTACCAGTTTATTCCAATCAAGATGGCTTCAGGTGTGCCATACTTTTGTCATAAGTAAGGCTGTTAGCACTCTAGTTGTTCTTTAGAACACTCTGGGAAGCTGCAGTAGAACACAAAGGAATCAACTGACAGTCTCTGCCCTTGTTGGATGTACATGTTTTACTGAGAATGTCAGACTTCATTCTCACATGACTGAGAAAGATAATGTGAATTTACAGAAAATATGCTCTCATTTTAGCTTCTGGAGCACCTTCCAAAACTGTATGGGACAAGCATGTGAAAATAGTTTTCTCTCAAACATGATTCATGATATCCCAGCAGAAGGTTTTTCACAGGGTAAAATCACCTTAGAACACACCACAATTCCTGAAATTAGTATGGTACCATCAACAAATGAATTCTAATGTAACTAAAGTCTGTTATCACCCTTTATAGTTCTCCTTTTGGTAACCCTCAAAATCTTCGATTCACTACAATGCATTTCAATGGGGTACTGTCATTTATATTGGTCCCAAGATGGCTGCCAGCAATTCCAGGATGAAGTGCTGACAGCCAATCAGATCTCACGATGACATGTGTGGTTAGGCTCCGCCCAGATATATATGTGTTTTTACTTTTGATTTTCTCAGCAACTACTGAACGGATTTACACCATTTAACAAAAAGGGTTCTTTCTGGACCAAGAACTACCTCTTTGCCAAATTTGGTGTAATTCCGTTCAGCAGTTCGAGCTGTAGCCTTGCATAAAGTTTCCTATGGGAAATTGATTTTTTTACTCTTATTTTTTAATTTCTCCGCAACTACTGAACGGATTTACACCATTTAACAAAAAGGGATCTTTCTGAACCAAGAACTACCTCTTTGCCAAATTTGGTGTAATTCCGTTCAGCAGTTCGAGTTGTAGCCGTGTCTAAAGTTTCCTATGGGAAAATGAATGGGGAAAACACGTTTTGGGACCCCCCTTTTTTCTCGGCCCCGCTTGACGAATCACCCCGAGACTTTCAGGGTAGGAGCAGACCGGAGCGGGCCATAAAGTTTGAAGATTTCGCGAAGATTCGTCAACCGACGCAAGAGTTATTTCAAATAGAATGTCGCGGATTTCCTATGGAAAATAGGTCCTAACTATAACTATCTACTGGCGACTGCCAGTAGATAATATATATATATATATCTATGTTAAATAATAATGTTTACATTAAGAATTTTATATTATTTCTAAATTAATGGGATTATTCAAATATGTAATGTGTTTGAAGTGAAGTGCTTTTTCTACTGCTGCTTAGACTCAATCAATCAATCAATGCATTTGTAGAGTGCACTACTCACCCGTGAGGGTCTCAAGGCACTAAGGGGGAGGAGGGCGGGGAAGTGCTGCTACTGCTCGAACAGCCAGGTCTTGAGAAGTCTCCTGAAGGTCAGCAGGTCCTGGGTCTGCCGCAGGTGGATGGGGAGGGTGTTCCATGTTTTGGCGGCAAGGTGGGAGAATGATCTGCCACCGGTGGTTGTTCGGTGGATGCGTGGAACGGTGGCAAGGGCGAGGTCAGCGGAGCGAAGCTGGCGGTTCGGGGTGTAGAAGGTGAGTCGTTTGTTGAGGTATGCTGGTCCGGCGTTGTGGAGTGCTTTGTGAGCGTGGGGGAGGAGCTTGAAGGTGATCCTCTTGTTGACGGGGAGCCAGTGCAGGTCTCTCAGGTGGGCAGTGATGTGGCTGTGGCGGGGGATGTCGAGGATGAGGCGTGCGGAGGCGTTCTATATGCGTTGAAGTCTTTTCTGGAGTTTGGCCGTGGTTTTCGTGTAGAGGGCGTTGCCGTAGTCCAGCCTGCTGCTGACGAGGGCCTGGGTGACCGTCCTTCTGGTTCCGGTGGGGATCCATCTGTAGATCTTGCGAAGCATGCGGAGGGTGTTGAAGCAGGAGGAGGAGACGGCGTTGACTTGCTGGGTCATTGAGAGTGATGAGTCCAGGATGAACCCCAGGTTGCGTGCGTGGTCGGTGGGTGTCAGTGCAGCTCCCAGCGCGGTCGGCCACCAGGAGTCGTCCCAGGCAGATGGGGTGGAGCCGAGGATGAGGACCTCCGTTTTGTCTGAGTTCAGTTTCAGGCGACTGTTCTTCATCCATTCGGCGACGGCCTTCATTCCTTCGTGGAGGTTGGTTTTGGCGGTGGGGGGGTCCTTGGTGAGGGAGAAGATCAGCTGGGTGTCGTCGGCGTATGAGACGATGTTGAGGTCGTGCGATCGGACGATGTTGTCGAGCGGTGCCATGTAGACGTTAAAAAGGGTCGGGCTGAGGGATGATCCTTGGGGTACGCCGCAGGTGATCTTGGTGGCTTCGGATCGGAATGGAGGGAGGCGGACTCTCTGGGTTCTGCCGGTGAGGAAGGAGGTGATCCAGTCCAGGGCTTTGTCGCGGATCCCTGCGTCGTGGAGGCGTGTGCGTAGGGTGTGGTGGCAGACGGTGTAGAAGGCGGCCGAGAGGTCCAGGAGGATGAGGGCCATGGTTTTGCCGTTGTCCAGCAGGGTCCTGATGTCGTCGGTGGCAGCGATGAGGGCGGTTTCGGTGCTGTGGTTGCTGCGGAATCCGGATTGGGACGAGTCCAGGGTGTTGTTCTCCTCGAGGAAGTGGGTCAGTTGCCTGTTGACAATCTTCTCGATGACTTTTGCTGGGAACGGGAGCAGGGAGATGGGCCGGAAGTTCTTGAGGTCCTTTGGGTCTGCCTTGGGTTTCTTGAGTAGAGCATTGATCTCTGCGTGTTTCCAGCTCTCCGGGAAGGTGGCGGTCTTGAAGGAGCTGTTGAGGATCTTCCTGAGTTGGGGTGCGATGATGGAGCTCGCTTTGTTGAAGATGTGGTAGGGGCAGGGGTCGGATGGCGAGCCGGAGCGGATGGTGTTCATGATTTTGATGGCATTGTTGTCATTGACGTGGTTCCAGGAGCGCAGGAGGCCGGTGTGGCTGGGGGGCGGTGAGTTTGAGGTATCGGCGGCTGTCGGGGGGGTTTGGGTATTGAAGCTGTCGTGGATGTCTGTGATCTTGCGGTGAAAGAAGCTGGCTAGGGAGTCGCAGAGGTCTTCCGACGGCGGGATGTCATTGGAGCTTGAGCTGGGGTTGGCGAGTTCCTTCACGATGATGAAGAGCTCTTTGCTGTTGTGCGCGTTGTTGATGCGTTCCTTGAAGGAGGTCCTTTTGGCGGTTTGAATGAGTTGGTGGTGCTTGCGGCTGGCGTCCTTGAGGGCAGCGTGGTTGTCCGGTGTCTGTTCGTGGCGTGGAAATAGTAAATAGTACCCCTCTGAAGTCCAATGCTTTCCCTACTGTTACATAGACTGAAGTGGTAACATTAAATTTTACCCCTCCATAGTCCAACACTTTCCCAAATATTGCGCTGTTTTGAGTGGTAATAGTAAATCAAACCTCTTCGAAGTCCAATACTTTCCCTACTGTTGTGTTGTTTGAAATAAGAATGATAAATTTAACCCCTCTGAAGTCCAACACTTTCCCTACTGTTTCGCTGACTGGAATATGAATAGTAAATTTTACCCCTCCAAAGTCTTACACTGTCCCTACTGTTTCACAGACTGGAGTAGGCATAGTAAATCTTACTCCTCCGAAATCCAACACTTTCCCTAGTGTTGCAGAGACTGGAGTGGGAATAGTTAATATTTTCCCTCCGAAATTCAGCACTTTCCCTACTGTTGCACTGACTGGAGTGGGAATAGTAAACAATACCCCTCCAAAATTCAACTCTTTCCCTACTTTTACACAGACTGGAGTGGGAATTGCAAATCTTACCTCTCCAAAATCCAACACTTTGCCTACTATTGCGCTGCTGGGTGGGAATAGTAAATCTAACCCCTGCAAAGTCCAATCCCTTTTCCTACAGTTGTGCTGTTTGGTGTGGGATTTGTAAAGTAGCCATTCTGAAGTTGTTCAATTTCACTACTGTTGCATAAACGGGAATAGGAACAGTATATCCATTATTCCCAAACTTCAATACTTTTCCTTAGATTGGTTAAATATATCTTTTATTATTATTTGTTTATTTTTTTATTTTTATATTTGTTTAAATTTAAAAAAAATTCTTAATTTATTTACATTTTCTGTAATTTTTTTCTTTTTGGTTTTTGCATGTTAATTTTATGTTTTATTGATTTATTTAATTTTTTGTAATTGAATTTTACATATTATTTATTATTCAGTTATATATATATGTGTGTGTGTTTGTGTTTATGTGTGTATATATATATATATATATATATATGTATATATATATATATATATTCACTGAAAAAAACAAAGGTTACAGGGACATTATAGTTAGGAAGTAGACTTAAAGAAACCTTAGAAATTCACACAAAAAACAAAAGGTTACAAGGACGTTATAGTTAGGTTCAGATTTTACACACACAAAACCATATAAATTCAGCAGTTATAGTTATCTCAAGAAACTATAACTCGTGCCCAAGGTAACTATAACTCACACCCTCACCAAGCACAGCTTTCTCATCATTAATTTTACGGCACATTTTGCAGTGATATTATCAATGATGTCATAGACAATGTTATCAGTGATATAACATGAGCAAGCACCGGAGGCCACACTTGCGTTTTTTAAAAAATGTTGTCATGGATCCTGAATGAATTCACAGCAAAAGATTTTAAACAAAGCATTTTGGGCCCCTGTGAGACCCCACCACCAAGCCTCGAGGTTCATGGTATTCCTATCCTGCCCACTTGTGGTTTTTTTTAACGTTTTGATGGCTTTCACTACTTCCTGGTTGAAGTGGTGGCAGCCAATCAGATCTCAGCATGAGATATGTCGGATCCTCCGCGTCCCAAGATATATAATTTTTTTTTCAATTACTTAAAAACTACAGAACGGATTTATACCAAATTACAAAAAGAGATCTTTCTGGACCAAGAGCTACTTTTCTGTCAAATTTGTTGTAATTCCATTCAGCGGTTCAGGGCTGTAGTCTTATCTTAAGTCCCTAAAGGAAATTGCATTGGGAAAATGTGTTTTGGGACACCCCCTTTTGCTCGCCCCTTGCTTGACGAATTACCCCAAAACTTTCCAAACAGCAGCTGAAGTGAGTGGCAAACTAGTTTTGAAAATTTTGTGAAGAATGGCACCAATGTTCTTAGCAAAACAAAAAACACTTTTCCTATGGAAACTAGGTCCTAACTATAACTACCTACTGGTGACCGCGAGTAGGTAAAACATATGAACATTGAGGAAGGTGACAGCCGAAACTGTTTGTTTGCACACCCTTCTTTAAAAATAATGAATTTACCCCCGTGAGGCTGATTCCTTTGTGGGAGCAATTACGGAGCAGTGATATATATATTTGTATGATGGTACAACGCACGCCTTAACAACGCATGTCTGCACCATGCGGCAGTGTTTCAGGGTGGGGGGTAGGGTTTAGTACTCAGGAGGGGGTCGGGGTTGATTGTAGGGCAGGGTGGGCTGGGTCGGGATACTTAGCAGGTGTATGGGCCAGTTTTTAGGGCTCAGGACGGGGGGCTGGGGTGGCTTTTAGAGTGGGGGACATTTTTTAAGGCTGGGTGAGGGAAAAGAGACAGTTTAGAAGGCAGGGGCAGTTTTAGGCCTCAGGGCAGTGGGGCTGGGTCAGGGTACTTTAGAGGTGTAGGGGCAGTTTTTAGGGCTCAGGGCAGGGAGGACTGGGGTTAATGAAGTTTTTGGGGTGTGGGGGTCATTTTTAGGGCTCAGGGCAGGGCAGGGGGAAAAGGGACAGTTTAGAGAGCAGGGGCAGTTTTAGACCTCAGGGTGGGTAGGGCTAGATCGGAATACTTAAGGTATATATATATATATGAAGTCCCCTTCGCTGCTGAGGGTCCATAGGGGCCAACTAGCCCACCTGTTACCTCCAGTAAGCCCCAAACAGTGGGGTTGCTGAGAGGTGGTCGCAAGCCACGCCCCTTTCTCCACCACTCTACAAACAAGCCTTTCGGCACACTTCTGGTGGGAGGATGAGGTCCCATGCCTCCTGAGGGCCTCAGGACTAAAGTGGACTTCATCCTTCAAGCAGCAGTGGGCGCGAAGGCGCGTTTGCGGAGTGGTGGAAAAAGGGGGCGTGGCCTCTGACCACCTCTCAGCAATCCAGCTGTGTGGGGATTACTGGAGGTAACAGGAGGGATAGTTGGCCCCCCAGGACCCTCAAGAACCAAGGAGACTTCATCCCCCAAATAGGAGTGCGCCAGGAGGCACGTTTGCAGAGTGGAGGAGAAAGATGGCGTGGCCACCGAAAACCTCTCAGCAAACCCACTGTGTGGGACTTGCTGGCGGTAACAGGAGGGGTAGTTGGCCCTCAAGGACCCTCAATAGCCAAAGGGACTTCATTCCCCTACTAGTAGTGTGTCAGGAGGTGAAGATTTTACTCATACAAAACCAGAGAAATTCAGCCATTATAGTTAACTGAGTTAACTATAACTTGCGGCCCCGGAATGCACTGCTTATGATCTCACATATTACATCACTCATGACATGGTCAGTGACATCAGTGATGACATTTCAAATAACATCACTGATGACATATGTGATGACATCATCCACAGCATCTCTGATGCACCCACTCACACCCCTATAGAATCTTTTATACACCCATTGCCACTCCCACACAATCATTCACAAACTTATTCACTGAGCCATACCAGTACTTACACACCCATTCACTGATTCACAGATCTACACACACACACATCCACTTGCTCACCCATACAGCCACTCATACACCCACTCACTTACTAATACAACCATTGTCATATCCTCATATACCCATACAAATACTCACACACTGAGTGAGTCACCCTTAGAAATACTCATACACCTAGACACTCACCCATACAGTCAATCACACAGCCACATACTCACCTGAACAGTTACACACACACACCCACACCCACTTACTTACTCATACAAATAGTAACACGTAGTCACTCACCTATACAGTCACTGACAGAAGCACGCACTCATCCATATAGCCGCTCTCACATTCACTCACTCACACATACAGTCACTCATATACCCAGTCACTTACCTATACTGCCTTTCACATACCCAGTTACTCACCCATACTGATACAAGCACACCATCACTGACACAGTCATACAGACATTCACTCACCCATACAGCTTCTTGCACACACACACAGTA
Source organism: Calotriton arnoldi (assembly GCA_963921515.1). Lineage (NCBI taxonomy): Eukaryota > Metazoa > Chordata > Amphibia > Caudata > Salamandridae > Calotriton > Calotriton arnoldi. The sequence goes on from CAWUFW010007885.1 coordinate 12,139, forward strand.
CCCCATACAGGCACTGACTCACCCACTCATTCATCCATATAGGCAGTCACACACCTCCTCACCCAGACACACAGATACCCAGACAACCATTGAGGTAATCAGACAATGAGACAGTCACCCATATAGCCATTCACATACCCACTAACACACTCATATACCCACTTAGACATCAACTGACAGACAGATACACAAATTCACACAACCAGTCCCTCATCCATACATTCACTGAGACACCTAATCACTCACTTATACAGTCAGTCACGCACCCACTGAGTCATCCATACAGTCATTCATACACCCATTAATTCACCAATACACCCTGGTGTATATATTTGACAATCATAAACTTTTTTTGTAAAAACTCACAGTCACTGGATGATGTCATCATGTCATTTGAGATGTCATCAGTGATGTCACTGACCATGTCATGAGTGATGTAATATGTGAGGTCATAAGCAGTGCATTGCGGGGGCGCGAGTTATAGTTAACTCAGGTAACAGCTGAATTTCTCTGGTTTTGTATGAGTAAAATCTGACCCTAACTATAACGTCCCTGTAACCTTTGTTTTTTGTGTGAAAATATATATATATATATAGATATATTTATTTTTTCACTAAAAAAGGTTACAGGGACGTTATAGTTAGGAATTAGCATTCAGAAAACCTTAGAAATTCACAAAAAAACAAAGGCTACAGGGATGTTATAGTTAGGCTCAGGTTTCACTTGTATAAAACCAGTGAAATTGAGCCGATATGGTTAGCTGAGCTAACTATAACTCCCGCCCCCTCTAAGCACTGCTTATGACCTCACATATTACATCACTCATGACATGGTCAGCGATGACATCTCAAATGCTAACTAAAACGGCTAAATTTCAGTTTTTTTATGAGTAAAACCTGAGCCTAACTATAACGTCCCTGTAACCTTTGACTTTTTTAGTGACTTTCTAATATTTTTTGAATGCTAATTTCTATCTATAACGTCCTGTAACCTTTGTTTTTTTTAGTGAATTTTCTAAGGTTTTTTTAATGCTAATTCCTAGCTATAACGTCCCTGTAACCTTTGGATTTTCAGTGCATTTCTAAGGTTTTTTGAATGCTAATTCCTAACTATAACGTCCCAGTAACCTTTGTTTTTTGCAGTGAATATATATATATATATAACCTACTGGCAGTCGCCAGTAGGTGTTATAGTTAGGGTGTAGCTTCCATAGGAAGAGCTTTTTTTCCGTTTACCAATAATGTTGGCGTCGTTTGATGAATCCTCGCGAAATTTTCAAAACTAGTTCGAAGCTCACTTCAGCTGCTGTCTTAAAAGTTTCGGGATGATCCATCAAGTGGGGGACGAAAAAAGGGGGCTCCCAAAACAACTTTTCCTTTATGTTAATTTCCATAGGAGCTTTAGCCACAGCTACAGCCCGAACTCCTGAACGCAATTACACCAAATTTGGCAGATAGGTATCTGTTGATCCAGAAAGCGACCTTTTTGTTAATTGGTGTAAATCTGTTCAGTAGTTGCGGAGAAATTGAAAGAAATTTCCAGTTGTACATATAGGAATGTGGAGGATCCACGACTCCTTCTGATCTTGTGATGAGATCCGATTAACTGTCAACCCTTCAAACCAGTAAGTGGTGGCAGCCATCTTGTGACTCGGCTGGAACCAAGTCACAGAAAATACGTAAACAAAAAAGAAAAGAGGGCAGGGTCGAAATACCCTGATCCCTAGGCCTCTTAGGGGGGGTCCCACAGGGACCCCAGAGGGCCAAAAATTTCTTTTTTGTAAGTTTTCGGCGGGATCCACTGATAACGCAAAAAGAAAAACAAAGTGCGGACTCCCGCACTTTGTTATTTATTGGCCCTCGGGTGGGCCAGGCCATGGGGAAATTATGCAAATGAAGGAGACAGGTGCACAGGCCCACCCTCCCGGGACTTCTTTACAAAGCAATACGGGGGAGGCCCAGGGACCACCATATCTCCGGGGCTTTATCTTTATACAAGGCAGGGGGGCCTTGCTGATCTCTCGCAGCCCCGGGGGCCGCCATCTCCCCGGGGCTTTAGTGTTAAATAATGCCGGGGCTGCGCTGACCCCCCCACAGCCCCGGGGACTGGCACCTCCCCTGGGCTTTTGCCAAAATGAATGCAGGGCCCCCCTCTCAGCCCCAGGGACCACCACCTCCCCAGGGCAAAATTCAAGCAAGGAGGGGGTCATGAGGCCCCCCTCCTGGAGCCATAGATTACCCTGGGGATTGCCATCCCCCATGTCCAGCTCCTGCTATGTACCAGAGTGCCCACCCCGGGACATAGCTGTTTGCAATGGCTTGGCTGGAGCTTTACCTCCCCCTAAGCATTTGAAAACTGTACTCCGCTTTCAGCAAGCTAGAACATTGAAAATGGGGTCCCCGGGGCTGATATCGGCCCGGGAGGGGGGACCTGCTCCCTTTAATTTTGGAGGGAAAAAAGGCTGGGCCCAGGGGGTGTGGGGTCCCCGGGGCCGAAATCAGCCTGGGGAGGGGGTCCATATCTTTGGCACCATTGACGAATCTTCATGAAATATTACCAAAAAAGTGTCTCAGTGATTTCAGTTGTGCATGGAAAGTTTCAGGGGGATCCGTCAAGCGCGGGCCAACAAAAAGGGGAGGTCAAAAAAAGTATTTTTTTCCCATGTTAATTCCCTCAGGGATTTTGAACACGACTACAGCCCGAACCGCTTGATGGAATCACACCAAATTTGGCAGAAAGCTAGCTCTTGGTCCAGAAAGAGTGCTTTTTTATTATTTGGTGTAAATCCATTCAGTAGTTTTTGAGACATTAAAGAAAAACCAAATTTGTATATCTCAGGGCGCAAAGGCTCCGCAAACCCTCACGATCTCGTGCTGACATCCCATTGGCTGCCAACACTTCAACCAAGAAGTGTTGGCAGTCATCTTGGGACTTGACTTCAGCCGAGTGCCACAAAAAAATTTAAAAAAAAAGAAAAGGGGGTAACGTAGGAATGCCTTGAACCCTTAGCTCTGGTCATGGGGTCCCTCTGAGGGCAAATAAGCTGTTTTCTTTGTTTAAGTTGCAACAAAATCAAATTTGCTGCAAAAACATTTTTTTAAAACAAGCGCCAGCTCCCGTGCTTGTTTTGAATACAGCCCCTGGATGGGTCATGTCCAGAGAGCATTTTTTTAGAAAGGGAAGGGGGCACAGGGCCCCCTCCTAAGGCTCATTGAGTCCCGGGGACCACCATCTCCCTGGGGCTTTTTGTTAAAAAGGAGGGGCGCATGGGGCCCCCCTCCATGGGCTCTCTAAGATTAGGGGGCCACCACTTACCCGGGGCTAATTAAACATTGATGGGGTGCCGCACGGACCACCCCAAGCCCTGGGGACCACCATCTCCTTGGGGCTAAAAAACAAACAAAGTGGGGGCCCTGTTGACCCCTTGGGCCCCAGGGACCACCACCTCCCTGGGGCTAGCCCTTAAAAGTAAGGGAGGGGGCTGCACGGCCACCCTCCTGGAGCCATACATGGCCCTGGAGACTGACACCCCCCGGGCCAGCTCATGTTATATCCCAGTGTGCCCACCCCAGGACATAGCTGTTTGCTGTGATTTGGCAGGAGATTTGACAGCTCCCACCAAGTCAGAACAAACAATCCGCTTCCAGCAAGTGGGAGCTGACAAAATGCTCTTGCTTGCTGAAAGCAGAGGATTCACCTGTTTCCCTGCCCGCTGTGAAGCAGGCAGGGAAACAGATGAAAGGTTTTCTCTCACAGACAGGGACCTGCATGTTTAGCAGCTCCCTGTCTGTGAGAGCAATTCTGGGTCCCGCAGGAGGTGGGAAGCCGGCAGGGACCACGAGGCCATTGAGGTGGTCCCAAATGGGCACACACAATCAAGAGGCCGGGCTCTGCGGAGGGGGGCTGTGCGGCCCTCCTCCCCATTTGTTTGTGGCCATGCCCTGAGGATGGGGTCCCCAGGGCTGAAATTGGCACTGGGAGGGGGTCCGCAGGCCCTACTCCCCTTTTAAAAATAAATACATTTTAAAGACAGACCCTGAGAGAAGGGGTCCCCAGGGCTCACATTGACCCAGGGAGGAGTGCTGTGTGTCCTCTGTCCCCCATTGTATTAAGGTGAGTCTCGGGGGATGGGGTCCTTGGGGCCAAAAGTTGCCCCCCTCCTTTATTGAAATTGCAGTGGTCCCCCTACCCCATTATAGATAGAGGCATAGCTTGGTCAGTAAGAGTAGGGGGGGTGAGCTTCAGATTTGTTCAAATAAATTAGGGGACAAGCAGGGTGCAAATAGAGGTTTAAGGGACACGAATGGTGATTGATATGAGTACTAAGTGAGAGATACACAATATTTTGTAAAATATTTTTTTAGGACTTTCAAAACAGAGATGAGAGAGAGTATGTGTGTGTTTTTGCCAGTGTGTGAATGCAAAAATCCTGTGTGAAATCTGATACACACCTAACAATACATGACTGAAAGCACCTGTACCCACTCACAGATGCACTCAGGAATTCATACACCCACTCACAGACCGCCTCAGACACTCACGCACCCACTCACAGGCCCACTTAGACACTCACACACCCACTCACAGACCCACTCACAGACTCACGCACCCACTCACAGTCCCACTTCAGAGAATCATGCACTCACCCACAGACCCACTGAGAGACTCATGCCCTCAATTTCAGACCCACTAAGAAACCTGTGCACTCAGTCACAGACCCACTCAGAGACTTGTGCACTCACTCAGAGACCCACTCAGACACTCACGTACCCACTTATGGACCCACTCAGAAACTCACACACCCACTCACAGACCTGCTCAGACACTCACACACCAACTGACAGACCCACTCAGACATTCAGAGACCTACTGAGACACCCATTCACACATTCACTGTCAAAGGTTATTGTCATTTCTCCAACTCTCTGCAAACACGACTACTAGTTAAAAAAAACATAGAAATTCACTTTAAAAAACCAAAAGTTACAGGGATGTTATAGTTAGGAAATAGAATTTGAAAAACCTTAGAAATTTGCTGAAAAAACCAAAGGTTACAGGGACTTTATAGTTAGACTCAGATTTCACTCATGCAAAACAAGTGAAATTCAGCAGTTATAGTTACCTGAGCTAACTATAACTTACGCCCCTGCAATGCACTGCTTATGACCTCACATATTACATTACTCATGAGATGGTCAGTGACATCACTGATGACATCACTGATGGCATCTCAAATGACATCACTGATGATATCATACACAGAAACCCTTGCACCCCCAAACAACCTCTTGTATGCCCACCCATACACCCACACAACCAATCACATACCCATTCATAGACCCATACCAGTACTCAGACACCCATTCATTTTTCCTTAGAGCCACTCACATACCCACTCACTCACTTGTACAGCCACTCACACAACCATTCACTCACCCATACAGCTACTCATGCAATCAGTTACTCACCCATACAACCACTCCCAGAGCCACACACTCAGCTATACAGCTACTCACACACCCACTTATTCACCTATATAGCCTCTCAAAACACCCACTTGCTTACCCATACAAGCACTTACATACTCACTTACACACCTACACAATCACTTACATACACATTCACACATCCATACAAGCACTCAAACTGCCACTCACTTGCCCATACAGCTACTTACATACCCTGTCACTCACTCATACAGCCATTCAGACACCCACTCACTCACCCATGCAGTCAGTACACACAGTTACCCACCCATAGAGCCACTCACACCAACACTCACTCACCCATACAGCCACTGACATACCCAATGACTCACCATTACAGCCACTCACACAACACCTCACTCACCCACACAGCTACTCACACACCCACTTATATACCGATACAGCAACTCACACACCCGTACACACAAGGATACATACAGTCACAGAGCCACTCACATAACATATGTTACAAGTACTATCACTCAGTAGTAGTGCATGTAGTATACTAATTTAAAGTTTGTAGTAGGTTAGTATATATGCTTAACACCCATAAACTCTCAAAAACATTTGCTGTCACTTAATGATGTCATCAGTGATGTAATTTGAGATGTCTTTAGTGATGTCACTGACCATGTCATGAGTGATGTAATATGCGAGCTCATAAGCAGTGCATTGCAGGGACATAAGTAATAGTTAGCTCAGCTAACTATAACTGCTGAATTTCACTGGTTTTGTATGAGTGAAATCTGAGCCTAACTATAACGTTCCTGTAACATTAGTTTTTTTGAGTGAATGTATTCACAATATTTGTGTGAAACGATATTGTTTACATCAATATTGTGTCAGTGAACCCCCTACTCTTTCTTTGATTGCCGCTAATGAAGGAAAGTACCTTCGGTACACTGTTTACAATACACATCATCTGAAAAAAGACCAGTTGTACTTTATTGCATAGAGTCATGGCATGCATCATTGATGAAGCACCAGACCTTACATGTAATACAGCATAAGGTTTACCATAATACGGCAACCAGGATTCAAGGGTAATGAAAAACATACAGAAAAAAGTGATTCCCTATGGACTTATCTGGTTTGTCTGGTGAATGCTGATTCAGTCTGCAAACTAGCCCTAATTGGATGCCTATTCTTCTTGGGGCTCATCCAGCAGACATTCCATTTGCCTTAAGTAGGTAAATACCTACCCGCCTTTCTCCTGTTTTGTGTTTTGTAATTAATTTGTGGATCTTATTGTTAACTCTTTTTTAAAATTCCCCTCACAGCATCTCTAGGCCATAGCTCCTTAAAGAGTATAGCATGTATTATTTCCACTGGTTTTCTCTAATATTTTCTCTCTATGACCCTAATGACCCCCTCCTTCTATTTGACACTGTGTAGAGATGTTGGTTGCCTGGCATGATTGATCCTTCGCCTTGTGGGCCAACACCTAACCTCTAACCCGTTTGCGACCTTTCTCCAGATTGAGACTTCCTGCCCAATGTAGGTTTTCCTACCACCCCTTCCCCCTCTGCCACTCAAGTTTTTCAAATACCAGTTCAGCTGTGATAATGATCCTTTTTATTACTTTTCAGACCAAGTGCTTTGCACCATTTTTAGTCCTGATGATAACCTCCCCATAATCATAGCTTTTGTAACACCATCGACTTGAACACAGGTAGACTCACTGACTCCCCACTTTGAATATTTCCCAGAGTTCAGAGTCATTTGTTCCTTAATGTATACACAAATGGCACTTTTTCACGTTTGTGTGACCATGTGATCACTCCTCAGAGCACGTGAATGATTTTATACAGCATATATGCCAATAAACATATATAAACAATTTTTTGTAGTTTGGATAGTATTTCCCAAATATTTGTTATTTTTCAGTGAATTTTTCACCTTTGTATTGTTGAAACTAAAGTCTAAATAAGTATGCAGTAGGCCACTGTTTTTCTGTATATTCTCTGTCCAAAGTGGTCAGCATATGGCTTGAAGGGGGTCTCAGATGTTTATGAACCACTATCTGCCCACAGAAGACCCCTGGACCATAGTCCATGCCTGAGGGCATTGAAGACATTGGGAAACAAGGTAAAACCAGGGCAAACGTCTTATTAGATACAACTAAACCAATAAAATGTTGATAAAGACAACACAAAAATGTGGGATAAACAGGGCCTCCAACCTTCTTTTATTTCTACTCGGAAATAAAGAGTGTCGGTATACTTGTGCCATATTATCATATTGATATATAGATCATAAAGTAGGGAGAAATATAGGGCAGAGCATGGAGGTGACCAAGATGGCCTCATCCTGATATAGCTCCCCAGTAGTGCCAGTTTTTCTTCCCTGCCTGCCCATAGCCAGAGCCAACATCTCATTTATTAATTGTGGTGGTGGGTCCTGACAAATCTGCTGCCTTGCCGGGCCTGTTTCCACCCCAGGGGCAGTCACACTGGAGCTTGGTAGCTGCTGCAGTCCAAACATAGGGGCTGCTGTGAAGAGGTTGGCTGACGTAGTACCTTAATAAAGTGAGGCCTGCTCTGGCCCTGACAATAGAGTTACGGCCTCTTGGACTGCTGTAAGCTGCCCACCGGGCACCTCCTGGTGAAGCGTGGCATCTCTCAGGGGACTTGGGGGGTTCTGTAGCCATCTATAACAATTGTCTAGTTCCTGCTTCACCTGCGGTGCTTGCAGCACCATCATCATTACTACAACGTAACTCGACGAAGTGGGAGCTTGGTGCCTAGTTTCCCTCTATTGGACTCTGCATCCTTCCCTGCCTCCATCACTCTTTTGGGCCTTCCTGACTTGCGGGGAGCATCTTTCATCCTATGACCCATGGAGCCCTTGCTATCGAGGGGTGCATGCCCAGAGATCGGACTGTGCTGTGCCTGGCCTCTTGTTGCCCTTTCATACTGGCAGCAGCTGTGGAATGGTGACTGCCAGAGAGTGAGTGTCCTTCTTCGCAGTCTACTCCGGCGAGTGAGTCTCACCCACCACAGAAGTCTCTGCCTTATGCCTAACTGTGTCCTCCTGCCTGTGGTTCTTGTTACTTGGTATTGACCTGCTTGCCCTTCTGCACCAGCAAAGGTCAACCTACTTCATGTCTCTGGCTGTGAGGGGGCCCCTCATTAGACTGTACATAGTCCCTGGGTTCTGGGATGCATTTAGGGTTTACCACTCCTGACTTGTGTGCCCCAATTCCCCTGCTTCTGGGGAAAAATGTCCCCTCACCTGTCAAGTCGCTGACAACCCATTCACCAACTTTTCTTTTTCAAAGGCAGTTAGTTGCTCCCAAGAGGCTCTCAAGTCTACTTCTCAGATTTCTTCGGACAAGGCCATGGAAGCCCTCCTTATACAGATTTTGTCCATAGAGGCTACCCTCAACACCATGGATGCAAAAATGATGGACCGTGCCTTGGAGGTCAAAACCATCTAACATGACATATCCATCATTGTTAGACCTTTCATCCCTTGAGTGGTCTTCTCCCAAACTTTTTTGCCTGCTTACCGCCTCTTTTTCTTCATCTTTTTGTCAGCCTTAGGACTCTGAGCACTTTACCACTGCTGATCAGTGCTAAAGTGCATGTGCTTCTCCCCTAAACATAGTAACATTGGTGTATAAGCAATTAGCATATTTAGTTTACTTGTAAGTCCCTTGTAAAGTGGTATACCATAACCCAGGGCCTGGAACCTAAATTCTACTAGTGGGCTTGCAGCACTGATTGTGCCGTCCACACAAATAGCCTTTCAAACCTGTCTCAGGCCTGCCATTGCACGGTCTGTGTGTGCAGTTTTACTGCCACTTCAACTCGGCATTTAAAACCACTTGCCAAGCCTTATACTCCCCTTTTATAACACATAAGTCACCCCTAAGGTAGGCCATTGGTAGCCCTAAGGGCAGGGTACTGTGTAAGTAAAAGGCATGACATGTCCTTTTAAGTTTTAAATGTTCTGGCAGTGACAAACAGCTAAATTCATTTTTCACTACTGTGAGGCCTACTCCCTAATAGGGCAGAATTGGGAATTCATTGATATACTTTTAAGCTTATCATCTTTTGTATCTTTAGAATGGTAATGATAAATCCTCTTTAATGGTAAAGTTGGATTTAACATTACTATTTTAGAAAGGCCACTTTAAGAAAGTGGACTTTTCTCTGCTCTCACTGCTCTGTGTGTCATGAAGCCTCTCTCCAATACACGTCTGGGGTGGGTGACAGCTGCACTTTGTGCATTCCCTCTAGTCAGCCACAAACACAGGAAGGGTGAGTGGGAAAGAGAACTCATCTGCATTCATCAGCATTGTGATAGCTCTTCTTAGGCAGAAAGAGAGAGGGGGATCTGACACTTACACCTGAATAGGCAGTGTCCTGTTTCCCACACAAATGGCTGATTATACCCTACTGATAGTCTGGAGCCAGGGCTGTGAAGAAAGTGGTACTTATGCACTTCAGGGGGCTGCTTTGAAGTCACTCCCACTTCAAAGGCACAACTGGGTATAAGTACTGGGGCTCCAACCCTACCAAGACAGTACAAACTGGACCTGTGAAGAAGTCTGCTGTGCTACATGGATTGCCACTCTGCTTGACTGCTGCACTGGAAGAACTGATTTTCTGCTTTCCTGGGCTGCCCTGCTACCTGCTGATCTCTGCCCAGCTGAGGACAAGGACTGGACCCATCTCACTTGAACCCAGAGTGACTCCAAGGAGCATTGTATTCTTGTGAGCCGATTGATCCTCATTTGTCTTCTGTTCCGTAATTAGAAATCGGAACCTTGGAGAACACTGCCAGATCCTTATTTATTGGGCTAAGTTGGTTACTTATTATACGAGCGTAAGGCTGAATTGCTACATACTGAAGCAAGTCTTACTGCAACCATCCCTTCTGAAATTCATTCTATACCTAGATATCCCATGTACCAATTGAGGGCAGTCTGTTCCTTTGGAAGGTTTGCAACTCTCTGAACCTAACTGCTGATGTTTGGGTGATTGAACATTATGGCGCCTTTTGGCATACATTGAAGTGCCTTGGTCCCCAGAATTTCTGTCCTGAAGAGACCCTGATACCCCTAGAGGGTCGAAGCGTTGTCGGCAAGTAGTAAAGGGTAGTCCGAAGAACACTAGAACACACTCTAGGACCTTATGATTTGTTCAGAATCCCTAAAGGACATCCTTTCAACTCCAATAACCAACCCCCTCTTTTAAAACAGTCACTTTAGCCTTATTCACTTGTTGGTTATGGTCACTTCACTGGGGTCACATAAGTCATGTTCATTGTCTTTTCAAAAGTATGTATATAGTGTCAATATACAGTGTAGTTTGTGAGTTTTTTTATTAATAAAATTGTAATTGCAAATAAATATCACCCACTTCGGCTGAAGTGAGTGTTGAAAATAATTTTTGTTGGGCTGTTTCTCTCCAGTCATGTGTTTCTCTCCAGTCATAGATTAAATGGAACTTTATATAATGAGAACTATTCTGAACACATTGACTGTATCATTTGTTGATTGATTAAATCACTGCAAGAAGTTAGAAACTTGCGAAACTTAAAAAATCGTGAATTAAATGAGTTCCTTGTGAACAATTGTGCTGAAGCTGATCTCCAAGGAATTGCTGGCTTGCCCCATGCTCTGAAGTCTCACGGTCATCTAAGACTTCCTTCAACCCTGCAACAGCACCTGGACTCTGCCATCTGTGAGTCCTGCCTGCCAATTGGTGCCATTCTAGTCCTGGGCCCTTGAAGAGTGACTTCTGCTGTACAGAAGCATCAAAATCGATGCAGTGACGACTTTGCGCCGATCGGAACCGATGCATTGCCCTTTGACAACGATGCAGGAGCTGATCGACAACACCACTTCAACAGACTGCGCAGATCAACGACGACAGACAGCTTGCCTCGGCGACGACGCAGTGCCTTCATCGTAAAGGGGTTAGTTGACGAAGCCTTCATCGCCTGAGTGGATCAGAACCAATGCATTGAGTCTTCGACATCGAAGCTAGCTCCATCCAAGAACTTTTTCAGAGGAACCTACGTGAATCCTGTAGCTGGCATGCCCTCCATTGTGGTCAACTTAAACTTTGGATTTACCCCGGTCCAGTGAGACCTCAAGTAACCTTCAAACGCTATTTGCTTCTAAGCACCACTTTTTGATTTCATCTTTACAATTCATAACTCCGGTTCTACTTATCAGATGTTTGTTGTTTTGATATTGTTTTACTCATAAAAATATAATCTATTTTCCTAGCCCTGCGTGGAGTATTCTTATGGTGTTTTCCTTGTGTTACTGTGTGTATTTGTTGCACAAATACTTTACAAATTGCCTCTATGGATAAGCCTGACTGCTCTGTGCCAAGCTACCAGAGGGTGAGCACAGGTTATCTTTTAGTATGTATCTAGCTTACCCTGACTAGAGTGATGGTTCCTGCTTGTACAGGGTGCATACTCTGACAACCAGAAACCCCATTTCTAACATTCATCCACAATTGGCTGGACAAGGTTGACCAACGCCTGGGCACAGCTGAGTTGCAATTCAACCTCATGATGGATTGGAGCCGGGACATTAAATTCCTTCACCAGAAAGTCACAGACTTGGAGGATAACTTCTAGATCTATAGTGACCCAGAGTGCGAGAAGAAATCTGACTTGATGGCTTACTTGGCAATGATGATATCAAAACTACTTGACCTCCAGCTTCCGGATCCCCTGGAGTTTCAGGGAGTGCACCGAGTCTGGTCTTTCCAAGCTGCCAATATTAATACTTCACTCCCTATCATAGCCTGTGCATTGTGCTATCAGCATACCAGAGCTGTTTTGTTGATGGCCAGGAGAGCGATCAAAACTCCTTCTTATAGATGGCAACAGGATCTCATTTTCGGCAGATTACTTCGCGGCCACTATTGCTAGAGGCCAGATGTCCCTAGGTTTAGCGCCTGGATTAAATGCAAGGACCTCCAATAAAGTGTTCTGGGAAGGCAAGGATAATGATCACTGTGGATGGGCGAACAAAGGACTTGTCTGACCCAGGAGCCCTGGAACTGTTTTTGGACATTCACGGAGATCCCCCAATGAACTTAGCCTCTGCAGACACTGCTACTCCTGGCTCTCACGTGGACTCTCCTCCTCCTTGGAAACCTCCTGGTTACCAGCCCCACCATCAGCGGCTTGGGAATGTCCTGCACTGAGAGCAGGATCAGGCAGGCTGGCATCAGGTGGTGGAGGAACTGCAAAGAGAAAAAGACAGAAAGAAGTCACGATCCCTGCAGAAGCAGTCAGCGGAGTCATCTGGAGCTGAGGCAGAGGGCTAACCCATGTGCTTTGTTTGTAGCTTTGACCTAAAGTTATTGTTAACACTGTTCTAGTTGCTTCTCTATTTCCTGTGCAGGGTTGGACACTGCGTGGTCTCCTCTTGTGTTGACCATTCCCGTCCCCTTCTCCAGCCAGGGGGGTTATGCTCACACTCTCCTCTCAGTGGGTTACACCCTGGGGTATCTCATTGCCCCTCCTTCGCATTAAGACCAGATCTGCGGGGCACTCTGGAGTCTTCCTGCTCCCTTCCCCCCTGGAGTCAGATTGGCCCTCCCAAGCATGAATTGGCACCCATTCCCTGGTTCCCAGTGGGCATGTACCTGTCTGTGGTCCATCTCGATGACCATCTTATTTCATATTGCCTCCTTGGTCTGGTGGGTGGGGGTGTCAGCTTGGCTCTGATCAGCACAGGTTTAAGTTTGAGACCGAAAGTTGGAGGTTAGTGTCCTTTCCTTTCCCAGAGTGCATCTGGCCCAAATCCACCCCGTACGGTGGCACCCTCATCAGCTTCATTGAAAGTTTGGGTGATGCAGCCCCCTTCTGTGGCACCTCTCATGATGCCATAGCCCTTGACAGTTATATCTATGAATGTCATTGGTCTGGGTCATTACATCAAGCATACGAAAGTCCTACATTATCTGCACATGAGCTGCACAGACATATTGCTGCTTTAAAAGACCCATCTGTCCCCAGCTGAGTCATCGAAACTCAAGTGGGAATGGGTAGGGTGGCCATTGGTAGTAGTAGGTCGGCCAGTGATCAAGCCGAAGCCTCTAATGTAAGCTGGTCCTCCAAGAAGTGTGGGGTGGCAATAGTCATCAGTTAGTGCCTGCTGTGCAAGGTCCTCAACACTTGGGAAAATGGAGAACGCCAGTGAGTATTTACAAAGGTGCGAGTGCTAGAGAAGTCAGATGTAGTGAGATCCAATTATGCCCCAACCACTGACAGATCATGCTTCCTCGCCCAGTTGCCTCTGTTGTAACCATCATTTGGGAAAACAGCTGTCCTACTGGGGGTGACTGGAATGTGGCCCAGGACCCGACTCTTGATAGGACTGGTGAGCTGACCCCACCATGGGACTGACAGCGCCCTACTGCAGGACCTTCAAGATGGTCACGACATTATTGATATCTTATGATTGCTCCATCAAGACAACATGGGATATACTTTTTTGCTTGTCCCCATGGAAACCAATCACACATCAACTACTACCTCATTCGGGGGGGTTACTCACTCATGTCACTCACTGTGACATCCTGGAGGGAGAAGTGGGTGACCATAGCCCAGTCAGATTAGACCTAGATTTGGGGGTAATACGCCCCCCTCAGCCCGATGGCTATTGAAGGTGTTTGTTTACAAGACCCCTAGCAATCAGGTGCAACTCTGCGAGCATATTCACTCCTACTTTGAGGAAAATGAAGGGTCCATAGGATCCCGGAGAGTGCTCTAGGTGGTGGGCAAAGCAACATTGAGGGTGAGTTTGAGAAGAAACTTGGCAATAGCAAAACAGAGGGCTCAGGCAGATCTTCGAGCCTTGGAAGCCGAGTTCCCCTCTCTTACAGCTCCATTTCGGCAATCCGAAACACATAGGGACACCTCCAGGTGCATCCTGGGGGCATAGTGAATAGATTTGCAGCATATTATTCCTCCCTTTGTGCCTCAGAATTTGATGCTTCCTCCGCACAGGTGGAGGGTTTCCTGGTGCCTTTGATCCTGCCCACTCTTAATGAGAATGACCACACCATACTCTCTAGCAATTTCACAGAAGAGGAGGTGACTAAGGCCATATCAGCACTACCCATGTGTAGAACTCTGAGGAAGAATGGATTTCCCGGGCAATTTTACAAACCAGGAAGAATTACCCCCCACCTAACCCAGCCGATTCTTGAAGAGATGGAGGATAACTCTTTGGGCGACATTTCCAATAAGGCAGGCATTACCCTTCTTCTAGAAGACAATAAATAGCCCTTAGACTGCACAAGCTACCACCAACTCTCCTTCCTCAATGTGGATGTCAAGATTATGGCCAAGATCCTGGCCAGTCGCATGTGGAAGATGATTCCCCAATTGATCCATGAGTCCCAGGTGAGATTTGTCCCAGAATATCGCTCCTACAATCATCTCTAGGCTCTTGCCCGCCTCTTGTACCATATAAGGGACAACTCGGAGATTCTGCAGCTGCCACCCTACATAGAAAAGGCATTTATCCAGATAGAATGGCCCCCTCTTCCTGTCTGTGTCTCGTGTGGGCCTGGGAGATGATTTTATCAACAAGGGTCACCTTTTGTATGACTCTCGAATTGCAAGGTGTCTTATGGAGGTTTTCTTTTGGATCCCTTCCCGACTGGCACTGATATATAGCAGGGATGTCAATTGTCCTTGCTGCTCTTCCTCCACGCTATCAACCTCCTGGCGGCGGCAATCCGTTAGATGCAGGAGGTGGATGTGGTCCCCACAGAAGTTGGTGAGGTGAAGGCACTCTTTATTCAGATGACATTCTGCTCACCCTCTCTGTGAGAAGTTGGCCTGGTATATGATGTCCACTAATTAAAGTGGGCACCTTGCACCAGTCCAAACAACCCTTATGGTGTTTTAAGAGGTCAAAGATAACCTTAGAAATCTATCCAAGTGGTAGCTGTGGAGAGCAGCCTTCAGGCTTAGTCTTGAAGGAATGTTAAGCAGCTTGTTTTACCAGAATGCAAACTTATTGCATTGGTTAAATGAAAGGAGAACCACACAGTAGTTATAAGAATATATATTTATTATTATAACACACCTTAAATACCTCACAGTATCTGCTACACGCAGATAAACACAAAGCACACAATACTGTAGCACAGAAACAATCATAAGTAGCACTAATACACAGTGGGCTCCCGGGGGAGACCAAACCATATACTAAAATAGTGGTATAAGAATCACGACTCGAGTCAAGACAGTGTCTAGAGAGTGTAGAATTGCTGGGACCCCAAGGAACCAACCAAGGTGAGTAAGTAGGGACCCCACGGAGGACGGGTGCAGTGTGAGAACACGACCGCCTGCTCCGTGCAATTCAATGGGAGAGTCGCGGTTGCAGTTTTACAGTTTAAGGACCCTTCCCAGTGGATTATGAAGAAACCCTTTGGAACATAGAAGGTTGGAGAGCCACCCCACCCATGGATACTAAAGTACCAGAGTTACCTATCCCAGGGAAGCCGGGTGCATAGGGCTGAAGTGGCATCGGAAACCGCTCTCGTTCTCAATGGGAGTATTCAAAGAAATGCCACTGCTGGAAAGAAGAAAAGTGTCCAGTGGAATCCGCAGGTGGATTCTTCATGGAAGGAACCTGAAAGCAGAGGGGACAGAGTCTGGGTCAATCAGGAGTGACCAGGGGCTCGGTAGACGAATGCCCACTGACATCGGGTGTTCAGGTATGAAGAAGGAGACCTTGACTCTACAGCTGCAGGGACCAGGAGATGTTGAGGATGACCAGGAGCCGGAAATGAGCTGTCCCACTAAGGATGTTGAGTGCTGAGAGGTCGGTGTCCGGTGGGAGCACCAACAAGCCTTGGCAACGGCAACCCACGAAGAAGGTCAAAGAAGGTTACGGTCTGGCCCAGCAAAGACCAGGGGACTCACCACAGCAAGGGGAGTCAGGGCAGGCCTGAATCAACCAGGGGAGCCCAAGAAAAGCAGTGTTGTCCCTCAAATGGACCCACAGGCCAAAGGCACAGGAGTCACGAGGGGACCTCTAGCAGTTTCACAAAACAACAGCTTGCAGGGCACAGAGTGCAAGGAGGCCAAAGTCCTTTGTACAAAATGTGCGCAGAGGTTAGGGCTATCGATAGCCCAATGCACTTGATTGGGAATGCCAACAAGCATATGCATTTGCAAATGTATGCAGGTCACAGGGATTTTGGTTATGTGGTCCCCACGAGGGATAATGGCCACAAACTTGGTTAAACGGCAGCTCAACTTCAAGGAACAGAGGAACCCATTACCTGTGTTGCTGGACCCTTCGGAGATCCGCAGGAGCTCAGGATCAGCAGACTGGTCAGTTGCGTTACGGTGCCTGTGAATGCAGGGGAGTGACTCCTTCACTCCAAGGGAGATACTTCAGTTGTCCTTGATGCTCCACAGGTCCTGCACATAGCCTGTATGGTGCACGGGCACAGACGATGCTTTGTCCAGAGAGGGAGATGAAGTCGGGCCCAGTCGAAGTCCAGTGAAGTCCAGAGTGTCCAGACGGTCAAAGGTCAGTGGTTTCTTGATCAGAATCTTGTCCACGTCGAATCTAGGGTCCTACAGCCTGGTGAGCTCTTTGTACCCATGGGAGAGCGTTGGACAGATTCAGGGGATCCTCCCAGGGGAGGGTCAGGACATGGGGGAGTTTACTCCCATGTCCTTTGTCCAGTTTCGTGCCAGAACAGGAGCCAACGGCTCCCAGGACTGGTTTGAACTGGACTATGCACAGGGACACCAAATGTGCCCCTTGTGCAGACTTTCAGGCACTTTGGAAGTGCACCCACCCAGCTCCAATACACTAAATCCTGTCTGGGAGGTGGTCACACCTCCCATACAGATGCCTATTGTGCTGCCCTCCCCTGCTGGAGCTTGGCTCAGCAGCAGGAGGGCAGAAATGTGTCTCTGGTCAGCAGCAACCATTTTGTGCTGTCCGGGTCGAGAAGGCTGGTACCGGGAAGACCAGGGACCCCACGAAGCTTGCTTCTGAAGGGTGGAATCATAGCTCCCACACCGGTTACTTGTGTGGAGGTATGATTCCAAGGTGTTTGATACCAAACACGACATGGTTTGTTGCAGCTGTTTTCGAGATAGCATTTTACGCGAGCATATAATGCATCTCTACCTATATGTCTGGCTGCGTCACCGACAACCTGGGAGAATGGTCTCCGAAGACTGCAGGGGTGCTCTGTCATGCAGGGGCACCCTCTCACGTAAAACCCAGCACCCTGCCTTCAGGATTGTTAAGGCCTGCTATAAGGGTGACTTATAGGTTTTAAGTGTAGTGACCTATAGATCTAGTAAACCTATATCTAAAGTAAGTGGTGCATGCACCATATTACACAGGCTGCAATGGCAGGCCTGTAGTTCCATTTTGCATGACCTCTCATGGGTGGCATAATACAAGCTTCAGCCCATGGGAGGCCTCTGGGGTGCCTATGCCCTGGGTACATGTGTACCATATACTAGGGACTGACAAGGGTACCCCAGTATCCAATCTGGAGTGTACCTAAGTTCATGACATACATTTTAGGGAGAAAGCAGAGAGACTGGGGTCCTGATTAGCAGGATCCCAGTCAGACTAGTCAAAAACAGTGTAACATCAAGCAAAAAGTGTGGGTAAGCATAAGATGCAGATCCTGCTTTCCTACACAACCCCCCCCAAACGTAAGGAGATGAGACTAACCTTGCCCAGTTGAGTCTTCATTTTCTAAGTGGAAATATCTGGAAAGTCCATCTGCATTGGCATGGTTACTCCCAGGTCTATGTTCCACTGTATAGTCCATCCCCTTTAGGGAAATGGACCACCTCAAAAGTTTGGGGTTTTCACCCTTCATCTGTTTTAGCCATAAGAGGGGCTTATGGTCTGTCTGAACAATGAAGTGAGTGCCAAACAAGTATGGTCTCAGCTTCTTCAGAGCCCAAACCACAGCAAAAGCTTCCCTCTCAATGGCTGACCAATGTTTCTCTCTGGGGGTCAACCTTCTGCTAATAAAAGCTACTGGTTGATCCTGACCCTCTGCTTTTAGTTGTGACAACACATCCCCTACCCCAGACTCAGATGTATCTGTTTGGTCAATAAATTGTTTGGAATAGTCAGGACTTTGCAGAATGGGAGCAGTGCACATGGCCTGCTTGAGGTCATCAATGCCTTCTGACAGCTAACTGTCCACTGAACTTTCTTGGGCATTCTTTTTGATGTAAGATCATTCAAGGGAGTCACTATAGACTCATATCATTTTTACAAAATCTTCTGTAGTACCCAGTCAGTCCCAAGAAAGCTCTGACCTGAGTCTGGGTAGTGGGAGCAACCCAGTCCATGATGGTCTGGATTTTGCTCTGCAATGGTTGAACCTGGCCTCCACCCACAAGGTGGCCCAGGTACACAACCTTACTCTGCCCTATCTGGCACTTGGTGGCCTTGATAGTGAGACCTGCTTTCTGCAGAGCCTCCAAAACATTCTTTAAGTGGACCAGGTGATCCTCCCAGGTGGAGCTAAAGACAGCTATATCATCAAGATATGCGGCAGTATAGGCTTCCAGACCTGTAAGGACTTTGTTCACCAACCTTTGGAATGTGGCAGGTGCATTCTTCAAACCAAAGGGCATCTCAATAACTTGATAATGCCCACTAGGGGTTGAAAATGCTGTTTTTGGTTTGGCATCCTCAGCTAGTCTGATTTGCCAATATCCATCAGTGAGGTCAAATGTGCTCAAGAACTTGGCTGAGGCCAAAGTGTCAATGAGTTCATCTGCCCTAGGAATAGGGTGAGCATCGGTCCTAGTGACTGCATTGAGCCCCCTGTAGTCCACACAAAACCTAATTTCTCTTTTACCACCCTGGGTATGAGGTTTGGGTACCAGGACCACTGGACTAGCCCAAGGGCTATCTGAGGGTTCAATTACTCCCAATTCCAGTATCTTTTGGAACTCTGTCCTGATGCAATCTCTGACATGGTTAGTGTTGGACTTGGCCCTTTTTGCAGGGTCATCCCTGAACTTTTTGCCTTCCTCCTAGCCTTTTTTCTGACATGGTGTTTGGTGGTTCTAGGACTCCGGGCACTTTAGCACTGCTGTCCAGTGTAAAGTGTGCTCTCTGTGGTAAACATGGTAAAGATTGGTCTACACCTGTTTGGCATATTTAATTTACCTGTCAGTCCCTTGTAAAGTGGTATCTCAGATACCCGGGGCCGGTAAATTAAATGCTACTGGTGGGCTTGCAGCGCTGATTGCGCCACCCACCAAAGTAGCCTTTCAAACCTATCTCAGGCCTCTGCCATTGCAGGGCCTGTGCGCGCAGTGTTACTGCCGCTGTGACATGGCACCTAAAGTGTGTGCCATGTCTGTGACCCCCCCTTTTACTGCATGTCAGTCACACCTAAGGTAGGCCATAGCTATCCCTATGGGCATGGTGCATTGTAGGTAGAAGGTAGGACATGTACCTTAAGTGTGTGACTGCTGTGAGGCTGCCCTCCCATAGGAATGACTTGGGGATTCCCTGATCAGTGTTTCGGTGGTAATTCCTGATATGAGAGGAGCAGCGTGGTCAAGTTTGGTATGTTTGGAATAGTGATAATAAATGCTACGCAATGGTGTGCGCAGATTTATTATCACTATTTTAGAAATGCCACTTCTAGAAGTTGGCATTTCTGTGTGCTATGTGTCTGCCTGCCTGATGTGGATTGCATGTCTGGCTTTGGAGTGACAGGGGCTGGTGAGGTGTGTGTGGCTCCAGGAGGGCAGGGGTGAGTCAGCGCTAGGCTGAATGGGAGCACTGCATTTGGAGTAGTGGGAGGAGTAGTCCCTGACCCTGAATAGGTCTGTGCCTGCCTGGGTGAATGCTGGCTCCGCCCCCCTGTGGTGTGTCTGATGACCGAGCCCCCACCTGACAATAGGGAAGAGGAGCCCTGTAAACAGAGTGCTCCAAAACCCCCCAGAACCAGTTCAGGCTGGTTCCCCCAAGCCCTGTGCCAAGGGCAGACAAAGGAAAAGGTACTATAAATATTGGGGCTGTGACCCCATGTAAGGGGTGTGCTTCTTGGTGACTTGGGGACTTGCTGCTGCTGGGCTCCAGGAGGAACCGCCACGAGGGACTGCCTCCCTGCTGGAGGGCCCTGTGAGCTGGCCTGCCTGGGCCCAGCTGTGCCCCTCTACATTTCTGGCATCTAGTGACTTGTGAGTGCTGTGACCTTTTTCTCCCAGGACGGGGAGAGTGCTGGGTATTCGCAGCGCAGCGCTGAGCTGTGATCTATTTAGAGGGAATCCCGACGTGGGAATTCCCCTGCATTGAGGCCTTGGAAGCGGGAGCCCACCCCGCTGTTTTATGCTCCTGTTAACGGGTGCCCACCCCGCATTCGTGTTCTTGAAGAGCGGGAGCCCACCCCGCTTTTGAGTTTATTTACAAGCGGGAGCCTACCCCGCACTTTTGAAGCCCGAGGAGAGGAAGCACAGAATCGGCGGAGGCTTTGCTCCGAGATCGGAGGAAAGCGGGAAGTCAGGCAACTTTGTGCCTGCCTGTGGGCGGGGCTCCCGTGAGGAGAGGGGGAGCCCCGCGTGCTGCCTAAACTGCCCATTCCTGAAGAGAGAGGAGAACTGCCTCTCGGTTTGCGGGAGCCCCAAGGGATCATGAGGATCCAGGGTGCCCGCTTGTGACTTAGCAGGGCCGCTCGTGAGCGAGCCGCAAGTCAGGCGAGGCCAGCCTGACTAGGGGTGGAGATTCCCCCTCCTGGGAGAGGAAGCAGAGAGCCCTGTGAGTCCCCCGGAGAGCGAGACCGGTGTCCCAGAGCAGGACGGTGTCTCGCGGGTGCAGCCAGTGGCCCGGGAAGAGAACGGAGCCTCGAGTGCTCCCTGTGGTCAGTGTCGCGCCTTACCTGCAACGAACGGCCCCCACGGAGGAGACCAGAAGCCCCGGTGAGTGGGGCCTGCAGGAGAGCACTAGCGAGCGGAGCCCCGGGACGGAGGGGCTCCTCAAAGGCTTTAGGTGGCGCCCAAGGGTTGTGTGCCTGATTGCTGCACAGTGAGAAGTCCGGTGAGAGGGACCTGAGCGGCACGGTGGTGCCAGAGCTGGTTGCCTTCCACAGCTGCACAGCGCGAGAGAGAGCGGGCAGCTGCAACGTGGGGGCGATTTTTTTGTAGGAGCGGTGTGGGGCTCCCTAGGCACAGGGGTGCCAAAGCCAATGTCCACAGCTGCACCGCGAGAGAGAGCGGGCAGCTGCAACGTGGGGCATTTTTCTTTTTCCTGAGATGAAGGAGTGAGATACACTCCTCTGCCCCAGCGCATTGCGCACTTTGCTTTTGCTGCAGTGGCAGCCAGAGGGCCACTTGGAAGGCTCTAGAATCGCGCCCTGACATTTTGAACAAAGGGCATTTGAGCCCCACAGAAGGCCAGTTGGTCTGGGGTCAGCTTTATGGTGTAGATAGGGTGCCAGGCCCTAAGGTGATGTATGCACCTAGTTATTGTTATTGTGGCGCCTGCCAAATGTATGCATAATGTGTTTATGCTTCTGATGTTTTTGCATAATGTGTTTATGCTAATGGGAGGCCTAAGGCAAATGTTATGTGTATGATGTTTTATGCCTAAATTGATGCTAAGTACAGTATTTCGCCAGTAGTTACTGGTTGTGTTTCATATGTGTTACTAGTGCTGTCTAAAGGTTCTGACAGTGGCCCGATTGGCCCTGTCCTGTATATAATCCCCTGTGAATATTGCCTAGTGCCAGTTGGCACAGTGTATATTGTGTGATTATGATTCTAATGTGTTTTGGATAATACAAAGGCTATTTTTTATATAACCTTGTGTGGAGTTTCTTTTGTAGTGTGCCTAGTGTGTTGCTGCAGTGTGTGTGGTTGCACAAACGCTTTACACATTGTCTCTGGGATAAGCCTGACTGCTCGTGCCAAGCTACCAAGGGGGTGAGCAGGGGTAATCTTCAGTGTGTAACTCCCTTGCCCTGACTAGAGTGGTGGTTTCTGCCTGGCTTAGGCGCATGCCCTAGCCAACCAGAAATCCCATTTCTAACAGTTAGGCTGCCTGTAAATCTTATTTTTAAAAGGTAGACTCTCACCTGTGTCCACTTCATGGGTACACCAGGTGGTCTGATTAGAAGTCAAAGAAAACATGTGCCTGTATTGATTGAGGACCTTCCTGCAATCAATCTGCTGTTGCTCAGTGAGGCTGCCTGCCAAGGCTACACCATCAACTGAGCCATCATCAGGGTTCTGTGAGAGGAGATCAGGGAGTGGGTCACTCTCTTACTCCTGTCCCTCATCAGTAGCCATGAGCAAGCCCATATCTGCCCTGTCCACATAGGGTTTGAGCCTGTTTACATGGAGCACCCTGTGGGGGCTCCTAGGAGTTCCAAGGTCCACCAAGTAGGTGACCTCTCCCTTCTGCTCAAGAATAGCATGGGGTCCACTCCACTTGTCTTGGAGGACTGCTGGGGTCACAGGCTCCAACACCCATACTTTCTGTCCTGGCTGATAAACAGTCAGTACAGCTTTTTGGTCATGCCAAGCTTTTTGCAATTCTTGACTTGCCTCAAGGTTTTTGCTGACCTGCTTCATGAACTCAGCCATCCTGGAGCGGAGACCAAGTACATAGTCCACTATGTCTTGCTTGGGAGGTTTGAGAGGTAACTCCCATCCCTCCTTCACCAAACACAAGGGACCCCTAACTGGATGCCCAAACAAAAGTTCAAAAGGGCTGTAGCCAACCCCCTTTTGTGGGACCTCTCTGTAGGCAAAGAGAAGGCAGGGCCAGAACATCCCATTTTCGCCTAAGCTTTTTTGGGAGGCCCATGATCATGCCCTTTAGGGTTTTGTTGAATCTTTCAACCAACCCATTGCATTGTGGGTGATAGGGTGTGGTGAATTTGTAATTCACCCCACACTCCTTCCACATTGCAGTGATATAACTAGACATGAAGTTTGTACCTCTGTCAGTTAAGACCTCTTAGGTAAGCCCACTCTGGAAAAAATTCCCAGGAGGGCCCTGGCCACCACAGGAGCTGTGGTGGTTCTAAGGGGTATAGCCTCTGGATACCTAGTGGCATGGTCCACCACCACTAGAATATAACTGTGCCCAAGATGCAGTTGGAGGGTTCATGGGACCAATTATGTCAATCCCAACCCTCTCAAAGTGAACCCCTATCACAGGTAGTGGTATTAGGGGGGCCTTTGTGGTACCACCTGACTTACCACTTGCTTGACAGGTGGTACAGGAGAGACAAAACTCCTTGGTGTCCTCTGACATATGAGGCCAGTGAAAGTGAGGGACAAGCCTGTCCCAAGTCTTGCTTTGGCCTAGGTGTCCTGCTAGGGGAATGTCATGTGCCAAGGTGAGTAGGAAGCCCCTAAACTTCAGAGGTATGACCAACCTCCTGGTGGCATCAGGATTGGGGTCTCTACCCTCTGAGTAAATAGATCCTGTGTGATCCACAGACACTCCCAGCAGCCTCAGCAGCAGCTTGCTGCCTGAGGGGTTCAAGAGAGGGGCAGATTTGCTGCTCCTGGCTCAGTTCTGCCCTGGAAGGGCCCCCCTGTCCCCAAGAACTCAAACTGAACAGGTTCCAGTTCATCTGAGACAGTTCCGTCACATGGACTGGGATCATCTCCCTGAAGAGATTGATCCTCTCTCTGAGCCTGGGGGGGGGGAGACACAGCCTTACCTCTCCTGCTCCTTCTCTTGGAAGGCACCTGGTCCATTTTTTCAGAATCCAGGGCCTCTTCAGTAGACAACAGTTTGGCCTGTGACCTGGTCACAGCAAACACATCTGCAGAGATGCTCATCATTGCTGCATGAGCCCTTAATTCCACTTCAGCCCAGGCTGAAGTTTCCAAATCATTGCCCAATAAGCATTCCACTGGAAGGTCTGAGCTAACCACAACTTTCTTTGGGCCAGTTACCCCTCCCCAGCTGAAATTAACAACGGCCAAGGAATGATCAGTCCTGACATTGTTAGCATTGGTCACTTGGTACATCTCACCAAGTATGATCTGTTCAGGGTTCACAAGATCTTTTGTCACCATAGTGACACTTGCACCTGTGTCCCTGTATGCCATGGCCTCCTTACCATTAATCAAAGGCTGTTGTATGTATTTGCCCAGGTTACTGGGACTGACAAATAAGGTAGCAATACCCATGCCACCATCACAGACAAGTACAGCCTGAGCTGGAGTTCTGACTAGGCCAGAACCCATCTCAGAGCCCAAGGTTAACCCTACTATTCCCTTGTTCCCTGTACCACTACTTGAAACTGTACTAGGGGGAGCAGTTGCCTTATGGGCAGTGGTGGTTGGAGTTGAATCCTTGGCCTTTGGACAATTGTCATCTTTTGTCCAATGGGTCTTTTCTTTACATAAGTAACACCAAGGTTTCTTTTTGCCTTTCCCTTTGTTGGATTGTGACTCCCCCCCAGATGCAGGTTTTTAGGGCCCTGATGAAGACTATTGATCATTACCCTTGTCCCCACCCTTATCCTGAGTTTTAGAATCCTGTTTCTTCTGCTCACCACCATTGTTCTGGGTTTTCTGCTTCACCCTGGTTCTGATCCACCTATCTGCCTTCTTTCCCAATTATTGGGGCGAAATCAGATCAGAGTCAACCAGGTATTGATGCAACAACTGATTTTGGCAATTATTAAGGATCTGTTCCCTCCTAATCAAAATGTACAATCCCTTGAAATCATTCACTTTGCTGCCAAGCAACCATCCTTCCAGAGCCTTAATGGCACTATCCACAAAGGCTACCCAGTCCTGATTCTGTGCCTTCTGGGTGTCTCTGAACTTAATCCTATACTGTTCAGTGGTTAAGCCAAACCCATCAATGAGAGCACTCTTCAGAACTGAGAAATTGTCAGCATCCTCTTCTCTAACAGTTAGGAGCTTATCTCTACCTTTGTCAGCAAAGGAGAGCCACAAGATAGCTGCCCACTGCTCTTGAGGGACCCTCTGAACTTTACAGGCCCTCTCGAAAGCAGTTATTCATTTATGGATGTCAACCCCAACATGGTAGGGAGGGACAATCTTGCTCAGGTTCCTATTGTCAAAAGCATGTTCTTTAACTCTAGGGACACTGTTGCTGCCACCATGAGACTCTAGTCCCAATCTTTTTCTAGCCCTCTGGACTTCTAGGGACTCTTTGTCCAGGGCCAATTGCTGTTGCCTGAGCCGAAGCTTAGCTTTCTCAAGTTCCAGAAATTGGTACTCCCTGTCATTAGAGTGGTCCCTCTTGCTAGATACAGAGGTCCCTACAGACTGTCCTGAGTGATGTGACTCTGCAGAGGGAGATCTAGATCTCCTTGGTAAACTCTGCACTCTTCCAGGAGGGGTGAAGAAGGGGCCATCTTGGCCTTCTTCATCATCTCCATGAAGATCTGAGTTGTCCAGGTGGGAACCATCTTGTTCCTCCTGGCCAGGCTTTGAATCTAGGTCATAAAAGGTGTCACCTCCTGACCTGTCCTCATTTTCTGCACCACCCACTTTCTCCTGTTCATCTGACCCAGGGGTCTTCCTAAGGTCATCAAGCAGTAAGGCCTCTATGAGGCGGTGGGTGTTTGCAGTTCTTCCTGTCTTCAGCTTTCTAGAGGCACACAGGGCTTTCAATTCTTGGAATGAAAGCTCGCTGTATCTAGAGGGCAGAGAGCCACTGGCATCTCCTTTAGAAGACATACTAAGTGTGGTGGGGTGTTGTACCTACCTAACCTAGTGGGAACTAAACTCTCTGAGGTTGGAGAAAGGGTGTGCTAGACCCTTGACTTACCCAACCCTAAGTTCAGTAGAACTTACTTATTCTAAGCTAGTATTATATGTACCTAGTACTTAGTGGTTTTCAGTTAATCAATACAAAGATGTATCTGGTAAAACAATGCAGGCTTGAATCCCACCGCTGCCACCAATGTGAGAAGTTGGCCTGGTATATGATGTCCACTAATTAAAGTGGGCACCTTGCACCAGTCCAAACAACTCTTATGGTGATTTAAGAGGTCAAAGACAACCTTAGAATGCTATCCAAGAGGTAGCTGTGAAGAGCAACCTTCAGGCTTAGTCTTGAAGGAATGTTAAGCAGCTTGTTTTACCAGAATGCAACCTTATTGTATTGGTTAAATGAAAGGAGAACCACACAGTAGTTATAAGAATATATATTTATTATTATAACACACCTTAAATACCTCACAGCATCTGCTACACGCAGATAAACACAAAGCACACAATACTGTAGCACAGAAACAATCGTAAGTTGCACTAATACACAGTGGGCTCCCGGGGAAGACCAAACTATATACTAAAATAGTGGTATAAGAACCACGACTCGAGTCAAGACAGTATCTAGAGAGTGTAGAATCACTGGGACCCCAAGGAACCACCCAAGGTGAGTAAGTAGGGACCCCACGGAGGACGGGTGCAGTATGAGAACACGACCGCGTGCTCCGTGCAATTCAATGAGAGAGTCGCAGTTGCAGTTTTACAGTTTAAGGACCCTTCCCAGTGGATTACGAAGAAACCCTTTGGAACATAGAAGGTTGGAGAGCCACCCCACCCGTGGATACCAAAGTACCAGAGTTACCTATGCCAGGGAAGCCGGGTGCATAGGGCTGAAGTGGCGTCGAAAACCGCCGTCGTTCTCAATGGGAGTCTTCAAAGAAATGCCACTGCTGGAAAGAAGAAGAGTGTCTGCTGGAATCCGCAGGTGGATTCTTGATGGAAGGAACCAAAGTCTGGGTCACTCATGAGTGAACAGGGGCTCGGTAGACAAATGCCCACAGATGTCGGGTGCTTCAGGTGTGAAGAAAGAGACCTTGACTCTACAGCTGCAGGGACCAGGAGACGTAGAGGATGACCAAGAGCCGGATACGAGCTGTCACACGAAGGATGTCGAGTGCTGAGGGGTCGGTGTCCGGGGGGAGCACCAACAAACCTTGGCAACGGCAACCCTTGAAAAAGGTCAAAGATGGTTACGGTCTGGCCCAGCAAGGACCAGGGGACTCACCACAGCAAGGGGAGTCAGGGCAGGCCTGGAGCAACCAGGGGAGCTCAAGAAAAGCAGTGTTGTCCCTCAAATGGACCCACAGGCTGAAGGCACTGGAGGCGCGAGGGGACCACTAGCAGTTTCACAAAACAAAAGCTTGCAGGGCACAGAGTGTGAGGAGGCCAAAATCCTTTGTACAAACTGTTTGCAGAGGTTGGGGCTATCGATAGCCCAATGCACTTGATTAAGGAATGCCAACAAGCATATACACTTGCAAATGTACACAGTACACAGGAGTTTGAGTTATGCAATCCACATGAGGGATACTGGCCTCAAACTTGGTAAGAGGGCAGCTCAACCTCATGGAACATAGAATCCCACCTCCTGTGTTGCTGAATCCTTTGGAGTCTGCAGGAGCTCAGTATCAGCAGACTGGTCAGTTGCATTATGGTGCCGGTGAATGCAGGGGAGTGACTCCTTCACCCCAAGGGAGATATTTCAGTTGTCCTTGATGCTCCGCAGGTCCTGCACAGAGCCTGTATGGTGCACGGGCATAGACAATGCTTTGGACAGAGAGGGAGACGAAGTCAGGCCCAGTCGAAGTCCAGTGAAGTCCAGAGTGTCCAGACGGTCAAAGGTCAGTGGTTTCTTGATCAGAATCTTGTCCACGTCGACTCTAGGGTCCTACAGCCAGATGAGCCTTTTTGTACCCACGGGAGAGGGTTGGACAAATTCAGGGGACCCTCCCAGGGGAGGGTCAGGACAGGGGGGAGGTTACTCCCATGTCCTTTGTCCAGTTTCACGCCAGAGCAGGAGCCAACGGCTCCCAGGACTGGTTTGAACTGGACTATACACAGGGACACCAAATGTGCCCCTCATGCAGACTTTCATGCACTTTGGAAGTGCACCCACCCAGCTCCAATACACTAAATCCTGTCTGGGATGTGGTCACACCTCCCTGTGACAGGATGCCTATTGTGCTGCCTTGCCCTGCTCGAGCTTGGCTCAGCAGCAGGAGGGCAGAAATGTGTCTCTGGTCAGCAGCAACCATTTTGTGCTGTCCTGGTCGAGAAGGCTGGTACCGGGAAGACCAGGGACCCCACGAAGCTTGCTTCTGAAGGGTGGAATCATACCTCCCACACCGGTTACCAGTGTGGAGGTATGATTCCAAGGTGTTTGATACCAAACACAACATGGTTTATTGCAGCCGTTTTCAAGATAGCAGTTTACGCCAGCATATAATGCACCTCTACCTATATGTCTGGCTGCGTCACCGACAACACGGGAGAATGGTCTCCGAAGGCTGCAGGGGTGCTCTGCTCATGCAGGGGCACCATCTCACATAAAACCCAGCACCCTGCCTTCAGGATTGTTAAGGCCTGCTATAGCGGTGACTTATAGGCTTTAAGTGTAGTGACCTATAGATATAGTAAACCCATATCTAAAGTAAGTGGTGCATGCATCATCTTACACAGGCTGCAATGGCAGGCCTGTAGTTCCATTTTGCATGGCCTCTCATGGGTGGCATAATACATGCTTCAGCCCATGGGAGGCCTCTGGGGTGCCTATACCCTGGGTACATGTGTACCATATAATAGGAACTGACAAGGGTACCCCAGTATCCAATCTGGAGTGTACCTAAGTACATGACACACATTTTAGGGAGAAAGCAGATAGACTGGGGTCCTGATTAGCAGGATCCCAGTCAGACTAGTCAAAAACAGTGTAACATCAAGCAAAAAGTGGGGGTAACCATAAGAAGCAGAAACTACTTTCCTACACTCTCCCATCCGCGGACCTCCATAGCCACCTTGTCTCTCATAGATGAGGTTTCCCACATCTGGGGCTAAAAAGTCAACTGGTCTAATTGTGAGGCCTCGCCCATGACCAGGACCACCACCCAAACCTGCAAACATGGCTAGGATATGAGTTGGATTCTGGAAGGGCCTCGGTATCTGGGCATTCATATCAACTGGGGGCTCTCTTTGATGGTGGAGGATAACATCCTTCCCCTGTTGGAGCGCTCTCGCAGGAACTTCTAGCAATGGTCACATCTTAACCTGTTACCATGTGGGAAAGTCCAGACAGTCAAGATGGCAGTTGCACCCTTCACTCCCTCTTTATCATGGTGCCCCTTCGGACACCCCGCCAGCTCCTATCACATATTGAAACATATATTCAATCTTACATCTGGAGTGGGTGCGAATCAAGGATTTGAGCATCCTCACTATGGGCAGATGTGTCGGCAGGCAGTCTGCATGCTACCCCACATGGTTTCATATAGCTAACCCTTTCACCTTTACCAACTACCCAACTAGCTGTTTACCTGAACCATGGGCATGAGGGCCCCTTATGGGTTCATCTGGAGCATTGCCTCCTCAATACATCAAACCTGGTATTGCCCCCTTACCACTCAACCACCAATCTGGTGGTTGTCTTCAATCCAGATCTGGCTGTGTCTGCAGTGGCATAGACAGGTGCTCATATGCTTATTAGCATTCTCCTCCTCCGCCACACCTTAAGGCCCCACTGTGGCATAACGCAGCCCTTGGTATAGGTAGGCAGCCATTCTACTGGGCATCATGGTACAGACACAGTAAGCAACGACTGGATCAATTACTTGAGGGGGGCTGAGATCATTTTCATACCTTAGGATACAATTTGGGCTTGTGCTACAGATCATTGGCACTATGACCAATAGGCTTATTGTTTTTGTTCAATATGCGGAGTACCCCCAATGGAGTTGCTAGAGATATTCCCTATACTGAACAAAGTTCATCCCTCACCTATCCTCCCCATACCTCCAATGATTGGGGCAATATAGAGACATGGTACCTAGATTTTATGGCGTCACCATTAAAACGTAACATTCACTCCTGGCCCTCATAGTTACCAGACTTCGATGGCAACTGCTATTTGGGACGGCCTATACTCTAGACGTCTGGATGTTTGTGCTCTTGGACCATGATAGAGTCCTCTGGGAGTCTTGTTTGAAATTCCTCTATTTTAAAGTCCTCAATGACTGGTACTGATCTCCTTGGAAACTCAAAAGGGCCAACCTTCTACCTCGCGACCTTTGTTGGAGGTGCAGCCTGAACCACTTCAACTCATTTCATAATCTTTGATGCTGTGAGGCCCTTTCTGCCTACTGAACAGACATCTGGAGTCGACTGGCAATGGGGCACAGTTCCAATCTCACCCTCTCCCCAGCTTCCCATCCTCCATGACATTGCTTCTCCCCAACATGTTGTTGCATGCCCACTGCTGGTTAGCTACCTCACTTGCTACTGCCAAGTTGTGTATACTTCGCCATTGGCGACAGCATACTTCGCCTACTGTAATGAATTGCTGCTAGCACTTCATTAGGGGCATATTATCAAGAACGGTGTTAGAATTATCGCCGTTTAGCGGCAGAAAACTGCCGCTAAAGCGGCGATAATGGGCTTGATAATGTGCTCTTGAGAATTTCAATAGAAGCCCATGTTGACACCAGAACATGGGCTTCTATTGAATTCTCAAGGGCATATTATCAAGCCCATTATCGCCGCTTTAGCTGCAGTTTTCTGCCGCTAAAGCGGCGATAATTTTAACGCCGTTTCTTGATAATATGCCCCTATGTGTTCTGCCACGAAAAAAACACATACATATTAAATGACAACCTACATACATTTGAAGGTGTCTGGGGCCCCTTCCACGTGGGTGGCTTTGTACTCCCTCATTGAGTCTATGGGAAGCTCTATGACCTCTCCTTACATTGGATACAGTGATGGGCTACTGGCTCACCTCATGGAAGCAGGGGTGTGCTTTTCCTTAGGTCCCGGCTTACTCACTCATGCCGTGTCCTTCAACATATAGCAACCAGATAGTTTCCTCTTGGTGTGGTCGACCTCCCACCCTTGTCTTCCTTCTTCCCCTTTCACCTTTATGTCCTAGCAGTACTACTACCACTCAGCCCCATCTCCGCACCTTTGATATCACATCAGGATAGTCTCCTCCCTTCTTTTCCCGGCAATGCCTTGGTGTGTCATGGGAGCTATTGCCCTGACTACTTAATGCTCCTCTTTGTAGGATGGATATCGCCCCAATCTTTTTTGCGCTGCATGTACCGTATTACATACTCTGCATTCTGTGAACACTTATGTTTAACTTCCTCTACTGATGTACATCAAACAATAAATAAATGTTGCAAAAAAAAAGGAGGAGTTTGTTCTTAAAGTGGTAGACCTCGTGTGAGTTTGCCTTTGAAGCATGTTGCAGTCACTCAGATCCATAAAAAAGAGACAATGATGTGTGAACAATTGGCTGTCAAGCAAGAAATGTTGACTTAGCTTTTGTTAAACACTCTCGCTAGGTTCAGAAATGTAATCTTAAACAAGTTTAAACATGAATAAATGGTGAAGGCACCACTCCACAAGACTAAACATGAGTCCATGAAATGCGTCCCAAACAGGGGATGCTTTTCCAGTCACCTTGTTTGAATACGTTTTGCTATGCTTGGAGTTTTCTCCCCACACATCAGGGACATTTTCTGCCATTTCTGTGCAAAACCGCCAACGTTTGCATGATAGTTTTGCACAGAAGGAACTTGCAGGAGATGGTGGTGAATCGTCCATGCTAAATTGGGCAGCAGATCCAACACCATTCTTAACAGCATTATATCTGCCACATTGGGCTTCTTCATGGTGACTGCTCGCCTATAAGAACAATGCCTTTTCCTACCTTTGTACTGAGGGATAATGGAGGGGCGAGTGGACAGGACTCTTAACATGTTTTGATGGAAGTCCTGTTAATGTATTAATCTAAATCAGCACCATAATGTTTAAGCTTGGCTTGTGACAGCAGAAGGTGATCTAATGGAACCTCGGGTAAGATTAGATTACTTCGGTAACGTCCTCTTGATCACAAATTTGTATTAGCTTTGCCATGTTATGCGCAATTATATTTGGCCTTTCTTCCGTCCTCTCTCTGATAAGTAAAATTCTTACATTCTTGAACAACTTTGGACTGATGCAGGACTGCCAATTTTCATGAAAACTAGAAAAAGGATGTAAAAATCGAGCCAATGACTAGTGTAGTGTTGTGGGATCATGTGTAGAAGGACCCTTGTGGTCCTCGGTGGACTCCTTACAAAGTTACGTAATCAGTTGTGAGGTATCCCGGTGTGTCTGGGTGCAGTCAATAAAGTTTATGACGTAGTGATTTCAGTTAATAGTTGCATGCTGAAGAATAAAGACGTGTGTTACAGAGCTCCGTGTGTGGTGTGGTCATTTCCATGCTCCAGAGCTGGGGAGGACGCAGCAACTAGTACCAATTCCTTTATTTTTTTAAAAAAAGATTGATGCCTCTTCTTACATAGCTATTCAACAAAAGTGCAATGGGAATCTTCCATGTGGCTCTAAGCTTTAGAAGACAGGGCAAGAGGTAAACCAAAGGGCCTGGGAGGAGAAACAACAAGCTAAAATAGACACAGAGGAAGGATAGGAAAATAGAAATCCTCACAATAAAAGTTCAAGAGAAGGCAAACAGGAGGCCCTAAATCACTAATCAAAAACCAACAGTGGGGCCTTTGCCTGGGTCTCAAATTACTAAAAGTGGAGAAGAAAGGCAGTTGAAGAAAGTATACTGGTAATAATACAATAAATGCAGGCTCACCTCCTACCTCATAGAACCTCAGAGCATCAAAATGTGAAAAAAGAAGTGGGACAAGCTTTATGGTCTTGCAGAGGGAATCATATCATTTAATTTGGGTTCCCCAGAAGAGCAGTGCAATAAATTTACTAGCATGCTTGGGAGTAAAAGTGTGGTAAATATCATCCCTGTTTCATAAAGCCAAGGCTCCACATTCATAAAGTGGTTTCACAGAGTTTTGTAGGAGGTAATGAAGTCGTAGTTTGGTTAGTTGCGTTGGAATTTAGTTGCACGATGCGATTTATAGATAGAGACAATGTTGGGTAGATTGCCTGCAGAGAGTACCAATGTAATTTTAGCTCTAAAATAAGACAGACTCAGTTTTCAGAACACAGGGGCATATTAGCAAGGCGATTATCGCCACTTTAGCGGGACTTTTTCCCGCTAAAGCGGCGATAATATTATCGCCTTATCAACAAGCTGTCGCTAACTGCTGTTAGCGACAGCTTGTAGGCGATAGCGACCGGGTTGGGTGCCGCTTTGCATGCCAGCGATATTTATCGCTAATGGCATGCAAAGTAGGCGTTCCCCACCTAACAGCGACTGGAAACAGTCGCTGAGGTCGCTAACGCCTATCAGCGAGGCAGGGGCGGTGATTGCGAACCAGCGCTAAACACGTTTAGCGCTGGTTTGCTAACACCTGGTCCCACCCTGACTTAGCCATCTAATCCAATGAGAGGTGGATTACATGGCTAAGTCCCCTCGCACTATCAGCAAGCAGAACTGGGGAACAGTGTGAATATCGCCTGTTTTCAGGCGATATTCACACTGTTCTCCAAGGTTTCTATCGCTTTGGAGATTAGCATTGCTGATTGCACGCTAACTCCGCGATAGAAACCGGCGATGCCTGGCGATAATTATCCAAGCGCTAATTGCGCTTTGCGATAATTATCGCCAGGCATTGCTAATATGCCCCACAATTTGGTAATGTATAGAGCAAGACTAAGATGAGTTTCCAGACCTGTGAGACTTGGACGCAAATTCCATTTAAATCACCAAATATCTGAGTTAATAGTAGTAAGGTAAAACACATGGAAATGCCTATCTTTTTATGTGCGAAGTTCTCCACCCTGGCTGCGGAGTCTCCACACTCATAAACTTACTATTAAACTGCAGTTTTGTGAATACTGAAAAAGCATAAACCTACGCAATCCTGGGACTGTCATAGCCATAAGACAAGACATGGGACAATGTCTGTGCTGTAAATGAATGCAAGGCAGCGGGCTGGATAATATTAGTTTCCATGTACCTACTGCCCTTGTGGATATAGGAAGATAGATTTATCCCTAATTTCCTTGGAAGAGTAGATGGCAGGTTCAGTCTATGGTCCCCACCAAAACCACAGATAAAACCACAAATGTGGCCCTTGTAGCTGTCATTAGCTGTTTTGAGGCATGTCAGACCCTGGTAGAGGCAGGTCTGTTGAATCCCAAGTGATATCTTGAGGTCTAATACAGCCGTATGATCTAACATTGGATAATGATTAGCCTTTTGCAGATATGCTTTGGATCATGAATATTGCTCAGAGGACAGTTACTCTGATAACTATTCCACGTGTGAAGTGCCTATATAGCAATGACATTATTGACTCTCGTTTTGCAGTTGTGACTGCCAGGAAATTGCAGCTCAGAGGAAGTCTCAAAGCCTTGTCTGTGAGAATTGGAGGATTGGACCGTTGAAAAAGAAGGGATGAAGGCAGCGTTATCATATACTGAATAGGGCTAATTCAGTGGATCTGTAGTTGCTTGTGAAACAGGAGAAACCCTGAATTGTAATGTGAAACCCTCACTTGTGACATGGAGGGTCAGTTTGAACTCACTGAGTTGCAGGCAGCAGAATTCTGCTAAGGGCCATTCACCTCGGAGACAGTCAGGAATTACAGTGTCACAGCCTCAGGCTATACTGGTTTAATGGTTTACAAACACCAGATTAAAGTGGATCTCTGAGGTGGTCATCGCATCCTAGTAATAGGGTCTGACAATTGGACTTCATGATGCTGTGATCACCTCAAAGATTCATTTGAATTGTCTGTGTAGTGATTTGCCCTTAGTACTCAGTGTAGGGAACCCCAAATCTAATATTTATGAAAGTAGAGCAACCTTCATGTTGCCTTACATGAAAACCATATGGGAAAAGTGTGAGGGTGTGTTGTGAACAGAAGAAGGTCCAATCCAAGTAGTTTCATGTAGGCTTATTGAAGATGGATGTTACATCTTAAAGAAAGCCCCACCAGACACCAACATTCTCTCACACAGTCACCCTGGCTGAGCAGCAGGTATAACACATCTCCTTTCCTTTGTAAAGGAAACAATGGAACTCTGGAATAATACATCAAAGTTCAGATACATAGGCATGGAATAAAAGGTGGGAAAATTCCATGCAGGCGAAATATAAACAAAGAGGAAAAGAGGAAAAAGAGAGAGCCAGGAAACACAAGTACAAAACACCCATGCCCCATCTCCCTTTGCACCACAAAAACAAACACACACACTCCCACACCACAGACTGCAAACAAACCCAAATACGTAAATCATGCAAGCTGGCCAGGCAAACACAAAGAAAGTACAAGAGTGCCAACAACAAGGTGTAGGAGAAGACCGTCCAAAGAAGCAAAGAAAAAAAAACAAAGAATGGGTGAAAGCAGCCGCACAGAGAACAAGGATCATAAAAACTGCCTTTCACCCAAAATCCACACCAAAAACAGCAAAACGCATAGGTGGTGAGCTCACAACAAAAAGAAAAGCAGTAGAAGAGGAGAAGTAAGCTACACCACAGCACTACCCCCAACAAAAGCTGGGGTGGAATGTGTGGGCACACACTACACAACACAATGCAACACACCGAAAATGCAGAACTCCCCCCAGCGCAAACTGGGGTGTGATGTGTAGAAAACACTCTACACGGAATCTAAGCAGGCGCACAAGACATCACTCAACCCGTACAGAACTCCCCCCAACGCAAAATGGGGTGTGATGTGTAGAAAACACTCTACAAGGAATCTAAGCAGGCGCACATGACTTCACTCAACCCGTACAGAACTCCCCCCAATGCAAAATGGGGTGTGATGTGTAGAAAACACTCTACACGGAATCTAAGCAGGCGCACAAGACTTCACTCAACCCGTAATGAACTCCCCCCATCGCAAAATGGGGTGTGATGTGTAGAAAACACTCTACACGGAATCTAAGCAGGCGCACAACACTTCACTTAACACGTAAAGAACTCCCCCAACGCAAAGTGGGGTGTGATGTGTAGCAAACACTCTACACGGAATCTAAGCAGGCGCACAACACGTAAAGGACTCCCCCCAACGCAAAGTGGGGTGTAATGTGTAGGAAACACTCTACACAGAATCTAAGCAGGCGCACAACACTTCACTTAACACGTAAAGTCCAAGATCTGTAGAAAAACAAATGACGAAAAGAATGGCTCCCAGGACACAAAAGGGTGAGGAACAACAACAAGAAGTAAGAGCAACAGCATGTAGTCATGTAAATATAAACTGCCCAGAACATCAGCCCATACAGAGGTAACGTAATCATCCACACAAAAAAATACTGGAGAAGAATGGGGAAGCAAGAGAAACCATGAATTAACTCCTGAAAAAAAACATAGGCAAACTCCCCATAAAAGTTTATGCAAATTGCAAGTTGACACTGAGTTGACTTTCTTGAAGCGCATGCAGAACACCAGGGAAAGTTAATGCAAAGGATGGTAAAGACGAGTTGCTGATCAGACAGTCGCCGGCATGTGAAAGGGCGAATGAGCCAAACAAGAAGGGTGGCTCACAAGTAAATGCAGGTACACTAGAAGGTTCACCAAAAAAGAAAGAGAGTACATACAGTGAAGCAA
This sequence comes from Calotriton arnoldi, assembly GCA_963921515.1. Lineage (NCBI taxonomy): Eukaryota > Metazoa > Chordata > Amphibia > Caudata > Salamandridae > Calotriton > Calotriton arnoldi. The sequence goes on from CAWUFW010007885.1 coordinate 49,156, forward strand.
GAGAATTGCACACTGATCGCCAAACAAAACTTCCACACGTCCAATGCCAGGGCTCTTGGTTGGACGATGATGCCGCCTCGGGTGCACCACACCGGGGCACAGGAACTCGCAGGCCAAGGAGGAACACTGCAGAGCCTGAAGTGGGGAAACTGACGGAAGTACGTGTAATTTCTTGGTGCTGCAAGATGACGACGTGCCAATAATCTTTATTGTAACGCAAAAAGAAAAATGTGGTTGGCAAGGCTGGAAACTGCAAGTAAGCATGAAGAACACTACAATCGCAAAATGGTGGCACGCAGCCCGACGGAGAGCCGGGTGGCTCCAGGCACGTCCATGCATGTAGGCAACCATAAGCAGACCTGAAATGCGTAGAGGCAACGAGGTAATGAAGTAGCGCAGCATCACAGAAGGTCCACAAGGCACTGCGCGTATACTGCAACAGGTAAGGTTGCTCGCTCTGTGGAATAACAGTTGGTGCATTTGAAAAGGGTGCACGCGCTGCTAACGGCCCCACACCACCGACCAGACTCAACTTTAAAAACAAACTCATGGACCAAAAACGCCTCACCAAGGGCACTGGGACACTTCCGTGCTCACGTACTCCAGGCGTCTCTTGAGCAAATATAAGGTCACACAGCGTAGCATCCATAGGTCACTGCACGAAAGCTGCATCATGTCCAAACATGTAGGACAACATGCTTACTCAAAGGTCTTCCTCGCATACGAAGTGAGAGAAAGCCTCCTCCGAGTCACCCAACTCCTCAGTCTTGGCACAGTTCCCAGTCACATGAGAACAGTCCACCAAACAGGGAGAGAAGGATCTCCCACACGACGGTCACAGGGTAAAGTAGGTCTCTGGCTCCGGCTGGAACCGGTTACTCCTCTGGGGAACTCCACATAAGGGAGGCACTGTCCCAATGTAGCAGGACAGGGACACCTCATCCAAAGCAGCAAGGCAGGGAGAAATAAAGTCCAGCAGGAACTGGCACTTTCACATTGCGACAAGGAAAGCAGTTCCAAAGCAGGAGGGTGGAGGAGGAGAAAGACCAACATAAACTGGCACTTACGGGTTGGGGTGACCGATGGAGTGGTCACTGGTGGGGCTCTGGGTGCCAGATTCTTCAAGTTCCACTTCAATTGCTTCAGTTTCAATACAATTACTTCCAGCTTGACAGTTTCAGTCCAATAAGGTGGCACACGCAGGTTCTTCCTTCTCAAATCGTCGCCAAAATGTTGTGAACAGAAGAAGGTCCAATCCAAGTAGTTTCATGTAGGTTTATTGAAGATGGATGTTACATCTTAAAGAGAGCCCCACCAAGAGCAGCCTTCCTGCTGCTCAGCCCATCCACCAACTGACTCATAGGGTGCCTTAAAAGTTCCCCACAGATATTTGCCATCAGACCAAAAAATTTAGCATGCCACTTGAAGACATGATAGGCAGCTTGGAAAAGCTTCGGAAAAGGGGTTTAACCATGTATTTGCCTAACAGTGGGACTAGAGAATTAGAAAGGCAACCTAAGAAAGTCTTCACGTCATATGAGGCACAAAGTACTTGGCTCCATGTCCAAGATGGTCCAGTATATGATGAAATCTACATAGAATCTGGAACCCATTATGGAATTGCTCAAAACTGATATGATTAAAGTAACCATGCCAATGTGCACCAAGACAGCTGTCCTCTATATTTCATGAAATGCACTTCTTGACCACAAGTCAATACATTTGATTTGATTTCAGAATATTGCCCTAACTTAATTTGCAAAGGAATGATATACATTTTTCACTTAATGGGCACCTTCAGTTTAAGATACTGTCATTTAGCTTAAGGCATTCCTGAAACACATCCCAGGGTTTTTGTGGAGAATTGCAGGCTAGTCTAGAGGTCTTAAGAGTTGCCCTGATGATACCATAACCATGCGGGACAACTACTTGGTACACCTCTTGGAAATGTGTGCAGGCTTCTAAACTAACCAGATTGCCTACTGAGGCCTGTGTCAGCTAAAGCAAGAAGAGCCTTTTGTCGCCTGGGTTAGTATTCACATGATATAGTCCTTGAATTCTGTGTCAGTTTGCTTTATGTACTGGCACTCTCCTGAAATCCAAACCGATTTGAAACACTTCCTGGGCATCAATGCTTAATGTAGAAATGTGTGACGTGTACGGAAGTAATGCACCAACACTCAGAGAAGTTGCTTTGAAAATGCAGATCGATACCAAAGGGGATGATGGACGGAGCGTTTGAGCTAATCAAACACTCACCCCCAGTCAACTGATCTGGGTTTAATCCATCATCATTCTTTAGCGCACTCCACCACCCCAGTTCAGACATGGCCATATGCAAATCAGTCTGACCCTGTGCCTCATGGGAACAGTCCAGCCCGAACTGCCAAGCCATGTCTTCCCTGGACCGGAAACAAGCATCCTGGGACCGGTTTCTGGCCATTCAGCCGTCATCAGCCAGGCTAGCTTGAATCCAGTGGCAAAGTGAGCAAGGGACCCACGTCTGGGCATACCCTGCCAACTTAGGGCGAACAAAGCGATACCAAAGGGGATGATGGACGGAGCGTTTGAGCTAATCAAACACTCACCCCCAGTCAACTGATCTGGGTTTAATCCATCATCATTATTTAGCTCACTCCACCACCCCAGTTCAGACATGGCCATATGCAAATCAGTCTGACCCTGTGCCTCATGGGAACAGTCCAGCCCGAACTGCCAAGCCATGTCTTCCCTGGACCGGAAACAAGCATCCTGGGACCGGTTTCTGGCCATTCAGCCGTCATCAGCCAGGCTAGCTTGAATCCAGTGGCAAAGTGAGCAAGGGACCCACGTCTGGGCATACCCTGCCAATTTAGGGCAAACAAAGCGATACCAAAGGGGATGATTCAGTTTAAGATACTGTCATTTAGCTTAAGGCATTCCTGAAACACATCCCAGGGTTTTTGTGGAGAATTGCAGGCTAGTCTAGAGGTCTTAAGAGTTGCCCTGATGATACCATAACCATGCGGGACAACTACTTGGTACACCTCTTGGAAATGTGTGCAGGCTTCTAAACTAACCAGATTGCCTACTGAGGCCTGTGTCAGCTAAAGCAAGAAGAGCCTTTTGTCGCCTGGGTTAGTATTCACATGATATAGTCCTTGAATTCTGTGTCAGTTTGCTTTATGTACTGGGACTCTCCTGAAATCCAAACCGATTTGAAACACTTCCTGGGCATCAATGCTTAATGTAGAAATGTGTGACGTGTACGGAAGTAATGCACCAACACTCAGAGAAGTTGCTTTGAAAATGCAGATAGCATTGATCAATTAGATCTACGAATGCCAGAGGGCTTTTAAGGCCTTCATAACGCATCACTCTAAAGCCACAGTGCCTATGACTCCCACAACATTATAGAATGTAATGACTCTCTCACGTTCAGTCTGAAGAAGTTATAGCTCACTTAATAAGATTTGGGAAGACCAATCTGTATCATTGTTTGTAAAGAATGGGTTAAGAAAGGATTCAATGGGAGTGGTTTCTGTAATGTGTTCACTAATAACACTGACAACAGAAACTCAAGATGGATTATGTAGCGAAAGTCTAAAACATCGGTGTTGTCATATTTTTCCACAGGGTTAATGTTTCACTACGATACATACGAAACAGAGTCATTATGTTATTGCAGATGTCAATGCCAGGTTTCTCCTAACTTGGAATTGCAATCCACCCCGAGAATATCTACAATTAAAAGTCTGGGGGTGTCAGGTGTATGGATATTCCTGCCATGGTATGAGTGCCCATCAGACATTCAGGCCTGTGTTTATGTCTTAGCACCATTATTACCATAAATTGGGCACATAGAGCACACAATGGTATGGTAGAATGGATGTAGTTTCAAGTCAGTCATAGCTGTTAGCCTTTGAGAAGGAAATTAATTTGTTCTAAAGGGGGAACATTTAATTGTGTTTCAGGCATTTGGGCTAACAACCACTTCCAAGAGTGTATGCATTTTTTCAAAGAACTTTCCTTTGTGTTTGGTGGTACTTTTGGACTAGTTTGCACATGGAAAGTTTTGGGGCGATCCATCAAGTGGGGGCTGAGAAAAAAGGGGGGTCACAAAACGCAAAATCCTCATGCATTTTCCATGGAATTTTTTTGACAGCCGTCCGCAAAACTACTGAACAGAATTATACCAAAGTTGGCAGTGAGCTAGAGTTTGGTCCAGAAAGAATGCTTTTTGTGATTTGGCATAAATCTGATCAGTAGTTTTTAAGATATTAAGTTTTAGAAATATTTGTACATCTGGATGGTTCTCAAACCAAATTTTTAAAAATGGAGCATTCTGATTGGCCCAGGTAGCTTTTCTTCCTTGGGCCAATTACCTCCTGTGGAAGTCAGATTGCCACGAGAGCAAGCACTGTGACTGGCTGCCAACAATTTGAGAAATATGTTGCTGGCAGACTTTACAGGATTCTAGGACTTACTCCCCTGTCCTGTAGTTTAAAAAACTGCAAGCTATGCCCTCCAGCCAATGCCATGCTGCGCATGATGAAAGGCCATGCACTGCATAGGTTTGGTTGCCTGAAGGGGTTTGGCTGCATCCGGTTGGGTTGGCCAAAGACTGTGCACACCATTGGGTTGGCTGGCACCACGCCCTGCGAACAACACCCCATATGGCCAAAGGCTGTGTGCGGTGGAGGAGAGGGTTGTGGTTATGTATGGTTATAAAATATTACTTTACATTTTAAAAAAAGCCCTAGAAATTCACTGAAAAAAGAAAGGTTAAAGTAACATTATAATTGGATGTGATAAAAAGATCTGCTTTGTTTAAAAAAAACAACTAGAAATTCACTGAAAAAAGAAAAGGTTAAAGTAACGTTATAGCTAGGTGACTGTATCAGTGACAACATTAATGTTTTGAACTCAAAAGCCACGGAAATTCACCAGTTATAGGTCTTAAGCAGTGCATTATCTCCAGTAACTATAACTTGTGCTCGAAGGTAGCTATAACCCATGCCCTCGCCATGCACTGCTAATTACCCCTCATATTACATACCTCATGACACCTTCTATGACATCATTGACAATATCACAGCAACATTTGCAGTGAAATTATTGATGAGAAAACTGTGCATGGTGGGGATGCGAGTTATAGTTTTCTTAGGTTATTTGAGATAATTATAACCTCTGAATTTCTATGTTTTTGTGTGTGTAAAATCTGAATCTACCTATAAAGTCCCTGTAGAGTTTTTATTTTTTTAGTGAATTTCTCAAGTTTTTTTTAAGTCTATTTCCTAACTACAACATCCCTGAAACCTTAGAATTTTCCCCCAAAAATAATATATATATATATATATATATATATATATATATATATATATATATATATATATATATATGTATGTATATATGTGTGTGTGTGTGTGTATATATATATATATCACCTAATGGTGATAGCCACTAGGTAGTTATAGTTAAGTCTTCTTGTCCAGAGCGTTTTTTGGTTTGATAATAACTTTGACCCTGTTTGACGAATCTTTATGAAACTTTCCTCCCAAAAATTTCATTCACCTCAGCTCCTTCCTGGAAAGTTTTGGGGTGATCTGTTAAGCAGGTACTGAGAAAAAAGTAGGGGGGTCCCAAAACATAAAAATCCCCATGCATTTTTCATGGACTTCTTTAAGACAGGTTATAAAAATACTGCTGATCGGAATTACAGAAAATTCGGCAGGAATCTCGATCTTAGTCCGGGGATTGTGCTTTTTTCTGATTTGGTGTAAATCCGTTCAATAGTTTTTAAGATATTTAGGGCCAAAAGTAATTTTATATTTTGGCAATTGGGCTCACTAGAGTCCCATGGTTGCCCAGTGAGAGCTCAAAAATGGAGCCCTGTGATTGGTCGAGAGACCTGTTTTTTCCCATAAGTCTTCACACTGCAATGGGACCGAGAGGCTCCTGTGAGTCCTGCGAGAGCAAGTGCTCTGATTGGCTGGCTGTTGGAATTTTCGAAATAAAAGGGCTGCCATTACTGTTTACTGTGAAAAATTGGAGGTGTTATGGAAATGAAGCAAAAAGCTATATAAGGTGGCAGCAGAAAGGCATGCTGTCCCCCTAGATTTAGAAAGGAGGTGTCTAAGGTATACGTACTGTGGAGCAAATATATATTGTTTTGACCAACATTGACGATCTCGCAGGACTCTCGCGGGCCGTGAATAGTAAAAAGGAGTAGATGAGTTCTCGATACACTCTATTAGCAGGAATGCATATTGTGGTCCTTGATTTGAGAGGAAGTGTGTAAGAGAAAAGTACTGTGATGATTAAAAGGTTAATTCATTTGTTTTTTTTAAATTACAATCTCAAAGACTCCAACGAGATGGTGAAAACTAGGAAGGAGTGTGTGATGTTTGAATACATTCTGGTATGCACACTTGTTACTGTAGGAAGAAGTTTATCTGTACAGTTTAATATGCACACCCATCATCTGAGAGAGGGTTCTGACAGTAGAGGGAAATACCTCCCCACACACTACTATGCATACTTCTAATCCAAGAGAGAGCCTTGAAAGGAAAGGGTAGTAATTTTTCACTCCCTACTACGCACAACTTTTATCCAAGAGAGGGTTTTCAGTGGAGAGGCTAGTCACTCCCATATACTACTATTGCCCTACAATTGTGTTGCAATCCTGCGAGAGACTCGCAAGAGTAGCATGCAGGCTTCAGGGATTGAAGCTTGCTGCATGGAGTTCATTCTATCCCGCAGCATCTCACGAGACTCGGATGGAAAATTATTGGGCTTGCCACAAGGTATTTTACGAACCTGCGAAAGTCTTGTGAGATCATATGGGCGAGAAGTAAAAAAACAAGAGCGAAGGTTCACCAATAGTTACAATTCTTATTACATGGTTGAAGGAATGCTGTGATGAGATTGGGTTCAGAACCAGAACCAAAGATAGCTTAGTTTGCTCTTGGTGCTTTATAGGAGAAGGCAGTCTGTTTGAGTTGTGCTCAGCAGAAGTAAATTTACTTGGAGCTGAAAGAGACTGGTGTCTTCAGCTGCATTTAAGAAAGAACTCCAAGTTCAGGTAATTCATAATATATTTTATATTATTGTGAAGGGTCAGTAAGTGTACTAATGTTGGCAAACGTATTCTACAGCATGTTTACAGAGTGAAAAGATGTTTCGGGAGGTGTAGATCTCTTAATATAGATTTTGAGAGGTACACTTTAGAATATAGAGAGAAATCAGAAAGTATTACAGACTGTATTGAAAATTGAAGTGTTCCAACTGTATGTGCTTGTAAGTAAAGGAGGTAGTGTCTGCACAAATTATAAAACAAAGAATGAGGAAAGTTAATACAAGCCCTAGTGTTTGTATGAACATCAGTGTACATATACTTTAACCCTATGAGATGTTTGAGTAGTGATATCGCTATTTCTAGAGTGAAACACCATGCTCAGTGTTAGCAAAGGTATCTGAAGAGGAATGTATTACTTTATAAACTTTTATAAAATCAGGCTTGATGACATGTTATAATTTATTTGTGAAAAAGAATACACTGGGTGAGGGTGTGGAATGTTTCTGGAGAAAGGAATAACAAGTTAGTGGTATACTAGATATAAATATGTGAGTATGGGTGAAAGATATAGAAAACATTACAGAATATAGCGAAAAATTACTGTTATGATTTATTGACTAGTATGTACATTTGAAATGTTTTGGTTATTTTCTCTTTTTCTAGGAGGGAAATGGAAAATAGAAGTTGTGAAGAAGAAAACTACCATGTGAGAAAATATATGGAGGAGAAAAATAAGTCTTGTTCACTTTTGAAAAAACAGGAAATAATTACTCTGTGGAAAGTGAGGAAAGAAACTATTAATTGGAGAAGTGATAATGTTTGTTTTGTTAAGGGGGACATTTTGTGATCTTTCACAAACGTGTGCTGTGTCGGTCTACATGTTTCTGAGGAGATAATTATCTGCTTAAATAACCTGCAAAAATGAGCTTCGTTAAGACAAGCAGGATTATTGTCTTTTTTAGCAGTGAATACCTGGCCAGGCACAGTGTATCCAGGTTGAAAAGATGTGAAAGCACACGAAGAGCTATGCAGTTCAGCAGCACAAGCTAACTTTTCCCGAGCTAGCCTTTGTGAACTCCTTCTAAAAACCTGTACGCATTAGAAACATTGGTGAGACTTTTTTGCTAGCTGGCCTCAAAACAAAAAGGTGCCATATCAAAGTCTCTTTGCCAGGCTGAGGTGGTTGATGTGGTGCAGCTACACCAGACTGCTCATCATAATGTGATGAAGACATTTTAAATTAGGAAAGACTCTCAAGAGAAGGACATTCCTGCTCTGCACTGCAGAACTCCTCCATAGTGAGACACCCTTCCTGCTGCAAGTTGGGCAGCTCAGGCAGGTTCCCCAGTTCAGCCACTTCCGCCCTGGATTACCGGGGCTTCCCTTTCAGGTTCGGCCTCCTCCAAGTCTGTAGGAATTTCAGGAGTGGGTTTCCCATGCCCCTGCCCTTTCTCGTTTAGGCAGGTGCCTGGGCTATTCTTCCAGGCTCAAGGTCCTCTTGACCACCTTGATGGGCTGCCATGGACCGTGTGGTCATGCGCACCCACTCAGGCAACCCCAACATCTCCATGTGGGACTGGAGCTCCACCTACTTTTAGGTGGTATGCTCCAGGTCATTACCCAGCAGATAATCCACCGGCATGAATGGACTCACAGCTGCCTTAAGCAGACCTGAGACCCCCCACATTAAAAGGGAACCAGAGCCTGGATAGTGGCTCTCACAGTTGTCAGCTGCAGCCACCTGGTGGTGCACATTAGGTACTACCTGCTCTGAAGACACCAGATGACACCTGACAGTTGTCATGCTGGCTCCTGTGTCTCTTAGAGCCTCCACCCTGTGCCCATTGATTGTGACCCACTGACTGTATTTCCTAGTATTGTCAGGCATGTGGGTAACCTCTGACCTGTTCACCAAACTATCTAGGACTATCTCCTCCCCAAGCACTACACTAGCCAACCCCAGTGACTGCCCACGGGTGGGAGGGTGTGCCCGCTGGGAAACTTAGGATCCCCATTGAAGTACCCTTCCTGCTGACACTCAAAGCACTTGAGGGGTCTCCCTTCACTGCAGACTTTCTGTAAAGGAGCCACTTCTTCTTTTCAGTGGGGAATTAGAGACCTGACCCACAGAAGTAGTTTGTGACCCTTTGGAGAACTCCTTGTTTTATTCCCCCGCCTCCTTCTTATGGTGATGAGCCTGCCCACCCTTGTGGGGTGATCCCCCCAGATACCTTCTTATGGACCTTGGTGCTGACCTAGCAGTCTACCTCCTTAGGAAGCTCCCTGGGGTCAGTGAGCTTACTATCCATGAGGTGCTGGCACAGATCTGCTAAATGAAAACTGAACAGGTGCTCTTGTGCAATCAAATTGTACAACTCCAAGAAATCTCTCACATCACTGCCCTTCACCCAACCATCCAGTGCCTTGGAAAACGAATCCACACTATCCACCCAGGTTTGTTGGGGTAGCTTCTAAATATCCTTGAATTTCTGTCTGTATTTCTCAGGGGTTAAGGAAAACTTCTTGATCAGGGCCTCCTTCATGGGGATACCTCATCCTGTCATCCCCCTCTAGGGCCAGCAGGATGTCCCTCTCCTCACTAGGAATGACCCTCCACAGACTAGCTCCCAAATCCTACTCAGGGACCGTGTGCATCTGCAGAGCAATCTTATAGGTGTCAAACAACCGGTCTATGTCATCTCCCACCACAAAATCAGACACCAAATCCTTGGGGATGTGGACCCTTCTCTCAGAAGACACTGAGGTGTTGCTGCCACCACTGGACTATACCTGCTTGGCTTTGAAGTTCAGTTCCTTCAAGCTCCTCTCAAGGGCCATCTGCTCTATAGTAAGCCTCTCCTCCATAGCCAGTTTTTGCTGCTCCATGGCCAACCTTGTCTTCCTTTCCTCCTCCTCCTTGACCAACTTCTTCTTTTTCTCCTCCTCCTCTATGGCCAGTTGCTTTTCCTCAAATTTTAGCTTGACCAGCTCCAATCTGAACGTTCTCTCCTCCCTCCTGTCCTCCAACTCCTCTGGGGACAGGTCTTTGGATGAAATGCTGCTCCCTGCCCTGGGGGGTAACCTCCACTCCATTGGATCCCTGCCCCACAGGCAGACCCAGATTCTCCAGTGAATCCAGCTCCATGTCATCCTCCTCTATCACCACATTCTCTTTCTCTGGGGTCACAGGTGCATCCCGGACTTCCAACTAAGCCCTAAGTGCCTTTTGCAGCTCCACATTCTTGGTGAATCTCTTCATGGAAACCCAAACCCCCTTGCAGAAGGTTTTGAGTTGGGTTGTTGTGTAACTCTCCAACAGGGCCAGCTCACACTCCATTGTTGCAGGTGCAGATGTAGGAACTCCATTGAGAGACATGATTCAGAAAAAAAAACATGCCAATCAGGGAGAATTGAAAATTTTTAAATGCCAATCAGAGAGAACAGGAAAAAATGCCAATGAGGATCAGAGACAATTGATTTGAATTGGTCTTATGTGTGGATGTTAGTGTACACAAAATTACTCTAAGGCACTGCACAAAAACAAGTCCTATCCTCACCACTGATCATCCGTGTTAGAAATGGGGTTTTTAGTTTGCAGAGGTATGCACCCTGTCCAAGTAGGGACCACCACTCTAGTCAGGGTAAGTCAGATACACACTCTAAATTAACTTGTACTCACCCTCTGGTAGCTTGGCACAGAGCAGTCAGACTTACCTTGGGAGGCAATGTGTAAAGTATTTATGCAACACTTATTACAGTAAACAGTGAAAACACCACACAAAAATAATCCACACCAATTTATAAACATAGGGCTTTATTTAATGAACAAAACAAAACCAAAATGACAAAAATCCAATAAGTGAACCAGAGTTATGAATTTTAAAAGAATATCTTAAATTATAGTGCTTAGAGTCATAAAGCGCCAACTGAGGTTATCTGGTCACGCTGGACCAGGTCAAATCTGAAAAGTCAAGCTGACTGCAATGGAGCACGGGCCAGGTACAGAAGCAACATAGGCCACACTGAAAACAATACCTTTCCAGGCGATTCATCGACTGCTAGAGCGCTATACATCGGTTGTCGTTGAACCCCTTATGATGAAGACACTGTGTTGTCTTCGAGCCTCGCAGTCGGGTCCTGCATCATCACTGAACCCCTTACGATGAAGGTGTTGCGTAGTCATCGAGCCGTGCTGTCAATGCTGTGGAGCTTTCGAAGCTGTGCTGCATCACTGTTGAAGGTGAATGCATCTGTTCCGACCGGCGCAAAGCGGGAGATGCATGGATTTTTTAAGAAAAGCAGCTGCAGAACCCCCTTTTAAGCCCAGGAATGGAGTGTCACCTCTTGACAGGGCAGGACTCACAATTTGCAGAGTCCAGCAGCTGAAGCATAGTTGAAAGAAGCCTTTGATGTCCTTGAGATTTCAGAACAGGAAGCAAGCCAGCAAGCCCATGGAGGTACTTGGTACTGGTGATATACAGATTCAGGCCCAGTCCTTCTCACCACCAGGCAAGGGGCAGGAGGCAGCAGGGCAAGCACAGCAGAGCAGGAGTCCAGCAAATCCAGCAGAGTCCAACATATTGTCAGTCCTTTCAGAAGCAAAGCAGGCCTTCCTGGCAGAGTATCCTCAGGTCCAAATTGTACAGAGTTGGTGGTGTCAGGGGTCTAGTACTTAGACCCAGTTGTGCCTTTGAAGTGGGGGAGACTTCAAAGGGAGTGTTAGACTTGGCATCTTTTGGCGTGTTTCCCCTGACTTTTTGCTTTCTGACCTCCCGGTTTTGACTCTGTTTTTGCTGGTGTAATGATTCTGCGCACTTTCCTCACTGCGGTCCAGTGGGAAAGTGCAAGTGCTCCTGTATAAAATGTATTATGGATTGGTGTTTCCATGATTGGCCTATTTGGTTTATGTGTCAGTCCCTTGTAAAGTGCACTGCGAGTGCCAGGGCCTATAGACCAAATGCTGTTGGTGGGCTGCAGCACTGGATTGTGCCACCCACGCAAACAGCCCGTAAAGTGTAACTCGGGCCTGCCAACGCAGAGCCTGTGCGCAGCCTGGGGCTGCCATGTCGACTTGGCAAGTGCACACGCTTGCAAGTCCCTAAACCTTCCCTTTGCTACATGTTAGTCACCCCTAAGGTAGGCCCAAGGTACCCCTGTGGGCAGGGGTGCGTTGTATGCGAAAGGTAGGACATGCCCTGGTGTGTGTGGCATGTCCTGATAGTGAATTACAGCCTAGTTCGTTTTTCACTATTGCAAGGCTACCTGTTCCCCCTAGGCCAGAACCGGCAGTTTTGATTATTACAGCTTATAATCCTAACTGACCCCGGGAACATGGTAGAAATTCGAGTTTAGTATGCCTGGACTCAGAATGATAAAATGCATCTTTTAGTGAAGTTGGTTTTAACATTCTGTGTTTGAAAATACCACTTTTAGAAAGTGGGTATTTTCTTGTCTAACCATCCAAGCCTGCCTCTGCGAGGTTGTGTATTCCTTGTCTGGAGTGTGAGTGACAGGGGCTGGGGGATGCCAGGAGACAGGGTGAGTCAGCACAGGGCTGAATAGCAAGATCTACATGTAGATGGGTGGGAGGGGTCGCACCTGGGCCCTGAATAGGACAGTGCCTTCCCTCCACAATGCTGGCTCCACCTCCTGTGGTGCGTCTGATGTCCCTGGCCTACTCACTGAAAGAAGGGACGGAGACTTGTCAACAAAGTGCTCCAGAACTGGTTTGGACTAGGCAAAGGCCTCTCTGCCTTCAGAGAACAAAGGAATTTGGGATATAAATATTGGGGCCCTGACCCCATGAATTTAGATCTCGCTGGAATCAAGGAACCTGCCAAGACGAAGAGCTGGAAGAGCTGCCAGGAGGAGTACTGCCCCTTTGCTGTGTTGTTGCTTTGTTGGGTTGGCCTGCAGCTGCTGCTTCTGCCTTGGGCAGTGAAAGGACTGGACTGAACTTTCTACAAACTTGTGCTGAGTATCTCCAAGGGCCTGAAACCGAGCTGGCCTCCTGTTAAGAAGTCTCAGGGACTACAAAGACTTCACAAGCCTCTGGGTACCGCTTCTGGAACGCTGTTTCAGTTGCCACAGAGGAAGGGAACTGCAACCGACTCCGTCAACCGAATCCATCCCTGGCCGGTGACCTGTTTGCACCGCAGACCGCATCGCCCCGCTTCGCATCGCAACCCTGGTCTCACCGTGGGCGACGTCCGACGCCGCCAACATCGAGCCGCTGCTTGCACCGTGACCTGTGGGCACCGCAGTTCGCATCGCATCGCTTCACTGAACCAACCGGACCCAACCGACGCGGTCGCTGCAACTGGCTCAAGAGTCGGGACCGCACCGCATTTGGGGCACCGCTCGCACGTCTGCGACGCACCGCTCCGACTCGCACCGCTGTCCGACGCCAGCTCCCGCACTCCGGCTTGGTCGCCTGCATCACAACCTGTCAGCACCGCATCGAGCATCGTCTCGCCCTGCATCGCACGCCTTGGACTCACCGACTCCGTCTGCACGACGCTCATCGAGCCGCTGCCTGCACCGCATCGAGGGACACCGCACCTTGCATCGCTCCGTCTTGCACCGCAACCGCGACGAACGCCGACCGGCTCGTACACTCCGTACCAGCCACAACGAGAAGGTACTGTAACCGAGTCTGTTCACGACTCTGCTGGCCCGTATCGACGCGGTCGGCTGGAACTGTTAGACTCTGTGGTTCTCAACATCACGGTAGGCTCGGACGGAGCTACTGACTGCGTACGAACTTTGCTTTTGTGCTATTCCTGCAAAGAAGAAGTTAACGTATCAAGTATTCATTCGTAAAGTACAGTATTGTGGATTTTTGTCGTAATTGGTCTTGTCTTGAGTATATAAAATATTGGTTATTTTTCTAAACTGGTGTGGTGTCCGTTTGTAGTGCTTACACTGTATTACTGTTGGTTATGTGCAAATGCTTTACACACTGCCTCTGAATTAAGCCTGACTGCTCGTGCCAAGCTACCACGAGGGTGAGCAGGGGTTACTTCACGAGTGTAACAACCCTTACCCTGACTAGGAAGAAGGGTCCCTACTTGGACAAAGGTGCAAGCCCTTGCCAATTAGAGATCCCATTTCTAACAGGGAGGCCTATGAAGGAGACTTCAAAGAGAGGCCTTTGAATGCCACAAGGTCCCTGCCCTTCCTGCCCTGGCTCCAGACTCACTACATGGGGGTATGCAGATCTTTGTGTGGGGAGAGGCACAGTCCTGTTCAGGTTCAAGTGTCCCTCCCAACTAGCCTTCCGCCCATCAGCCTCGTGATATAGCATCATGATGTGAATGACACACCTCAGCTCCCTTTGTGTGTGACCTTCCAGAGGGAGGGCACCAAGCTTAGCTGTCACCTACCCCAGACATGTATTCATAGGAAAATGCCAACTTTCTAAAAAATAAATGAACAAATTGTTACTTTAACTTTCTAAAAGTGGCATTTTCAGACTTACAATTCAAAATCTGATTTTACCATAAGTGGTGATTTTAAATGGTAAACAACCTTCACCACGAAACTGTCACCCCGCATGTTGTTACAACGCGGTCGTTACCACGAGCGTGTTGTAACAACGCATACCATTACCCCGCAAGTCGTAACAACGACTTGCGGAGGGGGGAGAAGGTGTTGGATTTAAAATCCAGCACCTTCCCTTCTGTCCGCACAGACTGGAGTTGGAATAGTAAATTATACTATTCCAACATCCAGCACCCCCCTCCGCAAGTCGTTGTTACGACTTGCGGGGTAATGGTATGCATTGTTACAACGTGGTCATGGTAACGACCGCGTTGTAACAACATGCGGGGTGACAGGCTGCGGAAAAAAGAGGCATATTCATTTTAAATTGTGAGTCCAGAGACACCAAACTCGAAATTTCTATCTTGTCACAATTTGAAATGACACTTGTAAGAATAAACAAGGTAATCCCATTGTCAACCTATGGCAAGATGGGCATTGCAGTAGTGAAAAACTAATTTAAGAGTTTTTCACTACCTGGACATATAAAACTTAAAAGTACAGATTCAACTTTTTAAATTCACTGCACCCTGCCCTTGGGATTATCTAGGACCTACCTTAGAGGGACTTATAGGTATTAAAAAGGAAGGTTTGGACCTGGGAAGTGGGTTATCTTGCCAGGTCGACATGGCAGTTTAAACCTGCACACACAGGCTCTGCAATGGCGGGCCTGAGACATTTTTAAAGGGCTACTGGAGTGGGTGGCACAATCAGTGCTGAAGGCCGACTAGTAGCATTTAATTTAAAGACCCTGGGCAAATGAAGTGTACTTTACTAGGGACTTATAAGTAAATTAAATATGCCAATTGTGAAACAGCCAATGTTACCATGTTTTAGGGACAGAGCACCCGCACTTTAGCACTGGTCAGCAGTGGTAAAATGCCCAGACTCCTAAAGCCAGCAAAAATGAAGTCAGCAAAACAGGATGTCAGAAAGCAAAATAAGTAATGGGAAACCACACCAAGGGTGCCAGGTCTAACAGATGCTTAGGTGTATATCTGTGTGAATAGCAGAACATTGTAAAAGTTCTGTCCATCATCCATGTTTCACATTGACTATTTAGGAGAATATTTTCAGTTGCAAAAATAATTATTCTTCTGTCGTCATTGTGATTTTTATATAGAAGGAAAGGTTCTACTTTAAGTCTAATGGTTAGGTGTTCTGGAATCTTTCAGGCACATGCATCAAGCCAAAACGGCCTCGCAAAAACAACGAATCGCAAAAAAGGCCGTTTGCGAACGCTAACCAACACTTCCAAATGCATCAACCCACTTTCCGAAAATCCAACACCTTCGCAAAAATAAGGACTCGCAATTTATGCGAGAACCCCAAAAGCGAATCCTTATTAGCGAGTCCCACAACAGCCACCGCAAATAGCGAATAGCTCCTAAGGATTCGCAACCCTATGCATGTAAATTCGCAAATAGCGAATATCCGGGAAATCGCAATTTTGCAAGTGCAGATTAAGGAGAATCACAATCAGGTGGTAAAGTAAAAAAAAATAAAAAATCAGGTGCAACCAATCGTAAACCTATTTAAACAGACTCAGAAGGCCCATGAAGCCTTTCACAATGGCTGCACTCTACGTGATGGCGAGGAGGATGAGGATCCATGCAGCAGGGCAGCGCAGAAGGAGGATACAGGAGAGGATCTTCAGAGTGCGCATCACATTGCTGGGACAAACTGAGGATGAGATATACGATAAGTACAGGCTGGACGGTGCAATGATCATGCACCTAATTGCAGAATTAGAACCCTCAATGCAGCGTCAGACCCGTAGGACCAATGCTATCCCCGCACATGTACAGGTCCTATGTTGCCTCCACCTACTTGCCTCAGGCAGTTTCCAGGGGGTGGTAGCTGTAGCTGGAG
Source organism: Calotriton arnoldi (assembly GCA_963921515.1). Classification (NCBI taxonomy): domain Eukaryota; kingdom Metazoa; phylum Chordata; class Amphibia; order Caudata; family Salamandridae; genus Calotriton; species Calotriton arnoldi. The sequence continues at coordinate 65,627 of CAWUFW010007885.1, forward strand.
GTGTATCACAGAGCTCACTTTCACGCTTCTTCAAAACCTTCCTTGACGCCATGATGACAAGGATCCACACCCACATCAGCTTCCCCACAACACCCCAGGAGTTGAATAAGACAAAACTGGACTTCTACCAGGTAGCACAATTCCCCCATGTGATTGGCTGCATAGACTGTACGCATGTCCCTATTTGTCCCCCAGCAGTGAATGAATACATCTTCAGGAACAGGAAATCATATCACTCTATCAATGTGCAAGTAGTGTGCAATGCTAAGCACATCATTACGGACATCGTGGCGCAATTTCCTGGGAGCACCCATGACTCCTATATCTTCCGACACAGTGGCATCCACACGCGTCTGCTCAGGGGTGAATTTGGAGAAGGACATCTGCTGGGTACACACATATATCTATTCGCTACATTAATCAAACAAATGACAATGCATTACTGTGGCTAACCCTTTGCTTTCCACCCTGTAGGTGACAGCGCATACGACGTGCTTAACTATATTCTGACGCCATACCTCAACCCAGCCACACCACATGAGCGGAGGTACAATGCTGCACACATCAGCACACGGAATGTGATAGAACGCACGTTTGGAATACTGAAAAGCCGCTTTCGCATCCTTCACAAAACTGGTGGAGCCCTGCAGTACCGTCCAGAGACATGCTGCCGGATCGTGGCTGCATGTGCCATTCTGCACAATATTGCCACCAGGAGAGGCATACACATCGAGGTGTCCGACAGTGAGTCTGATGGCGACAACCAACCACCCGCACAACTCCGACAGGCGCATGTGGCAAACACAGCAGAAGGGCAGAGGAGACGTGCAGACATCACCCAACATTATTTCTGAGGTAGAGAATAATGAGCCATAACACCTAGATGCTGACCATGAAAGTATTTATTAACATGAGCCCATGTATCAATGGGCAGCCACACAGAGATGTGTGCTAATCATAACTGTGATTGTATAGATGAATAACGTTAAATAAACAATACCATGCACTGGTTAGCAATCATTAGGCTGTAATTGACCATGGTTAAGTCACCATGGCCAAACTGAGGAGGATATGCCTGGCTAGCGCTTCCTGCCACGCACACCCAGACGCCTTTCGCCTGCATCGGCCACATCACCATGATGCGCAACCGAAGGGGTTGAGCTGCACGAACTGCGCCTCCTGGTAGTGGTCACTGGCACCGACAGGCTGCTAAGACTGGAAGCCTCCTCACTCCCCTCCTCCCCTGTCAAGTTGCTGCCACCAACAGTACCGGCCTGGAGCTGTTCCATGGCGGTGGTCACTTGTCCTAGGGCCCTAGCAACATCCCCACAGTAACGGCCCAGATCTATTTGCATGGCCACGGAGCGACGTGCCAGCAGCGCAGTGGTGTTGCAGAGCTTGTTATTGGCCCTGGTATAAGCTGACATGCACATCATGCTCTGGCGATGCCTTCACCTCTTTGTGCTTTGGCCCGCAAGCATTGCCTTGGTGAGCTCCTGAATGCTTGAGTTGGTCTGCCTATTCCCCTCCACAAACGCTGTTGTCTGTGCATGCACACTGTCTGTCATTAGGCTGATGTTCTTTGCCAGCTTGGAGATTTGTAGCTGTATTGAGCCCATGTGTCTTGCTTGCAGGCGCTGCACGCGTAACATCTGTGACTCGACGCTAGCAAGCATGTTTGGACCCTGGTCTTCCTGCACAGCAATGCGGGCCCTTGAACTGCGCCTCTGCCCACGTTGGACCTGTGCCTGTGGTGTAGGTGGTGTGGTCACAGGAGGCTGGCTGGTTGCTGGGGTGGGTTCAGGGGCCACCTCAGATTCCATGGGCTGCAGTTAAGGGATGTGGGCCCTGCGTTTGGTGGGTGCGGGTGGTGTGCATGCTGGGGCATCTGGAGTCTCCACATCAGTCTCAGCAGGAGTCTCAGAGATATGTAGGCAGTCACTGTCTTCCGAGTCCACCTCAGCTGCATCTGTGATGTGAAACAGTGCAATGTTAATATGTGTACGCCTTCCTATTGTGTTACATTATGCATACTTGGCTCACATTAAATCACTGACTGCCATGCAGTGTTGTCGTGTTTTGCTTGCCATTGTTGTGTTGGAATGCCCACTTGACTGACATGCCTACAACTCCCATGATGCATTGGGTGTATGAGGGAAAACGTGAACTGGATTCTGACATGTCCATGGGGTTGGCCTGGGGGTATGTGCACCACTGAACATTATGTAGAACTGTATGGTTGCATGCATCTTACCTTGTGAGGTACTTGCCGCGCCGGATGTGTCCAGCTGGGTAACTCCCACCACTGCCTCAGGCTGAATTGTCGCCTCCATCAGGTCCTCCAGGGCTGTGTTGTTGGGTACTGTGGATGTGCCCCCTCCTGTGGCCCTTGCCTCCTTCAGCCTTTCTGCGATACGCTCCTTGGCATGGCTTCTTAGGTTGTACCACCTCTTTTTTAGGTCGTCAATGCTGCGGTGTGTGACACCCACAGCATTTACCGTGCTCTTGATGTGCAGCCAGATCCTCCTTTTTTCTGCCTCAGGCACTTTCAGTGACAATTTTCCAAAGAGCTTGTCATGGTTTCTAGACACCCCCTCAATGAGATTTTCAAGTTCTCTCTCACTGAATTTTAGCTTCCTCTTTCTGGGCGTGGTTGCCTTCCCCATCCTGGTGCACAGTGAGTTGCAGGTAACAGTCTTGGGTGTTGTCTCAGCTCAGCTCCAGTACTCTGCTTCCTCCTCTCTCCTCCTCTGGGCACTGAATGAAGCATGGGCTGGCTGACTTCCTGGTTGTGATGTCATCAGCATGCTTCCAGAGCGACACGCTTTTTGCGATTTCGCTAATTGCGATTTCGCTAATTGCGAGTTCGCTAATTGCGAGTTCGCTAATAGAGATTTTGCAACAGGTGGTTTTCTGTATTTGCGCTTCTCTTTTGGCTACTCGCAAATCGATTTTGCGATGTTTAGCGATTCGGTAGATTTGCGCGACCGGCTTCATGCATAGCAGATAGCGATTTCTAATTTGCGATTCCTTATTTATCGCAAATTAGGAATCGCTATTTGTGAGTTTGATGCATGTGCCTGTTTATGTCTTGGTATCTTCTAAGGGCAGTTTGGGTTTGACTTGTGGCTTTTTGGTATGTAATATGAGTGGTTTTAAGGTAGAAATTGCTGGTAGTTGACCTGTAATGTTCTCAGGTACTTTAGAGAGTATGTTTTAACATTTTAGATGTGGGCTCTTGGGAACTAGTGCTTGCCTCTTTTAAATCTAGTAGCACAGCCTTATTTTTTATCTCTGTTACATTTATGGGGTTGGTTTGCACCCTGATATTAATTACAACATTGTTTTCTGGTGTAGCCCTTTCATAACAAGCATTTGCATATTATTCACTACATTTCCAATTCATGCTTTCCTGGTAGTATGTGTATACTATGTGCAAAAGTAATTGTTTGCATTTATGTGATGTGATATACATGGCTCTTTCTGCCATTTTGTCTGAAAGTAGCGTACATTTAAAAGAATTAGTGGTTCCACGTCCAGACAGTAGTTAGTTTGTCCAGACTGGAAGACTATTTACTTCAAGCCAACTATTTCACCATCTTTGGACTCTTTGAAAATTATAAGATTTGTTCTCACTTACTGTGAATTCATGCTGAACTGCAGCCAGGGCTAGAGGAGCCATTTCCTTGACTGACTCCAAGAAAAGGGGTTTACATTGTGAACTCTTTGACAAATACAACAGCAGGAGGTTGTGAACTCCCTGTGAAACATCAAACAACGCAACTTAACATTGTGAACCCTCTGACAAAAGCAACAGAAGGGTTTTTATTTTGTGAACTCTCTGACAAAAGCAATAGCAAGAGGTTTATTTGTAAACCCTCTGTCAAATGCAATAAGAAGTGATGTTACATTACAAATGCCATGACAAGCACCACAGGAAGGGGCCTTTACATTTTGAGAAAAATAACAAATACAGTAGATAGGGGGTTTACAGTGTGAATTCCCTTATGCATGCAATAGGCAATGGTTGCATACATTGGTCTCTTTTTAGGTCTGGTCACATTAATGCTTGATGTTAAAAAAGAAGACCTAATGTTCATTTCAATATATACTGCATAAACTGATGGGTCTCTCAAGATAGAAGTCACAAGGTCATGTTTATGTCACACACAATAGGTTTACCTTATTGATTTCTAAATCTGGTACCAAAAGCAGTAGGCCACTCATTTCTCACTGTGAATGACTTGACAAAACCTGAAGGGCTAATCTTGCTGCTCATAAAAAGTTGTATGTGTTGCAATAATTCCATATTGGTCATTGCTTGTTTGTGGGTTACAGACTGTTGCAGCACAGATTGCCACTGAGTACCACAAAGATAATGGAATGAACTAAATGCACTTGGTTAGTTGCACCTTATGATATTACTTTGGAGTTCATTGTTTGAAGCCATCAATTGTACGAGGTCCCTTTGGACAAGATTTCAATTTTCAAACCCACATGAAAACTTGTAAATATTTCTAGTTGTGTATGCAATATTTAGTTGTGTGTTCCTTACAGTAACTGTACTTTTCAAAGACGTATTGGCTGGCCATTGATTTATTGTTATTTTTGTGCTTTGCTGATTTTTTATTGTCTAACACACATCACCTCCCAGAGTCAGCCATGTCTCATTATCATTACTATGTAATACCATTTCCTAGGGACTTACAAGTAAATTAAATGTGCCAAATAGATATATGCCAATTGTACAATGTTTTAGGGAGAGAACACAAGAAATTTAACACTGGTTAGTAGGGGAAAATCCTAATGCCAACAAAAACAGGTTTCGCAACAGAAGGCAACAAATCTGAGGAGACCCTGCAAAAAGGGCCAGGTTGTACAATGCGTAACAAAAGGCAAATCAAAATACTGAAGTTAACACATTTTTATGTGTGAGAAATTGAAAAGGAAAGTATTTAAAAATGAATTTACCTAAAGAAATATACTTTCTAAAATTACAATTGCCTTTTTAAACATGTCTGAGGCCTGCCACTGTAGCCTGAAGTGCAGTTCTAAATTGCCCTTTTGACCTGGCAAAAATAACCCTTTTGCCAGGACCAAATCTTTCTTTTTAATACATATAGTTCACCCTTAAGGTAGGCCTTAAAGGCCTTAAACGCTCATTGGGCAGGGTGCCTTGTATTTAAAAAGTAGGACATGTGGATTTAAGTTTTACATGTCCTGGCAGTGAAAAACCCATAATGTTTTCACTACTCTAAGGACTATTACTCCCATTTTCTAACATAGGATTACCTTATAACATTTAATGAGTGATAACTTTTGATTCGGAGCAGATACAAGTATGGTGTTTACAATAAATTTGTAATTTAAAATCCTTTTAAATGGTAGAGTTGGATATTAAGACAGAATTCAGAAAAGGCCACTTTGAGAAAGTTGACATTTTCTTATCCTAACCATTTGTACATTCTGCCAGTATCCTGGATCAAATGACTGTGAATGGCTCTGCAGTTGGGGTTTGTATATTCCTTCCAGACACTGACACAAAAGAGGATTCGGTGTGAACAAGGTGGGCCGTCCTGCCAGGTGAAAACCTGACTCTAGTCTTTTGTCATGCCAGACTTCTTGGAGTCTTGACAGGGGAAGGGAAGAACTTTCCAGAACCAGATGGGGGGGGGGGGCAGGATATGGAATCTCCCAACTTCAAAGCCTCTTCCTTGTTCTGCAGATGTCTGCTCTGCTTCTACCAGAAGACTTATTTACTACTTGAGGCCTGCCTTGTCCGCCAGAGGACTATTCTGCTCCATGAGGCTGGCCCTGATCTCTGAGAAAGAAGACTTGACCTTGTCCCTTCATCCCAGGCTACCTGAGTGACTCCAAGGGTCAGTTGATGACCTCCTGTTCTGAGCTATAGGGACACAACAAGCTCCAGATGCCTCCCTGCAACTGCCTAGCTGACCTGCTGCATTGGACCTGCATGGACCTGCCTGAGCCCTGCTGGCCTCTGCTGGAGTGAGTCTCTGACCCCCAAGAGGTGCTCCATCAGATCCTTGACCCTTGGCTGGCAGTGAATAGAACACCTTCTAACTGAAGGTCTCATCAAATCTGGCACAAAGCAAAGCAAAGCCCTGCACAGCCTTGCCACACACTTCAGAGCATTATCGGAACCGACCCTGGGCGATGCAAAGCACCACAAAGCCTTGCTGTACAGTCGGAAGCTTCATCGGAACCAACTTCGAGTGACACTAATCCTGCAAAGCCTCACCACACAGCTGAAAGCTTCATTGGAACCAACGCCAAGTGACGCAAAGCTCTGCAAAGCCTCACCGCACAGCTAAAAGCTTCATTAGAAAAGGCGTTGAGCTCCACAAAGATCCACAAAGCCTCGCTGCACAGCTGAAAGCCTTGTCGGAACCACTGTTGAGTGAAGCAAAGCATCACAACATAGCCGCAAGCTTCATCAGAACCGACGCCAAGTGATGCCAAGCTTCACAAAGCAATGCTGCACAGACCCTTCACTAAGGACATAAGGTACAACTCTTAGCAGGCCAAACTTGGTCCTGTGCCTGGCCTGTGCTCCATCGCAGTTGGCCTGAACTTGTGACTTTCTCCCAGTCCAGTGCAACGAGATACCCTCAGTAGGCACTTGGCACCTTTTGGCTCTATTTTTATGTAAACATTTAAAATTCAATACCTTCAATTCCACTGATAGGATTTTTGTTGTTCTGTTATCATTTTATTTATTAAAATGTCCTCCATTTTTCTGAATTGGTTTGGGATTTTTTTTGTGTTGTGTTTTTACTTTATTACTGTTTGTGTGCTGCATAAATACTTTATGCTTTGCCTCTAATTTAAGACTGGCTGCCTTGTGCCAAGCTACCAGAGGATTAAGCACAGGTTAATTTAGTGACTTTTGTGCTTCACCCTGACAAGGATTATGGTTGTTGCTTGAGAAAGGTTTTCACCCCTAAACCAATAACCCAATTTCTTGCACATGTTATCTGTTTTAATTAATGAAATATTATTCTACGTTGTGGATCCCTATATAAATCATTGGAAGCAAAAGCTCAATGCAGAAGAAGCTACCTGTCCAGTACACCCTTAAAGGACTTTGCAATATGATTTTTCTCTGTGCAAGATTAGGCAATACTTGGCACATCATAATACTACATAAGCAAAAATTTGGAAACCTTTAGAACAAGGTTATGCAAATTCATCCCACATGGTTACAGGTTCTGAGCAAATGTGAAAATATTGTACTGGCAAGGTCGGGCTTCATTCACCTAAGGTAAATGATAATTGAGAGCAAAAAATGATTAGTTCTGGTGGACTCTGGTCAAATTGTGTGTCCTCTGACTCTAGGGCCACAAAGCTATGACACGGGCACATGGACTCATAAGACGTTTGGGCCCAAAGAGGAGGCAAACAGCGCAACTGCAGACCAGGGACTCAAGTTAGACCCAAAGTGTATATTGACATGGTTATTAAGACCTCCTCTGGAGGCACCAAACAATTACTGTAACTGGATCTAAAACAGCGGCAGCCGCCATAAACAAAGGGTGGTGGGCGGGTGGGGTCACGCGGGGGAGGTGGGGTTAAAAATACAATATATAATTTTTTTTAAAGTACCTTTTGCTGCCGGCCTCCTCCAGTGTCACGTCTCGTCGCACCGCCTCTCCTCTTCCTGCCTGGTCCCAGCAGCCCCTGGGACAGACTCCCTGTCCAATCCCCGCACTGAAGAGCAACGCAGTGATTGGTCTGAGCAGGCAGGAAAGACGCCCTACTCAGATCATGGAGTCTGTGGGGTTTCTCCAGCCCGGATGCTCAATGCAGCTGGGCTGGAGAAAACCTAAGTGCACATGTTTGTTTTGGTCGGCCTGAGACGGCCGGTCAAACACACATGAGCACTTAGGGAGTGGAGTGCCCCCATCCATGCCTCGGCCCTGCCCCTTCCAACATCGCTGGCTAAGAGCCAGCAAACGCAAAATAAAACAGTGTAAGAACATCATTTTTCTTACATTTGGTGGCTCTGAACAAGGCAGTGGGGCGACACTCCTCCGCCATTGCGGAGGAACTGCCACTGACCTAGAAAGGGGTTTACACTAAGGCCCTTTTCTATTATATTTGTCAGATAGTTCAAAAGGTAAAGTTCCTTTCTATGGTGTTTGTCTCTGGGTTCACAAAAGTAACTCCGCTTCAATTGCATTTGCTAGAGTTCATAATATAAAACTACTTCCTATGGCATTATTTAGAGTTAGATCTCAAAATGTGAAAACTCTTCCCACTGCATTTGTCAGCTCATTCACAATGGAAAGCTCCTGCCTATGCTATTGGGTAAAGGGTTCACGATATAAAGTCACTTCAGGTGGTTTTTGGCAACCAGTTAAACTTCAAAACCCTTTCCTACAATATTTGTCAGAGACCTTACTGTATTGGTCATGTGGTTGGACCATGCAAAGCCCCCTAATGTAATTGGTGTGTTGTCTGTGTTAACAATGTCCCTTTGCAGTTATGCAATGGAAGTTTTTCTTAGATGGACTAGCATAAGTATTTTTCAGTTAGATGCGCTTAGAAAAGCATATCAGAAAAGATCAGACCTATGACATATGGCATAACTTTTCCCAATGAACCAACTGAACCTCCTTTTCCGGAGATTAACATACTTGTCTCAAACACCTGAAGCACTAAGCCGTTAGAAACACCTTCACCGCAAGGGCAACCACCTACATTTGGTAGGCGACATAGCATGCAAAGGCACTCTCTATTTAGTGCAGGCCTTCCCAGGCCATGTTTGCCATCTTTTTTCTGACCTGTATTGCCAAACACAAGGAAAAAACATATTTACGCTGGGAGAAAACTCCAAGTGCTTCAGAGACATTGGTTTATCATTGTTAAAAAAAATTCCCAGGCTTAGGGTTTTGTCTTTCCAAAGTGTAAAAAATGCAGGCTGGTCTATCATGCCTCAAAGGCACGAGCAGTCAGCATTGGCAGTTTACGTCCTACTATGTTGTCTAAAGGTGCATGTGCTCCTTAGTTTGCTCGCATTCTGGTGAGATAGCTGAGTGAGTTGAGCACCTGTTGCTGCGAATCGAATGTAGTTGCAGTTTCGAATCACATAATTTTGGACTCATCCTTTAAACCTTTGGAGATTGATACGCGGAGTACCCATTTCGTTTCCAACAGCCAATAATTATTACAAACATCTGTGGCTGTCCCCGGAAATACTTTCTAATTCATATTTCAGTTCCAACTCTTCAGAAAGATCCCCGTCGGAGCTGCGAATTCAACTTAAAATGTCCACCAAATAATAGATTCAAAGCGGGAAATGTTACCTTATAACGAGGACCAGCGGGATAATAAAACGTGACTGGGCTGAAGCAGTAGTACCTTAGCGACTTTACGAAGTCATTGATTTTGAGACAGCAAGATGAGAGAAAGGAACGCTGCTGTAATTTAACAGCAGGAGAAACGCTGCCATTGACGACTGGAAGGAGTCGAAAACCATCTACATAGCGAACATTCTAGAACATAGAGCTCGTTGCCAGAGAGACTGTACCTCAACACTCACGTGCGCACTAAAGGGGCAGATAAAAAGCCAGCAGCAAGATCCACAGATGCAAAGGTATCTCGGCGTCACCCGCGTGGTGATAAAGCGAATAAGAGAGTACTATTTCAGATCCCGGGTTTACACTTGAAGTCTGCCTGTAGTCTAAAGTTGTTTACTTTAGCATGCATTTTACTGTATTTCAGTCAGTGGTGGAATATAACGCAGTAGTTTTGTGGCAATGACTATAGAACTGGTGAATAGGGATCTATGAGGAAATGTCATAATACAGTTAAACAATGGTGACATATTTAACAAGCATTGGCATTGCCCAAAGGTCTGGTTTAAACTAATGTTGAAAGGTAATGTGAAGCATTACCAGCATATAGCGTGGGAATGAGAATGTATTTGTGTGGAAGCAAAGAACTGTAGAATAATATTGATGTAGGTTAAAAGGTCAGGTGACAGTCGCACTGGCTGCCCTCCTCTCATCTGTGCTGCTGCCAGAGAAAAATACCATAAATTATCTAGTTATCTAAGGCACTTTTAATGGCATTACAATGTCATGTGTGTGTCCCTGAAAGTTTAATCTCAAGCAGTTGGATAAATAAATAAAATGATCACAGCTGCGAGGAAGGTAAGCAGTTTTTTGTGGATGCACACAACTTCTGCACAATCAAAATATGTACTCCTGGCTCCCAACATGTGGATGGAGCTAAAAGCCCTCTCTAGTGATGCTCACATAATTGTCTGGTGACAGCTGTGATGTAAAGCTAGACCATAAAAAGGAAAACTTATTATGGGTAAGGGTCTTATACTGAGGACATTGATAATTGCTATTAGGCCGCAAACTCATGTCTGTTCCCAAACTGGGAAGAGAAATAGGTCCAAAATAACACACTTTTTCTCTGCACAGATTTCACCAGGTAAAACCTGCCTGTATTCTTACAGGAAATACGACAACATTGCTCGTTCTGAAGTTCAAAACTGCTGAAAACAAGCTGCAATACCACTCTAGTCGCCTTTATGTGGTGGGAAGCTGGGAATAGGGAGGTAATACTGCACTTGTTAAATAGCGCACCCCGTGGTACCAGTATTTACTGTACAGTACAGTACTATCATCACAAATATTGCAATGAAGGTCCTTTTAACAATAGGCTGTATACTGTAGAAGCCATAGTGAATAATTTGCTATTGCATAAACAAAAAAATGTCCAGTCCTAGCCCAATTCTAACCCTGACCTTCAATGAAACCCTAACTATTGCTTGAACCCTAATGGTAACTTTAACTCTCATCCTAATAGTAACCATACTATTATTATTATTAACATTATTCTATATTATTATATTTTTCACCAACCAAAGAACCTTAAAAACACTATTTTTGACTGAACTCAAAAGAAGCTAGGCATAAACTAGTTGAAAGTTATTTTGCCACACCTTACAGAATCCTGCATTGTGCACTTACAGGAGCGCCTTGGTATGGGATTAGTAAATATATTACCCAGTAAATACCAATTGCCATGGTGAGGTATTTGCCGGGTGTGATAAATTCCTCCTACTCTAAATTCTGGAGAGTAAAATGAGGCATATCTTGCAATTTGGTGCTTATGACATTGAAATCAGCTTGTTTTGGCTTTTAAGCACACATTTGCCCCTGATATATTTTGACATGCTGAAATCTGTGGCCCTGGTATTTCGTTCATCAAAACTCAGGGCACATTTACCACATCCATTAAATACTGCTTCCACGGTAAATACCTCTGACCCCCAATTTTGCAATTTGCATAGAGAAAATAGGCTTACTGCATGCATTAAAAGCTTTCCCTAAAATGTTCCAGCATGGTAGACCGCCAAAATTTGTCACAGGAAAATTGCGGGCGTGAAGGGCTTATTGCGAAACTCTGGAATTGCCATCCTTGTGCACTCTTTGCACAGGGTCAGAATTCGCCACTCTACTCAGACTCGGAGCCTGAAAATGTCAGGGTACGAGAATCGATCAATTTTCCTTCAACGCTTGGATTCAGGGCTTAAATATTGAAAATAATGATCTAAGGCAGCATTGGGAACACTGATTATTTAGTTGAGTCCAATTTATTTTTATTCTGCCATATGCCACATATTAGTCTTTAGAGGGCAATAAAAAATAAATAAGTAAATGGTTATGTGAAGAATAATAGTTGCTGAACAAGGTCTGTCCTTCCTCAATTCGAAGGACACCAATTGGTGATGCAGTTCAGTGAGCAAGATGTCCCACAGACAGTTAAACCCAGAAAGCTGTATTGTGTATGTTGGCCTTCCAAGATCTGAGTGCACTGAGCAGTTTAGATTTACTTGAGAGCAGGAAGTGTGATACTTTCAGATTCCTACGATGGTAGAACCTGTTTTGTGATCCCCTTTACAGCCTAAATTGGTTGATATTGCACACTGATTTAATTTGCTACATAGCCAGAATTTGAACCCACATTTAGAGGTTAACGATAAGTGCTGAAAGAGTTGTTCACTCACCACAAATTCTTGTGTTTGTCCCACCCAGGAGCATTTGGTCTCACAGTGTTCTGAACGGACGAGTTGTATCCACAGCTGACATCACATTTTGCATTACAATGAATGAGAGACTATTTTCACTCCCTCCCTGTCTGCCTCAACTGGCTCTTTTCACTCACCCCTGCTGTCTTTTTTAAATGATTAGAGCCCTCCTTCCCCATGACTGCGTGGCCTAAAGTCCCTTCGTGCCACGCCCACCAGCTTGGCTTTCTTAGAATGGCCCAAAATGACTGCTGTCTTCAAACTGTTCAGATTATAAATCTGTATCCGCACAAAGCAGAAGCCATGCTGTACGACGTTGTATGCCAACGTGTTGAATTTTCACATCATAATCCAACGATATATATGAGAAAACAAAGCAGATAGTAGTTCTACGATCAAGCTACTTTAAAATTCAACTCGATTTTATTTATTAAATTACTGGTTATGCTATAATTCTAATCAGTCGGTTAAAAACATACAACGTAGAGATTAGCATGTATTTTCAATTTAATTTTCCTTTTCATGGAAATGACGTAAGTAATAACCTTTCGAAAATGACTGTCTTCACTGCTCATAGTGCGAGCCTGCCCTGTATGTGAAAGGCAAGCAAACTGTTTTGCAGCAGGCTTAGTCCATCTTTTATTAAAGACAGTGAGCCCTAAACAGAGTTGTGAGCAAATTGAAAGAACAACACCCACTGTTACTGTCTTTCAACCCCTTGGTTTCTCTCAGGTACAGTCAGGCAGCAGTCGCATTTTGCTTGCATGGTAGGCACATTTGCACGGAACCCAACGTCAACTAACCAGAGTGTTGGAGTATTTAATTTTACTCCGAGTGATATGTTGTAGCCCAATATTGAATTTTTTCCTTTTTGAAGGATGTGGTAAAAGCGATTGTCTGATGTGAAAATATCACATCATTCTTACCACATCACTGCATCACACACAGGAAACCCATGGTAAAAAATGTACAAGTTTTTCTACACTATGTGACTATTTTTCCATATCAAGGCAATATAACCAGAAACATCATGGTGACTTCTCCAGGGTATGACCTACCGATTTATGCACTGAAGTCTAGAAGTGGCAGTAGGACATAACTATACTGTGAGTTAATTTTACTGTTTTGAATTTATCTGTGCGACCCGAGGTTCCTGCAGTTCGTAAATGATGTAGTATCTTGTGAGTTAGCGAAGGAGGAAAGGGAAAAGACTAAAGGCCTGATTACGAGTTTGGCGGTCTTACCGCCATACCCCTGGTGTGGCGGTCTTCCACCTGCCCTATTACGATGCATGCAGCCTGAACCACTGACCGCGTCGACGTAGTCTGTCCTGCGAGCACCGGACTGCAATGTTGGCGATGCGTAATCTGTCGCCATCAGGGCCATGGTTCCCGTCAAGCCGATTACTAAAACACAGTTGTACTGGTGGTCCCCTTACGGCACTTTACTGATGGCAGTATTCTGCAGCGGTACGCTCTCAGCAAAGCACCATCACAATGACCATTGGATGGATACAAATGCAACACACCTGATGTTCATTGGCCAAGTCGACCCACCTGCAAATCACACAATAAAACACAGCCCATCTCAGACCATGATCTTTTGCCATTCCGCTGCAGCATAACAAGTCACAGCCTTATTTCTGGTGAGAGAAGGCTGCTCTTTTTTACTCCATCCCTTTTACTACACACTTCTGTTGCACATTTTTCCCACATCCCTTGTATATTTGATTTTTTTATTTCATTGTCACTTACATTAATTTATAGTTATGTCACACACAAAAAATCCACATTTTTCAGAGGTGGTGGATGAAATCATAAGAATAGAGCCACACTTGTCTGGAGTCCACATCCAACATACTGTTCTCAATAAGAAAAGGAAACTGTGGCCCAGAATAGTCCACACAGTGAATGCTGTCAGTACCATCCTGCACACACAGGAGGAAATTAGGAAGAGGTGGAACGAGCTGAGGGGGAAGGTGCATTCCCTGGCCTCCAAGCAACACCTGGAGGTCCAGAAGACTGGCCGTGGTTCTCACAGCACCCCATTACAACTCTTTCCCTGGGAGGAGAAGGTCTTGTCCAGCCTACACTCTGAGGACTTGACAGGAATACCTGGGGGAGTGGAGTCTGGTAATTTACACCTCACTAACTGTCACAATACCTCAATGTCCTGTCTGCTCTTAACTCAGCTTTTGCCATTGTGTTGTGTACCTAGGGGCATATTATCAAGGGAAGTATCGCCACTTTAGCGGCACTTCTTGCCGATAAAGCGGCGATATTTTTATCGCCCTATTAGCAAGCTGTCGCTAACAGCTGTTAGCGACAGCTTAATGGCGATAACGGCCGTTTTGTTGCCGCTTTGCATGTCAGCGATAATTATCGCTAATGACATGCAAAGTAGGCGTTCCCAACTAAAAGCAACTGCAAACAGTCGCAAACACAACTTCCCCCTATTATCAATGCCCGCGAAGCGATAAGAAAAGTCGCGCTAACCGCGATTATCGCTGGAATTTAACACCTGATATAAACTTGACTTAACCATCTTGTCAATGGGAGGTGGATTGTAAGGTTAAGTCCTCACCTGCCTATTAGCAAGCTTTTCATTAGCACAGTGAATTTATCGCTGAATTTCTCACGCTATTGCTGGGTTTCGCCGCTATCGCTGGATTTTTTATCGCCTTGGAGATAAGCGTTGATAATAACGTGTTATCTCCGCAATGAAATCCAGCGATAGCCGGTGATAAAAAAAACAGCGCTAAGCGCGCTTTGCGATAATTATCGCAAATCCTTGGTAATATGCCCCCTAGTTTCCTAACATGCAATCCTCAAAGTTTCAGAGATGTAGGTTTGTCTGTATTAATGTATTATGTTGAATATAAGATCACATGTATCAATCTCCATTACATGCCACATGTTGAAATGCTGTCTGTAAATGTATTACTATAAAAATATCATTCCAGGCCCCATGATATGTGTTAACATGTAAATGTATGGTCCATCCCAACTGCATTATGGCAACAGGTATGTTACACTAACCATTCTGTAATTGTTGGTAAATATAGATTGAAATGATTATGACTACCATGTGGCCCTGTTTCTGTAACTCAAAACAAGATGCAATTGTGCTTTTTCCCATTCTCACTTGTCTGACATGTTACAACTGATGTCTAATTCTTATGGACTGAGCAATCTATATACAGTGCTCTTCTCTGAGACATTTCTGCCTACTTAGCTTTATGTTGTCCTGGTCTCCTGAACTGAAACTATTAAATACATGAGTGACACCATACCATGTGTGTAGCTCAAATATTTGTAAGGCATGAGGGTTACGCAGCTGATCAGAAGTGGCAGGTGACCCATTGACTTTGCACTGCTCACATGATGACTAATGCTAAATACAAATAACAAAATAGAGAGAAAGAGGATGAAGCCTGAGTGTTCATTCGTCTCCCCTGGAAGAAGTTCAATGGATTCCTCATAATTTCATCCTATCACTGTGAAAGCAGTCTTGGTATAATATTTGTACATGCGAAGTCTGTGACAGTCATTCTCAGGAACAACCCATGTCCCCTTTGTACTTCCAAACAGCATCATATACCCACAAATGTCACAACTCTGAAATGTCCAAATAAAGATGCCATGGTGAAGGTACCTCAAAAAGAAAAAAACAGAGATTAGCTATCAAATCATACATATAAAACAAATAATACAGTCAACTTCTGGAGAACACAGTCCATGACAAAAAGTGAAAGGTAAACAAAGCAACACACACAGAATGATCATGTGTCAAAACCTAACTCAACAAACAACTTTTAGCTGAATTTTCCAGAGCTTGACGTTCCTAATATTTACCTTAACATCCTCCTCACATCATCACAGCAAGAGTTGCTGTAACAGTCAAAGTTATGACATTTCGCAAAATACTTATACTCATGAGAAGAAGTCGATGAGATCTTGACTCAAGTCAGCTCCTTCCTATTCACCACTATCATCATCATTTGGCATTTCAGGATCCTCACCTGGAGGCACTTCATGATCTCCATCCTCTGCGATATAAGGGATGTTCCGTCACTGGGCGATATTGTAAAGTATGCAATAGGCCACGGTGATTTTACACACCTTCCCAGGTGAGTAGAGGAGGGCTCCCCCAGTCTTGTCCAGACATCTAAATCTGGCCTTCATGAGTCCAAAAGCCCACTCCACTGGCCGCCGTATCCTTCCATGGGCCTCATTGAAGTGGACTTCCCCTGGCATTGTTGGATTCCTCAGGAGTGCCAAGAACCATGAACGATTGGGATACGCTGAGTCTCCTAGATGGAAGACAGATATAAGTGCAACAATGAGTTACACACTTTCTGATTCTCCTACCTGACATTATCCACACAAAGTTAGGACAGATCATACTTACCACCAAGCCAGTCCTTTCCGGTAGTACTTATGACCTCAGATGGGGTACGCTGCTGTTCTGCAGTATGAAATAATCATGGGCTGATCCTGGGAACCGGGCACAGACGTTTAAGATATACAGATACGGCAAGCAGACAGCTTGCACGTTGATAGAATACAAGTGCTTCCTATTACGTTAAACTTGTTACCTGGCTTGCGGTGGTACTAAGGTAAGAAGGGTGCCATCAATGGCTCCAACCACATATGAAAGGCGACCAAATCCATAGAAGTCAACCTTCACAGTAGCTAAATCCTCACGTCTGGGGAACTGGATGTAGCGGTCAATGTGTCTCATCAGTGCTGAAAGCACATCTTGTAGAACACCACTGAACATTCGTTGTGACATACCACCAGATATAGCCACAGTGTATTGAAAGGAACATATGGCGAGAAAATGCAATACTACATTAAGTTTCACAATTGGTGTGATACATGTGGGTTTAGTGTTTTAAGGAAGGAGATCAGGCTCCATCTGATGTCATGAATCCAATATGGTTTTCCTATTCAAACAAAACTTCTTGATAATATCCCTTCTTTCATGGTCTGAAGGTTTAGAAATGGGGGGTACACTGGAGGCTGTCGTCTCCTCCCTATCCCAGGATACTTAAGTGTAGAGTAAAAACAATATTGAAAATTGGTCATGGTGTCCAGAGTAACATATATGAAGAGTAAGCAAAAATTCATGTGACAAAACATTTCAGGTTCTGAAAGCATCACACATTATTCACATAATAATTGTCTACTGTCCAACATCCATCTATATTCCCCACTCTTCACATGTGTCTGTAACACAAATGTGCACATTATACACCCAATAATGTATTATGAGCACCTTAATATTGTAATTTTTAAAATTTTCTATCAAAATACTGTTACCGGAGGTGTACAGTCCACCGCGCTATTATAGCGTTTATGCACAGTAACGCACTACAAAGATGTTTGTGTAATAGAAATTACATGGCAATGGAGTAATACATATGTAAACAAGTAACATCTCATTTGGAGTGGTGGTGATGCACTTAACAGTCACCAGTACTGTACTTCCCACCTCTAAAATGGTGGATGCATGACCTCCAGTATTGGACATTCTGAACCTGCCGCCGCCGGCGGAAGTCGACCACGTGGTTGGCGTTTTCATCCACGACGGACAGAGCCATGAGCTAACGTTGGTGGTTGTGATGGTAGAGGGTCAATGGGTGTGTCCGTCTATGCTGATGACTGCATACGTGGTGTACATGTACACCACGGTTTGAAAAATAACTCACTTGCCTCCTGACACTGCTGGTATCAACAACTCCTCCACTTGAGCTGTTGTTTGCCACCTCTGGGAGCAATCATGCCAGGCCAAGCAGGTGAGAGGGCCACTGCTTTCTCTGTAGAGGAACTGGATAAGCTGGCCGATGAGGTCCTATCCCTGTATGGCCAGCTCTGTGGCTCATCAGAGGAACAGGTAACTTTCTGACATATATATTACTCTTTGTAACTCCCTCTTTTTCATGTCCAAAGGCTATAATGTGCCCCTTATCTTCCAGAGTCGCATCTATTTAGTGTTGTAACATTTGGTGGTCCCTACATAAGACAATCATGTTAGGAATTGTTGAGCACTATACATTGTGACTTTCACATCACCATTGTGATGTGTAACATGTGTACATCTCTAGATTCTAGTTGAGGTGTATGTAACCATCAATGCATTCATGCATTTCATGGTAACTGTGATATTGTTACAACTTCGATAATGCCAAATGTGAACACATTTGTATTATCTTAGCAGCATGAGGAGTGTTTGTACCTTGCCAAGAGCAGATGAGGATGATGTGAGCTATATGTATAGTCCCACATATCACTCAGCCTAGTTCTGGCCTCGCTAAACAGTTGTCTGGGAGCTATCAATAGCTCACAGGCCCCTTCAGAGTGCCACAAAGCCTTGAGGTCACTTATTGGAGAGGCACAAACTGACCTTTAGATTAGGGATATGTTGAAAATGTGCTGGACATGTGACTTCTGTATGCTCAGCCTGCAGGAAGCAAGACCTGGCAATGAGTTGTGCCAGAACCATGTGCCAGGCTGGGGCAGAGCCTCACTGGCAATACAACTAATGCCTAGTGTTACATACATGATGACCTGTAAACCATTAGAGGCCTGATTCACAAAAGTAATCTGAGACAAAATCCTAACTTTACGACTTTCGGTATTCACAAAAGGCATTTAGGAGTAGTAAAGTTAGGATTCCTAACTTTACTACTCCTAAACTGAGACAAAAACCTAACATTACGACTTTCGATATTCACAAAAGGCATTTAGGAGTAGTAAAGTTAGGATTCCTAAATGCCTTTTGTGAATACCGAAAGTCGTAAAGTTAGGATTTTGTCTCAGTTTAGGAGTAGTAAAGTTAGGAATCCTAACTTTACTACTCCTAAATGCCTTTTGTGAATAACGAAAGTCGTAAAGTTAGGATTTTGTCTCAGTTTAGGAGTAGTAAAGTTAGGAATCCTAACTTTACTACTCCTATATGCCTTTTGTGGATACCGAAAGTCGTAAAGTTAGGATTTTGTCTCAGTTTAGGAGTAGTAAAGTTAGGAATCCTAACTTTACTACTCCAAAATGCCTTTTGTGAATACCGAAAGTCGTAAAGTTAGGATTTTGTCTCAGATTACTTTTGTGAATCGGGCCCTGGATGATCACAAATGTATTTTTCAGAAACGGTACTATCCCATATTGGTTTTACATGGACTACATGTGGATTGGTGAGTGAGATAACCCCTTGACCTGATACTTCCGTCCATTGACATACATTTCCAAGGTGTCTGATTCCTAATGACTTGAACCTTACCCCCACAGGTCTGCTTTCACTGTTCCATTAGTCATGTTAGCATTGCACAGAACTATTTTACATGTGACAAATTCACATTGAAGATAGTGGGTAACTTTATAGGAGCTGTGGAATAGCAGAATCATCAGCTTTTCATAATCGACCAGTATAACAGGACATACAATAGTATGTTGATGTCATTCCTGTAACAGTGCCACATATGGCAAAAGGTGTGTCCTGTGATGCTAGTACATACCACACATACTACATCAGCTGTAGTATGCTATCCCATATATGAGTACAGATGTCCACACATCCCCAGAGAGCAAGCACTGACTTACACACATGCCAGCACGTAGATAGTGACCTCAGTCATAGGATGTAACCTATACTATGGTACCACTCTCCATGGACCATTGGCATCTAGTCAATGGGCCTGGCTGTAAAGGTGTCTGTAAACTAATGCTAAAGTAGTGTAGCCATCATTAGGTCACAATGTTTTCTCCTGTGGCATAGTAGCTCACATCACAGTACATGCAAGATGGCCATGGGAAACATGATGTTAGTGTGCTAGCTTAGTCAGTTTGGGACATGGCCAGGGATGAGGATAGTCAGCAGATTGATACAAGTGCATTTACCGAGGTAATTGTTGTGCCCAGCATGTGAAATATACACATGTTGTGTGTTTACTATGAAACTCAGCTTGTGGTAGATGTAGTCAAATTGCCTGCCATCAAAACAGATATACATAAACT
This sequence comes from Calotriton arnoldi, assembly GCA_963921515.1. Taxonomy (NCBI): domain Eukaryota; kingdom Metazoa; phylum Chordata; class Amphibia; order Caudata; family Salamandridae; genus Calotriton; species Calotriton arnoldi. Next base: position 85,712 of record CAWUFW010007885.1, read on the forward strand.
TACAGTTACAATGTATTTTGTTACCCTCTTGTATCCATACAGGTCAAAACCCATCAAAAATGTGACATATGGAAGACCGTCGCCAAGAAGCTGTGCACCCTGGAGGGTCTACAAGCGGTGCAGCGTCCATTGCCATATGACGTTGGAGGACCTGAGACGCTGGACCTGGAAGATCGCAAAGGTCCAGCTGGGAAAGTCCTCCCAAAGTGTGCAGGGTGCCGCCTAACCCTGACCCCGCTAATTGCCCACATACTTGCGTGGCCTTTCTGGAACTGATGGGCAGTTAAGGGCCCATCAACAGCAACAAGGGGGTAAGTCATGACCAGAGTTGAATATGCTAATATGTTACTGTTGTGTAGTTCCTATAAACCTATATAGGATCTGCGCGTTTAGACAACATACACTGTAGGATTGGTGTCAGACTGACTCTAGACACCCCTACCGGGTATGTTAGCCTGTATACCAGCTAGCTCACAGTGCCACTAGAAACCCCTCTTACAGAGGAAAGAATAGTTCTTGGCAGCTATCGAAAATGACAACCCTGATCCCTCAGGATCGTGGAAACAGTGCAATACTTTTCGCTCAGTCACTCGTGCTCACTTTGTCTTAGAGAGATACACAGAATAAACGGTGGGGACGTTTTCCAATAAGCATTTATTGAACCAGCGTCATTCTAGTGTAAAATAGGTGTGCTGAAACAACCATTAGATAGTAACAGATATAAACGATTATAAGCACTAACAGAGTAAAAGGATGGTAGATTTCTACCATTGTGCTAAAACAATGAATACGGGCAAGTATATAAAATACATAACAGTAAAATGCGTACTCCTACGATGCAACCCTAACTAGATGTACCTAAGTGTACCTAGCATGAATGTAGGTGTAAAGCCAAGAATCCCTCTAGGATATAGTCAACCTCGTTACCTGAAGTGAGAGACCCCGTCTTGGTCTCGAGATGGACACCCCGCAAGGGATGTCAGACCACTGCGAGCTGGAGTGTCTGCTTGCAGGAACCTCAGCATCTTGCGTCAGTGTGTCGGCATGGAAGCCCTTTTCTCCTCTGACTACCTCAGCAAGATATGGTGTTTATATACCCAAAGTGGTACCCTCAGGGGATCTACCTTGCTGTGCCATGTCGGACGTAGGATGACGGAAGGAACGACCCTTGTACATAGTTATTATGCAGGAGATGGTAGTCCTGCTGAGTTTCCAAGAATCCTCATGCATAATGGATGAGGCTAGTTTTCAGGGAAAACCCCACGCCCTGTATGCAGTACCGTAACTAGGTAAAAGGTCAGTCCCAAGAACCGTTATGTAGTGTAATAGTAGGGAAAATATAGGTGAAAGGTTAGGTGACTACCTGAGCCTATATTCGCGTACCTATATCGAACATAACACCCACTCCTCATCCGACTGAACGACATACTAAAAATTCTGACGTACTGCTAAATGTTGTACACAAACTATTAATAAGTCCATTGAAAATATTACTCTTTAAAAAAATGTGATTTTTTAAAAAAAATGCTAAAAAAGAAAAATATTGCATGCGATAGAAGTCTGTACTAAATATGTTCATATATATAGTCTGAACAATGAGTGACTGAAAGCCATGCAGTTTAGAAAAAGTGTCTTGTTTAAAATTCCAAATTTCTTTGTTTTTGAAAAAGCCAAATTTTCCCAGCACACAATGAGCCACATGTTTATGTGTCCTGGCTGGGAGACGCAACATCACTGTTGCCTGCAATCGCAGACGACGGTCCCTGCAACACCTCGCAGATCAGGTCAATCGAGCACAGATGTTCCTCCGTATTCTCCTCAGCCACTGCTGGGGATGCCTGTGTGACAACCAAGGCCTGAGCATTTGTTGAGGAGCCGGTATCTGTTCCAACAGGAGCTGAAGCATCCTGTGGTGGCTCTAAGAATGCACAGGCTGTGGAACCCAGTTTGAACCATTAGGTCAATATTTAGATTATTTCCAACAACCGTTTGTGCAAACATGGGGATCCTATGTGAAGGACAAAACAGACTTCCTTGGGAAATTACAACAGATGATGAATATAAATGAATGTACACTATGCACGATAGATGTTAAATCTCTCAACACCTCAGTCCATCATATGGGAGGAATGGAAGCAGTGGAATGGGCTCTACTCAAACAATCAGACCTCAGAGCAGACAAAGTTATTATACTTCTGTCTCCACCACAGTTATTTCCAGTGGGTAGATCGTTTTTATTTACAGCTAACTGGGACATCAATGGGCTTTGCAGGTGCTCCGGCCTACGCGAACACCTTCATGGCAGAGTTCGAGGAAGATTACATATATGGAGATACAGAATGGACAGATAATCTTCAAATATACTGCAGGTTCATAGACAACATATTTCTGATGTGGACTTATTCCAGAGAGAGTCTTGAACGGAAGATAATACAGCTCAATACATATGACGATCACATTAAAAAAAAAAAAAAAAGTACGCATTTCAGAACATAAGAGTACTATTAGAACAAATAGCAAAACATCCAGTTTAGAAGCACACTGGTCTGAGGATAGACATACAATATCACAATTACGCTTTCAGGTAATAGAGACCATACTACGCACCCCAGGTAAAGACTTAACGAGATCTTTATTGCAAAGAAAAATCTTCTGGATCAGGAAACTGGACACACAACAACCCAAGGGTCTCAATGAAAAGAGTGATATGATCTGTTTTCTGTGACTATTGTTTATAGTACTTGGCTAAATTGTTGATGATATTATTTCCCATGATGGGGGTGAACACACGACTGGATGACTTGCATGTGGACAGATGTGACAACTAGCCCCCACCAAATGATACAGCACTCTGTCAGTCCTGTCTGGCAGTCTATTTTAGTTACAAGTGGTCCTTTTGAATGTTATGTTTCCTATCAGTTTCGTTTGTATTATAGTTGATCAGCAGGTGGCGCTCGCACTGGGTCACGCGGGACCACCTCTATGCTCAGTACAGTTTATGAGCCAATATTATTGTTTAATCTCAGTTTCAGTGTGGTCGAGCCCCGGAGGCATCCCATGTGACTTCCTTCTGGCTAGAAGTAGTTCAGCGCACGCAGTTTTGACAATTTCCGCCGTTTATATGCATTTTCGACTCCTTTGATACTATACAGACGTTCGGTTTAGCACTCGAAGATGGTGACCAGATATTGCTCCTGTGGACGAGAGTCCTTCGTTCGTTTTGATATACATTTAAACGTGTGTCTCCTACAGTTCGTTTGTTTCTTACCGTGACGAGGCTTTGACCATCGTGGAAACTTTATGAAGGTAAGCGGCAGCGGTTTTAGACGTGGGAGACGTTTCCATGTATTTTGAGAGGCACATTAGCATCCTAGTGTTGTAGGACTTTTTCAATACCACACTTTTGTCCATTTCAGACAGCTGAGTCCACGGATTGTATTTTATCGGAATTAAGAGGTTCTGTTTCATTTCAAGGTCAGTGAAGCAGTGTATTAGACTGCTCTAATGGTATGTGCATGGCATTCAGTGTTAAGCGTATTATGGAGGGTTTTCAAATTCTCGTTCCTTCGGTTTTTGTTATTACAGATTGAGTTGATCATTTTCAAAGCACAATCAGACAGGAGATTGATTCAAGTAAGATTATGTTCAGTAGACATTGAAGGGTAAATCTATGGGCCACAATTGATCTCTCACGAGTTTTAACAACAATGCTTTAATGCGCATGAGGTGTGGCATGAACAGCATTTGCATGTGGTACATCGACGTATTGAGACTCACATGATGATACTAATAACACAACGGCATTTTTTTACACGTATTTGAATTGGTTTGTGAAATCTAAACACGGGGTCACGACTAGTGTGAAAGAAGGCAGTGACACCCTGCACATTGTCAAAATAGTTTTTTCTGTTTATAGATTTGAGCCCCTGATGAAGGGACACATGTCCCGAAATGCATTGGGCATGGATGATGAACAGAACATTTCTTCAGGATTCGTTGAAAGAATAAATTCTCTGTGATGTGAACAGAATAAATAATCTCAAAGCATTTTTGAGAAAGTGGATTTGTATATGTTGAATGTAAATACAGTTGCAGTAAACAACTGATTATTTTTTGTAAAGTGATTATTTGAGAAGATTTGCTTTTTTCAACAGTGCACATTGGACAAGTAACAGTACTTGATTTATGAGTGTGATTAATATTGACATGCTAGACATCATGTCCACCAATGTAGCACGCTAATGTTACAGAAGGAGGAACTATATAGAAAAGAGTAATAATAGGAGTGCTCCACTTTCTAACATAGGGCTCTAAGAATGGAGACATCAACATTGGAATACGCTGAGGACACTGCAGAACATGGGCCGTTATCGGGTCCAGTAAAGCATAAACATCCGGTGGCGCAACTGATGGAAGTGTTAGACAGAGGTCCAACACGCATTCTTGTCCGCAGAACAGACATCGAAGGACAGGCAGAATACAGTCGATCCAGACTGGTCTAAATGATAGGAACCAACAGCCGTGGCCGCTGCAGGGAAGAGCGGTGGGGCCAGGTGAGGGGGGATTTCGAGAGACGATCACGAGGGAAAATTAAATAAATAATTAATTTTCCTTCATGGTAGTCTCTTGAAATCCCCCCTCACCTGGCCCCACCGCCCCCCCACTCTTACCTGCAGCGGCCATGGCTGGGAACCAAGATTCACTTAGTTCGCAAAGGCGAGGTGTGCCCAGATGGAGTACCATGCGATCACGGTATCTGCGCTCCAACAGCGTCTTTTCCATCTCCTTGGTGACTGGGACGTCCATTGCATAGCAGAAAAATGAAGGATAACTGCTATTTCGAACAGGATCAGCGGAAGCCCTCCACAAATGCTTCCGAATACGGAGTGTATGAAGTTGGGAATAACTCCAAGGATTGTCTGAAAGGTGCTTAACAGTCCAGAACCTATGGTCTTAAATAGGTGTACTATACCCATCGTATCAGACACGTTAAAGATACATTGTATCATTTCTGTGAAATGGAATGGGCAGTTTGTCCATACTAGTGGCTGTATCTCAGCCGAGGACCTTGCAACCTGGAGTTCATAAGTTTTTTGGGTGGAGGTTAAGGGCACAGTTTGCTGTAAAAGCATGGCTTTCATTTGGCTCAGAGTATCAAACCGTATAAAGGAAACATTCAACAAAGGCCATAACAGCCCTCCCTGACTGTATGGATCGGTGGAAACAATACTTGCACACAGCAAGTATCCCTGGAGCTTACAGTGACAAGATATGTGATGCCCGGGAGCATCCCACAACAACCTTGATCATTCAGCAGCAAGTAGCTCCCATTTGAAAGCAACTTGAACACCGGATTAATCACGGCAGCCGGGGAACAGGATAAGTTAGCAACCGAACCGTTACAGGCCCCGTGCAGCATGATATCCTGGCATATGAGAGATCCACTTAAAGAGTTCTCACAGTCGGTTCCGCTAAGAAACACTTCCATGTCCCCATTCCTACATCAAAATCTGTATGGTAATTCACAAAATTCCTTGATGAATTCCCTACCCATCGCTTCATATCTGCCTGCCTGTTGTTGTTCTAGGCAGTACTGAAACTGGAAAGTTGTGACCGGTAGTGTTATTTGGCCATGGATTAACCATTCTGGGGATGGTGACTCTGCCACAGTAAAAGGTAATTTGTCCAATTTTTCAATGCGCAGCTTTGTATTTTTTGCTCCTCTTTGTGCCATTGTTATCTCTGTGTCAGTTACATTGTATGCAGAAAATAGGGACCTACTGTTGATAAATCGCCAAGGCACATAACCAGCATGCAATGATTGTAGCGTCCAGAACGCATAATAGAACTCAGTTGAGATTGTCCGTGTTGTAGTATGGACAAGTCTTGTTCTAGTATATCTATAGCAGAAGATACAATGTTGCCCAGTGAATAAATCCTGGATGTTAATGTAGTCATACCATTGTCAACTACAGCTAAAGCCTTTTCTAGGTTAATTTTATCTATTTTACGAAGTCTCTCCGCAGCTTTTTGTTGAGAGATTTTCCAGATTTTATTATAGACATCATAATAGAAACGTTTCTGACGTGGCTTTCGGGGACCTAATAAAAAATCCCTTAGATCCACCTCATCTGAGAGTAAGGATAAGTGCTGTTTCACCTGGAACAGTGTCGAGGTTTTTAGCCAATCGAGGCACAACTTCCCAACACTGTATGATGTCACTAGCCCCGGATGTTCTCTTTGTATATAGCGTTGGTCTGGCCTACGGATATTAAACCTTCGATGGTACCCTTGAATCTTAACTGACATCTGATGGTGTCTGTGGGCCAAACTAACCATCCCTTCCAATTGGGGTCTGAAGTATTGTACTGCATGATGTCATCTATTGTATCCCCTCCACGTGATGTAAAATTAATGTGCGAAGGTGTGGGAATGCGTGGTGTGTTCAAATCCTTGTTTTTGGCTAGTCCAAGACAGGAAGTCTGTTGCACAGTTTCATTCAGAAATATTATCTGCTGTGGAATGAGGCATGCTGTAAAAAGTGCTTCTGTTCCCTGAACTTGACATTCTTTAGAACCCCAGACTGGTTTTGTGTCTATAATGTCCTTCCATAAGTCGAAACCCTGTTCAGACAGTTGGGAGATAAAGGATGCAGAATATATCTGTTTGGTGTTAGTCAGCATATTTTTCTGAGCAGCTGTTGGTGCAACCTTATAGTAATATGAGGTCGGGTCAGAAGTGTTAAACCCTGAAAAATACGAAAATTTCTGTGCAAACATTTTTTAACTACCTTTTGGTGGTGTCGGGCAATGTTCCCATTGGTGGTATGTAAAAACATTTCATGGGATACTGGATTTGTGTAAAAAGTGATAACCATAATGATGGTAAAAGTACATATTATCGAAATCAGATATGTCCTCTAACATTTCATTGCTTGAAAATGCAGCGGATTTTTCTAAATCAGACAACATATTATTTACAGTTTCAAAGTCCCAATCATCAGAAAATGTACTGGAGTTAATGATATCATTTAGAGAAGTTTTAAATAAATGTGGTATTTTCAAAAGTTCAGTGGGGTCAAATACATCATAATCAACCTTATCCCAAACTATACCATCAGGAATTGGAACAGCTGTAATGTTCACGGAAAACAGGTCTCTTGTTCACGATGAGATGATGTATGAGGTTTCAAGACCAAGTTCACATTTGATACTGCAGAGCATTCTGGGAGATATTTTCCATTTATGAGTAAGCAAAAAACAGTCACTAGGCCAATCCTGAACAGAAAAAACAATATTCCAGTTATGAACTGGAGCCAAGGTGATACTAAGTAAGTCTTTTTGAGAAAAGTGTAAAACTCACAAATTTGTTGCTTACGGGAAACTGGAGCTGGCGTTGTCTCAGGTTCACTTGGATCAAGAGAGAAGGTATCAAAATCAATGAAGTAGCCAGATGCAGTTCGATCTATCTTTGGTAGCTCGGCAGGTTTTGTTGAACCGGCAGGTGTCTCTTGTCGAGGCATATTGATGTAGACATCGGTATTAGGCCGAATTGAAATTTGTGTTTCATTTGTGTTTTGAAGTTCTGTTTCAAGAGGAATGAGTTCCATTTCATTGTTGGAAATTCCATCATTTTGTATTGGTGATTCTTTGAATGTTATGAGTCTTTCTGTCTGAACTTCCTGTATGGTAGCGAGAGGAGAGCGTCAGCTACCCATGAGCCCACGAGGCCTACTATTCAGTATCGGCCACATAGTGTGGTTTGATCAGATTAATGGAGACAAATCTCTTCTCTTTTTTTCCGGCAAGAGGCAGAAGAAGTACTGTTCTTGTTCCTACGACAGCCAGGACAGGTACAGGCTTTCTGTATGATGGCCCAAATTCTTTCTTGTCCTCGATCTTTTCTCTGACCAGATCCCCGACTTTTGGAATCCAGACAGGTCTTGCCATGACTGATATGACTTCCCCAGTGGCGGTGCATTTTACTTGCATGTTGCTTAGTAGTGCCCGGGATTCATTCAGATCCTGTAAAACAGCCAAACGTTTATTGATATCAAATAGTTTTTCATCCGCCACTGTGCTTTCATAATCGAGATCAGGTATACCACATTCTCGTCCCAAATAGGGCCTCGTAAGAAGTGACACCCCCTAGAGAACTTCTTGAGGGCTCGTTGTACCCCATTTAAGTGATTGACCCAACTACCACCCGAACCTAATACGCTTGCTGTTAAAGATTGCTTTAAGTCTCGGTTTTTCCTCTCCACGACCAAATTTCCCTCAGGATGTTATGGAGAGGAGTACCGCAATGCTACACCCAAACCTTCCATGGCTTCCTTGTAAGCCCTTGAGCTAAACGTGGGGCTATGGTCAGAATGTAATGTGCCAACTGCGTATGTCCCTATAAAGACTCGCAAATCTTTTATAACAGTTCGAGCGTCAGCCGAGCACTAAGGCCATACCCATAGGAATCTAGAGCAAGAATCCACTGCCACCAAAATATACTTGTAAGCTCCATCTGATTATAGGGACCCGCAGTGGTCCAAATAGACACACACAAGTGGTCTGTCTAATACCAGTAATAGTGTCTGCGCTGGGCGTGCTATGGTGGAACCCTTCATCTGCTGACAGATGTCGCATTTTAATACAAAATTCTTCATCTGTTTTGTTAAACCAGGCCACTAATAGCGTTGTTTCAGTAAAGAAACCATTGCAGTACTCCCTGCGTTTGCAGAACCTAGACCCTCGTGTGCAGCTAGTATTAAACCCAATCTGCGATCCATGTTTGGTATTACTCTATCCCCCACTCCTGGAATTTGAGCATACAGAATATTATTTGCATCTAACTTGTATGAGTACTTGAGTGGAAAACCTTTTGGTAAGGCTGGGCTGTTTTTGCGTGAAGCAATGACAGCTACCATTATCTGTCCATCTATTCTCGTCTTAGACCGAGTGATTGCAGCTACGGCAGCAGTTCGTACTGCCCCCTTTGCCGCTTCATCGGCCAATGAATTCCCTTCAACGTGAACGCCATCACGTTGATGACTCAGCGTGTGCATCACGTGAGCTCTTGGTAGTTCGTTTTTCAATTCAGTGACCTGTTCCCACAGCATTTTATGCTTAATTGTTCCACCTTTTGAGTCTTTAAACCCATTTTGACCCCAGTAGTGAAAATATTCGTTGTGTGACTGGACTCAGTAAAATGAATTGCACACAATCAGTGTGGAGAATTCTCGATCCGTATCTATTAGTGCCAGTAATAGGGCTTTTAGTTCTGCCAGCTGAGCCGTGCACTCTCCTAGAGACTGTGTCTTCGTATCGCTGAGATGGAAATTGCCATCCTGCATACAACGTTTTACAATCGCACAAGCGGCGCTGTATTGTTGTTTACTCCCTATGGCCGGCTGAGCAGATCCGTCAGTGTAAATAATGTATTCGTACTGATCTAGAGGCATTATTTCATTAGGGAGAGGATATTCTTGTACATATTGCAGGAATGCCTGTATCTTTAGACTAGGGTCATATCTGTATTCTACATCCATTGCAGTGAGAAAATGAGCCCATTGTATCCATCTTGGATGTAAGCCTTTAGCATTAGGAACGCTTGCCTTTGTAGCAGCCTCTAAGGCCGGTACCGGAGTTATGACAATTATTCGTTTCCCCTGAGCCAGTGCTCTTTCTCTTACTACAGCGGTCTGTACTACTGTCAGGATTTTTTCTGTAGAAGCAAAACGCATTTCAGCGTTTGTGTACAAGTGTGATTTGTATGCTATGGGTACCGTTTCTCCTTCATTGAAGGTTAGGTAAGTGTACCCAGATTGACCCGTTTTAACATGGATCGCAAAATTGCAGACATTCACGTGTGTCTGCAAGTGTTTTGATGCTATCATGTCAGCTTGTAGGGAACAAAGGATATCAGTGTGTTCCTGTGTCCATTGCCTAACTGAAAAATCAGGTCTTATTAAGTCGTAGAAAGGTTTTACTTTTTCTGCATAATCAAAAATGTATGTTCTGCCAAAATTTAAAAATCCCAATATGGATTGTAAGTTTTTCAGCGATTTTGGAGGTTGGAGCAGCACACACTTTTCGAAAAAAGTTAGCTGCAAGGCTTTTTCCTTCACTTGATAACTCATATCCCAAAAATAGGACATTGAGGTGGGCTATTTTAGATTTTTTAAGGTGAAATTTGTAGCCCTCAGAGGCGAACCCCAAAATTATGTTGCTCACCCTGGTCAAGTGATCCTTTAAGTCATCATCCGTTAGATAAATATCATCTACATAGGACAATGCCTCCTCATCCAAATTTTGAAGTAACTCCATTACCCTTGCGGAAAACAACCCGGAACTATTCTTATACCCTTGTGGGAGTCGACAAAATTGACGCTTGCAACCTAGCGCGGAAAATGCTGTTAAATACCTGCTGTCAGGCGCTATATTTTGGCAGAAAAATCCATTTGAGATATCTAATGTTGTTTTGTATTTTTTCTGCACAATGTTATTCATTAATACGGCACTATGTGCATTCTGTACTGCAAATGTTTTAGTGCATGTGTTCAGATGTCTGTAGTCTAAAACTAAATGGTATGAATTATCGGGTTTCATTACGGGAAACAAAGGATTGTTCATTTGAGAGGTGCAACTTTCAATTACACCTTGCTATTCAAGTTGATCTAAGATCTCCCTGACCAGTTTTTTCGCTTCTTGTTTTTTTGGGTACTGTCTCTGTGGAGTTGGAGTAGTTTTTACTGGGATTATATGGTGAGGTGACTCAGATTCCCACCCAACATGGTTGCAATATAAGGCTGGAGAAAGGGCTACCGCCCACTCCTGCGCGTATGTGTTTTTTAAGTATATTGGAACGTGGTTGGAAAAAGCCGGTAAAATTACCGTTTCTCCCTTTGGGCAATCCATAACAATTTCAGGCGGCCAATCTCTTTCAGCTAAAAGGATGTCATAGCCAAACGTCAGGTTCTCCAAAAGAGACCTTTAATTTTTCTGGGTTTGTCCCCCTCCATTTGGAGTGTTATCTCATGTAACCGATGTGGGACACTTACCCTTGTATCAGGTGTTTCCACCGTGATATGCTCATTCAACTCGGCTGTCACCAGAAATTCCATCAGGTTCTGGTGAGCTAGTGTTACTTCTGCTGCGCTGTCTAGCATCGTCAGAGCCCATTCCCCGTTCAGAAGTTGAGTCCTCAGAATTGTGGGCATGTCTAACTTTAAGACCTACTACTTTCTTCTTTTTAAATTGAGGTTTTGATTTAGGCTTCTCTTCTTTCCTGGAAGTATAATCTGAAGTGCGTGGCGTGTCTCTGGACTTTGTACGTTCTTCTTGTCTGTGTTCTGATCGTCCTTCCCTCTCGGAGTTTCTCTGTGAACCCTGAAAGGAACAAAAGGAACGTGTATCAATATCCTGATACCTGTCAGGTTTTTTAATGTTATCTCTATTCCTAAGGTTGTATCTCTTTTGGAGGGCTCCTGTTGAGGAGACCCACCCCTGGATTGAGATCTATTTTCTCTAAACTTTTTTTTTTAATTGTTATTATCCCATTCCTTCTTGGAAGAATTAGGTGCTTGCTTGGTGTTATCCTTTTCAGGACCACCCATGAGTTGAGGTTTTGTTGCTCTTGTTCCCAAACTATCTCTACCTAATTCAGCATAGGTGTCTTAAAAAAATGTAGGTATTTCACGTTCCTGTTGAAAAGGAGTGAAATCCCTCAGGCGTTGGCATATTGCCACTTCTGCTGCCTCCCCTTTTATATTTGCTAATATTATAGCTGATACCTGGGCAAAATTACCTAATAAGTTCATGTCTAAATTCAGAGCAGGTGCTGCTCCATATTCAGTTTGTCTTTGTCTTAATACATCTGGTATTACTGCTAATGAAGGGATACCATGAGTTCTGGTATATATGGCAGCGATAACTGTACCCCAAGAGGTGCAATCCTCTATCTGGGGAGAGTATCCCCATTGGCAAGCAGATTGTTAGCATTTCGTGTTTTTCTTGAGGGCTTGTGTGTGGAAATACCGCCTCTGGCTGTGTTATTTTCTGAGCTATCCAGAATGGCATTTGCTCACGTTTAGTGGGCATTTTACCCATAACTGCGTGTAGCGTTTGTGGTGTAATTTTAGTTGTAGATCCCTGAATTTGTCCAGTTTGTGTAGCCCTTGTTGGCTGAAGTGTGAGAGTTCTCATCACGAACTGTGTCAGGTTTCTGTATAGTTTTATTATTTCTTTATGAAGTGGACGTAAGTCTGCCACTGGCATTGAGTCAATGTGTAAGCTGCTAGGACAGGCCAGGTGGCTCCATCTCTTCCGAGCGTACCTAGTCTTACTTTTTCTTTTGTGTGGGGGAGGGCGCCTTTAAATCAGTTTATGTGCTCCTGGTAGGTGAGCGGAACTTCGATGTCCTGATACGGACAGTATTCATCTGGTGTTTTATCTTCAGTGTAAGAATGAAATGTATTTGATTGTGCATCTGCTGGTGGGAATTTAACCCATGAATAGAATACCTCTGTTCTATATGACTCGTGAGCCTCAATCACGAAGGTTACTGTCCCACCCCTAGCTGTGACTCCGTAGTCTGTTAGCTTTTGAGTAAGGGCAGTTCTAATATTCTATGAAATGTTGATTTCACCTTCCTCTTCTTCCTCTGTGACTACAGCACGTTGTGCTCGCACAGCAGCATCCTCGCCAGCCATTGTTTACAAAGGTTTCTCAAGGAAGAGATTCAAGGAAACTGAGATATGGTTTTATGCACAATAGGAACAATTTGTCCTTCAAGCTTGATAAACCTACAGCCAATACATAGGATATGCCTACTCAGCTGTGGCGTATAGTTCCCTTCCCACTCCAGACGTCTCTGAAACAATGTGAGTAGGGGTCTCTGAGAATAGCACGACTGAACTACCCAGATTTGACTGTTAAATAAGTACCAAACCAATGTTGGCGGTGCCATGTTGTGTAGTTCCTATAAACCTATATAGGATCTGTGCGTTTAGACAACATACACTGTAGGATTGGTGTCAGACTGATTCTAGACACCCCTACCGGGTATGTTAGTCTGTATACCAGCTAGCTCACAGTGCCACTAGAAACCCCTCTTACCAAGGAGAGAATAGTTCTTAGAAACTATCGAACATGACAACCCTGATCTCTCAGGATCATGGAAACAGTGCAATACTTTTTGCTCAGTCAGTCGTGCTCACTTTGTCTCAGAGAGATACACAGAATAAATGGTGGGGACGTTTTCCAATAAGCGTTTATTGAACCAGCATCATTGTAGTGTAAAATAGGTGTGCTGAAACATCCATTAGACAGTAAAAGATATCAATGATTATAAGCAATAACAGATTAAAAGGATAGTAGATTCCTACCATTGTGCTAAAACAATTAATACAGGCACGTATATAAAATACATGACAGTAGAATGCATACTCCTACGATGCGACCCTAACTAGATGTACCTAAGTGTACCTAGCATGAATGTAGGTGTAAAGCCAAGAATCCCTCTAGGATATAGTTGCTGTGTCATGTCGGACTTAGGATGACGGAAGGAATGACACTTGTACATAGTTATTATGCAGTAGATGGTAGTCCTGCTGAGTTTCCAAGACTCCTCATGCATAATGGATGAGGCTAGTTTTCCAGGAAAAACTCCACGTCCTGTATGCAGTACCGTAACTAGGTAAAAGGTCAGTCCCAAGAACTGTTATGTAGTGTAATGGTAGGGAGAACAAAGGTGAAAGGTTAGGTGACTACCTGAGCCTATATTGGGGTGCCTATATGGAACATAAAATTACATTACCATCATTTTAGGTTACAGGCAGCCATTTTCCCATCTACATTGAGTGTGACCTAAGTCCAACGTGCAAAAATAGTTCTTAAATGTGTAGATCTTTTGGTAGGTACATGATGATGTGCTTTGCCTATTGTCTTACCAACCTGGAACACAGCAGTGAACTACCAATATCCTATATAGAGCTGTCACATGGCAGACTAAAGTTATGATTCACCTCATGTTGTTTGATGTTCCGGCTGACCGTTGCCCCACACAGGCTACTTATCTTCATTGTGTAATGAGCGATAATCCCTGACTACTGTGTCTCATGTCATGGTAGCCCTATCACATGTGACATAGTATACAGTGCACCATTGATGCAGTGACTGGACAACACTTCCCATTGGTAAGTTGGGAATCTATAATGACATGCGTGTGCTAACATCACTGGGTCCATCTGTATTAGTGCCTGCATGTTGGCCAGTGAACCTGTCCCTGTTGTTGTTTAATCTGAAATACTGTTTCATACATGAATGAGCTGGCTTCTTCTGTTGATGACTGACTGCATCATTAGGCCACTGTGATTATATAAGAGTTAATTGTGTTAGTTAGACTGTTAACATGTTACCACAGACAGGACTCTGTACACATTGGTGAGAGTGTGACACATACCCTGATCCAATACGCGATGTCCTAGGGCATGTGCAAATGATGAAGCTATGAAGGACGTGAGGGGTGGACTTTCAGTAATGTGTCAATATTTGGATTCCCATGGCTTCACTGCGGGAGTAATCAGTAATGTGACCTACATATGCTGTTGTTTGAAGGTTCATTCACTGACTGGTGACATGCATCAGAGAGTGACATGTGGATTTGCAAGTATCATATGTAAGTATCTTCACTCAAAATTCCAAGGCAATTGCTGTCTTCAACACAATAGGTAGTGTGATGTGCCTTCACATTGGTGCCAAAGTTACACCACCTCTTTATGTCACAGATAGTCACTGAGACACAAGAGCTTTCAATGTTCTATTGTCTTATGGCAATGGTATGTATCAATGGGGTTGTCAGCCAGTGCCAAGATGGAATGGGGATGTTTAGGGCTATGTGAATTCTATGCTATAGGCATTGGTTGACAAAGCACACAAATCTGTGCTCATAAAATGTCTCCTCTCAACTTTCCTGTGCTACATGTGAATCATAGCAAAGCTACTTCAATTCAGCTTTCATTGGAAAATTTCTAAAGTGGAAAATGAGTAATTTTCAAATTAAATGTTCCAACAGTGTGAAATTATAATTTTCATATGACATGATTTCTGCTATTGCACATATTGCAGCAACATAGCTGTGGATGTATCATTAGATATGTGACCATTTGCTGACATTAGGGCCTTGTGTGGAGACTGGGTAAAAGTATGTTTTCTACTCAATTTATTTTTGATGATCAGTCAACATTTGTATCCTTCAAGGGCTAAAATAAGCAAGGTGGTCAACAATCCCAGTAAATCCATTAGGATGCAGTGGAGTCAACCTCACTCATGGTATTGTAGCTGTGTGGGGTTCTAACATCACTATGAGCAACTGTTTAAAGGTTATGTACCATGCATGCGTTCAGGCTAATCTTGAAGCCAATATTGTGGAACTTGGAGCTGGTGTCATCTGTGCACCTTTGAAACGTTTTGTGTTACCAGCTCATGGTCAGGTGTGTTAACACAGATGCTGTAAACTGATTGTTGATGTAATTTCAGATTCATCTAGGGCAAGCGAAAGAGAAGGGGCCAACATTGTTGTGGAAGCAGCTGGCCACAGTCGTTCCGGTCAAGAAACAATTGACGAGGAACCCTGTTGCACAGAGGGTGCGGTGAGTACATGAAGGAGGCCAGCTCTATTCATCTTCTTCTGAGTCATCCTCCAGTGGACACTCCCGAGTGGTGGCAGACCCTGCAGGAAATATACCAACATTTTTCTTGTCCATTACCCCACATTCCATCTCCACGCTCTCTGTTACTAACCACCCAGTTGTCTGGCCCCAATCCCCTAAGAGGTGTCCTGTCTACTTTGCTCCAGGAACCTTGGCCCCTGCCCCTGTCCCCCCCGCTGTGCTGAGTGAGGAGGCTATTGACCTCCCAAAGAACATCTCTGTAGGTCAGACTGCACTCCTGAATCCCATCCAGGGGCAAGGCAGCCATCAACAGCAGATGGTGCCCTACATTGAAGGCATTCACAGTGCCATGTCTCGCCTGCAGAGTTCTTTTCAGGCTCTGGCCTTCTCACTCACTGAAGCCACCCATCCACACTAACCTTGTGTTCCTCCCCCTGCCCCCAAATATGCTATTTCCAAACCTGTCCAAAGCACAAGCACACATTCCCACGCACCTACCCATACAAACCCAAGCAGCATATCCACACACAATCGCACACCACACAAAAAGAAATTACATACATCCAAACATACAGACACCACACCCACTGCTGACAACACCACAGTCACATACTCACACCAGTCCCCCATCACACCTCCACACAGCACAGGAGACACCACACATGCATGTACACACCACAGACACCTTCACATCCACATGCGCCCCAACAGCCCCATCACATCCATACAGACACCACAGACATCCATATCCACAGTCACCACACCATTAGCAGTCACAAAACACACACCCTGCACTTCCGCTGTACCAACATCCACAGACAAACCACTCACACTCTGCACACCAAAGAAACTCAGACAGAAACAATCACACACCCAACATACACCAGAGATAAAAGGCACGCCCATACTTGCAGCACATACACTGGACACAATTTCAACTGGGACTCTGCTCTCCCAACCCCACTACCACCCTTCCCACGAAGGTTCCAGCCCCTGCCAAATGCAAAACCACCCCTTGCACCTCCAAATCCACCCCTTGTCCAGACCCATCCACCCTTTCCACTTCCCATTGCCCCCCTTCAAAATGCCGGTCCACCCCTTCTGACTCCCAACCCTACCCCTACTAAACATCAGTCCACCCCTTACTATTCCAAACCCCCACCTTCCAAACCCAATGACCCCACTCCCAAAACCAAATGCTCCCCTCCCAAGTAACATCTTGGAGGAGCCTGCCATGCCCAGTGGATGCCCCTTTGAGAGGAGTTCCCCTGGCAGTGTCATGAAGGTCACGTTTAGTGGCACAGCAGTGTGCTGGGCCACACAATGTGTACATGGACTGGCCATTAGCCTTTGGATTACTCCATACAGTTATTTTGGAGAAAAAGAAAATGCTTGGTTTAGAACACATTAGTCCTGCCATTACTTTTCTAACTATTTGATGTTATTGGATACTTTGGGATGTGTGACTACAGTTGTGTTTGTTTGACCTTGATTGCTGATACATTTGAAGTGGTTAGTGTGATCTGACCTTGGAACCAGTTTATTTATTTATTCATTCAGATTTTGATATTTAATACACTCTAATGACCTTTTCCATCTGTCCAAAAGAAATTGAGATTTTCAATTATGTCAAATTTGTCTAAGAAGACAAGAACATTTTCAGGAGGGATTTGTTGTCAGAATCTTATAAAAAAAAGATGGCTTGTTTTCTGTCATAGAAATATTTAAATATTACAGCCAGGTCAAAAGTTAGATTGCTAATCCTTCACCTGAAAATTAGATTTAAAAATGCAAAATATGTGCCCTTGCAACATTTTCCAGTATTTATTTTCAAAATGAAAAATACATTGGGACACTAGGATATAATTGATGTGGATACTGGAATCCAATGGGGGTTCTTCATTAAAGGAGTAATCCAGACGTACTTAGCATCATCAGAGACCAGGCATTTTTAGTAGGCCAATATCATTTTCTTATTACAAAGCATTATGTACATTTCTACTCCACGGACTGTTGTTCCAGCAGAAAATTCCTAGTCAGAACTTGAAAACAGGATGTTTTCCATGCTTACTTCACTGTACTAGCAACATACTCCACTTGGCTTAAGAAACTCTATAAAATGTATATATAGAACTATTTTCTTGCATGACTATTGGTTGCAAGGGTTTAACTCATACATAATTTTAATGCAGATGCCAAGCATAATTTTAAAAAAAATCTGAAATTTTTACAACAATGTCATATACATGGAGGAAACAATTATGTGATTATGCCGGCATCTACTTTTTATGGAATGATGCATTCATAAAAGCTGTGATGGTGGCTGCGAGATTTTCAGTTCATCCTCTAACAAATGTGTAGTAATCTGTATTGTAATTATATTATTACTTTCTCCCTAGCTGCTCAGCTAGTGTGAATGTGCTGCATGGAATGTTGGTGTGGTGATGTTAGATGGAATGTTTGGGTGGCTTAATTACCACAAAATGTCAATGGTCAGTGTCCAGATATCCTTTCTCCAGGGCCGGACTTGCCGTAGCGGGCACCGGGCGTTTCCCCGGTGGGCTGCCAGGGTGGGGGCCGGTTTTGAGCCCCTGGGGGGCCGTTTTTGTTACCGGGGGCCGGCAGTATTGGCCCCTGTAAAAAAATCAGCCAAAGCCGGCCCTAGCAAACAGCTTGGTCGTAACATGCACTGGGGACAGGGCCATCTCACTTTATTTTGTAATCCTGATTTCTGGCACCATCCACACCCTAATTTTAACATGCATTCCGCTGCACTCATTTTTAAAATGTCAATGATGGATGCCCTGAGTAGTTTGAAGTGGCTTTGGCTAGAGAGAGCATTTTCTTAGGAGGGAGAAGATGTGGCGCAGCGGCCAAAGCGGACGACTGAGGAGATGGGGATCTGGGTTCGAGCCTCTGCGTCGGCTCAACATCCTGTGATTCTGGCAAATCACTCAGGGCCTGATTATGGTCCAGCTGCCATATTACGAGTTTGGCAGTCGGGGTCCATTGATCCATGATCCCTCGGCAGAGTGAGGCCTCAATATGCTTGTGATGCCGTTTTGGCACCACCAAGCATATTACGAGTATCCTCACATCCGCCCTTTTCATGGCGGTGAGTGCACCATGAAAAGGGTGACAGTGAGGAGGCCCCCTGTTGTATCTGGGCCAGGTGATGCATGCAGGGGGGCACATGTTGTGCCTCCTGTCTGTATGCACCCCCAGTTCCTGCATGGCATTGACTTCACAGCCCATGCCGTGCAGGAGCTTGCTTGGGCATTCCCATTGCAGTGCCTTTCTAAAGCTCTTCGCCTGGGACCACCAATGAACTGCCCGCCAAACAATGGGAAACCTCCTAGTCTGGTGGTTAGCGGAC
Organism: Calotriton arnoldi; assembly: GCA_963921515.1. NCBI lineage: Eukaryota > Metazoa > Chordata > Amphibia > Caudata > Salamandridae > Calotriton > Calotriton arnoldi. The sequence continues at coordinate 104,749 of CAWUFW010007885.1, forward strand.
GGGTTTGGGGGTCTGGGAGTGGGGTGATGTTTTGGCGGCCAGCTCCCACACTGCCAAACTTGTAATCAGGCCCTTAATCTCCCCTTACCCATGGACAGCACCTGGATACTCTCAAGAGGGATAAGCCGCGCTATACAAATCTACAAATACATATTAATAGAGGGAAAGATCTCAGATCTACAGCTGTAGGACATGAAGTGAGTGTAATCAGTAGTTGGTTGTAAATCAGAGCTTCGTAACATTTAAATAATGGTGTATATTGCACCTGTTCATGTGTACAATCGAAGCTAGCATTTTTCAACAGCTGAGCAAACTATACAGTTTAACGACAAAGGTATTTTTTTCTATTGTGAAAATGATTGTATACTCTGATTAAGATTGGGCCACATGGTGTGGAGGTATTTACCAGTTAGGAGCGGGCTGGATTGGGGTGAAGTGTTTAACTGGTGCATTAAATACCTACTTTTTGAAGTTTTTCGTTTGCAAAGAAACATAACATAGAATTGGAGGTTAAACCAACAAATTGCACACTTTGCCTTTGTTCCAGGTATTTTGCCCCCAATACGTTTCGTCAGGTTTCACCTGGCAAAATCCGTCAAGGAAAAACAGCTCGTAATCAGGGTCAATACCTACTAATGGCAATGAGAACTTGCAAATTTCATTCCCTTACTCGGACTCTGAGGAGCTACACATGAAACAGATACGGAGTATAGCCCTAAAAGTGTCGTCTGAGGTGGGGCTGATTATACACATGAAACATATGCACATTCCTCCAGTCGAACATGAATCCACTATAAGTTCACATTTTTTGCATTACAACACCTGTTAACTGGTATTAGGGGAATTTCAGTTTGACAATATATTTTTTATCTTTTGAATGGCATGAGCATACTACACGTTCATTACTAAAATGTGAAAAAATAAATCCAGCAGTGAATGTAGGAGTTAAATTTTTTTTTAAAGTCTATTTTTTAAAGTCTATTTCTCTATGTTCATATTTACACTCCTGTACAATTTGGATGCTGAAGAGTGATTTTTAATTTCTATTCTAGTAGTGGATTCTTGCCTGATCTAAATTTTCATTTATCTGCTCCTTATTATGTGTTGTGGATTGCTATATGCTTCTCTTTTCAATATTTTGAATTCTGAATATGGTTTACTGTGAATATGTTTTTTGATTTGATTCTTGGACTGTCTATCATACTCATACCATTAGGTATTAAATAATGATCCTCAGCGTGTCCATGTCTTTATAATTTAAATACGTGTAAAAATTCTTATTCTGAGGATTTGAGCCCTAGCCATGGAGCAACAGAGGCCCACTTGGTCTAGGAGGTCAGATTCCCTCTGGTTATGCATGGCAGAAAATTAATGAGTAGACAAGAGCCTGGCTTCTGACAAGAACTGGCACATTCATCTACATTTTGGAGCACTGCCAGCCCATACTAACTGTGTAAGTTTCCCATTTAAATAGCATCAATTGCACAGTAATAAAATATTGCACAGGAAGAGCAAGTATACGTGTGACCTTGCCCTGTTTTGCAGATCACTGACATAAGATCGATGCATACGATATCGAAATAAAAAATATGGCAAAATAAATATAGTTAACAAAAATATCGCTCTCCTATACTTAACTAATAAAACCACAAAAATTGATAACACAAATATCATTGTTAAAAATATAAATTTTTACTTCTATCAAAAGCACAACCATCAGAAACAAAAATATCAACACCTTTAAATAAACATATAATATGTCTAAAATCTCGATTCACACAATATCGACTACAATATTATTATTAATAAATATACAAAAACACTTTTTACATAAACTAATTATTTAAAATAAACATAAAATATTTTATACACATGTTTAAATTAAAAATCAATATATTAGATCACCAAAATATTTACAATTAATCCCCAAAAACTTAATAACTAAATTCATAACAATATTTCCAAAAGAATTATTGCCATTAAACATTTATGCATCAACTTAAATATTAATTATATATATATATATATATTCACTGAAAAAACCATAGGTTTCAGGGACGTTATAGTTAGCTGGACATTTCACTCGTACAAAACCATAGAAATTCCACTGTTATAGTGAATGATGTAATATGTGATGTCATCAGCAGTGCATTGCGGGGGCGCGAGTTATAGTTAGCTGAACTAACTATAACAGTGGAATTTCTATGGTTTTGTACGAGTGAAATGTCCAGGTAACTATAACGTCCCTGAAACCTATGGTTTTTTCATTGAATTTCAAAGGTTTTTAAATGCTAACTTCTAACTATAACGTCCCTGAAACCTATGGTTTTTTCAGTGAATTTCTAAGGTTTTTTAAATGCTAATTTCTAACTATAACGTGCCTGAAACCTATGGTTTTTTCAGTGAATTTCAAACGTTTTTTAAATGCTAATTTCTAATTATATTGTTCATTAAACCTATGGTTTTTTCAGTGATTTTAAATTATCATCCCATTCTCAACCTAGTGAAAACAGCCAATATTGCCACTTTTCCAACAATAGCTTCCGCAAAATAATTCGCCACAAATGAGAGCGACAACTAACGCTAATAATATGCAGAGTAGGCGTTCCCATGCAAAAATAACACGAAAACACCACTTCCCGATATTTTCAACGAGCAGCCAAATCTGGGGTGCGATCCAAAAACAGGCGATAAGCTGCGTTAGCAGTAGGAATTTAACATCTGCCTTTTACTGGTGTAAAGCAGGACGACTACCTACAGTGTGAAAGGGAGCCCAGCCCAGAACCACATCTGAAGACCAACACATGTCATAGAGCTACTGACCATGCAGCTCCGACACCCAAGAAGGCCACACCACCCACTGCCATCACCCTCAGGACCTCCCCCCCGGACCACCCCCCTCCCTACTACCACCAAGGCAGCGCAGAACAGGACAGCGGACCTTCCAAAAATGGCATGGTCCCTCAGCCACACAATAGCTGAATCTTGGGAGATGTCGCAACCAAGTATGTGTGAAGGACGCAAGTCACCCATCAATAAAAATGCACACAATACCAAGTGTAGCGGTGATGTGGTGGACAGACCTCACTATGCAGAGCACAAACCTCTCCATGTGGACATATACTGCTGGTGCTTGTAGTGTTGTGGACAATAGACGCAACCATGTTACCTCAGGCAGTGGGGAAGATCTCGGTCATGTAGCTGTGTTGTCCCCCTGGAAGCAGAAGCGGAGTGTGCTGGTCCAACGTACGCCACTCCAGCGTAGGAGTATGAATAAATAGGCTGGGGCTCTGGGCGTGGTTCACTTGTGGGAAGGACAAAGCGTCTGCCAGGGCGGCAGCCCTCACCCTGCCACAAGGCCTCCGCCGTGACTGCCGGCCTCCTCGACACAGGCCCCCTGCGAACCCAGCAGCAGAGCACCACAGACTTATGTCTGTACAGACTACTGCCTTCGATCTACACTGCGGACAGCAGGGCTCACAATTCAGATCGAGTCGCGATTGCAGATGACGCACTCCAGTAGGGAAGAGACATTGATCCCAGTGCGGCCCGCCCGCACCTCACTATGCAGAGCACAAACCTCTCCATGTGGACATATACTGCTGGTGCTTGTAGTGTTGTGGACAATAGATGCAACCATGTTACCTCAGGCAGTGGGGAAGATCTCGGTCATGTAGCTGTGTTTTCCCCCCCTGGAAGCAGAAGCGGAGTGTGCTGGTCCAACGTATGCCACTCCAGTGCAGGAGTATGAATAAATAGGCTGGGGCTCTGGGCGTGGTTCACTTGTGGGAAGGCCAAAGCGTCTGCCAGGGCGGCAGCCCTCACTCTGCCACGAGGCCTCCGCCGTGACCGCCGGCCTCCTCAACACAGGCCCCCTGCGAACCCAGCAGCAGAGCACCACAGACTTATGTCTGTACAGACTACTGCCTTCGATCTACACTGCGGACAGCAGGGCTCACAATTCAGATCGAGTCGCGATTGCAGATGACGCACTCCAGTAGGGAAGAGACATTGATCCCAGTGCGGCCCGCCCGGACCACGCATCATCGCAGACTGTGCACACACTGAGTGCTTCAGGTGCAACTAACTCAGTGCACCACAAGTCAATGGCACGTGGATTTTTTAAGACAGAATTCATTAGGCAAAAGACATTGCTACCAGTGCGGCCCGCCCGGACCACTCATCATCGCAGGCTCCACACACGGCTGGTTGCTTCAGGTGACACTAACTGTACAGCTCAACTCAACGCCACGTGGCTGTGGGCCCTTGCTGACCGCTGCCTCCGGCCTACACTGCGGTCATCAGGGCTCACATTTAAAATTGACTCTTGATTCATTAATTGCAGAGTCCAGTAGGCAACTAAGTATTACGTCCCTAAAACCTACATAATATACTTTTAGTATCCTTGCTTCAAGAACTTGTTTTATATCAGTTATAGCTTTAGTACAATGACCAAATTCATGTTGCAAATCCAAAGGAACACTGAATGGCAGTCTACACTGTGGACAGCAGAGCTCACAATTTGAATTCAGTCTTAATTTATTAATTGCAGACAGAATTGTACTCTATGTCCTCGAATGTTGTCAAGAGGAAGTGACAAAAAGCATTCCTTGATGTCTGTGCTGAGTACTGCCTTCGATCTACACTGCGGTCAGCAGGGCTCACAATTCAGATCGAGTCGCGATTGCAGATGATGCAGTCCAGTAGGCAAGAGACATTGCATCATTGCTGGCTGCGCACATGCTGAGCGCCACACCTACCACTAACTCTATGCAGCTCAAGTCAACGCCACGTTGCTGTGGACTCTTCCTGATCACTGCCTCCGGCCTACACTGCGGTCAGCAGGGCTCACAATTCAGATCGAGTCGCGATTGCAGATGACGCAGTCCAGTAGGCAAGAGACATTGCATCATTGCTGGCTGCGCACACGCTGAGCGCCACACCTACCACTAACTGTATGCAGCTCAAGTCAACGCCATGTGGCTGTAGGCCCTTCCTGACCGCTGCCTCCGGCCTACACTGTGCTCAGCAGGGCTCACAATTCAAATTCAGTCTTCATTCATTAATTTCAGAGTCCAGTAGGCAACTAACTATAACGTCCCTGAAACCTAGATATTTCGACAGTGTATTCCATAAATGTTTCATCTTTTGTTCCATACACCTACACTGCGGTTAGCAGAGCTCACAATTTAAATTGAGACATGATTTATTTATTGCAGAGAGAATTGTACTCTATGTCCTCGAATTTTGTAAACAGGAAGTGACTAAAAGCATTCTTTGATGTCTGTGCTGACTACTGCCTTCGATCTACACTGCGGATAGCAGGGCTCACAATTCACATCGAGTCGCAATTGCAGATGACTCAGTCCAGTAGGCAACAGACATTGCTCCCAGTGCGGCTCGCCCGCACCACGCATCATCGCTGGCTGCGTACACGCTGAATGCTTCTGATGCCCCTATCTCAGTGCAGCACAACTCATGGACCCTTTATGATACAATGTTTTGTGTATAATTTCACATCTGCTGCCCCTACCTCAGTGTACCACAAGTCATGGACCCTTTACGATACAATCTTGTGTGTATTATTTCACAACTGTTGCCCCTACCTTATTGCAGCACAAATCATTGACCCTTTATGATTGAATCTGTGTGTCTGATCCAATGATTACTGTTGTACTTGTTGCCAGCACCAACCATTCCCGGAGGGCTGAGCTACACTCACCCCACACGCATCCAGCACAGACGTCACTGGACATGTGACCCTGGTAATAAAAATGAGTCGAGCGCACGTGCCCGTACCCAGTTCCACTATCTATCTGTGTCCGTGTGTTCATTATGTATGCAAGATGCCACCCCTGGGCCCTACCACATTACATTGTGCTGTTGTCAGCGTATGCAACCATGTTACCTCTGGCAGTGGGGAAAACTTCGGTTATGTAACTTTCTCTCGGTCATTGTACAAGTACGTACGTAGAGACTGGATCATTCGAGTACTGCAAGGAGAGTGTATAGTGAATTTATAAGTGCTTGGGGATTGGCGGAATAATTGTATAAGTACATATGTTGGTGCACCTTAACCCCGAACACAAGCTTGGCTCTAATTGGATGCCCTCCATGTGCTAAAAACTGAAACTTGAACTTTGCATGGCCCTGTATTGCTACAGCTGCAACACTCCACTGAATGTGCAATAAACATTCATATCCACACAGATGTGTCATGTCCACCATCTTTCATGTGTGGAACTATGGATGAATGTAGGGTCAGTGATTCCCCGTACCTTCCATGTTGGCCATGTTGTGGGACTTGGCTCACAGAGTGACACATTGGCGCTTGCGTCCCGGGTGACGTCAGCACTACAACAGGGACACCCGCATCAGTTGATTCCTCATACAGCCCAGGATGGAGCCACGCCCATAGCTCCGGAGTCATTCTTCACAGCCTCATGCAGGACTGGCATACGCCAGGCCAGCCCACTCCGCTTACGCTTACAGGGAAGGACAACAACGCTACATGGCCCAGATTTTCATTGCAGTGATCTGCTGGTCACACCCTAGTTGTCAGTACGCCACAGCCACTCCCTCACAGCTAGTATACACCCACACCACACCCATCCAGCACAGGCATCACAGGACACGTGACCCTGCCAATAAAAAAGACCGGGCGCATGTGCTCGACGCCATTTCAGAGTTGCTCGCACTGGATGCACTGTGGCCGGCACAGGCACACCGGCACGGGACAGTGACTTTCGGTCCACTGAGGTACGGGTACCATAACTGCTGACCGGGTGTGCAGCCTGCGGTGATGGCCCGTCCCGGCGGTCTGGACAGCTAAGGTTTTGTGTGCCCTGCTGGACCGCAGTGTAGGCCTGAGCCATCAGGCAGCGCAGGCTTATCGCCAGGTGGCGTCGCCTCGCTGGTCACAGAGTTAGTGGCACCGCAATGGCTGAGCGGGTGTGCAGCCTGCGATGAAAATCCCGGTGCACTGGTATGTCCTCTGCCATGGTGAAATCAAGACCCAGCACCAAATGTGAGACCTGGTGGCCTGCGGAGCAGGGCTGCATGATATGCAGGGTGCCGTGTCCGCGGGCCCCGGGCTTGGGGCTTGCAGCGGCACGTGGTAGGCCCTCTTTTCTACACGCAGGTTGCGAAAGGTGAGCAGAGAGGCTTGTTAGTGCAGCGGTGGGCAGTGACCTCCGGGCAGTGGGAGTGGATGGGGTGCAGCAGCCTGGGTGCGCAGCAGCGGACAGTCACCTCCGGGCAGTGGGAGTGGATGGGGTGCAGCAGCCTGGGTGCGCAGCAGCGGGCATACACCTCTGGGCAGTGGAAGTGGATGGGGTGCAGCAGCCTGGGTTCGCAGCGGCGAGCAGACACCTCTGGGCAGTGGAAGTGGATGGGGTGCAGCAGCCTGGATGCACAAAGGCGGGACAGAGAATTAGGCGTGTGCAGTTGTATGTACTCTGCCATTACTGATTCCATACTACGTTTCAGATGAGTAAGCTTGAGGGCTCCACTATGTCCCGGCACGTGGTTGGAGACACACCGGTGACGGAAAGGTGAGCTGTGAGGGTTTTGTCCATAGTGTGGGCACTCACTGTCCCTCTCCATCTCTTCCTTTCTCTCCCTCACACTCTTTCTCTCTCTCTTCCTCTCTCTCTCTCACTCTATCTCTTCCTCTCTCTCACACTGTTTTTTTCTTTCTCTCTCTCTACCTCTCTCTCTCTTTCTCTCTCTCTCACTCTTACTCTGTTTCTCTCTTCCTCTTTCTCACACTGTTTCTCTCTTTCTCTCTCTCTCTTCCTCTCTCTCACTGTTTCTCTCTCTCTTCCTCTCTCTCTCACTCTTTCTCTCTGTCTACCTCTCACTCTTTCTTTTTCTCTCTCTTCCTCTCTGTCACTCTTTCTCTCTCTCTCTCCTTTGATGGACGCATGACGCACAATGTTATCTTGCTTTTTGTCTAGCAGGCTGTGATTCACAGATTGACGACCCCCCCGACACGGACCTCCCGCCACGAGGCGATGACTTCAGTTCCACTGAGTTAGTGCCACCAGAGCTGAGCGCGTGTGCAGCCTGCGATCATGCGTGGCCATCCTGCAATTAACACCCACTTTGAATTGTGAGCTCGGCTTGACCGCGTGTACGCAACGCCTGAGGAGGTTGCTTCGGCATGTGGTGGACCCTCTTAGACACACGCCGGTGGCGGAAGGTGAGCAGAGAGGCTTGGTTCCACAGCAGCGAGCAGTCACCTCTGGGTGGTGGGAGTGGATAGTGTGCAGCACCCTGGGTGCACAAGAGCGGGCAGACACCTCCGAGCAGTGGGAGTGGATGGGGTGCAGCAGCCTGGGTGCACAGGAGCGGGCTGACACCTCTAGGCAGTGGTAGTGGATGGGATGCAGCAGTCTGGGTGCGTAGGAACGGGCAGTCACCTCCGGGCAGTGTGGACTGGATGGGGTGCACCAGCCTGGGTGCACAGCAGCGGGCAGACACCTCTGGGCAGTGGGAGTGGATGGGGTATAGCAGCCTGTGTGCGCAGAGGCTGGCAGACACCTCTGGGCGGCGGGAGTCGATGGGGTGCAGCAGCCTGGGTGCGCAGGGGCGAAACAGAATTAGGCGTGTGCAGTTGTATGTACTCTGCCATTACTGATTCTATATTATGTTTCAGATGACTAAACTTGAAGACTGCACTATGTCCCGGCACGTGGTTGGAGACACACCGGTGGCAGAAACGTGAGCTGTGAGGATTTTCTCCACAGTGTCAACACTCACTCTCCCTCTCCATCTCTTCCTTTCTGTCACTCACACTCTTTCTCTCTCTCTCACTCTCTATCTCTTCCGTTCTCTCTCACACTCTTTCTCTCTTTCTATGTCTTTTCCTCTCTCTCTCATTCTTTCTTTCACTCTCTCTTCCTCCCTGTCTCACTCTTTCTCTCTCTCTCTACCTCTCTCTCACACTGTTTCTCTCTTTCTCTCTCTCTTCCTTGTATCTCACTCTTTCTCTCTCTCTTCCTCTCTCTCTATCTCTTTCTCTCTTTCTCTGTCTTCCTCTCTGTCTCACTCTTTCTTTCTCTGTCTCTTCCTCTCTCTAACTCTTTCTCTCTCTCCTTTGATGGACGCATGACGCACAATCTTATCTTGCTTTTTGTCTAGCAGGCTGTGATTCACAGATTGACGACCCCCCCCGACACGGACCTCCCGCCACGAGGCGATGACTTCAGTTCCACTGAGTTAGTGCCACCAGAGCTGAGCGCGTGTGCAGCCTGAGATGATGCGTGGCCATCCTGCAATCAACACCCACTTTGAATTGTGAGCTCGGCTTGACCGCGTGTACGCAACGCATGAGGAGGTTGCTTTGGCACGTGGTGGACCCTCTTAGACACACGCCGGTGGCCGAAGGTGAGCAGAGAGGCTTGTTTCCGCAGCAGCGAGCAGTCACCTCTGGGCGGTGGGAGTGGATAGTGTGCATCACCCTGGGTGCACAAGAGCGGGCAGACACCTCTGAGCAGTGGGAGTGGATGGGGTGCAGCAGCCTGGGTGCACAGGAGTGGGCAGACACCTCTAGGCAGTGGGAGTGGATGGGATGCAGCAGTCTGGGTGCACAGGAACGGGCAGTCACCTCCGGGCAGTGGGACTGGATGGGGTGCACCAGCCTGGGTGCACAGCAGCGGGTAGATACCTCTGGGTAGTGGGAGTGGATGGGGTACAGCAGCCTGGGTGCGCAGAGGCAGACACCTCTGGGCGGCGGGAGTCGATGGGGTGCAGCAGCCTGGGTGCGCAGGGGCAAAACAGAGAATTAGGCGTGTGCAGTTGTATGTACTCTGCCATTACTGATTCTATACTATGTTTCAGATGACTAAACTTGAAGACTGCACTATGTCCCGGCACGTGGTTGGAGACACACCGGTGGCAGAAAGGTGAGCTGTGAGGATTTTCTCCACAGTGTCAACACTCACTCTCCCTCTCCATCTCTTCCTTTCTGTCACTCACACTCTTTCTCTCTCTCTCACTCTCTATCTCTTCCTTCCTTTCTCTCTCTCATACTCTTTCTCTCTTTCTATGTCTTTTCCTCTCTCTCTCATTCTTTCTTTCTCTCTCTCTTCCTCTCTGTCTCACTCTTTCTCTCTCTCTCTACCTCTCTCTCACACTGTTTCTCTCTTTCTCTCTCTCTTCAATGTATCTCACTCTTTCTCTCTCTCTTCCTCTCTCTCTCACTCTTTCTCTGTCTTCCTCTCTGTCTCACTCTTTCTTTCTCTGTCTCTTCCTCTCTCTCACTCTCTCTCTCTTTCTCTCTCTCTCTCTCTCCTTTCATGGACGCATGACGCACAATCTTATCTTTCTTTTTGTCTTGCAGGCAGTGATTCACAAATTGTCGAGGGATGACACGGCATACCTGTACCTACTTTTATTTTGTTGTTTTGTTTAAATAAAATGTTTTATATGTAAATCCATAGATGACTGAGATTCTTATTTGTCCAACCTCACATGCATCTTCTTTACTATAATTGTGCGACATCAGCCAATTTGTTACGTTCCAGATTTCCTAAGGTTGCTGTCACATTTGTTTGTGTGGGGGGGAGGTGAGGGGGAGATGGCGGATAAGGGGCTGGTGGCGGGGGGTGTCGGAGCAGTGTTGGGTGTCCAAGCTGCATGATCGTTGGCTCCATTGCATCTGTTGTCATTCACTTTGAAAGTTAAAAATATCGTCTCAAATACTTAACCACTACTACAAAACGCATAACACACCTTCTTAATTTCTAATTTACCTTCGTAGTTGGTATGCAGATTTCAAATGTCACAAACACATGCAATTCTTTTCTTGTCACACAGTACATGTAATGCACCGCTTTCCTCAAGAATGGAACCAGTAATGGCACAATTTCCCTGTTGCTCCACACATAAATACATGTAAAGAACAAATCAGAATAGTTCCTTATTTTTTTTAGATTGCAAAACCTCTCTTTATTGGTTATTTTTGAACTTTTCATATAAACAGTTTTTTTAAGGACACATACAGGTGAAAAGTTCAAGGTATTGTATCAACACTTTCTAGAACATTCTACGACACGTGCAGGTTAAAAGTTCATCATTTTTTTAAACCTACCGATATTTGTTTTTGCAACATTTTCTCCAACATTTAACGGCACATGGAGGTCAAAAGTTCACCATTCTTTCAAGTTGAACTGCACCTTCCAAATACAATTATCAGGTGTTGTTGAGCTGAGCAAATTTCATCCTATAATATGTACTCCACGTATAAACTGCTTTTTTATTAACCAATCACAAAGATGCTTTTCATCAAAACTAATATACACCCTACTTTTTAGGACACAATACATTTCATCTCCCAATCGGTTAACGTTTTGTATGTAAAAAAAGTAGTTCCCCATGTTTAAACATATCTCTTATTCTACGAACGGACTGCATGAGCTACAGACATTTATCCATATCTTCTAGCCATACCTTCAAAATGCTAGTGTGGATTGTAGGACATAGCTATGTTTTCTGGTGCAAGAGGTATGCAGAACAGAGACGTATTGACTTAGACCTCGGTTTACAAAATGTGCACATTAAATGGTTTGCACAGAGAGGATTGAAGTGGCACCAATTGCTCCCTTTGGTTAAAACCTGTTTGCATCTCCAACACCCTGATCTCATGATTGTACACTGTTGTGGTAACAACCTAGGCACATTGACTGGGGTAGGTTTGGAAATGCTTATGAAGGACACCTTTGGACAATTGACGTTACTTTTGCCTCAAACTGTCTTTGTATATTCCAATATATGCCAAAGACAGAAGTGGAAATGGTCAAACCAATTTTGTCATAAGATTGAAAAATCTAGGAAGAATGTTAACAAAGCTGTGTCTGCATACCTCAGAGACCATAGAATGGGGTCGATTTACAACAACAGCATATGTTTTGATATGGCTGATATCTACAGAAGTGATGGAGTACACTTCACAGATGAGGGAAACCGAGTTTTCCTGATTAACCTGAAGCTGTGCATTCGCACTTACATGTAGCTCCAACTAATAAACACAAGGGCTGTTTTTAGAGCCGCCTTATATTCCCAATTTCGGCTCGCAGAGTGTCAGCTGCGGTTCGGCTAGCAGAGGGACACCTGCGTCCCGTGGGCTCAGCTCGCAGAGGGAGCCCTACGAGCTGTTGGCTCGCAAAAGCACAGCACCGTACTGGCTCGCAGAGGGAGAGCTGTGGCCGGACTCGCAGAGGGAGACCAACGGGCCAACAGGCCTGCTAGCAGACACACAGCTGTCAGTTAACGGGCTGGCTCGCAGAGATACAGCTGCGAGCCCTCCGAGCCGCAACCCGACGGGCTAACTCGCAGAGGGAGAGTAATGGGCCGACGGGCCTGCTAGCACAGACACAGCTATGAGCTAATGAGGTGGATCACAGAGGTAGAGCTGCGGGCCCGACGGCTCGCAGACACAGAGCTGCGAGCTGACGGACTGGCTTCTAAAGGCATAGCCACGAGCTGATGATGTGGGGAGAGGGAGCGTAAAAGGAGTATCTCGCACAGACAGACCTGCGGGATATTTTCAGTATTGCCTCGCAGAGGTAGAATTACAGATCCGATGCCTTTTAGAGGGAGAGATGCGAGCTGACGGACTGAGTCACAAAATGGCTCACAGCTCGCAGTCGCAAGCTGCGAGCCGACGGACTGGCTTCTAAAGGCATAGCCGCGAGCTGGTGATGTGGGGAGAGGGACCGTGAAAGGGGTATCTCGCACAGACAGAGCTGCGGTATATTTTTAGGGTTGCCTCGCAGACGTAGAACTACGGACCTGATGCCTTGTAGAGGGAGAGTTGTGAGCTGACGGACTGAATCACAAAATGGCTGCCAACACTTCCTAGTTTCAACAGTTCGCAGCCAATGAGCCGCAAGCTCGTGCTCGTAACGCTTCAGCTAATCAGATGTCAGAATTCTTAAATATCGATATCTGGAAAATTTGATATTTCTCTAAAACTACTGAACGGATTTACCCGATTTAAACAAAAGCGTGCTTTCTGGACCAAGACCTTTCTCTGTGCCTAATTTGGCGTAATTCCGTTCAGCAGTTTGACCTGAAGCCTTGTATAAAGTTTCCTAGGGAAATTGCATGGAGAAAACACGTTTTGGGACCCCCTTTTTTCTTAGCCCCCCCTTGACGAATCCCCTCCAAACTTTTAGGATAGGAGCTGACCTGAAAAGAGGAACTTTTTGGAACATTTCGTAAAGATTCGTCAAACGACGCCAATGTTATAAGCACATCAAAAAATGCTTTTCCTATGGAAACGTGGTCCTAACTATAACTACCTACTGGCGACCGCCAGTAGAGGTAATATATATATATATATATATATATATATATATATATATATATATATATATATATATTTATGTATATATATGTATGTATATATATATATATATATATAAAACCCGCGTTGGCCATTACCACACAATTGCACTTTTTTAAGACAAGATAAAGTAAAAGAGGAATTGCTGTAATCTGAGTGCTGTGCCGCCTACTTCACCCGGCCCGATTTTGAAATGGGGTGGCTGCTACTGAACCACGGAGGCTCAATGGGAGTGTTTTGTGAAATGTGTGTGTGTATATATATATATATATATATAAATAAATATATATATATATATATATATATATATATATATATATATGTGTGTGTGTGTGGTCATGTTCACACTGCTACACTTTAAGATAAAAAAGAAAAAAATAGATTTTTTCAACAAGAAGGTGTGCAGCCTAATTCCTTCCTGATGCTGGTATATATGTAAACATATTTATATATTTAAATTAAAAAATATCAAACTATATATCAAGCATTATAAATAAAATCTAATGAACATTTATCATAGAAGAACATAATTGATGAAAAAACTTTAAACTATAACTAAACTAACCAATAAAAACCAAACTATAAACAATCTTAATCAATAACATTTGACAAACTAAATTAACAATATAAAAGGCATACTAATTTTGTTAATACTTCAAAAATGACAAATGCTGCAAGACAAGGAACCTCTGCCAGATTCTCTGACCTCACCTCTAAAGAAGAAATGTATACACATCTCAAAAACTTCCTAAGTAAAACTTATATTTCAACTAAAGTTTACTTGTAAATAAACTTACAAACATAAAATAGCAAATAATTAGCGAAACACTCTCCGACTTCTATCTCTTTACATGAACTTCCTAAAAGAAAACACTACAACTTCGAAAAGTGATAAGCTGCCCGGAAAAAAATCACCTTTTATAAACAGCAAAAAGATATAATAAAATAAATGTACAAAAATTATATAAAAATATAAACTCACCCCAATAGCGAGTAGTAATTAACCCAACAAATTCAATACTTACAAACTACCAACTAGTCAACATTTAAAATGAAACTGATGCTTTTTTTTCTTCCAACAGAAAAGAAACCACATGCTTCACATTACAGCACACCCAACGGAAGCGCTGCAAACAGTGTGAAACATCTAAAAACAACATAAATGTGCAGATAAAAAATAGAAATAGTTGCGTAATTTTATATTTAAATAACAAACGTATAATCTTTAATTTTATTATTTATTTATATTAGACTACTTTCAGAAACAATAACACAGCAAGCAAAATATATACCATCCCAGAAAGGAAAGCAATTACTAAGGGCCCAATTACGACTTTGGCGGTCGGAGGGCGGGTGGCTCGCCACCACCGCGCCCCTGCAATGCCAAGAGTCGCTGCTGCCTGCCAGCCAGATTGCAAGTTTTTTGGAGTCTAGTGGGCAGGCGGCGTGGCGGTTCCACGGCGGTGCTGCTTAAAAGGCTCAAAGAGAGTCTCAAAACAGCACACCATGGGACCACCAGTGCATGTTCCAGCGCAGGAAGAAATGTACCATGCTGGGCTGGGGGTGCAGAAATACAGGGGGGCACAACTTATGTCCCCTGCATGCACCCCCGTGCACAGGGGCAAGAGGGGTCCCTCTCTTTTTTCCTCACCTCCAGTCTTTTCATGTAGGAAGAACCTCCATAACAGCACTGGCAGTGAGGAAAGATCACCAAGCATATTGCGCCCCTCAGACTGCTGCAGGGCTGCCAGGAAACAGTGGTTCCCTGGCAGCTGTGGTGTTGCAATGGCAGTCCAACCGCCGAACTTCTAATTGGATGGTTGGATAAGCGGTGCGGCGGTGGCTGGACCACCACTGCCATGCCCCCGCGAGTCTGGTGTTTCTCGGACCGCCAGACTTGTAATTAGGGACTTAATGACATGGGCTATACCTACAGCCATCAACAAATAATGTGAATATAAAATGCACCAAATATTATTATAAGAGCCTATAAACAAACATTTAGACTTCCCAGGTCGGCCTTGCCTGCACAACTCCAGCTATTCTCCGGCTAATTTCTACTTACAAAACAGACACTTACCAGGCCAGCAGTGTTTGTAAAGCTCTGTTACAACCTGCGTGCAGCAGCCAAAAATACTCTGGCTAAGCTAGTCTGGTCCGAGATCACTCTACAATGGGAAATGGCGTCCACAATAAACATCTCAAGAACAGTATTAGGATGCTAAAACTGGGTGACCTGTGGAACTCCAATATTCCTGAGCAAACTTTTAAGAAATTGGCAAATAAATCGGCCAGATTGCAAAGTTGGATATCAGATAAAGAAAGCTTGTCCAAACATTGTCATGGGTGGCTGGTGTTGAAATCATATTCTACCCCAAGAGAATCACTCCTGCTTGCAGCACCTTTTCACAGGAAGATTAAACAGTCATTTGTGGCCCTAAGATTTGGTGAGCTATCCACACTAGACCTCATACCAAAATGGAGGATGAGTGGCCAAAGTGAAGAGCGGACCTGTCGTCTATGCCATCAGGGGATTTAAACTTTGCTTCACATTGTATGTATCTGGCCAGTATTGATTGAGCAATGAAGAATTCTTTTAAGACCAGAGTTTCTTCACAGGGAAATTAGGTCATGTAGGACCGCACTTGTGGAGTCAATAGACTCAAGTAACACAATGTTGAATATTAGACTAGTCCTGTTTTTGACCAATTTAAAAAAATTGATTAGGATATAGGTCGAGTTTCGAGTAAACTTGAGGGGGGCCTTGAATCTGATATTAGACTGTGACAAAACCGTAGTTTTAAGGTAAATCCCACAGGAGTAGGTAAACCCCAAGGACGGGCTGCTAGGGACCGCTATAGTAGCTGTTTCCTATCTCGCTAGTTTTAAGGTAAAATGTACATGAGCAGGTAAACGCCAAGGACAGTCTGCTAGGGACTGCAATAGTAGCTGTTCCCTATCCCGCTAGGCTAAGGCCAAAACTTGTTTAACTTGGCGCATTTTCATTTAAAAAAACAAACAAATTATTTTAGCACATTGGCACTTTACTGACGTGTAGTTTTGCACTCTTTTAGGGGGAAAACCATTGCCCATTCAGTATTGTGTATATACCCGCTTTGGGCCTGCACACAAGCACTTTAATTACCTATAGTGATTTAACTATGAGAATCCAAACTGCCAGCACTGTAAATTTGCACTTTAACCTTTAGGGAAAAGATCAGTCCTTGACCAGCTATCGTGGCCTGTTTTATATCTATGTTTGGTATTTTTTTATCTATATAGTAAAGGAAGGGAAGTCAAAAAATGTGAAGGTTTAGTAACAAGATGACCAATTGCTGAAGTAGATGTATGATACATATTTTAGATTCTTTTGCATTCATCTTTAATCTTTTTGTATTGTATGATTGAATTGTGTTTATGGTTTTAATTGACTAATAAAATAAACTAAACTAAACTAAAAATAAACTTATTCTAATGCATGCTGTGGGAGGGTCTCTACAAAATATGATTTTGTAATTAATGTAAGAGAACACCACCACCCCCAAATATGACATAAATATAAGTAAAGGAGGTATTGCTGGATATGAGAGAGGAAAGCACTAGCTCCCAGGAACCCACAACTAAAATGCTAAAAGATATACTGCCTAAAGTCCCCTAGCACATCACAGGGCTACTACCACCTATGTCAACTTTAAACATTTAATTGCATAAACTAAAAAAGCCACCAGTGATACTCCTCCTGCCCCTAGAATATACCAAGTCATACAAATACCTGAACATTTAGCTATGACAAATAATGAGGAACCTTTCCTTGTATATGGCAACCTAAACAATGACAAATGAACCCTAATATTCTCTACAACAAATAACTTACTAAAACTAAGCCATTGGCAAACTTGGATGATGGATAGGATCTTCGAAATTTGTCCCAAACCATTCATTCGGATATACACAATTCATGGTGAATATCAAAACACAAATATCCCTTTTATATATGCCCTACTACCAAATAAACACATCAGAACTTACTACAAACTCTTAAAGCACATTATACACAAAACAAATAACTACTGCCCACAAAAAATAATCATAGACTTTGAACAAACCATGATTCAAGCCATTTCTAAAAATGTAACCTCATACAGCCATACATGTCTGTTACTATCATTCCAATCAAAGCATATGGAGACACCTTCAACAATCTGCAATAAGAGTAGACAGTTCTACAAACAGGTAATTTGCCTTTGAAATAAAAAAAAAATGAAAACACTAGCCTATGTCCCTGTGATAGAGGTAGACAATCACTTCAATTTACTAATAGAAAGCCTTTTCTATCAACAAAATGAGCCCCCTTTTGGATTATTTCGAAGACACTTGGGTTGGCAAACTGCATCACTCCGGACACAGACACCCACCCAAATTCCAAATACACTGGTGGGCCATCTAAGATAGGACTTTGGCGCAGGAAGTCTAAACAAACAACACAGCGTACGAATGGAGCAATCTGTAAGCCAAATTGCCCCTAAACTAAAAAAACAAACCAAAATAATGTACTGCACTTATAAATAATAGCCACAAACATATTATAAAGTACATTTTTCCTCCTAAATTCCCAAAAACTGTCACAAAATGTAAAGAAACATCACAAACCACTTTTGATATAAATAATAAACATACTATTTTATTACATCATTAAATGAAACTCCAATATTAAGTAAGACTGAGAAAATAAAAAATTATATACATTATTTACATGGCAAATGTAAACATCGCCAACCAGAAAGATCAAAGAATGAACGGAATCCATCTTGTAAAATAAATACAACACATAAACCATGCATTTCCAAATAACAATCAAAAAATATTTATGCAACATTTCCTAACCAAAAGAAGTAACATAAATATACCTTACTGTTCAGTAGTGGCATATCTTCTGCTATATCCATGTAGTCAATGACTATTAACAACTTTTAATTTGGAATATATATGTTTAAAATGTAAAAATATACAATAAAATGAGTAAAATGCGTTATGTCTTTATTCTATACAAATATGTAATTAATAATAATATTTATTGCAAACATACAACTAGCTATGTTTTTTATATATTTCTAAACACTACATGCAAATACAATTTACACAAAGAATTTCACACTAAAATTATAAAATTAATTACTTACACTCCCTCAGAGCAGTCCATGTATCTAGGAACTATAAAAAAGCAGAAAAAGTGTTGAAAAAAACCACACTTCTAGAAACATGAAAAAAAGGAGATCAAAGTTTAAAAAAATGGTTTATTATAAACCAAAAGTGACTGATTACATTAAAAAAACAATAACTCCCAATGCTCATAGGTGAGGTAAACAAGAAAACCCACCTGCAAAACATATTACATTCCCAAAAATACATATACATTACACTTAGGGGGCGATTACGAATTTGGTGGTCCAACCGCCCGACAACTGCGGCCTCTAGAAGACTGCTGAGATGGTGGTCTTCCACCCACCGTACTATGAGTTGTGCAGCCTCAAAAGTAGACTGCCTCGATGGCGCAGTTCTCATCTGGGCTGCAGCGGTCTGCAATGTTGGCAATGCATACTTCAATGCCGAAGGACCGCAGTGGTACGCTTGCAGCAAAGCACCACAACATTGATCATTGGATGAATTGAAAAACTACACAGTTGATATCCTTTTGCCAACTAGACACACCTGACCAGAATTCTTTGCTTCTCACCTGTAGCACACAAGGCAGGATGTACCGTTTACACCATTGTGGGCTAAGGCAACCCTTTTTTCAACTTCCATCATCCCATTGAGCACTCTCCACACCCTTTAAATGTTATTTTTCATTTATTTAGCATTATCCCTTGTTTTATTACATTTCATTTTATAGTCATGCCTCACCACAAAATTCCACGTTTCACATAAGCTGAGTTAACAGCCATGGTGGATGAAATCATTAGAGTAGAGCCACACATTTCTGGTTCCCAAGTCTAACATACTCCTCTCAATAGGAAAACAGAAATGTAGGACAGGATAGTCGACAAAGTGAATGCTGTTGGTACCCCCTTTTGCACCTAGCAGGATATTAGGAGGAGATGGCATGACCTGAGGTTGAAGGTGCGTACCCTGGCCTCCAAGCACCACCTGGAGGCCCAGAGGATTGGCAGTGGCCCATTACAACTCTACTGGAAGGAGAAGGTCTTTGCCAATCCTGCATCCCGGGGCATGACAGGAATACCTGGGGCAATGGAGTCTGGTAAGTTGCACTTCAATAGTTGTCAGCATACCTCAATGTGTCATGTTGGCTCTCAACTCTATTTTTACTATTGTGTTGTCTACCTACTTTCCTAACATTCAATCCTCCAAGTATCAGAGATGTTGATTTGTCAGTGTAAATTTTTATTGTTGCATATACGATCACTTGTATAAATCTCCATTATATGCCACATGTTGGAATGATGCCGGTAGGTGTATAAATATAAAAATGTCATCACAGGACCCATGATATGTGTTAATTAAGGGTGGGCGGAGCTCGCAGAGTTGCACTACAGTGGAATTCCGCGGAGCTGCAAAAAAACTGTGGAATTCCGCGGAGTTCCGCTCCGCCCTATAATTGATTAAATCTGTAAAAGATCTGGGCCAGTGCGTGCATTAAATAACACTGAGATTGATCCCACACCCCGTGTTGCTCCCTCTTACTTCAAAAATCTGCAGGGGCAGTGGGGTGGCATCTGGCATGGCAGTCTGGGTAGTTTATTATGCTCACTGCCACAGCTGGGTGCTCAGGTGAGGGCGACGGCTCGGAGGCCTCTGGGGGCGAATGGTGGCTGCCACTGGTGTCCTGTCTTGCCACGCAACCCCACCCTCCTGCTCCTAGTGCTGCAGTCACTCTCGGGTTGGGCTCCGAGGATAGGGAGGGGCCACGATGGGAGCCTAACCGGTGAGCAGTAGTCAAGGGAGCTGCGTGTGCACTGCATGGTCGGGGTCAGGAGGGATCGCTGATGCGCTCTAGGAGGCGGGCTGCAACAAGGATCCAGCCTTGCTGCTACGTCAGCCTAGTCATACCGAGGCTTGGAGCAGATGCGTTACAGGGCCTACTGTGTGCAAAGAGGGACAGAAGAGGGGGCATGGCCATACGGTCATCACGACAACCATCCTAGATGTTGAGGCTGGTGCAACTCGGGCTACGTCCTGGAATGCCAGCAAAACTTGCACTGGAAAGCAAGGAGTCGGACCAATTTTCAGGTGAGCTGAGAGGCGCACTGGTAAACTCTGCTCCGTGGTGGATGGTGGAGTTTTTGCTGAATGCCGCCCTCCAAGCGGAGTGCGGAGTAGGAAAAACTCCACAAACACCGCTGGCGAAGCAGAGTTTACCGCCCACTTTTAGTGTTAGGTCCATGAATGAATGAATGAATGAATGAACGGAGCTTGTAAAGTGCACAGCTATTCCATCAGGAGTGTCCCGGCGCTAGAGATTCACGCATGACTGCACCCGAGGCCGATTAACTCTTAAAGAGCCAGGTTTTCAGCTGTTTCTTAAAGGATGTCAGATCAGTGGTTGCTCTTAATGCTGCCGGTAGTTTGTTCCATGCTTGAGCACCCAGAAAGCTGAAAGATTTACCACCCCTGCATGCCAGGCATACCTTGGGGATGCAGGTGAAGTCGGAGGAGGATGATCTTAGCGATCTGATGGGTGCATAGTGACAAGCACGCCTTCTGAGGTATCTGGCGCCCTTACCATGGAGGGCTTTAAAAAAAATTACCATGGCCTTGAATTTTATCCGATCCTCCACTGGAAGCCAGTGTAAGGCCTTGAGATGAGGGGCCATATGAGACCTGGGTTTTAACCTAAAAATCGCCCTAGCTGCTGTGTTTTGTACCACCTGGAGTCGCTGGAGGAGGTAATCCGGCAGGCCCAAGTAAAGGACATTGGCATAGTCTAATCTAGACGTCACCAGCGCTTGAACCACTATCTTCCTGGAATCAGGTGGAATGAGCGGAAGGAATATTTTAAGCATACGGAGTATGCCAAAACGAGTTCCCACCAAGGCCTGAACTTGGAAACTCATAGAGAGGGCATTATCAAAGTAGATTCGAAGGTTTTTAACCCTGGATTGGGCAACACTTGGGTGGGACAATTCCTCCGGCCACCATTGACTCCAATTGCTCACAGAAGGCAGGCCAAAGAAAACAATCTCTGATTTGTCAGGGTTGCACTTAAGCTGGTTTACCTTCAGCCATTTAAAAACCTTCGTGAGACAGGATCTGATTGCGTCCCCGTCGAAGTCTGCACCTTTGTCGCATGAAAAGATCAGCTGATTGTCGTCAGCATACGAAATTATCTTGGCGCCATTTGCCTCCACCAGGGGTGCTAGGGGAGACATATATAAATTAAAAAGGGTCGGGCTCAGGATGGAGCCCTGAGGGACTTCTACCTTCATATTAGGCATGGGGACTGCAAAAGGGGGAGTCCATATTTCCTGTTCTCTATCCTTCAGGTAGGATGTTATCCAGGCTAGTGCCAGACCCCCGATGCCCATGTTCCTCAGTCTATCGAGGAGCATCACGTGTGGCACCATGTCGAACACCGCCGACAGATCAAGCAGTATGAGAATTGCTCTGCCCCCCGATCAAGCTTATCTTTAAGGTGCTCCATCACCTCCAACAGAGCTGTTTCAGCGCTGTAGTTAGCCCTAAAGCCAGATTGAGTGTGGTGCAAGAGATTGTGACTTTCAGCATAATCTGTGATCGCTCTATTGACATGTTTCTCCAACACTTTGGAGAAGACCGGGAGGAGGGAGATAGGCCTATAATTCATGGGAACATTCGGGTCCGCATTAGGTTTTTTAAGGAGTGGCAGGATTTTTGCCTGATTCCAGAGGGACGGCACAATGTCAGTGGAAAGAGAAGAGTTAAGCACCTTATTAACTTATTGGTTTATAGTGGATGCTAGGGCGGATAATAATTTAGCTGGGCATGCGTCCGCTGGTGAGCCCGACTTGAGGCCCTTAAGGTATGCAAGTGAATCATCCGATTCTATCGCCGGGAAATGTAACAATTACGGTAATTGTGAAGGTGCCGGGGGAGACTGGGGGCTGGTTATTCCATCAGAAATGTGAGGTAAGGGCATGTCCCCCACTGTCTCCCCGAAAAAGGACTGAAGGATCATCATAATCTTATTATGGAAGGAGCGGGCCACCTGGCTGGTCCATTCGGCCGAGTGGGGGGCTTCCTTATTGGCCGCCTTAGGTGCAGTAAAGGACTTTACAATGTTGAAGATTTCCTTGCCTTTGTTAATATTAGTCGCAATCTTGGCCGGCAGATAGCTTATCTTGGCCATTTTCACCTTTTGATAATGAGATTTTAGAGCCGCCTTATAGATGATCTTATCCTCAAGAAGACAGTGATTGCGCCACTGTCTTTCGAGGCCTTTGCATTCGCTTTTGCTCAATCTCAAGGATTCGTTGAAACAAGGAACAGAGCAACAAAACCTCCTCGAGGTGCGTGAGGTCAGAGGGGCGACCGCTTCGATGTTAATCCTGAGCCATGATTCTAAAGCACAGGCGTCCAATTCAGGATTGAACGAAAGATAAGGGACAGAGGAAGCAAGCGCCCCCCGAAGAGATGACAGAGATATTTTGTTGAGAGCTCTATAGTTATGTTCAGTCGCTTTCGTCTCAGGTGGGATATGCTTCCCTGTGTCTGATATCCTAAAGTTAACAAGGAAGTGATCAGACCAGGTTATGGGGATTGGAGGATCAGTTTCTGATTCCGTATTACAGAAGATTTGATCGAGAGTATGTCCCAAGTTATGTGTAAGAGCAGAGATGAAAGGGACAAGGTTACATGCTGCCGTTATTTCGGACAGAGAAGTCACATGAGGATCTGAAGGCTTATTCATGTGGAAGTTGAGACCCCAGGATGAGAAGGTGTTTGTATCTGAGGGCAAGCGGTGTAATGCATTCATTTAGAGTCTTAATGAAATTGCCTGGAGGTCTATAGATCAGGATCCCGGAAATGCATTGATGAGGTGATAGAGTACAGCGGAAACCTAGGCATTCCACGCCCTCTACTGGGTCTAATGAGATAGAAGTACACTCCAACTCCTGTTTAAAAACAATAGCGACGCCTCCTCCTTTCCGTACCGGGCGGTCTCTCCTCATAATTTTATAGCCTGAAGGAATGGCAGAAGCAATGGTGGGGTTGGAGGAGTCAGACAGCCATGTTGCAATAGGAGGTCGGGGCGCGCATCTAGCAGAAGGTCATGTATTTGTGCCTCATGTTTTTGCAAAGAGCGAGTGTTAAGCAGTATTTCTTTAAAAAGCTTCCCCAGTCTTCCTGAATTAACTACCTTCTTACTCTGGGCGGGCCCCTTGTGTAGACCCTCCCAGACCATGACCGGAGTCCAATTGCAGAGGGGGCAGTGAGAGATGGCTCCATTGTCAGTACTAGTATGAAGGGTGCCTAAGTTAAACAGTGTATCCCATCTATATTGAATAGTGTGAGTCGTACCTGTGGCTTGACGGGCAGCATGGCCGGCGCCGGCCGCCTCCGGGATGCTGACAGGCACAGACTTGCCTTTGGTGCGCCTTTGGCGTGCCAGCTGCGCGGCTGCGCAGCATCTCCGCTTTTATAAGTATTGTTAAAATTTTGAAAATCAGCTAGAGCACCGCAAAAGAAGCAGCTTGACACGCAAGGATGCGATCAGCTGTCAGCGTGAGACTAACTGCGGCTGCACAGCGTCTCCGCTTTTATGCATCTGAGACTAGAGCGCACACCTCCCCAAAATGGTGGTGCTCTATGTCCCAGTCGTGAGGCAAAACTCCAGAAAGCCCGCCCCCAACTTCCCGTTAATAGCAGCGTTCGTGGAAAAGTGCAAAGTGCATGTACAATTTCAAATTGAAAGCAAGACTTTGGCAAACAATTGGTTAAGGTTAGAGTATTGTTAAAAAATTTAAAATCAGCTACAGCACCGCAAAAGAAGCAGCTTGACGCGCAAGGATGCGATCAGCTGTCAGTGTGTTGACAATGGGATGGTTACACCAACCATTTATTAAGTGTTGGGAAGTCTAGATTGAAATGACTACAACTACCACGAGGCCCTGTTACTGTAACTCAAACCAAGATGCTATAGTCCTTTTGCCCCTTCTCACTTGTCTGCCATGTTACAACTGATGATCACTTATCATGCAGTTTGCCATTTGTCAAATGTTGGTAAGTTGAGATAGAAAAGCTACCACTACTACCACGAGGACCTCTGACTGTAACTCTAACCAAGATGCCAGACTCCTTTTTCTCCTTCTCACTTGTCTGCCATGTCACTGACCAAATTACATACAATGCTTTGCTCAGATACATGTCTGACCACTTTGCTTGATGATGTCCTGGTCTTCTCAACTGAAACGATTGTTGGCATGAGTGACATAGTACCAACTGTGTTCCTCTAATATATGTAAGCCATGAAGGAAAGTCAGTTGATTAGTAGTGGCATATTCCCCATTGATTCTGCACTCCTCATATGATAAATAATGCTAAATGTACAACCAAGGAGTGTGTTTGCCTGTATTGTACACAACTAGGCCTTGGAATGGACAAATAACGTTACCACTACACTGTGTTGGTTCCAATGTTTTGGAGATGTCATGTTTATCCCTAAAGCTAAAATGCCACATATCAGCACATCTAATGAGATGATGAATTCTACTACATATATTGAATGTCTCCAAATGCTTAGTTAATGACACGGAAATAGAATACAATACTAATCTCAACCTATGTTGTTTCATCCTAGGTTTCTATTTACTGTGACACTAGGGATGTGGATGTAGATACCACACTTACACCAATAACAATGTTCTCTATTTCTCAAAAGATCGATCGGGCACAACACCTGGCCAAAGCTTGGCCACCAAACAAACTGCCTCTCCACCCCAGGATGACGCCCTCAGTGATGATAACACTCCTGGAGATGTGGACATTGATGACAGTCCTCGCCCATCTGTTCAGCCCGGGCAAACTGCAAGAGTGGGGCTCACTGTGCAAACAACAACACCTCCCACCCCAACTGCAACAACACAGCCAACCCCTGCGCCCCCTACCTGAGAACCTAGCACAGTCAGTACCATCTTGTGCCCCCCAGTACTGGATTCTGAGGTGGCTATCACTGCCTCAGTCACTGAGGAACCAGGAGCCAGTGGAAGGGTGCAGCCTGTACCAAGGGCATAGACCCGTGTGGGTAGGGTTTGTGGGAGTGTATGTGTGGTCCCGCAGAGTGAGCCCACTGGGGCTACAGACACCCAGGCCACCATCACCCAAGTCCTGGGTGTCTACCAGGACTCCCAAGGTGTGATAGGCTAGGTACTCACTAAACTCCAGTAAATGAAGCAGCTGCAGAAGGACACGTACCAGGAGGTGGCCGTCAACAACACCAACCTGGCCTCCCAGGTTGAGGTGCTACAGGAAATAAACACCACCCTCTGCAGGGCTTTTCCACCTGCATCTACCGCTTCCTGTGGGCTAAGTACATCCAGCCCATCAACATCTGCCGCAGCCACAGGAAGCGAGGCACTGTCAGAGGAAGACACGTCTGCAGACACCCCTGTCTCAGCAGCAGCAGATCTCCCCCTCCACCAAAGGAGGGGACATCCACCCAAAAATCCAAGAGGTGGGCATGGCAAGACACCCACTTCTGTCAGTGAGAGACCTTAACCTAATTTCCTCCTGTGTGTGAAACATATTCACTTTGTGGAGTATTCCTGCACACATTTCCATATCTGATGGGAGTAGTATGTTGGACTCCAGACAATTAGAACTCTACAATGATAGTTTCATCCACCATGACTGACTACTTCACTTTGGTTTTCACTGTTTAAATATTTGTACACTTTTTGATTTTATCCTTGTTCACTTCAATAAATACACAAGTCAGCATCTCACTGTCTCCTGTTGTAACTCTCACATCTACCAATGTATATGTGCTACCATGTGAACTTTACAATGCGAAAACTAGGTACTTCAGTAAGCATGGATATGTTGTATGTAAACAACGTTCAACTCTGGATCACTACCATGTCACAACATCACATACATACAAGTGTCTGGTTTGATATCATCTTTATTCCATTGTTCAAATCATAGGCTGACATGATGTCAGAAACATAGCAAATAAGACATGACTCAATTCTTCTTTGTCAGTGATCACATATTCAGTTGCAGACCTTCACAACATGGAAGGAGGGAATACATCTGAAAATATCCTCTGCAATAGGCAACATTAAAATAGGTCTACATCACCAGCTGGAGCAATATTGCCTACCTCACAAAAGGAATCCCACCTCAATTAAAACAAATAAACAGACACATGTCAGTACAACAGTTTCTGACCACAGGGTCATTCAAATCCAGTGTTGCTTGCATTTGGTGGAATGTCACAAATAAATGTCAGTGATGTGCCACAAACACTTTGCCTACAATGAGAAGACACATCAAAGGCTACATACAGTTTATACACAATTAGGATTTAGCCAATGTAAAGGCAGATTTGCATGATTTGGGCCCAATACAACATTGTGTTGGGTCACATGATGGCACACATATTGCATTAGGACCAACTCTTCACAAGGAGCAAGTCCAATTGAAGCCACGTAATTTCCATCCTGTCGCTGTACAAGCTTTCTTAGTACCGGCTTTGTATACGCAAACTCTGTGACAGACATTCCCAGGACCAGTCCATGTCCACTTCGTACATCTGAACAGCATCATATACCTGCTAATGTAACAACTTTGAAATGTTCAAATGAAGATGCCATGGTGAATGAATCTAAAACAGACCAACACAGAGAGATTAGCTAAGAAACTATACATATGTCACAAACCACATAGTCAAGTTCTGGAGAACACAGTCCCAGACAATATTTTAAGCTAAACAAAGCTGCACTAACAAAACAAACACATTTCTCTAGATATTGCCAGAGCCTTATACTCCTAGTATGTAGTATTAAAATCCTCCTCACATCATCACAACAAGAGTTGCAATATTAGGGCTACCCTGCCAAGTGGTACCACAGCAATCCTGGACCCTTTAAAGTGGGCCTGAAGGTGCACTGCCAACCCATCTGTGGATCCAGCATCTCCTCTGCTGCGCGGTGCAATCCAGAGCAGAACCGAACCATCGCCTCAGCAGCAAGGATTCTTGCAGTGCAAGGGCTCTGCATCGACTTCGCAGCAAGCATCGGAATGGCCACGGTGTGAAGTTTCCCCAACGCAGGTCCCCGCATCGCAAATCTATCATCAACAGCAGTCTCAACGAAAACACAGGTTCTTGCATTGCAGACTCGCAGCTCCTCAGAACTCTTGGGCAGACTTATATGTATATATATATATATATATCGCAGAGTACTCCTTCTCATTGCGCCATTTCCATACGCACGAAGAATGAGCACGAACCACTGGAGTTTGTCTCACTGCAATGTTTATTCTTGCTCCCAAACGAATGCAGCAGCCATGACGCGTTTCGTCCCTCCCAGGGGACTTGATCACATGACGCGCTTCAAACTACAACAGTTTTTTAAATACAATTGACTTTTTCTTTTTTTGCATGTTCACCATCACGTGATAGTGACTTAAAGTGACCTGTGCCTATCTACAACAGTTGAACCCATGGAAATGAAAGAGGTAATGGTTATCCTCAAAACATTCAAAACATTCAACCTAGTCCTTTATAAACTGCGCGAATGCAGTAATTTTATGTTTTTTGTTCAGGCCTTAATGCTGACAATACATGTTATTAATAGATCCATGAATAAATAAATAAATACATTTATAAATGGCAAGTTGCAATAAAATATATAAATATATAGTTTATAATATATATAAATAAATAAATAAATAAATATATATATACAATTCAACTACAATAAATAAATACATAAATGTTTCATTTTAACTTGCTGATTTGGTTCAATCTCGGTATAAATACCTCAAACCTTTTAAAATACATGGACTAGATAGGCCAACATATAAGCCCTTAGACTAGGGAAGCCCCCTCATGAGCATATTACATTGCGATTCCTCTGCTGTTACTATATGTGAATATATAAGAAAAAGAGAGTGACGTGCTATTCTAAAAAATATTTTTTTGTGTAAAACTGTATAAATTAGGTGAGTTAAAATTGGGGATGAGTGGGCGGCTTTGCTCAGTTTTATAGGAAATCCTCATAATTAAAAAAAATATAAAAAAAAAATATTTGTTTTAGAGTTTTCAGTGTTTTGGTCAGTCCTGAGATTTCTTAGGATTTTTAATGTTTAGTTAGTTATACAGACTAGCGTGCAATTCCTCTGAGGTATTCAACCCCTTGGGGTGTTTGGTGTCAAGATTTAAAATGTACTGCATTTCTAGTTTGCGAAGGGCCTTTTCTCGATCACCTCCCTTTTGTTGATGGGAATCGAATCTATAAAATAATATTTAAGATCCTTGGGGTTGCCATCATGGTTTTCATTAAAATGGCAGGCCACGGGATATGATTGATCATTGTTTTTAATGGCTCTTATGTGCTGGAGCACCCTTTTGTGCCCCTGTAAGATGGTACTACCTATATATTTTAGTTTACAAGGGCACTCCAGCACTTACACCACATGGTCCGTTTTACAATTTAACGATTTGTCTATAGCTCTGTCTTTCCCGCCAAATGGAGTCGTATAACTTGTCATTGATACTCCATGTTGGCAGGCTTTCCAAATTTTGCACTTAAAAAATCCCAGTCTTTGACTCAACCATGTACTTTTTACCGGTGGGCCGCATGGGTATATATATATATATATATTGCAGCTCCACACTTCACCTCCTCCGTGCACTCTCGGACGGGTGCTCCTTAGCGGGGGTGCACCCGCAATTATGACCGCTTCCAACCTCGTGCTGTTATGTATGAAATTTCGTACATAACAGCACGAGGTTGGAAGCGATCATATATAGATATTATCTACTGGCGGTCGCCAGTAGATAGTTATAGTTAGGACCTATTTTCCATAGGAAATCCGCAACATTCCATTTGAAATAACTTTGGCGCCGGTTGACGAATCTTGCGAAATTTTCCAACTTGTTAGGGCGCTCCGGTCCGCTCCCTATCCTGAAAGTCTCGGGGTGATTCGTCAAGCGGGGGCCGAGAAAAAAGGGGGGTCCCAAAACGTGTTTTTCCCATTCATTTTTCCATAGGAACCGTTCATCGCGGCTACAGCCCGAACTGCTGAACGGAATTACACCAAATTTGGCAAATAGGTAGCCCTTGGTTCAGTGTCGTGCCTTTTGCCTAAATGGTGTAAATCCGTTCAGTAGTTCCTGAGAAAATCAAAAGTAAAGTCACATATATATCTGGGCGGAGCCTAACCACACATGTCATTGTGAGATCTGATTGGCTGTCAGCACTTCATCCTGGAATTGCTGGCAGCCAACTTGGGACCAATATACATGATAGTACCCCATTGAAATGCATTGTAGTGAATCAAAGATTGTGAGGGTTACCAAAAGGAGAACTATAAAGGGTGATAACAGACTTTAGTTACATTAGAATTCATTTGTTGATGGTACCATACTAATTTCAGGAATTGTGGTGTGTTCTAAGGTGATTTTACCCTGTGAAAAACCTTCTGCTGGGATATCATGAATCATGTTTGAGAGAAAACTATTTTCACATGCTTGTCCCATAGAGTTTTGGAAGGTGCTCCAGAAGCTAAAATGAGAGCATATTTTCTGTAAATTCACATTATCTTTCTCAGTCATGTGAGAATGAAGTCTGACATTCTCAGTAAAACATGTACATCCAACAAGATCAGAGACTGTCAGTTGATTCCTTTGTGTTCTACTGCAGCTTCCCAGAGTGTTTTAAAGAACAACTAGAGTGCTAACAGCCTTACTTATGACAAAAGTATGGCACACCTGAAGCCATCTTGTTTGGAATAAACTGGTAACACTTAAAACATTTAATTTAAAAAGGAACAAAATGATGGGGTTCATTTTGTCATAGAAATTATGGTTAGTGCTGTAGAAAGAAAAATTAGGACATGTTTCAAGTGTGATCTCAAATATCTTCCTGTTATATTTCAACAGGAGCAGCCTGCCAGTTGATGCCTTTGTGTTCTACTGCAGCGTCCCAGAGTGTTCTAAAGAACAACTAGAGCGCTAACAGCCTTACTTATGACAAAAGTATGGCACACCTGAAGCCATCTTGATTGGAATAAACCGGTAACACTTAAAACATTTAATTTAAAAAGGAACAAAATTAGGGGTTCTTTTTGAAATAGAAATTATGGTTAGTGCTGCAGAAAAAAAAATTAGGGCATGTTTTAAGTGAGATCTCAAATCCTCTTCTATTTCATTAGAAAATTCTGACATGCAGACCGAAACAATCACTTTCAATACCAGCAGCAGACTTCCAGTTAACTCCCTGGTGAGCAGTAGCTTTACTACAGTGATCTAATGAGCAACTAGAGTGCTAACATTCTGAATTTATGGCAAATGTGAGACACATCTGAATGCCTTCTTGATGGAATCAAAGTAAAAAAATGAAAGCATTTCCTACTGAGGAGACTGCAGTAAATGAGGAAATTAGGAAACTTCATAACAAAGAAGTCTGCCAAGATGGCCACCAGAGAAAAAAGAGCCCAAATGTAGCACAAATATTACCCAGATGTAGCCCACATATATCCCAATGACAAAGGTGTGCAAAACACTTTTTATTTTTAGTTTTTTTCCAGTTTTATGTAGTGCAGACTGGTCAGGTATTGGAGCGTTGCATCTTAAAACATGACCCCCTACACTACAAAAACACCACTGCACTACCCTAAACCCTAAAACACTACCCCCAGCACGACCCCCTACACTACACAAGCACCACTGCACTATCCTAAACCCTAAAACACTACCACCAGCATGACCCGCTACACTACACAAGCATCACTGCACTACCCTAAACCCTAAAACACTACCCCCAGCACAACCCCTACACTACACAAACACCACTGCACTACCCTAAACCCTAAAACAATACCCCCAGCACGACTCCCTACACTACCCAAACACCACTGCACTAACCTAAATCCTAAAACACTACCCCCAGCACGACCCCTACACTACCCAAACACCACTGCACTACCCTAAAACATGACCCCTACACTACACAAACACCACTGCACTACCCTAAACCCTAAAACACTACCACCAGCACGACCCCCTACACTACACAAGCACCACTGCACTACCCTAAACCCTAAAACACTACCCCCAGCACGACCCCCTACACTGCCCAAACACCACTGCACTGCCCTAAACCCTAAAACACTCCCCCCAGCACGACCCCCTACACTAAACGAACACCACTGCACTGCCCTAAACCCTAAAACACTCCCCCAGCACGACCCCCTACACTACCCAAACACCACTGCACTGCCCTAAACCCTAAAACACTACCCCCGCATGACCCCTACACTACCCAAACACCAATGCACTACCCTAAACCCTAAAACACTACCCCCGCACGACCCCTACACTACCCAAGCACCACTGCACTACCCTAAACCCTAAAACACTACCCCCCGCACGACTCCCTACACTACCCAAAGACCACTGCGCTACCCTAAACCCTAAATCACTACCCCCTACACTACACAAACACCACTGCACTACCCTAAAACCCTAAAACACTACCCCCAGCACGACCCCCTACACTACACAAACACCACTGCGCTACCCTAAACCCTAAAACACTACCCCTACACTACACAAACACCACGGCACTACCATAAAACCCTAAAAAACTACCCCCAGCACGAACCCCTACACTACCCAAACACCACTGCACTACCCTAAACCCTAAAACACTACCCCCAGCAGTACCCCCTACACTACCCAAACACCACTGCACTACCCTAAACCCTAAAACACTACCCCCAGCAGTACCCCCTACACTACCCAAACACCATTGCACTACCCTAAACCCTAAAACACTACCCCCAGCAGTACTCCCTACACTACCCAAACACCATTGCACTACCCTAAACCCTAAAACACTACCCCCAGCAGTACCCCTACACTACCCAAACACCACTGCACTACCCTAAACCACTACCCCCAGCACGACCCCAACACTACCCAAACACCACTGCACTACCCTAAACCCTAAAACACTCCCCCCAGCACGGCTCCCTACACTACCCAAACACCACTGCACTACCCTAAACCCTAAATATACCCCCAGCATGACCCCCTACACTACACAAACACCACTGCACTACCCTAAAACACTACCCCCAGCACGACCCCCTTCACTACCTAAACACAACTGCACAATTTGTTACAGGCGTTGCAACGCAGGCCTGTGGTGCTTACTGGAAGTACCTGGTGGGCTAGTTGGACCCCAGGGACCCTCAGGATTCAAGGTGACCTAATCCCCCAACTTAAAACGCGCCACGGGGCGCGTTTGCACAGTGGTGAAGGGAGGGGGCGGGGCCTCAGGTGACATGTGCGCAAACACGCCCTGTGGTGCGTTTTAAGTTGGGGAATTAACTCCCCTTGAATCCTGAGGGACCCTGGGAGCCAACTAGCCCACCAGGTACCTTCAGTAAGCACAACAGAGTTGCGTTGCAGAGAGGTGAAAAAGGTGCGTGGCCTCGGAACGCCTCTCTGCAACTCAGCTCTGTGGTCCTAACTGTAGGTACCTGGGGGCTAGTTGGGCCCCAGGGACCCTCAGGATTCAAGGGGACTTAATCCCGCAACTTAAAACGCGCCACTGGGCGCGTTTGCACACATGTCACCTCAGGCCCCCTCCCTTCACCACTGTGCAAACGCGCCCTGTAGCGCGTTTTAAGAGGTAGTTTTAATCCCCCTGCCCTTTTATGTACTAGGGACTTACAGAGGAGGTCATGCTAATCACAGGGGTACCCCAACGCATAGTGTTCCCTAGTGTATGTAGGTGTTTTCACTGTATTCTAAGTGTCTTTTAGCATAGCACTGGCTCTGGTTAGTCAGAGTCAGTTACCACCAGTACCCGTCTGAAAAAGTTGTGGGCACAGGATGATTTTGCAACAAGGCCTCTTTCTGCTCCTCTGTTTGTTCTTTCTGCACATCTTTTGCTTCTTCCTGCACTTTTCTTCGTCTTTGTGGACTTCTGTTGCTTCTTTCTGCATTTCTTTTGCTTCTTTCTGTGCGTTTTTTCTTCTTTCTTCACATGTCCTACCTCTGTAGGCATAGTTAGAAACTAGAATTTAAAAAACCTTTGAAATTCACTTAAAAATCATAGGTTTCAGGCACGTTATAGTTAGAAATTAGCACTTAAAAAACCTTTGAAATTCACTGAAAAAACCATAGGTTTCAGACACGTTATAGTTAGAAATTAGCATTTAAAAAACCTTTGAAATTCACTGAAAAAACTATAGGTTTTAGGGACAGTTATAGTTTGTTGGACATTTCACTCGTACAAAACCATAGAAATTCCCCCGTTATAGTTAGTTCAGCTAACTATAACTCGCGCCCCCGCAATGCACTGCTGATGACGTCACATATTACATCACTCATGACATGGTCAGTGACATCACTGATGACATCACTGATGACATCTCAAATGACATCACTGATGACATCACTGATGACATCATCCATGTGATAATTTCATGCATCTTCTCACACCCTAATATAACTTTTGATACACCCACTCTAAATTACAGACTGCCATTCTCAAAACCATACACACTCCAATACCAATAACTACATACCCACTCACTGATTCTTAGGTCTACACACACACATCTACTCACTCACCCGTACAGTCACTCATACTTACAGTCACTCAGTACAGGACTATCATATGCACTCATACACCTATATAAACACTCACACACCGCCACTCATCCATAGAGGTACTCACACACCTAGTCAGTCATGCAAAAATTAATCACACACCCATTTACTCACCTATACAGTTATACACACACCAGCTCACTTACTCATACAAATACTAGCATATTCTTACGCTCTTATACAATAACTGATACAAGCAAACACGCATCCATACAGCCACTCTCACAATCACACACTCTCACTTATAGCCATTTAAATACTCTAACACACATATATACTGCCTTTTACATATGTAGTTACTTCGCACATGTACCACTGAGATATACATTCACTCACTAACACACCCATACACACACTCACCCACCCAAGCAGTCCATCACAGATGCACTCTTGAAATCATGCACCCAGTGAATCACCCACTCACACATCTATGTACAGAGTCACACACACCCCACCCACACAAACACTCAGGCAGCCATACAGATACTCAGAGAACCAATCAATAACCCATATAGACACTCATGTAGCTATTCGCAAATCCATGCATCCACTTACACACCAACAAACAGACGGATACAGACATTCACACAGTTCAGTAAGATACATTTAATCACTCACTTGTAGAGTCAGTCACGCACGTACTAAATCATCCATTCAGACACTTATACACCCACTCATTCTTCAATACGCCTTTCCCTATATATATTAAACATATTTAAACTTTACAGAAACACACAGTCACTGGATGATGTCATCAGTGATATCATCAGTGATGTCATTTGAGATGTCATCAGTGATGTCACTGACCATGTCATGAGTGATGTAATATGTGACGTCATCAGCAGTGCATTGCGGAGCGCGAGTTATAGTTAGCTGAACTAACTATAACGGGGAATTTCTATGGTTTTGTACGAGTGAAATGTCCAACTAACTATAACTGTCCCTAAAACCTATGGTTTTTTCAGTGAATATATATATATATATATATAAATAGTTTGGGTGTGGCAAGAGACACACCTTGCCAGATCTAACTGACAATTTAAATCTCCAGGTAGGTATAAATTGTTACCGTTATATCCTGCTCACTGTTTTACAAGACAGTTATATCCTATGACGCAACATCCGTCACGTCTGTGGCTGAGGAACCCATCTGCCAAACTCAAAATCAGGCCCTTAATTGTTGAAGTGAGTGGTCTGAATGCCAAATGCTATATGGGATGTAACATCTCAAATAGGAATGGAAAGGTCAAAACAGACAAAGAACTCCTTGCAGTGACTGCCAGTCCTCCCCTTCCTGATCCAAATGTGTATCATGCACTCACAATTTTGTTGCCATGTGGCAGTGCCTCAGCAAAACACTGAGCAAAGATTTTCCTTAAATCGTCTTTAAATGACGAACAGCAAATTTGGCTGGTGGCTGCTTAATGGACAAAAATATATAAATAGTGTTTAATGATAGGCATGACATTCACAGTAAACCCTCTAATGTTCATAGCTCTGGAAAAACATTGGTACTTTGCTGCACTGCAAACAAATTCAAGTATTTTGTTTAGAATAAATATGTTGATTATACAAGTTGCCTGTAATAAAAGGTAATGTTTGTGCAGCCTTTGATGCTCAAGCTATAATGCAGTATCTAAAATAAAAGAGTCTGGTAATGACCTCATCAGGATAATGACATGCCCCTGCCCTACCCTGGCGACGGCTGTATAATTCCCACCTCAAGGCATTTTTACTCTATATAATGTTTGGTTCTCCATGATTTAGCTTATTTCCTCCTTGGGGATTCTATATTAGCATTTTAAGATTGCATCTCACTTTAATTGGAACACTGTGAATTATATAAATATTGTACTATTAAAAATTGAATGAGTCAAGCCTTTTTAAAAGAGAGCACAAGTAAGCAGAAGGTAAACTTCTTTCAATCGAATTAAACTTGTACATCAGTTGCTGGATGCTTAGAGAAAATCAAATATGGCCCCTATTTGCATGTCTTTTCGAGAAAATACCAGGAAGAAATATTCATAGGCTTTGGTTGATTTGGCAATGGAAGAGAAACATTAGTAATAAGTGCATAAAGCAAATATCCTTCGGCAAATGAGCAAACGCCATGAGAGAGAAGAAAGAGATTCCCCTAGCTGATGAAATGGGAGAGCCATTTGAGTGAGATGGTGTTCATTAGAATATGAGGGACAGAGATCTTGTATAGTATATTTTTTCAGATAGTCATATCTTTTAATGGTTTCACTGGAGCAATATCCTGGAAATACATATTGTTAGACATCACATCCTTGGTGTGGTTTTCTACCTAACTGCCTTTAACCCTCCTGTTTTGCTGACTTAATTTATGCGGGCCTTAGGACTGTGCTCACTGCTAACCAGTGCTAAAGTGCTTATGCTCTTTCTTTAAAACATGATAGAATTGGCTTATATCCAATTGGCATATTTAATTTATTTGTAAGTCCCTCGTAAATTTGCACCACCTGTGCCTAGGGCCTGGATATTAAATGCTACTAGTGGGCCTGCAGCACTGATTGTGCCACCCACTCAAGTAGCACTTAAACATGTCTCAGGCCTGCCATTGCAGCCTCTATGTGCAGTTTTAAACTAACATTTCGACCTGGCAAATGAAACCATTTGCCAAGCCAAAAACTTCCTTTTTGGAATTGAAATGAAAAATCCTAAGTTATGGTGAAGTTTGATTTTAAATTACAATTATGAAAATGCCACTTTTAGAAAGTTGGCATTTTCTTGCCTTAGCCATGTGGTGCCTGTAGTCTGTCTCTGGGTCACATGACTGGGTGTAGTTAACAGTTTTTCTTTATGTATTCCTCCTAGACAGCCACACACAATAGGGAGCTTAGTTGTGACGGGGTGGGCCATCACTGGCAGGATGGTAGGTAGTAGCTGGACCCATCCCCACCTATAGTTGAATAGCTTGTGTCCTGCCTCCATGCAAAGGGTTGCATACCGCATATAGTTAGTCTGTAGCCAGGGCCAGGAAGACAGGGATCCTGTGCACTTTAAAGACATGCTTCTAGAAGCTTCTCTCCACTTCAAAGGCACAACTGAGTATAAATACTGGATCTCAGCAACCAATTCTTCAGTACACTTCTGGACTTGTGGATACTCTGCCAGGAAGAAGGACTGCTGTGCTGCTGAAAGGACTACCTCTGCTGGACTGCTGCCCTGCTATGCTGACCTGCTGCCCTCTTGCTGGGTAAGAAAGTCTGGACCTGCATCTCTTGAACCCAGAACCCAGAGTGACTCCAAGGACTATTTGACTGAGCTTCTGATCTGAAGCCTCAGAGGCACAACAGGCTTCCAACAAACTTGCAGCTGTACCTGGACTCTGCCACCTGTGAGTCCATGCTGCAAAGCGGTGCCACCCCAGTACTGTGGATTCAGCAGAACCGACGCATCTTATATGCTGCGTGGTGTAAACCTGAGCAGAAATGATGCATCAACGCTGCTGCGTGGATTGGACCCATCAAAAATACCCACATCACAACAGGATGCAGGATGCTTCCTCGGGGCAGGTCCTTGCATCCCTCCTTGACAGCAGTCTCGATGACAATACCGGACTCTGAATTGCAGCCTCGCAGCTCTTCAGAACCGACGCATTGCCTCGACAGTGCGCTGCATCCCCGGTGCTGGACTTCACATCACATGCCCCATCAACGGTATACTCAATGATGATGCAGGCCCTCGCATCACGGCCTCGCCGCCTCTTGGAACCTACACACCACTTCGGTTGAGCGATGCATCTTCAATGCAGATACCCGCAAGGCTCCTCAAACCAGGATCAGCTGGTCTAACTGGGTCCCTGAAGCCGGCCCACACGCCATCACGGTCTACCTGAACTTGTGATTTTGTCCCAGTCCAGCCGGCTAGATACCCACAGTTGGCGCTTTGTGCTTTTTGGAGATATTTACACTAACATTTTTAAAATTACATATCTCCAGTTTTTTTGATTGGATTTTTGCTGCTTTGGTTTTGATTTCTTATTAAAGAAAGTTCTATTTTTCTAATCTGGTGTGGGATTCTTTTGTATGTATTTTTTTCACTTTATTACTGTTTGAAGTGTTGCACAAATAGTTTACACTTTACCTCTAATTTAAAAACTGACTACTCTCTGCCAAGCTTCCTTAGGGTGGAGCACGGGTTAATTTAGTATTGGCTTGGGCCTCACCCTAAAAATGATTGTGGTTGCTGCTTGGTCAGTGTTTCCACCCCAGTCAACCAACAGCCCAATTTCTTACAGTTTCCGTAGGTGAACCTGTGGAAGGATCATTATTGATAGGGAAAACATTTCTCGTTTACAAGTACCTTGTTATCGGGTACTGTGTGCCTGAGCTGGGGTTTAAAGACTCATGCTGTCCCGCCCAGGCATCCAGGAGGGCCAGTGACAGAGCTGCCTCCCTCTTATGCTGCTGTGGGAGATATACTCGCCTGCCTGTCCACTGGGGTGGGGCTCCCAGGCTGAGTGTCTGGAAACACACTTTGAATCATGGAGGCAGAGGGGAAGTCTGATGGGGTGCTGGTCCATCTGGCCTCATTGTCGGTAGATGGGCAGCACTGCTTTCCTCCTGCCTCTCCTGCGTCCACAGGCAGGTGAACATTGCAAAAGCTTCCTGTGACTCTTTGCAGTGGATTATTCGGCTTACACGTCGATGAAGAACACAGCTGGCTGAAAGAATTATTGTGAACTGCAGTACACATTGATCATCGACATTTGAAACATACCCTGCATCCCAGGGTTTTTCCTGGGACTACACCTGTTGAGGGTCTGTAGAAAAATGGGTTCCAACCATTTAATCCTACCAGATTTATTTGCTTTTTAATCACCTAGTTTTTGGACTGTTACTGTGAGTGAGTTTCACTACTCGACTCTCACCCATGGTAATCATATGGCAAATCGCCTGTACGTGTTTACTACCAGTTTCCACCTTTTAAGATAAGGCCACTGCAATGCAGATAGGGTAAGGTGCAATAGCCTGGTTACACATGAACACACTTGCATACACATGTGCAACTGTGTGCAGTCTGCGCGTATAAGACTGCTGTCGTGCGCAACCTGGTAATTGCATACAGGTAGCCAGGCACAGAAGGGTCTCTGCAAGCTTGGATGTTGACCTGGGGTAGACTTTATAATATTAGTGGGCACTCACAGGTAAGATCAGCAGGGTTTACTGGTTTATCTGAGGTGTCATTATATTATACACCTGGGGGAAATCTGCATTAAAATGCAGTTTCGCTTCACTTAGACCTACACAGTCCTGTGAGGTATCAAACTGGGGTGAAACATGCACACTAAGTTTAAATATGCAGGTCCCAAGAAACTACATGTGCACATTATGGGTCATCCTGCACTGTCATATTTCTCTTGTTCAGCTCAGGATCAGATTCCAGGCCTTTGTCACAGGGCTGGGCCAAGTTAATTACTCTGCTCCCAGCAGAGGGAGCAACGACCTCCTAACACAAAAAGAGTAATTATCAGTGTTTCACTCAGCTCCTGAGGAGGAAGGAATGGGGAGGAAAATCTGCATCTGGTAATTAGCTGTCACATTATGCCAGGTTTCGGACAGCCAATGCCCACTGAACAAAAGACGAAGCCTAGAAATATGGAATCAACATAGGAGGGGCTCTTCTTAGACATTATGGTGGGAAAGTCCCTTGCAGTGATGTCAACTAGGGGGCCCCAGAGGAGATGCGCACAGAGACCACTGGACAGCACTATATTGGATTGTCCCAGCATTGAGTGCAGGAGGATTGGGATGGGGTGGAGGGATAATGTTGCATCTGAGGATTGGCCAGGGGTGCCTGGCATCTAGAACTTTCTGCCCCCACTTATAAACTCTTGCATAAGGGAGAGACAGAGAGTTGGACCCTGGAATTGGATGGCGGCACCACCACGGACATCTGGAAGGATACAGCCCCTGATGTCCTAAAGGATTAAGGACTCTGTCTGAAGCTGACCCCAGAACAAGTGGGTCTCTCAAGGGCAAGTGAGCCTCGTCCCATTACAATCCCTGGACTTCTGTACCACAAAAGCATCAGAAGCCAAGCAAAGGAGAAAAGCTGGTGCCTGGAGCCAGTGAGACCAGCTCCTTGCAAAGTGTGCCACTTCATAGGCCAGGAGGCCTGCTTAAACAGCACCAGTTGGCTAGGGCTCAACACCAGGAGCAAAAGGAGGCCAAAATCACTAAAATCAGCCCAACTGGGCTCAAGATATGCATGGGGAAATGATTTGACCTTTGACCCACGCCAGAGTGACTGAGCACGTGGGGCTATGCCAGAAGTTCCCAGGAAACTGCTGAGGTAAGCCAGTGCCTGAGGGTTGGTGCAAGCGTGATGAATCATTGATGTCCAGGGAGGCGTTCCCCTCTTCAGAGTTCAGGAAGGTCCAGGTATCTCATTCCCCAGGCTCTGGTATTCAGCAGTGGTGCCGGGGACCCTAACCCTGATGTGAGGAAAGGAAGGGAAGGGGGAGCGCTGTGGTGCCCCCCCCCACAGTGACAGAGGATTTGTCCCCGCTCCTCGTTTCTGTGTCTGGGGGGAACGAGGCAGCCACCACTGCACCAGCACCCTGCCTATATTGAGCGGGCAGGGAGAATACAGCTGCTGTCTTCCAAGCCGGCAAACATCAGTGTACGCCGAGTGCAAAGCCACCGTGGGCAGCTAGGAGTGGGCTCCATGGGCTGCCCCCGACATAAGGAGCACCCTGGTGCCTGGGGGACATGGACGCCTGGGATCTACAAAGAAAAAAAGAAACAAAAGTAAAAGAATACACGTGGAGCGAAGCCCCATGCAAAATAAAATTGCACAGACGAAGCCTTTTATCCTAGAATTCACGCAACTCAGAGGGAGTAACCCCAGGAGGGCAAGGGTACTACCAACGCATCAAAAGAGAGCTGGCTGTGGTGCTGCTGAAGTTGCAGCACCACCCACAAAAGGAATTTGAAAAGTGATACTAAGTTTCTGGGGTCAGGAAATCTATGAACCCCAGGCTTTTAATCAGGGCTTCAAGCATTCCCATGGTTGGAACTTCTGATCTACACTGTGGGAGTGCAGGGATCTATAGTGGTTGGTCCAATGACTGTATGTTATGTGGCCTAAACTGTATTGCTGACAAGGATTAATGATAAACACTCCAATGCTTTATTGACAATAATGGTTGCATGTAAAACATGATTACTGATTTCAGAGATAAAGGGAGGGTTTTTAACATGTGGTGTTTTAATGTGGTAACCTCTTCGACAAAGCCATTAGTCCTGCTTTAGTTAAGCGATACCTCCCACATTGTGATGTGTTATCAGGTATAGGTGTGGGGGTACTGTGGTTTTTGAGGGTCATGACCGATTAGGGGTGAAATGTGATGTCATCAAATGTACTTCAACCG
This sequence comes from Calotriton arnoldi, assembly GCA_963921515.1. NCBI lineage: Eukaryota > Metazoa > Chordata > Amphibia > Caudata > Salamandridae > Calotriton > Calotriton arnoldi. Next base: position 146,350 of record CAWUFW010007885.1, read on the forward strand.
ACCTTATGTATATATTCATAAATTAGGGGAACATGTATAACAAAGTCATGCAGTGCAGCGCAGAAAGTAACCTTGCTGTGCTGCGTTACAGGAAAAGGGCAGGAATGCGCAGTATCCAAAAGAATATGGCACATTCCTGATGTCTCTCCCTGCACTGGCACAGTTTTGACTGCCTAGCGTGAATGTATAGCACCTTTGCACCATGGTGCAAGAGTGCCTGTGTTGCATGCAGGATTGTTGTTGTCCAGGAAGGGGCAGTTTCCTTCACAAAAACAATCCTGAGAGGAATATTCTTCTTTCTTTGTGTGCTGCAAAATGCAGCACACATAGAAAGAGAAAGTAACAAGAAGAAATAAAGATGTTTCTTCTCGTTACGCTTCCCCTGAGAAGGTGTCTATTTTTTGGCACATTCCCAGGTCTACCACTTTTGGTAAATCTGGGAATGTGTAAAAAACCATGGGAGTTGCGCCTTCCCAGGGCAGAGTAATGCAACACAGTTGTTTGCATTGCATTGCATTACTCTAGATTTATGAAGTCTCTCAGGACCTCGCAAGGTGGGCTTGCGTGGCTTCATAAATCGCATTTTGGACCTATGTCACTCTTACACCGCATGGTGTGGTGCAAGAGCGGCCCAACTCGACTCGTAAATATGCCCCTAAGTGCGCAGTATTGAGTAGTTCGTGTGTGATAAATGTACTTTTTCTTTTTCAAAGACAAAGCCCAGTCTGAACAATTATTTATTGAGTGTTGTTACTGTATGCCAGCAAATAGTGATTACTGATCCACACTCCCCTCCCCTGAGTAGGCCTTGGACTGCTCTGCTTCATTACCCTGAGAGACTCAAATGCTATATTGGGGTGCTTGATTCCCAGTGAGGGGTTAATTGTGGACCTATTAATTGTGCAGGTCTCACATCCTGAAAACAAATAACTAAATTTTCTTACAAGATGGCTTGAACATCGCCGCCTTCGACACTGTTTGCCACCGCACACTACGCACACGCCTCCACGACGCAGGGATCCAAGACAAGGCCCTGGATTGGACCACCTCCTTCCTTTCCGGCAGAACCCAGAGCGTCCGCCTCCCCCCATTCCGATCCGAAGCCTCCGAGATCATCTGCGGCGTACCCCAGGGATCTTCCCTCAGCCCGACACTGTTCAACATCTACATGGCTCCACTCGCACGCATCGCCCGACAGCACGACCTCAACATAATCTCCTACGCCGACGACACTCAACTGATCCTCTCTCTCACCAAGGACCCCCTCACCGCCAAATCCAACTTCCACGAAGGAATGAAAGCCGTCGCCGACTGGATGAAGTGCAGCCGACTTAAGCTGAACACAGACAAGACGGAGATCCTCATCCTCGGCTCCAACCCATCAGCCTGGGACGACTCCTGGTGGCCCTCATCACTAGGGGCACCGCCGACACCAACCGACCACGCACGCAACCTGGGAGTCATCCTCGACTCAACGCTCACCATGACCAAGCAAGTCAACGCAGTCTCCTCCTCCTGCTTCAACACCCTGCGCATGCTCCGCAAGATCTACAGGTGGATCCCGACAGACACGAGAAGAACAGTCACCCAGGCACTCGTCAGCAGCAGACTCGACTCACGGAAACGCCCTCACGCAGGAGCCCCGACCAAGCTCATCAAACGACTGCAAAGAATCCAAAACGCCTCTGCACGCCTGATCCTCGACATTCCACGCCACAGCCACATCACCCCCCACCTGAAAACCTACACTGGCTCCCCGTCGACAAGAGAATCTCCTTCAAACTCCTGATCCACGCACACAAGGTACTCCACAAACCGGCCCAGCCTACCTCAACAGTCGACTCTCCTTCTACGTTCCCAACCGTCAACTCCCGCTCCGCTGACCTCTCCCTGGCCACCATCCCGCGCATCCAGAGAACCACCACCGGAGGAAGATCCTTCTCTCACCGCGCCCCAAGATCTGGAACACCCTTCCCCTCAACCTACGACAGACCCAAGACCTGCTGACCTTCAGGAGACGACTCAAGACCTGGCTATTCGACCAGTAGCAGCAACACCCCCCCTCCTCTCCCTCAGCGCCTTGAGACCCTCGCGGGTAAGTAGTGCGCTTTACAAATCTTGTGATTGATTGATTGATTGATTGAACATCAATTGCCATAGGGCTACCCCAGGGCATGGCTGGGGCTGTCACAAGTTGCTCAACTCCATTAGTCCCCCCAATGACAGACCCTGATCACCCATCGCAGGGCCCCCCTCCAGGTCCTGGTGCAGAGGTACACTTCTAGTGTGCCTGAAGTTCACCCACCCTTGTGGGGCAGGTGGGTTACCAGTCCCCCAGGCATAAAAAAGCCTGGGGCACCTGGCTGCATGCTGCACCTGGCTGTCTATGGTGTCCCACAACAGCCTGCATTCATCGGCTTGGGTGTCCACTTCCGCAGCTAGGACTGGAAAGCCCCAATTCTGCCTGCAGGAGCCGGTTTCGATGCTGGCCCCAGCAGGCTTTGGTGTCTGATCTGGGAAAGGGTGCACTGCCATAAACTTCCCTGATTCCAGGGATCACTCTGGATCCCTAACAATTTTGCATCGAAACAGGACTTCAGATCAGATGTAGCAAGCAGCTGAATTCATATATATTATTATGCGGAGGAAAATAAATAAATCAGGATTCCCTCATTAACAGTGAGATTCTGTGGGGCAGAGGCAAATTGACTGTCTCTGAGCTCTCCACTGGCAACCGCCCCTCTTGGTGTGTGGTAGAGCAGGGAAGGATGACAGGGTTAGTTGCTACTGGCTTGACTGTTGACTGGAGTGGACTGTGCTCAGTGCACCCAGACCGCATTGTGTCACCGGGCGGCAAGTCCCACGCCGGGATATTAAGGGTCTGCGACGATGTCTTTTACCCACCTGACCCATCCTGAAATATGGACCAAAGAGTCTATTACATGCGCAATTCAGAGGACCAATCAAAACTTTATGGCACATTGAAGGTGAGAGCCAGCAGTGCCGGCTGAGGTGTAATCCTTACCTGGCCTCACAGCCTGTGCACCATCTGCCAGTCTCATCTACATGGACCACTATGTGAACCTTGGACCAGAAGAATCAAGTTCTCATGAGATGAACAAGCATTCACATAAATTGAAACACAATTTTCACCACTCATTCCTTTGTCATCGTCACTAGGTTCATAAAATGTACAGTCACACTCATCACTGGAATCATTTTGTATGCTGGACATTTTGGCAACCTGTTCATTAGCTAAACGTATAATGCTACTTTTATTCCACCAGCCTTTATATTCCAATAACATCGAATCGTATAACTTTTATTGCCTTTGTTGGGGCACTGTATTTTGACATACCCTTAAAGAATTTCTTGGGATCCCTTGTAATTACAGAATCACCAACATCAAAAGATACATCCTTATCGTTGTGGTTTTTATCAAAATAATATTTCATTTTAATCTGTTTCTCCTGAACTCGTCCTTTAACCTCATCAATCACTCTGGAAGACATTGGAAAACCATTGTTTCTCAACATAGTAGAGGTCACTTTGGTACGGCTGTCTCACCCTCTTAATTAAGGAAAAGTTACACACCTGTAATTAAATATATACCAATGGTTATGATATGTCAGCAAGTCAAAACATATGACCTACAGGAATGTTTTACATTTTTCAAATACCCATATGCAGGATAGGGCCACCCTTGCAATGGTGCTATATTGCAATTCAGCACCTCCTAAGGATCTAGGCATAAAAGCAATAGTATTCAATAGTATGCTCCTTTCACTCACCATGTTTTCAAAGAACAGCTCCAATATCAGTATTAAGCTGCTTACAAATGCTTTTAAAATGTGCATAAAGAATCATTTTCTTTGCTTCTTCAAATGTCTCATTCTGTTCTTAGTCCCAACACAATTCACCACTTTATTCATTAAAGATCTTAAGGGTTCAGTAAAGGATGCAAACCCAGAAACAAACCTTGAATATTGATTATGCCTAAAAATGAGCACAGTGCATCTTTGTCTTTGGCAATGGGTACATTGCAAACTAATTTAATAACAGCTTTAAGTTTGATTAATTCTTATTTAATCGTATGACATAAGTAATCTTATTTTATCTTATCTTATCTTAACTTAACTTTTAGAGTGCATGGCTACCCTAAGGCTTCCCCGCTCTGTGATTCAAAACGTACACCTATAGGTCTGCAGTGAGGCTGGAGCACTATCTGGGGTATAGCCAAGTTTGAGATGTTTTCTGAATTTGGCCTTGTCCGGCTTAGTTCTCAGATTCATTGGCATTGTATTCCAAAGTTTGGGGGAGAGGTAGGAGAAGGATCCTCCACCCCATTTGGCCTTCTGGATGTGTGGAACTGTTAGGAGTCCCTTGTTAGAGAATCTTGGAGTCCTCCTCGGAGTATAGGAAGCCAATTAGTCTCTTATCATACGGGGGCCCATCCCATTTATTGCTCTGTGAGTCAAACACAGTGCCTTGAATTTGATTCTATGTTCCACTGGAAGCCAGTGTAAGAGATCAAGGTTTTCTTAGATGAGGAACCTCTGGGTGTCTTGTAGATGGTTCTGACCTCTGTATTTTGCAGCACTTGGAGCCTTTTTTTACCTGCTTTAAGGGAGCCAAGTTAATCCAGGCATGATGAGATCAATGCCTGGGCTACCACTCTTCAGGATTTTCCTCAGGGTCCTCAAAATGGCAAAGCCAGAGCTAGACAATTTCTTGCCTTTGGCTTCCATAGACAACGAACTGTCCAGCCATATTCCCAAACTTTTATAGGGGATGACGGGATGGGTGGGGTCCTTAGACTGTTGGCCAACCTAGAAGTATCACTGTGGGTGTTTTTTTTCCCAGTACCATCAGCTCAGTTTTGTCTCCATTTAATTTCAATAAGCAGCTTGCCATCCAATGGCCCACTTTCTCAAGATATGGGCCTAGCTTCATCTGTGAACCTTCATTTGGGGTGAAGGAGACAACCAGCTGCATATCGTCAGCACAGAAGACCATACATATTCTGAAATCCTTGACAGTGGAGGCCAGTGGTCTGACATAGATACTAAAAAGAGTCGGATTAAGTGCGCAGCCCTGTAGGACCCCACACTTCAAAGGGATGGCCTCCGAGTAACAGGGGGTTCTCAGATCTGGAATGATCTTTCTTTAGAAATGACAGAAGCCATTCTAAAGCGGTACTCCTTACGACAATTTTCCTAAACCTGAGTGCCAAGGTCTTGCGGTCAACCATATCAAATGCTACACTCAGGTCGAGGAGGATGATAGCTGCTGCTCCTTCCTGGTCTAGGATTCGTTTTACCTCCTCTGTGACCACCAATAACGCTGACTCTGTACCATGCTTCGGATGAAATCCATTCTGGGAGTCATCCAACAGCAAATTGTCCTTTAGATGCTTAGAGAGATGCTGGTTGATGTGTTTCTCTAACACTTTCCCAAACACCAGCAGCAAAGATATAGTCCTAATGTTCTCTGGGCAGGCAGGTTCAAGATTTAGTTTTTTTAAGAGGGGCTTGGCCTCCGCGTTTTTTCATTCCCATGGAACTATGACTGTAGCGATTGAGAGAATTAGTAATTTCCGTATTATGGGAAGAATTTCTTGGCTCCCTTGTGAAAGTATGTGGGGGAGGCCCGATTTCACTTTCACCAACAGATCTGGGAGTGCTTCTTCCGTGATGAGGGGAAAATAATGCAGACAATCTGTCCCTTCCACCAATGATGGTGTTTCTGGACCAGTGTCTGAAATTACTCTATTTTTTTGTAATTCACTATGGATGTCTGCCACCTTATTTTGGAAATAGGCTGCTAAGTGATTGCAGTGTCTTTCTGAAGGAGTGGGCAGTGGGTTTTCTCTTTTAGGAGCAGTAAGAGATTTTACAATGTGAAATAGCTCCCTAGGAGCATTGGCTGTCTTGTCCAGTAGATCTTCATAAAAAGCGGCATGCACCCTCTTTATCCCTTGATTATAGTGCTGGGTGGCTGCCAGATAGGTGAGTTTTGCATTTTGAGTGTATTTATGTCTCTACTGTCCTTCTAGTTTTTTTACAGCCCTTCTTCAAGTAAAGCAATGATTCATTAAACCAAGGTGCAGATTATACTTTACATCCCTTTTTTATAGAGAAGTTGGGGATCAAATCATCCAGGGAGTTATTAATCCACTCATTTACCATGGCAGTAGCAGCCAGCGGATCATTTTGTAGCGCTGGTCTAGTGTGAGAAAATGTGGATATCCAGCTGTCTTTCCTAAGTTTTGACCATCTCTGGCCTTGGTTCATAGGGAGTTTAGCACCTGCTAGAGGGCGAGGACCCTCCAGGGTAAAAAAAATGAGGGCGTGGTCGGTCCCGGCCATTGGGCGCAGACCTTTAGTTTTAAGGCTGGGCTCATTGCTGAAAATTGGGTCTAAGAGATGGCCTTTTACATTTGTAGGCCCTTCCACCCTTTGTGTAAGCGACATGCACCCTGGATCTTGAAGGATGTTTGAGTTCAGGGGATTCTTGATTTCTTCAAGGAGCAAATTGAAGTCTCCTAGCAAGGTAAAATTTGTTTTCTCTGTTTTATGGCCGTCAACTATCTCTGGTAGGGCTTCCACGAACAAAAGTAATCCATTGATTCTGTTAAGAACTTGCATTTCATTTCCTTTATAGTCGTTCCATGTTCTTATAAAATTTGTAAAACTTTCTTTTAAATTACATTATGGGTGGGGGCGTGGCCAAGATGGCGGCGGAGTAGCACCGATTCTCTGGGGCTCCGCTCGCCGAGGCCGATAACTAGGCATCCATCTGCAGTCTTGTGACCTGTGAGGTGCCGAAAAGTCAATCTAGAGCGTCCGGAACGCAGGTGGATTGTCCAATCCTGAGGGCGGGCGTTGTCCTCGGTGCTACGTGGCAGCGACTCTGTCCGGAGACCCGCGGCTGTGGAGACGGTGATGCAGCAGAGGCCGCAGCGAGGAGCAGGCCGTTGGAGGAGGGGCGCGGGGCCCGCGCATTGAGCTGCGACGCCTGCCCGCGGAGTTGCGGTGAGCTCCAAGGAACGAGAAGCGCCTCGGAGGGGCGTTGGGCCCGCCTGGTGTGAGACACGTCCAGACACCCCGAGGAACCTGCACCAGAGTACGGGACCACGAGGCGGTGAGGGAATGGCGGTGAGGCCTGGCGACAGCGCCGAAGGGGGAGGTGCGACCCCGATTGAGCAGGCAGCCTTTGATCCTGAGATCGGTAGACTCTGCTACCCAGGAGTGAAACGGAGCGGGGCAGCAGTGGCGCGCGGCCTCCGGGGTGGAGATCTGTGGCTGGGCCTCGCGAGCAGAAGTGACAGGCCCGAAGAGGTGCGGCTCAGAGGATGCCCGTTGGACCGGTGCGGTCATCATCGTGCAAAGTGAACGCGGTGCCGCCAAAGCAGTCATGGTGGGTGGCGTGAGGTGGAGGCCTTGTGGGCCCAGTGTGAAATCGGCCCCCAAGCACATGCCTACCATTCCCGACGGCCTCAGAAGCATGGAGCCCGCGCAGCAGTCAGAGCAAGTGGCGTGAGGCGAGGACCTGGTGATCCCCTGCTGTCGGTGGCTGTCCCCTGCGGCCCCTATCCCGGCGCTGTCCTGCAGTCTTGCCTGACCTGCGTGTGAGCGGGAAGCCATGGTAGGGAGGCCCCCACTGTTGGGACGGATGGCCTGGCCACGGGGACTTGAGAGCCAGCGTTGGGGAGTGAAGCTACGAGTTTGCGGCCTCGGTCTGCCATGAGGCCGCGCAACGAGGGAGGAGCGCCTATCCTGGGACTTGTGGGGTGGAGCCCGTAGACAGGGCCTGTTGGCCCGCAACAAGATTTGGCATCACACACGCCTAGAGGTGCCTGGAGCACGGAGGCAGCATCAGGCTCCCGCACGTAGCAGTATCACGAGAGTGGGGAGCCATTCGCACAACCAGCATGGAAAGCGCGAGCTGGGCCATTCGTCGTGACTTTACCGTCGGCCAACCCGGAGGTACGAAGGGGCTTGGGAACCACACAGTGGCGGTGTGGCCTGGTCGGTGCGCATCCTTGGCACCATCCTTGTGGTCCGGCCTTGCGGCCCAGCGCTGAGCTCCGACCCCTCTGGTGCTTGGGGGCGCACTCCCCCGGTGTGAGGGCCGACTGGTGAGAACACGCTGGCGGCGGACTCTGCACAAAGTTATAGCCCCTGAGTTCACGGAGTTCTGCACCCCCCCCAGCGAAAGATTGCTGTACCCCTAGATATCGGCGGCAGTTGCAGGAGCACTTGTCCCCCATCTGAGGATACGTAAGGTGTGAGTCTCGTAGCCCTGTGCCCCACCGATCATGGCTATGGCCACACAACGATCCAAGAAAGACACCATGAGTAAGGACGCTTCCATTAAGGACCTACTTCGGGCGGGAAGAAGGCAGGGGGGACCCGGCACCGACCCCCAAGGGTCCCAGACCGGTGACGCAGCGGCGGACTCTGCCACAGGGCATGCTGCTGACCCGGTCACGAAAGGGTTTATGGAACAGTTATTTAGCTCGCTACGGGATGACTTCGCTGGACTGCGACAATAGATGGCCTCCGATATCAAGCAGCTCAGGATGGAGCTCAGTGAGGTGGGTGACAGAGTGGACACCCTGGAGCGCAATGGGGACCGACGAGAGGAAGAGCTCACTGAACAGGCCCGGGAACTAATCGACCTCCGCGAACGGAATGCGGAGCTATACCTCAAACTGGAAGACCTGGAAAACCGCTCGAGGCGCTCTAACATCCGCATCAAAGGCGTGCCACTTCAAGCAGACGGCGGCAAGCTGGAAGACTGGGTTCTTCGCCTTTTTAAGCGCATGGCCCCTGAGTTGAGGGACAAGGAGGTCACGTTGGATCGCACTCACCGTGCCGGGCAGCCCGCCTCAGGCCCCGGCCAACCACAAGATATCCTAACTTGCCTGCACTCCTACCGGCAGAAGGAGATTATTATGGCCGCCACACGTGACTGACCGACAGTGGAATTTGAGGGTCTCCAGGTGGGGGTTTTTCAGGATCTCTCGCCCCTCACCCTTCAGAGGCACAAAGAGCTACAACCAGCCACGTCCTTCCTCCGCGAGCAGGGAATTCGTTACAGGTGTGGGCATCCGTTCCGCCTGTCCTTCGTCTGGAATAAAGAAACACATGGGGTGCGGAATCTACAGAAAGTGAAGGCCATACTTGGTAGCGCTCTGACAGTGGCTGACGACTCGGATGCGATGGAGGGAGGCCCATCATCGGGAAAGCTGTCGAGAGCGGGCAGGAGACGTGACCCTAGGAGGGGCGCCCAGACAAAGCCGTCGGAGGAGGAGCACCAAAAAGAACGGGAAGCCCTGCTGTGACAGCTGCAGGACCAGGAGGGTTCCGGTGACCAAGGCCACTGAATGATCCTAGTAGTCGTTGTCCTGTGACCTGGTGATAGGGAGAATGGTCCGAGGTGATGACTGACCGTCGGACGCATGGACCCTTGCACGTCGGTGCAAATTGTTCCTGTTGGAAGACGACATTGAAGTCTCCTTGTGTTTTTCATCTTCTCTCTCTTCTCTTTCTTTTTCTCTCTTTCTTCTCTTCTTTCTTCTCTACCCACGAGAGATCTGCAGCGCTCCCACAGACAGGTAGGGTGAACCTTCGATACTGGTGGTCAGGGGCGGCGAGCGGGGGCAGAGGGTACAGGGCACCATTGGGGCGGGGGATGGGGCCACTGCGATCAATGGAGGTGCACTGTCTGAGTGCCTTATTTTCTCTTTCCCTGGAAGGCAGCGCTGGATGCACGGCCCGGTGCCCTAGGCTTACCCATCCACACACACATAGGGTCTGCTCCGTCATGCTCGAGGGAAACTGCGTGGCGCTGCGGGAGGGGGCTGGAGTGACTGGGAGGCTGTCCACTGGTGGGGTGCGGGTGGGGGGGAGCAAGTACCCTGTCGCTGCTGGCTTTATGTGCGAAGTGCTAGATAAGTGCGCAAGCATACCCCCTCACAATATCCCATGACAAGACTTAAAGTAGTTATCATGAGCTTCAATGTTCAGGGCCTTAACTCGCCTGTGAAGCGGCGAGCGCTTCTTGCCTTGTTGAGAGATGCTAAGTGTGATATCTGTCTCTTACAGGAGACCCACCTCATGCGGGCTGACTGGAAGCGGCTTAGATCCAAATGGTTCGATAGACAATACTTCTCATCGGGGCCGGGGAAGAAGGCTGGAGTGGCAATCCTTTTAGCCACACACTTTCAGGGGACAGTAGTGGGAACCCACACGGAAGTCGCTGGACGCCTCCTGGCCTTACGGGTGTTGCTAGGAAAGTGCGTGCACATGATAGCTTCGGTTTATAGCCCCAATGAACACCAGGATGCCTTTTTACGTGATACGATAAGTCTGCTCCTAGAGTCCCCTGACGAAGACTTGGTAATCGGTGGGGATTTTAACTTGGTCCCGGACGCATGTTTGGACAGGTCGGCGCTCAGGGTGGGACACTCGGGATCGATCTCCTACACGATGCTTCAGAGACTGGGGGAGGCTGGTCTTACAGACGCCTGGCGTCACCGCTTTCCGTCTGCACGGGAATACACCTTTTTCTCGGTGGCACATCAAACGTATGCCTGCATAGATCTCTTTAGGACCTCGCCTAGAGTCACGGCGTCCACTGACAACGTATCTATCAGGGTGGCGACGCTTTTCGACCACTCCCCGATCGTCTTAACGTTGCTCCTCCCTGTCGGCTCCCCGCGGCAGGTTTCGTGGCGCTTAAATCATAAACTGCTCACATACGATGCCAATATCATTGAACTGCGGGGCGCTATCAAAGCCTACTTGGAAGTGAATGACGTAGGCTCTGTCGGGGTAGATATGCTCTGGGATGCCCTGAAAGCCGTCCTCCGTGGACGCTGTATTGCTATCGCGGCGGAACTGAACAAGGACCGTAAGGCCAAGTGGGGGGAATTGGAAGACCAAATTAAGGAGCTGGAGGGGGTCAATCGCCGTATGGGGGCGGTCCAAACACGGCGACTACTCACGCAGGCGAGGAAGCAGCTGAGGGCCCTTGACCTCGACCGTGCCGAATATGCTCTGCTCCGCACTAAGCAGCGCTACTACGAGGGGGGGGAACAAGGCTGGGAGACTCCTGGCACACGTTCTTCGGGCTGAGTCGGCAGCACGTCGGGTCGCGGAAATTAAGAATGGCCGAGGAGAGATCCTGAGGGCGGACGGAGACATTGCGGCCAAATTTGAGGCCTTTTATACTGCTCTTTATTCAGCCGAAAGCCTGGACTCTACTGCGGCCGAGGAGTACACGCAGGCTACGCCGGTGACTCCGCTACTGGACTCTGCCGCAGCCAACTTGGACGCGGATATCCGACCTGATGAAGTCTTGCGGACCGTTCAGGGACTTTCCGTTGGAAAGGCACCAGGCGAGAACGACTTCCCGGTCGACTTCTATAAAATCTTCGCTCCGGACCTTGCCCCCCTCCTGGCTCGCCTGTTGAACACCTTTAGCACGACTGGGAAACCTGCCCCATCGATGTCCATGGCAGAGGTAGTGGTCATTACCAAGCCGGGGAAGGATCCTCAAGAGTGCGCCTCATACCGCCCCATCTCTTTGCTTAATGTGGATCTGAAGATCTTCACCAGCATCTTAGCGTCCCGACTCGCCCCCCACATCAAGGCCTGGTGGACCCGGACCAGTCGGGCTTCATCCCGGACCGCAATTGCGGCGATGGGACTCGACGACTATGTCACCTATTGGATAAGACGCAACGCACCCAGACCCCGGCGATACTCCTATCGGTGGATGCCGAAAAGGCCTTCGACCGGGTCCATTGGCCTTACTTGCATCAGGTCCTCTGCCGATTTGGGTTAGGGGAGAGATTCAGGAAATGGGTGAACTATGTCTACCATGGTCCGCAGGCCCGCATCCGGGTTAATGGGGTGGTCTCCCGTCCCTTTCAGATTGGGCGAGGCACGAAGCAGGGGTGCCCCCTCTCCTGTTCGCTCTCTATATGGAGCCGTTTGCCGTAAGGGTCCGCCAGCTCCCCACGGTCACCGGGATCCGGATGGGAGATAGGGAGCACAAGATTTCGTTATATGCGGACGACGTGCTCCTTTTTTTAACTCGCCCGTTGCTATCTCTTCCCCCCTTGTTGGCGGAGGTCGATGCCTTTAGCGCGGTGTCTGGATTCAAAATTAACCTGAAAAAGACTCAGGCTTTTAGCCTCACGCTGCCTGCTGTGGATCAGCACTTTCCATTCACGTGGGCCACTAGCGACATCACATACCTGGGGCTCCAGGTTTTCTCGACCACCGCGAAGATTGCCCAGGTGAATTACTCGGAGATACTGGCCAAGGTTCGCCAAGAACTGAACAGTTGGAAGAAGCATGTCCTTTCATGGCTGGGCAAGATAGCCGCCATTAAAATGACGATTCTGCCCCGTCTTCTTTACATAATGCAGACACTCCCCCTATGTCCGCCGCCCACGATACTGGCCCAACTGCAGCAATTACTCGATGGCTTCATTTGGGGGGAAAGAAAGCGCGCATGGCTCGCCATCTCACATACCTGAGACAGGAGGAGGGGGGACTCGAGGTCCCACATCTTGGGCGCTACTATGAGGCGGCGCAATTGCGCTGGATGATAGAATGGTACCAACTAGAGTCGGAAAAACACTGGTGCTTCATTGATAGGGGTGTGGCAGGGATCCACATCTGGAAGGTTCCCTGGCTCCCCAAACGTCATCGCCCGCAGAGCGTGTACATCTCCCCGGTTTTGCGTGCCACCATGAAGGTATGGGACAAGGTGCAGGAGAAATGTCAACTGTCTACGGCCGTGTCGCCCTTGACCCCTTTTATTGGGAACCTAGACTTTCCCCCGGCTCTCGTAGGGAACGCATACTTGAAATGGCAAGACGCAAACTGTAAACGCCTAGGCGACCTTTTCGATGTGCAGGGAATCATAGACTTTCCCCAACTGGTAACTGGCTATGGGATCCCCAAGGAGGCGTACTGGCAGTACTTGGCACTGCGCCATTGGGTCACACTGCCCCAAGTCCGGGTACATGCAGGTCGGCGCCTTACAAAATTTGAGCTTTGGTATGTTACCCGCACCTCAAATAAATGCCTCCTGTCAGATATCTATAATTTTCTCAACAAGGCTAAGAACAAAGCTAAGTCCCCAGCACAGCGTAGGTGGGAATCGGAGCTGGGTCGGGAATTTTCCTTGAAAGAGTGGGCGGATATCATTCACAGGGCCCGGGCCTCATCGTGCAGTACCTCGGAGAAGGAGATGCTCCTAAAAATTGCGCATTATTGGTATTATACCCCGGCATGTATCGCCCAGTGGAAACCACGCAGCAGCGATCTTTGTTGGCGCAAATGCGGACAGACGGGCACACTATCCCACATTCTATGGCACTGTCCTAAGATACAAGCCTACTGGGACTCTATACTACCTTTGGTTGAACACATATACCAGACAGAACTCCCCAGATTCCCTAGCTACATTTCTGTTGGGACTTCCCAACCCTCTCACATACCCTCTCAGGTCCTGTAGAGGGAGGGCGCTCACCCTAGCTCTGGGGGCAGCTAAGCAGGTTCTCCTAGTAAACTGGGGCACGGAGGACATCCCGACTAAACTAGACTGGCTGCACAGACTGTGGGAAGTGGTAGGGATGGAAAGGATCACCGCAGGGATTAATCGCACGTTGCCTAAATTTGATAAGACCTGGGGGCCACTGTGGCATCCTCCTAGTTCGTTGAGCTTACCTGCCCTCGGTACTTAAGGGTCCTGCGATTTCCCATTGCTCCCCCCGCAGACACGCTGCCCCCTTCGGAGGAGATTCTGTCCTAGATCCCTATCAGGTCGTACTTTGGGCTGTGGGTGGATTCCTGTCTCTTTTCTCTCTTGCTTTCCTCAGTTTCTTCTCTGCTTCCTTCACTCTTTCTTGACTTTCCCTCCCTTTTAAAATTTGAATGTTGCCTACACTGTTCCCTGCCGGCCAGTGGTTGTAGGTGGGTGTAATGTTATCGCTTGCAACAAATTCAATAAAAACGATTTAAACCATAAATTACATTATGATCGCCTGCAGTGCCTTGGAGACTTGGTTGGCCTGGAATAGCCTGCCTCTTGGCTGATGCATAGAGCCGCTTGCTTGGGAACCGGAGCGTGGATGGAAGGAGGCCGCCTCCATTGACCTGAGTGCACCACATGCTCATGGGGTACCCAGTGCTAAATCATTCATAAACTACCTGATTCTGGGTCAGGGTTTTGTAAGTAGAAGGGCAGCTACCTCACTGCAATCTATTGAAAGTCAACCTCTGAGCAAAGCCTTTGTCTCCGTCCATGTTTTTTCATCCCCTAGTGTTCCTCTACTACCTGCCGATGGAAGGGACAGGGTACGGGGGTACGGGCCCATGGGAGGCCTTATCCACCACATTTTACATGGCATGAGGGCCTCCTGATTCGGCCCTGTACCGCTGGGAGCAGGAAGGGGGGTAGGATCCCTCATAGGTCAACAGGATGACCAGATGGCAGGAGCGGGCACTAGAGATGTCACCGGGAGGCAAGCTGCCAGGTGAATCTAGGAAGGAGCCTCCACATATGTGACCACTCTGGTGGTTGCCAGCTGCAATGGTCCTGGGCACTCTGGTTGTCGGGTTGACCCAGGACATCTGGCTACGGGGTCAAGCCATGGGCTGGATGAACATATGACTGAAGGGCTGGTTGGTGCGACTGACCCTGTCATGTGTCTCCTTCCAGTTCTCTAAGCCCTTAATTCATTGGGGCTTGATAGTCAAGGAAAAATGGCTTCCAAGGCAGGCCCAAGGAGAGAGGGGGGGTTGGCTGGGGACTTAACCAACCCTCCTTGACACTGCATGCTATGGACTCTGTGACAGTGGAAGGCACTGACCCGGTACACCTTTATCCAATGTACTGGGTTGACAGTCCCTTACCAGGGCATGGTAGCTACAGACCAGGGAGGAGTCTTTTGTCCTTCCGAGGTGTGGAGCATAGATTGGACCCCCATGAAGGGAAGAGTCTAGGGTTCCAAACTTCCAATGGACTTAACAGCTCCCGTAATCCCCTTGAGAGGCAGGCGAAGCCATAGGTTTTGCCAGGGAGGCCCGGTCTTCCCAAGCTGCCAATGCCAGCCCAAGAGCAGAGTCTCGTAGCCTGCAAGGGCATGGTGGCGGCCCACCCAGAAGGGTTTGCCAGATCTTAAGATGTCCACCAGTTAGCTTACCGACTTTGTGTTACCAAAAACGTCACCAGTGAAATTTCCTTCTCAAGCCCAATCCAGTCATTGAACCCAGTAGACAATTAGGGGTGTGCCAACTCAGTAAACCACATCACCAGCCAAGCAGGCCTAATTTAAATTTCACACAGCCTTACTTTTGTGCGCAATTATTGATCTATAGATTATGCTTTGCTTACCACGAAAATATGTCTGAGATATTTTTTTGTGCTAATGCCTATCAAGGATCTGCCAGAAGATTGTATGTTGGTTTTAACTATGTTACAATTAATGGTAGACACTGTGAGTGGACGTTGAAGTACTGTTCTATTACCAAATTTCACTTTATATAATTATTAGCAAGAAACACCATTAAAAATATAATATCATATAAAGGGGCTCAGAAATCTTTCTGTGCTGTTTTTGTGTTACAAAATGGAGGCTTATTCCCTATTTAGCAGGAGCATTACAGAACATAAATATGCTGAAATATTCCTCATGGGACAAATGATATAGAAAGCAAATGCATTATTCCTAAAGAAAATAGCAAGGGGAAATAAAGAGCGAGCGCATTATTTCCATTGAAAATAGCAGGATATGTGTTGTGGCTCAACCTGTACTAATCTGAGATGCAGGAAATATACACTGCGTTGAGCACAAATCCCTTCACAATGTTGTCTGCGGTTATGTAGACCATATAGTCATTGCTTATAGTTGCAAATAACGCTCTCTGCTGACAATTTACACGATAATGACACACAATGCTAAAACACAGCGTAAGGCACCTCTGGGTCGAGGGGCTATGTAAGATTGACCTAAAAAGAGGACCTGGATATAGAGACCTCCAAATGATCGATTGGCTAATATTGAGATCAACCAGTATGCTGCCACTCCGCTACTTTGTAGAACACCATAGTGTGACCACACTTCCTCGTGGCCCCTGGTGCAGCTTCACTTACTTCGACTTACAAAGCTAATACAATAAAATGTCTATGTATGATTAGGTCATAGTTTTTCTCAAAGCTAAACCGTTTTGGCACAATTCATTCATTTGACTTTGTTCTACCTACTTAGATGAAATACAACCCCATTCTGCAGAAAAGCACATTTTAGAGGATTCTCCTTCTCTCTAGTGACGCTGCGCCTCATAGGAACATTCCATGAGAATTTCTTGGCCTACCAAAGGTAAAACAAGCAACCACAGACCAGTTTCGGCCTTGTTGCACCTCATCTGTGAGGTATAGCTTGGATCCTGTGGCACAGTGAGCAAGAGATACATTTCTGTGCATACCTTTGGGCACGTGAGGCAATACATGAAACACACAAAAGGTGACGGGTGCGGGGTTAACTTTGCATCACTTATTCCTTTTGCGCGCCCGCAGGGCACTTTGGTATTTCAGAAGAGGCCACAGACGCTTATGTGTCCTCTTCTGTAATACTGATAGCGCTGGTGCACATAAAGCACCAGCACTATCATCAGAGGGCATTTCCTCATTTGCATGGGGGCATGCCCCCATGCAAATGAGGGGATCGCTTTGCCCCAGCGCCCGTGCTGTATAACAGATGCGGGCGCAGAGGCAAAGAAGCGGTCAGGAGGCACACTGACAGAGCACCAGCTACAATTTGGCGCACACTCAGTGTGTCCCCTGATAGCAGTCCTCAGGAGGGGGAAAGGGAGTCCCATGTAACCCCCCAGACATCCCCTTGCACTCGTGTGCAGTCACTCAACGCACCCACCTGCAAGGGAATCTCTAATCCTTTAAAGTGCAGGTGAGTTGCCATCTGCACTGTGAAACATGGAGCGGCTTCCAAGCAGCTGCTCCGTTTTTCACCTAAATGCACTGCCCCCAGGTCAGCGCGATTTCGCAACTGCCCTGGGGGCAGCACATTCGCTTTTGAAAGGTGTGCCCAGCGGTAGCCAGGAAAATGCGCCCCATACCGTAATACAGCCCCAGGTCTCTATAAAAATGGGTGAATCAAGATAGTTGTCTATTAGAGAATGCTTTTCTTAGGACGAGAACCCTCACTCAACCGAAGGTGACATGCTTTATCACTGGGTTCCCTCCTCATACCAGGACCGCAAGGTGCCTTGTGTGGACTACATCTCTCCAATGGAGAGGAGCAGAGGTGTTTTAGGTTAGATGTGCAATATGTTCAGAGTGAGGGGCAGAGTTCAAGCAAAAGGAAAAGTTGGTATGGATAAAACTATCTCCTTGTGGGCTGAATATCAGCTTTATTCCAGTGCCCCCAGAGGATAGGGTTAAAAAGCAAGAGATGATAGGGGGTTTGGAAATAATACCCCCTTTATGAGGTCAACATGTTTCTGCCTAGAGATGACCCTATGTAGGGCTCAGGGGCATTCGTCAGGGCCAAAGTAATATAGTTACTCTGCAAATATAAGTTAATCAGATACTGGCCTCACAAAGGTAAACCAGGTGTTACAGGAGATGGCCCACAATCTATAAGTCAGGGGGACCAACGTCGTTCCATAAAATAATTGTTCTACTCACTCGCAAGCCTCAAAAAGCTGCCTAAACTGGAAAGCTCTATTGCGTCAGTAGGTTTTCTTGATGGTGTGCCCGATGAGAGTAGCACTGTCAAGCCAGGCATAAAAATCCATGTAGGTAAATGAATGCCCTGCTCCCATCTGTGCTGCTGCCAGAGGGAAAAAACCCATAAATTATCTAGTTTCTAAGACACTTTAATAGCATTCCAATATCATGTGTGTGTGCCCTTGAAAGCTCAAGCTTAGGCAGATGGGTATATAAACAAAATGATCACAACTGGTGGAGGTCAAGCACTTTTTGTGGAAATTGACAACACCTGCCCAATCAAAAATTGTACTCCTGGCTCTCAACATGTGGGTGGAACCAAAGTCTCTCTCTAGTGATGCTCACATAATTGTCTGGTGACAAGCTCAACCATAAAAAGGAATCTTTTGAAACAGATTATGCTGCTTTCATTCCCTCACTTTATTTCAGTGTTTGTAATATATTTAAAAGAGGGGAAACCGTTTCTGTCTGGAACAGGAAAAAGAGGAATTGTGGCATTAAAGCTCTCATCGTTATTTTCAGACTCGAGAGTGTGTTTGCACTCTAAAAGTCTCTGTGCACAGCATCAAGATTGATGATGGGTGACTGTGCATCTGGTAAGCCGCACATTCTAGATGGAACAGCACTAGTGAAATCAAGCATGCACCCTGTGAAGAAACGCCAGGTGAGTAAAGATCTAGCATAGTGTTCTTATAATATAAAACACTCCTTTGTTAGCATAGTTGTGCTATATTGAGTGGGAGAAAATGGAGTCTAGGATCACTTCTAAGTTCTTCACTTCAGTTGTGAGGATTGGTGGTTCGAAGTCCTCAGGCCATGTAAAGGTAGAGACGCAATTAGGCCAGAATACAGAGGCAGCCATGTTTGCCTTCAGATGGTCCTGAACAGTACAGTGGCCAACTATCTGGAGGCATATTTTGAGCGGTTAGGTGTTCATTCCACAGAAGGTTTGTCCAGCTTAAGAATGAGCTGCATGCAACAGCTTAGTTGTAGTTGAATTTGAAGTTCAAGATGAATGAGTTGTTGAGCTCCAGAAGATAACTAGGATCTTCACTCAAGAGTAGAGGGGTGATGGTGGATTAGAAGTTAAAGGTGCTGAACAGCTTGGGGAAATCTGATTTCTTGGTCTCTGTTAATAAAATAAGATATGCTCCAGTCCGGACAGTGCCGTGAACTCTGATGTCACTTAGTCTCTGAAGTAATAACTGTGATTCATGATGGCATAAGCAGAAGATAGACCAAGCAGGAAGAAGCCTGCAACTCTGTTAGAATCAACAGTTTTCTTGAGATAATCCAGATAGCAATGAAGTCAGAACCTATTCCTGTGCCGGCATGTAATCTTGTTTGTCTACTGGAGTGAAAGTTGTGTCTTCCAAGAAGGATGAGATCTGGGAAAGTCTGTTTTTTCATAAGTTTACTCGTGAAAGGTCCAGAGGCTGCTGGCCTGTATTCTTCCAGATGTGCTCAGTCAGGTCCTTGCTAATATAGGCTAGGTTTTTAGATCTGTGGAAGTTAGACCACTCAGCCGTAGGATTGCTCTTTCCCCCAAACCTTTTGCCTTACTGTTAAAAGCAGGCCAGATGGTAATGATTGACACTGATTTTATTGTAGATCCCTGGTACTGGGCAACCACCAGCCTCATGAGCGTCCTCCTCTCTCTTCTGCTCCCGATCCCCAACTGACCTGGAATGTGGCACAAGATTCCACACTTCAGCCCAGCTCGAGACACGGAGACAGACGAGCACAAGACATAGCAGGACATAACACATCTCCTTCATTTAAATAGAATAATAGTAAATCATTACACAGTAAACTTATGCCAACAATAATTAAAAAACAAATTAAAATAGACCAACATAAATAGTTGCATAATAAATGCACAACAACAAAACAGGATAAAGGTACATTGTCAAGCCCAATAATAAGGCAAGACTGCACTACAATTGTAATAAATGGTAAACTACATGAAGAGCATGTTGGAAAGTATTTAACAAATACTTACATCTGACACAATCCTTAAATTTCCATGAATTACATCATGACAAAATTCTTACATTTCGCAGGTACTTTAGTTGCACACTTCTCACAAATACAACCATCTTTCCCACCCACAGTTTTGGCAGTCTTATAGCATTCATCTTTCTTCTCGGGAACATGCAGCTGTGGAACTTCAACTACTCTGGCAACAGTCCAGCATTATCCACTTTTAAGCCTTATCGCACTCCCATTCACATTTACCTCATCTACTTGACAGAACACACGATACTTCACCCTGCCTTTCACTACATTGGCACTTGGTAACCTGATACAAATCCAATCTCCTTTCTTGAAATCAATAAATTTCATTTTTCTGCACTCATCGTACCTCATTTTACTTTAAAAATGTTCCACCTTGTGTTACCACCATGTTAATTGATATCAAAACATGCTACAAATTTTGATAAACTACTCTACCATGCCGGTTTCAAAGAGTCCTGAGAAGACCTTCCCCAGAGTGCTTGAAAAGGTGAGATACCAGTTACACAATAGGGAGTGTCTGGACAACGGTTCCTTGCACACAACCAACTACAGGAAGCCCACAGACGGAAACAGTCTCCTCATATACGAGAGTCACCATCCCAAAGCACTGAGGAATAACTTACCAGTCGGACAATTCCTACGTCTCCGTAGGAATTGTGACACCATCACTGAGTTCGAAAAACAATCAGAGATTCTAACAGACAATCTAAGGAAGCGTAACTACCCCAGTAACATCATACACCAGGCACACAAGAGAGCAAGAAATAATCCGAGAGCTGCCCTCCTAGAAGTCAGGGATAAGCCCAAATCGGAAGCCATTACCTGTGTCACCACATTCACGCCAAGTTCCAACCAAATACAGAAAGTGGTTAGGAAACACTGGGACATTCTGAGGACTGGCACTTTTTCACCCGGTCCCCCTCCACTGTTTGCATTTAAGCACACGTAGAACCTGAGGGACCACCTAGTCCATACCCGTCCTAAAGCCCCGCTCACGAGACAACCCACTCTCTGGGCCTTACCACCTGTAGTAGGTCATTTACCCTGCGGTTCCTGTGCTGCCTGCGCTGAAACCACAGCCTCAAAACATATCGATCTTGGTCTAACCACACCCTGGCGACAAACTAGACACACTAACTGCAACACCAAGAATTGTGTCTACACCATTGTATGCCCTTGTGGCAAGAGGTATATCGGCATGACCACCAGGCAGGTCAAGATTAGAATTGACGAGCACAAAAGTACAATACGACGTGGGAAAACTAACACCAAATTGCTCGCTCACTTCATGGAACTAAAACACAGCGCTGACAGTATAAGGTGGACAGTAATCGACTCTAATCCTAGCTGGACCAACAGAACCCTCTTCAGACTGGAACAACGCTGGGTGCATAGACTAAGATGTGACACGGAGGGACTCAATGACGAAATTCCATGGGCAGAATTAATGAATTAACTTTCTGATGCACTTAATTTGTTCGTGTTATGAAAAGAATATGAGCAAAACAGTACCATACTGTCCCGCTATACCCAGCAGGATGTTGCTACTAGGGCGTCATCCCTGAGTACCTGGGGTCTGTATTACATACTGAACGCCACTGACCTTGATCCACCATTGACTTGGCACATACCATCATCCTTGACAATGGGATTGCCCCCCCTTTTTTTCTAGTACAAATTCGTACACTACTATGGCGCTCCATCAGCACACAACCACCAATTTCCTCTTCTGTAATTACAGTCCACGAGTTGATTGGCATTTACTAATTTTTATTTTTTATTTTTTATGTAAGAGCATGAATCTTGCTTTATTAATTAATAAGACACCCCAGCTATTACACCCATCTTGATGACGGGTAGGCACAAATGCTGTGTTATGATCCAATGTCATTCTCTATGACCCCATGCTAAGATGGCCGCCGCATTTACACATTGCAGTAAGAGCCACTCAACCCTCCCTGAACACTTTCCCTACGCAGTGCGTAATCGCGCCTGTACCCGCCCACTCATCCCGGTCGGGCAAGCTTTGGCGGAGGATATAAGCAGGTATACGCTAACCATTCCCCTCCGATTTCGGCACACTACTACGGAGGGGTAGGTCATTATCCCAGCAGAGGCGAGCTAATGTGAGTACTATTCACCACGCGCCCCGATCATGATGGCATTTTTCGACCGAGTCCGTGGGCTCGATCACGCATTCACCTTCAGGCACCTTTTTTTACCATGCGCCTCTCTCGCTTCACAGAAACTCTGCCTTTTACCGAGAGCGTGCCGACGGAGCCCGATTTCCGTAAAGAGGGGTAGGAATACTGGAATGTTTTTGTGTGCATATGTATGTTTGAAGGATGTGCGCCCCCTTTACATTTACGGGCAGCGCGCAAGTTATGTTTAGTCATGTGCTGTCTACACCACAACGTCTCGCTAATCCCCCCACTATTTGAACCTCAGTCACTACAATGACCACTACAGTGCAGTGCACTGCTAGACCACCTGACCTTTAGCATGTGCTTTTAGTCCAACCACGTTGATGACGGACCTCTCGATACCAGCTCCGCATACCTGACTCAGCTTCATAGGGCCAGAACCATTTCTAGCAGGCAATGTGCATGTGGGAACTATAGGGTTTTCTATTAGAGACTTTACCTATACTGTTCCACCCTTGTGCACTATTGTCAACATCACCCTGTAGGATGTCTTTTATTTACTGTTGTTAAAACACCCCGGTATGAGATTACTATATACTTACCTTGTGTGCATGCAATAGTGGCCTAGCACACCGCATGGAAGTAATGATTACCCTGCATCTTGCAATATTTTAACATTTGTGTACATATCTGTGTGTCTCTCTCTATTTTTGTTTTATTAGGTTGGGGATAGGCACCTACATTGGGAGTTCCTATCAGCGCAAGGACGCTCATACTCCTTAAGAATAACGTATCGCAGGTTCACAGGTTTCTTTCTTCCTGGAACCTGTTGTCTTTTGTCTATTTCACTTGCATTTCGGTCCTGACGAAGCGCCCCAGGATCCCTTAAGGACCATCGAAGAGCGCAAAACATGTTGACCTTCTTTTATGTATGATTTACTCACGTTAGCACCCATTCTGAGAGCAGTGGCTAGTCGTACATCCGGCCTCTATATTTGTTTTTGAGAGGTGCTCCAGGATTCACACCCTTTTTAACTTACCACTCGGACCCCCGAATAAATTTAGGTTCCGGGTACCGTTTGGTAATTGTAACTCACCCACCTTCCTAGGCCCACACACCCACATGCACAACTGCGGCGTCTCCTTAAAAGAACTCTGCTAAAGAGCCCTCTCGCGGGGCCCGTGAGGGACTGCAGCGCCACCCCCACGAGGAGCAACGCCCGATGATGAAGCATGACACCCGCAAGGGTGTGTGAGGGCACTACATCTAAAAGGAGGGATTCCCCCCATCATTACTTATAAAACCCAACCATCTTAGAGTCTGACCACCAGTTTTGATTCCTTCTCACCAACCATAATTTGGTTGATACTTGCATGAGAACATAGGAACAGTCACCCCCCAGTGTAGACACGTTGTTCTTTGGGAGCGCGGGTACTGGACCTTTTCTTTTCCAAATTGCTCCCGGTCCCCAATTCTTTTTGTGTGATGAGTGTTAGGATAAGACCATAGCATGGCTCGCACAGCATCAGCAATGTCCACCCCCTCAAAGATTGCTCCTCTGACACATTCATTCACTAATCTATTGGCCCTTTCTACTTGACCGTTACTTTGTGGGTGATAAAGACTACATCTTTTGTGCTTGATGCCAGCATCTTTCAAAAGTTTGATTATGTCTTCTGATACAAATAGCACCCCATTGTCTGAAATCACCTCTGATGGGAAACCCTCTCTCGGAAATATATCTGTCAAGAATATGATTACAGTTCTTGTATTTGCATCATTCACAAACTTGACCTCAATCCATTTAGACAATTGGTCACTCGATACAATAGTGAACCGCTGATTTCATGGCAATGTCCCAAACAGACCTAGGAAATCCAGACTTACTCTGCTCCATACTTTCTCTGGACTACCAACTTCTACCATGGGGGTGTTACACTCTTAAGTTCCTTGCCATTTTGTAAACATATTGAACATTTCTTGACCACATTCTCAATGTCCCTGTCCATACTTGGCCACCAATAGATTTCCCTCAACCTTTTTTTTGTTGAGAGCCATTCCTAAATGTCCTTCAGTATTAAGTTGCATCATCCTCTCTCTAATATTGCACAGTGGAATCAGTTTGTCCTCTCTGAACAAAAGACCCGCTTCAAGTAATTCAGATTGTAACTTACTGTAAGTTTGTAAAGTAATGGGCACTTTTTTTCTCGGGGTCACCCTTTCATCATGTACTCCACTACTTTTGTCAGAACACTATCTCAACCTAATTCTTTTCTCCAGACTTCTTCACTAATACATCACCCCATACAATATTTGCTAGCAAGCAGTCTTCATCCTGCATATCCCCTGATTGTATCTCTGGATCATTATCGGGACATGGGAGACGTGATGGACAATCAGCTTTTATATTCCTGCCACCAGGAATGTATTGTACTTCAAAATGGTATTCTAAAAGCTTCACACTCAATGAAATTGATCTGGCCGTAGCACTCATGGAATAAACATTAGAGCAATTGATTATTGGGACTAAAGACTTGTGATCAGTTTGTATTGGAAATTTAGGGGCATATTAGCAAGACCGGCGATAAAATTATCGCCGTTTTAGCGGCAGGAAACTGCCGCTAAAACGGCGATAATGGGCTTGCTAATATGCGTTATAGAATTCAATAGAAGCCCAGGTTAGATGTGCAGGACATCTAACCTGGGCTTCTATTGGAATTCTATAACGCATATTAGCAAGCCCATTATCGCCGTTTTAGCGGCAGTTTCCTGCCGCTAAAACGGCGATAATTTTATCGCCGGTCTTGCTAATATGCCCCTGAGTTCCCCACACATAGTCTTTGAATTTTTCCACTGCCCACACACAAGCCAGAATTTCCCTCTCAATTACTGAATAGAGACATTCCTGTGGCTTGAGTGTGTATGAGGCAAAAGCAAGAATGCATTCATTAGTGCCCTTGTGATAGTACTGTCCCTAAACCAACCCCGCTGGCGTCAACCGTGATACACAATGATTCCCAGGTACATAAGGAGACAGCAAAGAAGCATTGGTTAATTCTTTCTTAACTCCTTCGATGCTTATGACGAGCTGGACTCGTCATGGCACACAGTGGTCGTGTGCTCATGACGAGTCCAGCTCGTCATAAGACCCACCCACGGGGGAAGCGCTGGCGCTCCCCCCGTGGGAATCCGATCGTTGGTTTTTTTGGGGGGAAGGCAGGGGAAGGGCTTCCCCTGCCTCCCCCCGCCCCCCCCCCCTCAATGACGTCAGCGCGCGAGGCGCGCTGACGTCATTGGGGTTTCCTTTGTTCCCGACGCGCTGGAAGCCATTTGCTTCCAGCGCGTCGGGGAATAAGGTGAGTTTTGGCTCCGGGGAGGGGGGTTTGAAACAAAGAGGCATCGAGGGAAAGGAAAGGGTTTTCCTTTCCCCGATGCCTCTTTTGTGCATTCCTGCTGCACGATCATGCGATTGTGCAGCAGGAATGCCCACTAGACACCAGGGAATTTCTTTTTTTTCCCAAAAAATGTGTAAATACTGTTTTGGGGAGCGGCCCCTTGGGCAAGGGTCGCTCCC
Source organism: Calotriton arnoldi (assembly GCA_963921515.1). Taxonomy (NCBI): domain Eukaryota; kingdom Metazoa; phylum Chordata; class Amphibia; order Caudata; family Salamandridae; genus Calotriton; species Calotriton arnoldi. The sequence goes on from CAWUFW010007885.1 coordinate 171,863, forward strand.
CTTTTGGGGGCCATATGTTTTTGGTGCTCTGCCCCCCCTGGGGGGGGCAGTTTTTTTTATTTTAAAAATAAATTTTTATTTTTAAAATAAATCGGGAGAATGGGGCCTTGAATCGGGTTACCCATGGAGCGCAATATGGCAGGGTGATGGCAAGTGTTGTGCACTGGCCTGGCAGGTTGCTGGCAGTGCATACACCACCCCCGTGTGTGGCAGCCCGGGCTGAAACAGCTTCCGGGCACACACACATGTGCATGATATAGAGGTATACTGCAATAAGTGGCACTCAGAACACAATGAAGAGCGAACTAGAGGGGGCTGAGAGTGAAAGTATAGTGTCTTTGGAAGAGAAGAGATTTGAGGTCAGCTTTGAAGATCCGGGTAGAGGAGGTGGCACGGAGCAATGGGGGAAGCAATTCTCACCGGGTTGCGCCATCGATCTTTCCCTTTTGAAGACGGGGGGGGGTGCGCGCAAGCAGAAGCTTTTCCGCATTGCGAGCCACTGGACAATTTCAATTTATTCGCCAGGTAATGAGGGGAGGATGTGTGTAAGGCTTTGTGTGTGATGCAGGCAGTTTTGTAAATAGATCTTGCCTCGATCGGAAGCCATCGAAGAGAGGACAGGATAGGAGTGACGTGGTCGCTTCGTTTAGACCCTGAAATGAAGCGAGCTGCTGAATGGAGGATGGATTTGAGAGGGGAGAGGTGGGATTTGGGTAGGCCCGTCAGAAGAGAATTGCAATAATCCAGTCTTGAGAGAACCAGAGATTGTACCAAGGTTTTTAAGTCTTTCTCCGGGAAGAACCGACGGATCCCCCATAGAAGGCGCAACTGGTAACGTGCGTTCTTAGCAATAGAGTTTATGTGGGAGATTAGGTTGAGTCTTTTGTCAAGAATGACACCTAGGGATTTAGCGCTGTCGACAATGATGGGTTTGTTGTTGAGTAGGTTCAGCTGATCCATCCAAGATTGAACAGGAGGAGGTGAGAGAGAGGTAGAGAGGTTGAGGAATTCAGTTTTGGCGGGATTCAGAATGAGTTGGTGAGCTAACATCCAGTTGTGAATAGAGTTGAGAGTAGAGTTGAGTAGTGAGAGATCGTGTGCGGAAGATAAAGGTATCTTCCCACTAGTCCACCAGGCATTTATTTGTGGAGAGTGACCCCTTGGGTGGCAGAATAGCAGTATGTTTTTAGGCCCATCTGCCCCCAAGGAGGGCAGAAGCCACTAGACACCAGTTTTTTTAAAATTTTTGTGTTGGGGAGTGGCCAAAAGGGCAAGGGTTGCTCCCCTTTACGGGGGTGAATATTTTATTTATACTCTTTGGCCCACCTACCCCTTAGCTTGGCTGGTGGATTGTGTGTGGACTGGTGCATTATTTGCATATGTGATTGTAATGTTTTTTTCTCCTTTTTATTCTAGTGTAAAGCTTTTGATTCCTGTTTGCGGTTTCGGCAGTGGTTGTTCTGCAGTTTTGCGTAATTGCATTTATTTGGTTGTGTGTACTCCAAATGAGTATTATTGTCATGCATGAATGAATTTTTTTGTAAGTGGTGTCATAATGGCAGCATATTTGTTAGTGTTCAGAGCATGAAATTCTTTGCGATGTTTTGCATTGTCTTATGTGTAATTTTTTTCTTCTTCTTTTTTAGTGGGATATTGTTGATCCTTACTGTGTCTGTGCAGAGTAGGTGGTGGTGAGTCTAGCTGCTTCTGTCACGTGAGTGGTATAGTGTTGGAGTATATAGGTCTTTGTGATAAAGCTACATTTTGTTTATTTCTTTTTTTTACAAAGGGTTTGTTGTTGTTGACTTGTTTGACAAGTAACCTTTATTAGTAAGCATTATGGCTAGCGGTAGAATTACTGCTCAGCAGGTGGTTGGTTTGCTTCTTGAATCTTCCTCTGAGCAGGATTATGAGACTGACAGTGCGTCTGAGGGAGAGGAGGGAGGGGAAGATTCAGGCAGTGAGTTTTCTCTTCACATGGAATCATCGGATGATGAAGGTACTCTCAGTGCAGATGAAGTGCCTGATTTAGAGGAGGATACTACTGTGCCGATGGTGCAAGAGGTATCTGGATTGCAGCCTGGGGCTGCTAGGCTTCCTACTGGAAGTGCTGGACTCTGGGTTGATCCAAACATGGTGCAGCCGGTGTTGCCTGCCTTTAGTGGTTATGCAGGGTGTAGAGTGGATTGTGACCATTATTTGCCTATACAGTATTTTCAGTTGTTTATGGATGATGTATTTTTGGGTGAGATTGTTGAGCAGATTAATTTGTATGCTGAACAGTTTTTGAGGGACAACAGTGCCAGACTTAGGCCCCATTCTAGAGCTACCCGGTGGAGTCCCACAAATCTGGAAGAGATGAAGAAGTTTTGGGTTTGACTTTTTTGATGTGTTTGATAAGGAAGCCGTCCATGGGTTCATATTGGTCTACCAGTCCCTTGATGGCAACGGCCATATTTCCTGCAGTTATGACTCGTGATCGGTATTTACTTTTGCTTCGGATGCTGCATTTTGTTGATAATGGTTTGGCGTTGCCACGAGATCACCCTGAATGTGACCGTCTTTTTAAGATTCGGCTTGTTCTTGATCACTTTGTAGATCGATTTTCAGAGATCTATACTCCAGGGAAAGAAATATCTATTGATGAGTCTTTGGTCCTGTTCAAGGGCCGTTTGGTTTTAGGCAGTACATTCCTAGCAAGAGGGCACGCTATGGAATTAAGCTGTATATGTTGTCTGAGAGTAGGACAGGATATGTTTTTAATTTGCGTGTGTACACTGGTAGGGATTCCACTATTGACCCCTCTGGTTGTCCGTCCACTTTTGGAGTTTCAGAGAAAATTGTGTGGGATCTTGCTAGAGGACTGTTTAACAGAGGCCACCATTTGTACCTTGATAACTTCTACACTGCTGTGCAATTGTTTAAGGAATTGTTCAAAGTGGACACTTTTGCTTGTGGCACAATCCGCTCTAACCGTAAAGGTTATCCAAAAGAGCTTGTTTGCAAAAAACTTCAGAGGGGACAGTGCAGTGCCTTGCGTAGTGAGGAACTGCTAGCTGTGAAATTTGTGGACAGGAGGGATGTGTACATGCTGACTACCATCCATGATGAGAGTACTTCACCTGTGGCTGTTTGGGGTCAGATTGCTGAAGTGCGCAAACCTGTGTGCATTTTAGACTACAATAAGCACATGGGTGGTGTTGATAGAGTAGATCAGAGGTTGGAACCTTACACTGCTATTCGTAAGGCTTACATTTAGTATAAGAAGTTGGCCATCCATCTCTTCAATTTAGCAACTTTCAATGCTTTTGTTGTGTTCAAGGAGTGTTCTCCTGCGTCAAAGTTGACTTTTGTTCAGTTTCAGCAGTCTGTCATAGGCAGCCTTGTTGTTGTGGAACAGGCAAGTGTTCCTAGAGTTGGAGTGGTGGAGGATGTGGCTCGATTGAAAGATCGCCACTTTCCTGATCACATTCCTCCTACACCCTCAAAAGACTTTCCCACTAGGAGATGTAGAGTCTGTTGGCGAAGAGGTACGCGGAAGGAGACTCGTATGTACTGCCCTGAGTGTCCTTCTAACCCTGGGCTGTGTGTGCCTGCTTGTTATAGAGCGTACCACAAGCAAAAGAATTATTGGGAGCAACCATGAGTGGTAAAGTGAACTGCCTGGTCTGTAATGTTTAAGAATTGTTGTTCTGTTTCAAGGTTGGCATTAGTGCAATGTATTTAGTTTCTGATTTTGTGTTAGTAGATTTGTATCTATTTGCAATTTGTTTGTGTTTTCTTTTTTGTATAAAAAATCCTAAATGTGATGGTGGTGTGTGTAGGCTGGTGCTTGGCTGGTGGTGTGCGTGGAGTGGTGCTTGGCTGGCGGTGGGCGTGGAGTGGCTCTTGGCTGGCGGTGTGCGTGGAGTGGCGCTTGGCTGGCGGTGTGCGTGGAGTGGCGCTTGGCTGGCAGTGTGCATGGAGTGGCTCTTGGCTGGCGGTGTGCGTGGAGTGGCGCTTGGCTGGCGGTGTGCGTGGAGTGGCGCTTGGCTGGTGGTGTGCGTGGAGTGGCGCTTGGCTGGCGGTGTGCGTGGAGTGGCACTTGGCTGGCGGTGTGCGTGGAGTGGCGCTTGGCTGGCGGTGTGCGTGGACTGGCGCTCGGCTGGTAGTGTGTGAGTAGTGACTTGCTGCTGGTCACTACACACACTGCTAGCCGAGCGACACTCAATGCAATCCATCAGCTTGTGTGGTTGCTGTGTTAGTAATGTGGGCGTGTGAAAGTGATGGGCCCTTGAATGGCACTGTCTGCTGGTGTGAGTGTTGTAATGTGATGGGCCCGCGGCTGGTGGTGTGAATGGTTTTGTATTTGTCACACGTATGAAAGGTGTATGAATGGCCTGTAAAGAGGTTGGTGCCTTGTCGTGGCTTTACAGCTCACGAGCTGTGAGTCAATGGTTCAGTTTCTCGTCCTTTCAATTATTAACAGTGCATTTCATTTTTGTGAAATCACTTGTTAATACAATTGTATATACTGAACCATCACTCACCCTCGTGCCAAATCCAACCAGTATGTGTGTGTGCTTGAGGATTAGATGGCTGTGCAGTAATATTTTTTTGTCTTTCTCAAGCAGGGTGTACCTTGTCCCTTTTTGTGAATGTTGTAATGTGTTTGTTTCGTGCCTGGTGGTGTGAATGGTCTTGTGTGTATCACATATGAAAGGTGTGTGAATGGCCTGTAAAGCGGTTGGGGCCTTGACGTGGCTTTACAGCTCACGAGCTGCGAGTCACTGGTTCAGTTTTTTGTCCTTTCAATTATTGACAGTGCATTTCATTTTTGTGAAATCTCTTGTTAATAAAATTATATATACTGAACCATCACTTGCCCTCGTGCCAAATCCAACCAGTATGTGTTTGTGCTTGAGGAATAGATGGCTGTGCAGTAATCTTTGTCTTTTTAGTCTGTCTGCCAAGGTGTACATTCCGTCTAAGAATAACCTACCAACTGTAGATATTGTCGTAAACAAAACACCCATGGGAGTACATGGTGATATCTCTCTTGTGGATCCCAACAAATTATGGTACCCACAATGTCCTGCAAACCTCAAAATGTCTGTCACATTTTCCTTGCAATATTGTGCCAAAATTTTCACGCTGCAGAAATAAACAACACATTATCTCAAAATGATCTGGTTTTGCAAGGGGGTCACCTGGGTTTTGGCCCGGGGCTCGGCGGCCACATAGGAAACCTACCAAACCCACACATTTCTGAAAAGTAGACACTCAGGGGCTTCAGGGAGGTATGGCTTGTGTGGATCCCCCAACGTTTCTTACCCAGAATCCCTGCAAACCTCAATTTTAGCTGAAAAAATCACTTTTTCAGACATTTTGTGTGGGAAAGTATGGCATCACTGGGCTCACACAAATTTCCTACCACCCAGCGTTCCCCAGGTCTCCCGATAAAAGTGGTGCCTCACTTGTGTGGGAGGCCCAAGTACCCGCGACAGGCAAGGGCCCACAACGTATTGAGGCGACCAAAACATTTTTTGATAGGCAATGTTGATGTTGCCTCAAAACGTTTTGTGTCCTTGCATGTCGCGGGTACTTGGGCCTCCCACACAAGTGAGGCACCATTTTTATCAGGAGACCTGGGGAACGCTGGGTGGTAGGAAATTTGTGTGAGGCCAGTGATGCCACACTTTCCCACACAAAATGTGTGAAATAAGTGATTTTTTCAGCTAAAATTGAGGTTTGCAGGGGATTCTGGGTAAGGAAACGTTGGGGGATCCACGCAAGCCATACCTCCCTGGAAGCCCCCGGGTGTCTACTTTTCAGAAATGTGTGGGTTTGGTAGGTTTCCTAGATGGCCGCCGAGCACGGGGCCAAAGACCCAGGTGACTCCCTTGCAAAACCAGGTGGTTTTGAGATAGGCAATTTTGATGTCGCCTCACTACGTTTTGGGCCCTTGCCTGTCGCGGGTACTTGGGCCTCCCACACAAGTGAGGCACCATTTTTATCGGGAGACCTGGGGGAACGCTGGGTGGTGGGAAATTTGTGTGAGGCCAGTGATGCCACACTTTCCCACACAAAAATGTGTGAAAAAGTGATTTTTTCAGCTAAAAGTGAGGTTTGCAGGGGATTCTGGGTAAGGAAACATTGGGGGATCCACGCAAGCCATACCTCCCTGGAAGCCCCCGGGTGTCTACTTTTCAGAAATGAGTGGGTTTGGTAGGTTTCCCTAGATGGCCGCCGAGCACGGGGCCAAAAACCCAGGTGACCCCCCTTGCAAAACCGGGTGGTTTTGAGATAGGCAATTTTGATGTCCCTTCACTACGTTTTGGGCCCTTGCCTGTCGCGGGTACTTGGGCCTCCCACACAAGTGAGGCACCATTTTTATCGGGAGACCTGGGGGAACGCTGGGTGGTAGGAAATTTGTGTGAGGCCAGTGATGCCACACTTTCCCACACAAAAATGTGTGAAATAAGTGATTTTTTCAGCTAAAATTGAGGTTTGCAGGGGATTCTGGGTAAGGAAACGTTGGGGGATCCACGCAAGCCATACCTCCCTGGAAGCCCCCGGGTGTCTACTTTTCAGAAATTTGTGGGTTTGGTAGGTTTCCATAGATGGCCGCCGAGCACGGGGCCAAAGACCCAGGTGACCCCCCTTGCAAAACCAGGTGGTTTTGAGATAGGCAATTTTGATGTCGCCTCACTACGTTTTGGGCCCTTGCCTGTCGCGGGTACTTGGGCCTCCCACACAAGTGAGGCACCATTTTTATCGGGAGACCTGGGGAACGCTGGGTGGTGGGAAATTTGTGTGAGGCCAGTGATGCCACACTTTCCCACACAAAAATGTGTGAAAAAAGTGATTTTTTTCAGCTAAAAGTGAGGTTTGCAGGGGATTCTGGGTAAGGAAACGTTGGGGGATCCACGCAAGCCATACCTCCCTGGAAGCCCCCGGGTGTCTACTTTTCAGAAATGAGTGGGTTTGGTAGGTTTCCCTAGATGGCCGCCGAGCACGGGGCCAAAAACCCAGGTGACCCCCCTTGCAAAACCGGGTGGTTTTGAGATAGGCAATTTTGATGTCCCTTCACTACGTTTTGGGCCCTTGCCTGTCGCGGGTACTTGGGCCTCCCACACAAGTGAGGCACCATTTTTATCGGGAGACCTGGGGGAACGCTGGGTGGTAGGAAATTTGTGTGAGGCCAGTGATGCCACACTTTCCCACACAAAAATGTGTGAAAAAAGTGATTTTTTCAGCTAAAATTGAGGTTTGCAGGGGATTCTGGGTAAGGAAAGGTTGGGGGATCCATGCAAGCCATACCTCCCTGGAAGCCCCCGGGTGTCTACTTTTCAGAAATGTGTGTGTTTGGTAGGTTTCCCTAGGTGCCGGCAGAGCTAGGGTTCACAAACTACAGCTAGGCACTTTGCCAAAAAAGGGTCATTTTTCACTGCGAAATTGAGGTGTGACCACGTTGCGTTTTGTGCCGTTTCCTGTCACAGGCACTAGGCCGACCCACACAAGTGAGGTACCATTTTTCTCGTAAGACTTTGGGGAACGCGGGGTGGGTGGAAATTTGTGGATCCACGCAGATTCCAGAACTTTCCACCACAGAAATGTGGGGAAAATGTGGTTTTTTTGACAATTATTTATGTTTGCAAGGGATTCTGGGTAACAGAACTTGGTGGGAGGCAGTCAAGTCACCCCATCCTGGATTCCCCTGGGTGTCTAGTTTTCAAAAATGTATAGGTTTGCTAGGTTTCCCTAGGTGCCGGCAGAGCTAGGGTTCAAAAACTACAGCTAGGCATTTTGTTAAAAAAGGGTCATTTTTCACTGCGAAATTGAGGTGTGACCACGTTGCGTTTTGCGCCGTTTCCTGTCGCAGGCACTAGGCCGACCAACACAAGTTAGGTATCATTTTTCTCGTAAGACTTTGGGGAACGCGGGGTGGGCGGAAATTTGTGGATCCACGCAGATTCCAGAACTTTCCACCACAGAAATGTGGGGAAAATGTGGTTTTTTTGACACTTTTTTAGGTTTGCAAGGGATTCTGGGTAACAGAACCTGGTGAGAGGCAGTCAAGTCACCCCATCCTGGATTCCCCAGGGTGTCTAGTTTTCAAAAATGTATAGGTTTGCTAGGTTTCCCTAGGTGCCGGCAGAGCTAGGGTTCAAAAACTACACCTAGGCACTTTTCCAAAAAAGGGTCATTTTTCACTGCGAAATTGAAGTGTGACCACGTTGCGTTTTGCGTCGTTTCCTGTCGCAGGCACTAGGCCGACCCACACAAGTGAGGTACCATTTTTCTCATAAGACTTTGGGGAACACGGGGTGGGTGGAAATTTGTGGATCCACGCAGATTCCAGAACTTTCCACCACAGAACTGTGGGGAAAATGTGTTTTTTTTTACAATGTTTTAGGTTTGCAAGGGATTCTGGGTAACAGAACCTGGTGGGAGGCAGTAAAGTCACCCCATCCTGGATTCCCCTGGGTGTCTAGTTTTCAAAAATGTATAGGTTTGCTAGGTTTCCCTAGGTGCCGGCAGAGATAGGGTTCAAAAACTACAGCTAGGCATTTTGTTAAAAAAGGGTCATTTTTCACTGCGAAATTGAGGTGTGACCACGTTGCGTTTTGCGCCGTTTCCTGTCGCAGGCACTAGGCCGACCAACACAAGTGAGGTACCATTTTTCTCGTAAGACTTTGGCGAACGCGGGGTGGGTGGAAATTTGTGGATCCACGCAGATTCCAGAACTTTCCACCACAGAAATGTGGGGAAAATGTGTTTTTTTTTACAATGTTTTAGGTTTGCAAGGGATTCTGGGTAACAGAACCTGGTGGGAGGCAGTAAAGTCACCCCATCCTGGATTCCCCTGGGTGTCTAGTTTTCAAAAATGTATAGGTTTGCTAGGTTTCCCTAGGTGCCGGCAGAGGTAGGGTTCAAAAACTACAGCTAGGCACTTTTCCAAAAAAGGGTCATTTTTCACTGCAAAATTGAGGTGTGACCACGTTGCGTTTTGCACCGTTTCCTATCGCGGGAACTAGGCCGACCCACACAAGTGAGGTACCATTTTTCTCGTAAGACTTTGGGGAACGCGAAGTGGGTGGAAATTTGTGGATCCACGCAGATTCCAGAACTTTCCACCACAGAAATGTGGGGAAAATGTTTTTTTTTTGATAATTTGTTAGGTTTGCAAGGGATTCTGGGTAACAGAACCTGGTGGGAGGCAGTCCAGTCACACCATCCTGGATTCCCCTGGGTGTCTAGTTTTCAAAAATGTATAGGTTTGCTAGGTTTCCCTAGGTGCCGGCAGAGCTAGGGTTCAAAAACTACAGCTAGGCACTTTGCCAAAAAAGGGTCATTTTTCACTGCGAAATTGAGGTGTGACCACGTTGCGTTTTGCGCCGTTTCCTGTCGCAGGCACTAGGCCGACCCACACAAGTGAGGTACCATTTTTCTCGGAAGACTTTGGGAAACGCGGGGTGGGTGGAAATTTGTGGATCCACGCAGATTCCAGAATTTTCCACCACAGAAATGTGGGGAAAATGTGTTTTTTTTTGACAATTATTTAGGTTTGCAAGGGATTTTGGGTAACAGAACCTGGTGGGAGGCAGTCCAGTCACCCCATCCTGGATTCCCCTGGGTGTCTAGTTTTCAAAAATGTATAGGTTTGCTAGGTTTCCCTAGGTGCCGGCAGAGCTAGAGTTCAAAAACTACAGCTAGGCACTTTGCCAAAAAAGGGTCATTTTTCACTGCGAAATTGAGGTGTGACCACGTTGCGTTTTGCGCCGTTTCCTGTCGCAGGCACTAGGCCGACCCACACAAGTGAGGTACCATTTTTCTCGTAAGACTTTGGGGAACGCGGGGTGGGTGGAAATTTGTGGATCCACGCAGATTCCAGAACTTTCCACCACAGAAATGTGGGGAAAATGTGTTTTTTTTGACACTTTTTTAGGTTTGCAAGGGATTCTGGGTAACAGAACCTGGTGAGAGGCAGTCAAGTCACCCCATCCTGGATTCCCCTGGGTGTCTAGTTTTCAAAAATGTATAGGTTTGCTAGGTTTCCCTAGGTGCCGGCAGAGCTAGGGTTCAAAAACTACACCTAGGCACTTTTCCAAAAAAGGGTCATTTTTCACTGCGAAATTGAAGTGTGACCACGTTGCGTTTTGCGCCGTTTCCTGTCGCAGGCACTAGGCCGACCCACACAAGTGAGGTACCATTTTTCTCATAAGACTTTGGGGAATACGGGTGGGTGGAAATTTGTGGATCCACGCAGATTCCAGAACTTTCCACCACAGAACTGTGGGGAAAATGTGTTTTTTTGGACAATTTTTTAGGTTTGCAAGGGATTCTGGGTAACAGAACCTGGTGGGAGGCAGTCAAGTCACCCCATCCTGGATTCCCCTGGGTGTGGTGTTTTCAAAAATGTATAGGTTTGCTAGGTTTCCCTAGGTGCCGGCAGAGGTAGGGTTAAAAACTACAGCTAGGCACTTTGCCAAAAAGGGTCATTTTTCACTGCGAAATTGAGGCGTGACCACGTTGCGTTTTGCGCCGTTTCCTGTCGCAGGCACTAGACCGACCCACACAAGTGAGGTACCATTTTTCTCGTAAGACTTTGGGGGAACGCGGGGTGGGTGGAAATTTGTGGATCCACGCAGATTCCAGAACTTTCCACCACAGAAATGTGGGGAAAATGTGTTTTTTTTACAATTGTTTAGGTTTGCAAGGGATTCTGGGTAACAGAACCTGGTGGGAGGCAGTCAAGTCACCCCATCCTGGATTCCCCTGGGTGTCCAGTTTTCAAAAATGTATAGGTTTGCTAGGTTTCCCTAGGTGCCGGCAGAGCTAGGGTTCAAAAACTACAGCTAGGCACTTTGCCAAAAAGGGTCATTTTTCACTGCGAAATTGAGGTGTGACCACGTTGCGTTTTGCGCCGTTTCCTGTCGCAGGCACTAGGCCAACCCACACAAGTGAGGTACCATTTTTCTCGTAAGACTTTGGGGAACGCGGGGTGGGTGGAAATTTGTGGATCCACGCAGATTCCAGAACTTTCCACCACATAAATGTGGGGAAAATGTGGTTTTTTTGACAATTTTTTAGGTTTGCAAGGGATTCTGGGTAACAGAACCTGGTGGGAGGCAGTCAAGTCACCCCAACCTGGATTCCCCTGGGTGTCTAGTTTTCAAAAATGTATAGGTTTGCTAGGTTTCCCTAGGTGCCGGCAGAGCTAGGGTTCAAAAACTACACCTAGGCACTTTGCCAAAAAAGGGTCATTTTTCACTGCGAAATTGAAGTGTGACCACGTTGCGTTTTGCGTCGTTTCCTGTCGCAGGCACTAGGCCGACCCACACAAGTGAGGTACCATTTTTCTCATAAGACTTTGGGGAACACGGGGTGGGTGGAAATTTGTGGATCCACGCAGATTCCAGAACTTTCCACCACAGAAATGTGGGGAAAATTTGTTTTTTTGACAATTTTTTAGGTTTGCAAGGGATTCTGGGTAACAGAACCTGGTGGGAGGCAGTCAAGTCACCCCATCCTGGACTCCCCTGGGTGTCTAGTTTTCAAAAATGTATAGGTTTGCTAGGTTTCCCTAGGTGCCGGCAGAGCTAGGGTTAAAAAACTACAGCTAGGCACTTTGCCAAAAAAGGGTCATTTTTCACTGCGAAATTGAGGTGTGACCACGTTGTGTTTTGCGCCGTTTCCTGTCGCAGGCACTAGGCAGACCCACACAAGTGAGGTACCATTATTCTCGGAAGACTTTGGGGAACCCGGGGTGGGTGGAAATTTGTGGATCCACGCAGATTCCAGAACTTTCCACCACAGAAATGTGGGGAAAATGTGGTTTTTTTGACAATTGTTTAGGTTTGCAAGGGATTCTGGGTAACAGAACCTGGTGGGAGGCAGTCAAGTCACCCCATCCTGGATTCCCCTGGGTGTCTAGTTTTCAAAAATGTATAGGTTTGCTAGGTTTCCCTAGGTGCCGGCAGAGCTAGGGTTCAAAAACTACACCTAGGCACTTTGCCAAAAAAGGGTCATTTTTCACTGCGAAATTGAAGTGTGACCACGTTGCGTTTTGCGTCGTTTCCTGTCGCAGGCACTAGGCCGACCCACACAAGTGAGGTACCATTTTTCTCATAAGACTTTGGGGAACACGGGGTGGGTGGAAATTTGTGGATCCACGCAGATTCCAGAACTTTCCACCACAGAAATGTGGGGAAAATGTGTTTTTTTGGACAATTGTTTAGGTTTGCAAGGGATTCTGGGTAACAGAACCTGGTGGGAGGCAGTCAAGTCACCCCATTCTGGATTCCCCTGGGTGTCTAGTTTTCAAAAATGTTTAGGTTTGCTTGGTTTCCCTAGGTGCCGGCAGAGCTAGAGTTCAAAAACTACAGCTAGGCACTTTGCCAAAAAGGGTCATTTTTCACTGCGAAATTGAGGTGTGACCACGTTGCGTTTTGCGCCGTTTCCTGTCGCAGGCACTAGGCCGACCCACACAAGTGAGGTACCATTTTTCTCGTAAGACTTTGGGGAACGCGGGGTGGGTGGAAATTTGTGGATCCACGCAGATTCCAGAACTTTCCACCACAGAAATGTGGGGAAAATGTGGTTTTTTTGACACTTTTTTAGGTTTGCAAGGGATTCTTTGTAACAGAACCTGGTGAGAGGCAGTCAAGTCACCCCATCCTGGATTCCCCTGGGTGTCTAGTTTTCAAAAATGTATAGGTTTGCTAGGTTTCCTAGGTGCCGGCAGAGCTAGGGTTCAAAAACTACACCTAGGCACTTTTCCAAAAAGGGTCATTTTTCACTGCGAAATTGAAGTGTGACCACGTTGCGTTTTGCGCCGTTTCCTGTCGCAGGCACTAGGCCGACCCACACAAGTGAGGTACCATTTTTCTCATAAGACTTTGGGGAACACGGGGTGGGTGGAAATTTGTGGATCCACGCAGATTCCAGAACTTTCCACCACAGAACTGTGGGGAAAATGTGTTTTTTGGACAATTTTTAGGTTTGCAAGGGATTCTGGGTAACAGAACCTGGTGGGAGGCAGTCAAGTCACCCCATCCTGGATTCCCCTGGGTGTGGTGTTTTCAAAAATGTATAGGTTTGCTATAGGTTTCCCTAGGTGCCGGCAGAGGTAGGGTTAAAAAACTACAGCTAGGCACTTTGCCAAAAAAGGGTCATTTTTCACTGCGAAATTGAGGTGTGACCACGTTGCGTTTTGCGCCGTTGCCTGTCGCAGGCACTAGGCCGACCCACACAAGTGAGGTACCATTTTTCTCGTAAGACTTTGGGGAACGCGGGGTGGGTGGAAATTTGTGGATCCACGCAGATTCCAGAACTTTCCACCACAGAAATGTGGGGAAAATGTGGTTTTTTGACAATTGTTTAGGTTTGCAAGGGATTCTGGGTAACAGAACCTGGTGGGAGGCAGTCAAGTCACCCCATCCTGGATTCCCCTGGGTGTCCAGTTTTCAAAAATGTATAGGTTTGCTAGGTTTCCCTAGGTGCCGGCAGAGCTAGGGTTCAAAAACTACAGCTAGGCACTTTGCCAAAAAAGGGTCATTTTTCACTGCGAAATTGAGGTGTGACCACGTTGCGTTTTGTGCCGTTTCCTGTCGCAGGCACTAGGCCGACCCACACAAGTGAGGTACCATTTTTCTCGTAAGACTTTGGGGAACGCGGGGTGGGTGGAAATTTGTGGATCCACGCAGATTCCAGAACTTTCCACCACAGAAATGTGGGGAAAATGTGGTTTTGACAATTTTTAGGTTTGCAAGGGATTCTGGGTAACAGAACCTGGTGGGAGGCAGTCAAGTCACCCCAACCTGGATTCCCCTGGGTGTCTAGTTTTCAAAAATGTATAGGTTTGCTAGGTTTCCTAGGTGCCGGCAGAGCTAGGGTTCAAAAACTACACCTAGGCACTTTGCCAAAAAAGGGTCATTTTTCACTGCGAAATTGAAGTGTGACCACGTTGCGTTTTGCGTCGTTTCCTGTCGCAGGCACTAGGCCGACCCACACAAGTGTGGTACCATTTTTCTCATAAGACTTTGGGGAACACGGGGTGGGTGGAAATTTGTGGATCCACGCAGATTCCAGAACTTTCCACCACAGAAATGTGGGGAAAATTTGTTTTTTGACAATTTTTAGGTTTGCAAGGGATTCTGGGTAACAGAACCTGGTGGGAGGTAGTCAAGTCACCCCATCCTGGACTCCCTGGGTGTCTAGTTTTCAAAAATGTATAGGTTTGCTAGGTTTCCCTAGGTGCCGGCAGAGCTAGGGTTCAAAAACTACAGCTAGGCACTTTGCCAAAAAAGGGTCATTTTTCACTGCGAATTTGAGGTGTGACCACGTTGCGTTTTGCGCCGTTTCCTGTCGCAGGCACTAGGCAGACCCACACAAGTGAGGTACCATTATTCTCGGAAGACTTTGGGGAACCCGGGGTGGGTGGAAATTTGTGGATCCACGCAGATTCCAGAACTTTCCACCACAGAAATGTGGGGAAAATGTGGTTTTTTGACAATTGTTTAGGTTTGCAAGGGATTCTGGGTAACAGAACCTGGTGGGAGGCAGTCAAGTCACCCCATCCTGGATTCCCCTGGGTGTCTAGTTTTCAAAAATGTATAGGTTTGCTAGGTTTCCCTAGGTGCCGGCAGAGCTAGGGTTCAAAAACTACACCTAGGCACTTTGCCAAAAAGGGTCATTTTTCACTGCGAAATTGAAGTGTGACCACGTTGCGTTTGCGTCGTTTCCTGTCGCAGGCACTAGGCCGACCCACACAAGTGAGGTACCATTTTTCTCATAAGACTTTGGGGAACACGGGGTGGGTGGAAATTTGTGGATCCACGCAGATTCCAGAACTTTCCACCACAGAAATGTGGGGAAAATGTGTTTTTTTGGACAATTGTTTAGGTTTGCAAGGGATTCTGGGTAACAGAACCTGGTGGGAGGCAGTCAAGTCACCCCATTCTGGATTCCCTGGGTGTCTAGTTTTCAAAAATGTATAGGTTTGCTAGGTTTCCTTAGGTGCCGGCAGAGCTAGGGTTCAAAAACTACAGCTAGGCACTTTGCCAAAAAGGGTCATTTTTCACTGCGAAATTGAGGTGTGACCACGTTGCGTTTTGCGCCGTTTCCTGTCGCAGGCACTAGGCCGACCCACACAAGTGAGGTACCATTTTTCTCGTAAGACTTTGGGAACGCGGGGTGTGTGGAAATTTGTGGATCCACGCAGATTTCAGAACTTTCCACCACAGAAATGTGGGGAAAATGTGGTTTTTTTGACAATTTTTAGGTTTGCAAGGGATTCTGGGTAACAGAACCTGGTGGGAGGCAGTCAAGTCACCCATCCTGGATTCCCCTGGGTGTCTAGTTTTCAAAAATGTATAGGTTTGCTAGGTTTCCCTAGGTGCCGGCAGAGCTAGGGTTAAAAACTACACCTAGGCACTTTGCCAAAAAGGGTAATTTTTCACTGCGAAATTGAAGTGTGACCACGTTGCGTTTTGCATCGTTTCCTGTCGCAGGCACTAGGCGGACCCACACAAGTGAGGTACCATTTTTCTCATAAGACTTTGGGGAACACGGGGTGCGTGGAAATTTGTGGATCCACGCAGATTCCAGAACTTTCCACCACAGAAATGTGGGGAAAATGTGTTTTTTTTGACAATTATTTAGGTTTGCAAGGGATTCTGGGTAACAGAACCTGGTGGGAGGCAGTCAAGTCACCCCATCCTGGATTCCCCTGCGTGTCTAGTTTTCAAATATGTATAGGTTTGCTAGGTTTCCCTAGGTGGCGGCAGAGCTAGGGTTCAAAAACTACACCTAGGCACTTTGCAAAAAAAGGGTAATTTTTCATTGTGAAAATGTGGTACTTCCACGTTGCATTTTGAGCCATTTCCTGTTGTGGGCACAAGGGCTAACCACACAAGTGAGGTACCATTATTATCGGGAGACTTAGGGTAACACAGAATTGTAGAGCAACTGTTATTACCTATTGACTTTCGATGCATTTCTGCCTTCCAAATGAAAGACAATGTGTAAAAAATAAGTCATTTTGAAAAATGACCTATAATTCTCATGCTAGTATGGGTACTCCCAATTTCGGAAATGTGCAAATATCTACTGTTTCTAAAATCTACATTTTGTTCCCATTTCAGAAATACATAGGTGTCTTTCATAACAATTTTTCCATGTATACATTTTCCCAAAATAATTGCTATATACCTGGTACATAATAAAAAACCATTGCAAGATGCTGCTCAGTTATTGGCTCTGGGTTCGTCGGGTTCTTGGTGAACCTATAAGTCCTATATATCCCCACAACCAGAAAGGTCCAGCGGATATAACGGTATATTGCTTTCAAATAGCTGTCATAATTAGAAGAAGTTACAGGTGAAAACGTTGACACAAATGGCAGTTTTTTTCAACTAATTTTCAATTTTTCCTTCATTTAACTGTTAGTTTCTATAAGGAAAACTTTAAGGATCTACACAAATGACCCCTTGCTGAATTCAGAATTTTGTCTGCTTTTCAGAAATGTATGGCTTTTCAGGATCCATTATTGGTTTCATACCCATTTCTACCATTAACTGGAAGGAGGTTGAAAGCACAAAAAATAGCAAAAATAGGCTATGTCCCAGAAAAATGCCAAAACTGTGTAAAAAAATTGGTTTTCTGACAAAAGTCTGCTTGTCCCTGAAAGCTGGGAAGATGGTGATTTCAGCACCACAACCCCTTTTTGATGCCATTTGCAGGGAAAAAACAAGACGCTTTCATCTGTAGCCCTTTTTCGCATTTTTCCCCAAAAAACAAAATTTTGCTGTATTTTGGCTAATTTCGGGTCCCCTCAGGGGAATCCACAAACCCTGGGTACCTTTACAATCCCCATGATGTTAGAAAAAAAGGACGCAAATTTGGCGTGGATACCTTATGTGGTCAAAAAGTTACAGGGGCCTAAGCCCGCACTACCCCAAATAGCCAAAAAAGGCTTAGCACAGGGGGAAAAGGCCTAGCAGCGAAGGGGTTAATCATAAGAAAAGATTTCTCTTGACCTTCCTCACATAGAAATTTCAAATTATTTTTCAGTAATTTGAGCAAAGGTTCTGCTTTAGTAGCAAAATTGTAAAATACATTTAGCATAAAATCATCACCAGGCCAAATGGCATCCTGCAAAATTGAAATGCTCCTGATGGTGTCACAAATGCTCTGAGGTGCCTAGTTTCCTCTGCTAGACCAACTTGTTAATAAGCTGATTTCATATCCAGCATATAAAAGCATTTAGCACCAGCCAAAGTGGTAATCATTTCTTCAATACGGGGAAATGGATGTCCTTCCGCCCATATGGCCTTATTAAGACTCCTCAGGTCGATACACATCCTCAACTCATCGTTTTCTTCTGAGCCACTATGATCAGAGACAACCATAAGGAAGATTCCACTGGTTCTATGACACAGTCATGACATAATTGTGAAACAAGATCATCCAGTTTTCCTCTGATGCTCAAAGGAATGCATCCAAGTTTATGTTTGACTGATTTGCAATTTTCTTTTAGTTTGATAACAGGTTCATATCCACTCAATTTGCCTAGTTTGTCCTAAAAAATGTCCCCATTTTCCTCCAAAACTGACCCCAAATCATTACTAATACTAAGTGTACTACACTCACCCACCACCAATATCTGATTGGTTTGTCCAAGTTTTAAGATAATCCCCAAACACCCTTGGTGATGCCAACCCAGGATGTCAGGACCATGTTGAGAAAGATAAACTTTACCCTGAACCTCTCGGCCTCTAAATTGTATTTCTCCATTGAAAAAAACATTCCAGATGAATTATTTCACCATTATACCCAAATGGTCTAATATCTGGTACTGCTAACTTGTTCACAAAATTCTTACTAACATATGTAACTTTAGAGATAATCATTATTTTTATCCTGAATCCGTTAACAATTGTACATTCTTATCATGAATGGCAAAATTATGTATTGGATCCTTTGCCTAGAGAAATTAAGCATATTATCCATACTTTGGGCCAAATCATGTTCTGCATCCACAATGTTAACATTGTTTTTGCGTGTTTGAGAATGACATACTTTGGCAAAAAATGCCAGAAGTGCCACATTTGAGACAATCTTTACCCACAGCAGGACAGTGTTTAAATGAAGCTACATGAAGTTTTGAACCACAACGAAAGCATGCACTACTTCCACTGAAATCTTTCCTCTTGTCAGTCATTTTGTTGGATGTCGATTTGGTAGGTTTCACTAGGAGTATTTCTTCTTCAGTGTCCTTATTCAATTCCTTGACTGATATTTTGAAATCTTGCATACTATTAGCAATATCGACTACTTCCTCAAACTAAGGATTCTTGCAGGTGAGTAAATGTACCTGTATTTTCTTGTTATAGCATCTAGTTACTAAAAGACTACTCATAGTCATCCATGTCTTCTGTCACTTAATCAGGTAGGTGCGTGAGTATTTCCATGCCTTCCACGGATAGGGAATGTTCCAATAGCCACCTCTTTCTTTATATTTTGAATTTAAGACATCAATTGCACCCAAAAATGCATTAAATGCTCTGAACCATTCATTCCAAGGTACAGGTGACTCACCTGGACTGTGCAGAAAAGGTGCTGGAGGACAGATGCCTTGCATATTTGATTTTTGTCCGACTAAATCCACTAGAATATTTTGTATAAGTGAAAAGAAAAAAAAAACATGCTGTGGTAAATGAGAAGTGCTTCTTTAATGTGTAATAGTGTCTTTAGACCCTTTAGATCCTTTTTAGACTTGCAGAAGAACAAACCAGGGAAAAACATAGATTAAAAAATACAATCCTTGTTAAATATGTATGCCTGACTATGAGTCGTTCCATATTCAGGCAAACAACAAGGCCGCTGAAAGAAATAGGAGATGACGCAGCTTGCCTGACCTCATATTGTGACGTGTGGGCAAACAAGATGGGTGGTGATGAAAATTGTTGATCAGACAGCTTGCCTGATTTTGTATTATGACGTGTATCTGAAAACAAGATGGGTGCCGAGTATGCTCGTTAGTGCTCGCATGTGCGCTGGGTCGTTGCCCAAAACATTGTCCAATGAGCTAGAGTAATGCGTTGCTTTCAATATATGCTGCAGGAAGTGCCTGAAAATTCCTGCATAGCAGTGCATGGTGCAATTAGAACCTGAGGTGCCCATGGCAGAAAATAGGTCTGGCATAGGCATGCAGAGCAGTCACTCACCTCGGACCTGATGGGCTCAATCATTGGCAGTGTTACAAATCAGTCCAGATGGTAATGCTTGCAATTGGTTTTTATTGTAAATCCATGATATCCGGCAACCACCAGCCTCATGAGTGTCCTCCTCTCTCCTCTATCCCCGATCCCCAACCGACCTGGAATGAGGCACAAAATTCCACACTCTAACCCGGCTTGAGAAGCGAAGACAGACAAGACATAGCAGGATATTGTCGTGTAGCTCCTATAGTACCCCTGCAGGACCTGCGCGTTTGGATAACATATACTGCGGGCTTGGTGGCAGACTGACTCCGTGCACCCCCACCGTATATGTTAGCTTGGTTTGCATTAGCTAGCTCGCAGTGCCACTAGTGTCTCCTCTTATCGGGGAGAGATTAGTTTCTGGCAACCTTAGACCATGACAACCCTGATTCCCTCAGAATCGTGGAAACAATGTACTACCTTTCGCTCAGTCATTCGTGCTCACTTATTCGGTTTGTCTCAGAGAGTTACACAGAATAAACAGTCTGGGCGTTTCAATAAGTATTTATTGAACAGTTGTTATTCTAGTGTAAAATATATGTGCTGCGGTAACCAGCAGACAATAGCAGAGATATATTATCAGCAGTACGATAAAAGCAAAGGGATAGAACAGTTCTACCATATTGCGATAATCATGAGTACATACATGAATATAAAAGCATTATGCAAGTGCGCGTACTCCTACGATGCCTAACTAGATGTACCTGAGTGTACTGGGGTGTTTTATGAACTTTTATTATGCAGTGCACATTCAACTCACATGAGTATTACGAACGAGCACTACAGAGACCAGCAGGCAGTGCAACTGTCCACGCCCACTGGGGCGGGTGTCCAGAGTGATATCAGGTGCTCGAAGTGTCTGGCGCTTGCAGAGATATTCAGCTTGTGACAAAGTGCGAGGGAGCACGAAACGCATCGGCTTAAAGAATTTTGGTGAGATGTCCTGACGTCTATGCTGTAGCTTTCACCAATAAAACGTGAAGATTTCCTCCCTGTGTGAGGCTCTCTTGAGGGGACAGCTCTTCTTTTTTTGGATATGAAACAGCCAGTCCTGCCGTGAGAGAGCCCCGCCGCGACGTAGCGGGCCAATGCTGACGCCAGCCGGCGTTGCAGCAAGTATTTGGATAGGAGGTGCGTGGTGCAAGTCATATGGTGCAGCCTGGAATGAGCAGGACCTTGAACCTACCCACTGGGGTGTTTTATGAACTTTTATATGCAGCGCACATTCAACTCACATGAGTATTACGAACGAGCACTACAGAGACCAGCAGGCAGTGCAGCTGTCCACACCCACTGGGGCGGGTGTCCAGAGTGATATCAGGTGCTCGAAGTGTCTGGCGCTTGCAGAGATATTCAGCCTGTGACAAAGTGCGAGGGAGCACGAAACGCGTTGGCTTAAAGAATTTTGGTGAGATGTCCTGACGTCTATGCTGTAGCTTTCACCAATAAAACGCGAAGATTTCCTACCTGTGTGAGGCTCTCTTGAGGGGACAACTCTTCTTTTTTTGGATATGAAACGGCCAGTCCTGCCGTGAGAGAGCCCTGCCGTGACGTAGCGGACCAATGCTGACGCCAGCCGGCGTTGCAGCAAGTATTTGGATAGGAGGTGCGTGGTGCAAGTCATATGGTGCAGCCTGGAATGAGCAGGACATTGAACCTACCCACTGGGGTGTTTTATGAACTTTTATTATGCAGCGCACATTCAACTCACATGAGTATTACGAACGAGCACTACAGAGACCAGCAGGCAGTGCAACTGTCCACGCCCACTGGGGCGGGTGTCCAGAGTGATATCAGGTGCTTGAAGTGTCTGGCGCTTGCAGAGATATTCAGCCTGTGACAAAGTGCGAGGGAGCACGAAACGCGTCGGCTTAAAGAATTTTGGTGAGATGTCCTGACGTCTATGCTGTAGCTTTCACCAATAAAACGTGAAGATTTCCTACCTGTGTGAGGCTCTCTTAAGGGGACAACTCTTCTTTTTTTGGATATGAAACGGCCAGTCCTGCCGTGAGCGAGCCCCGCCACGACGTAGCGGACCAATGCTGATGCCAGCCGGCGTTGCAGCAAGTATTTGGATAGGAGGTGCATGGTGCAAGTCATATGGTGCAGCCTGGAATGAGCAGGACATTGGACCTACCCACTGGGGTGTTTTATGAACTTTTATTATGCAACGCACATTCAACTCACATGAGTATTACGAACGAGCACTACAGAGACCAGCAGGCAGTGCAACTGTCCACGCCCACTGGGGCGGGTGTCCAGAGTGATATCAGGTGCTCGAAGTGTCTGGCGCTTGCAGAGATATTCAGCCTGTGACAAAGTGCGAGGGAGCACGAAACGCGTCAGCTTAAAGAATTTTGGTGAGATGTCCTGACGTCTATGCTGTAGCTTTCACCAATAAAACGTGAAGATTTCCTACCTGTGTGAGGCTCTCTTGAGGGGACAACTCTTCTTTTTTTGTACCTGAGTGTACCTAGCATATGTGTATAGGTCTTAGAAGCTAAGAGCCAAGAATCCTCCTAGGATTTAGTCGAACCCCCATACCTGAATAGAGAGAGTGTGGGACACCATCCTGGTCTCGAGTTGGACACCCCGTCCGGGTTGTGTCAGACCACTGTCAGCTTGAGCGACTGCATGCAGGAGCCTCAGCGTCTCTGTTCAGTGTGTCAGCATGGAAGTCTCGGTTCCCTCTATCTTACCGGGGCAAGATGTGGTGTATTTATACCCTAAAGAGTCTTGGTCCTCAATATGGTTTGTATTGGACATGAGGAAGACGTCAGGGGTGAACTTTATACATACATATTATGCCGGTGGTGTATTCTTAGAAAGCCATGCATAATTAATGAGTACAGTGTGGGCCTGTGTTTGGAAGAACCCTGCTGTATTCAAAACCACAGGAGCTCGTTGTGTACTAGCTGGGACCAATGTAGGTGAAAGATCATGCCTATATAAGGAATCATACTATAATAGGACATGTACAGTTGTGACCATAATTGGGCATATGCGGCCATGACCATAATAGGGCAAGTACGAATATGACCATATTAGGGTAAATATGAATACATCCAGTTTAGGGCATGTACGAACGGATCTACATTAGGGCATCTATGCGGGATATAACACCCACTCCTCTTCCGAACTGGATAAAAATTACCATACTTAAAATCTGGACAATTTAAAAACATTTTTAAAAGCAAGTAAAAACATGGTTCTAAAAAATCGTTAAAATAATTTTTGTGCTTAAAAAAAAAATGTTTAAATTCAGCTTTTTCTAGTTGCCACTTAAAAGTCAATATCGTCTCTCTATAGAAGTTGTATCACCATAAGCAGGAGAAGGCCATGCTTTTCTCAAGCGAAAGTGTCAATGTAAGAAAATTTTCCAAATTTAGATCGTTTATTTTGAAACGAGTGAAGAAGCCGAATTCTTTCCCAGGACATGATGAGCCAATTCAAGATTACGCATCCTGGCTGGGAAGCTCAATATTATCGGTGTCAGCTGCTGTAGATGACAAATCCAACACCTCACAGAGAACGTCAATCGCACATAGATGGAATGTAGTACTGCCAACAGTCGGTGCTGCGGCAGCTTGTGTGGCAGTTGTAACCTGGGTGCCTGTGGAGGAGTCACCTAACCCAGCAGGAGCGAACGGCACCTGTGGATTCTCCAGGAATGCATTCATCAGAATCAGAAGCCGCTGAGGACAACGCAGAGCGTGGGCCTTTATGGGGTCCAGCATTGCATCCGTGTCCGGAGGCGCATCTGATGGAAATGTTAGACAAAGATCCAACGTGCATTCTTCTCCGCAGAACAGGCATCGAAGCACAGGTAAGATGCAGTCTATCCAGACTGGCCTAAATGATAGAAACCAGGAGGCATTGAGTTCTCGCAGGCAAGAAATGCCCAGAAGTTGTACCCTGCGTTCACAGTTTTTCCGCTCCAGGAGCGTGTTCACCATTCCCTCTGGAAGTGGGCCGTCCATTGCGTAGCAGCAATATTACAATCAGGATTCCTGCGATTAGGAACAGGATGAGCGGGAATCCTCCAAATACGCTTCCCAATACGGAGTGTATAAAATTTGGGATTTCTCCGAGGACTGTCTGAAAGGTGCTTAACAGTCCGGACCGTATGGTCTTAAATAGGTGTACAATTCCGCTCGTATCAGACATATTGAAGATACGTCCCACCATTTCTGCAAAATGAATGGGGCAGTTTGTACATATGAGTGCCTGTATCTCGGTCGAGGTCCTTGCAACTTGAAGTTCATAGGTTTCTCGAGTGGAGGTTAAGGGCACGGGTTGCTGTAAAAGCATGGCTTTCAATCTGCTCAGAGTATCAAACTGTATAAAAGAAACATTCAGCGAAGGCCATATCGGCGCCTTCCCGACTGTGCTCAGTGGCGGAAACAATACTTGCATACAGCAAGTAACCCTGGAGCTAACAGTGACTAGATATGCCATGCCCGGAAGCATCCCACAGCAACCTTGATCATTTAGCATTAAGTAACTCCCATTCGAGAGCAGCTGGAAAACCGGCGTGATCATGGCCGCTGGGGTCCCTGACATGTGACAAGATAAGTTCGCTACTGAACAACTGCAGGCTCCGTGTAGAGAAATATCCTGACACATGAGAGAACCGCTCAAAGCGTTCTTGCAGTTTTTACCACTCAGATACACTTCTCGATCCCCATTCCGGCATCGGTATCTATATGGTAACTCCCAAGTTTCCTTGATGTATCCCTTACCCATTTTCACATATTTGCCTGCCTCCTTTGCTCAAGGCAATATTGAAACTGAAACGTAGTGACCGGCAGAGTGATTTGGCCACGAATTATCCATTCTGTTGATGGTGATTCGGCTACAGTGAATGGTAACCTTTCCAGTTTCTCAATACGCAGCATTGTATATTTGGCTCCCCTCTGTGCCATTTCTGTCTGTTTATCAGTTAGATTGTATTCTGAGAACAGAGACGTGGTGTTTATAAAACGCCATGGCACATAGCCTGCACGCAAAGCTTGCAGCGTTCAGCTTAATAACATAATAGAACGTAGCTGAGATTGCCCGTGTTGTATCAAGGCCAGATCTTGTTCTAATATGTCGATCGCCGAGGACACAATGTTGCCTAAGGAGTAAATCCTGGAGGTCAAAGTAGTTAACCCATTATCCACTACTGCCAATGCTTTTTCTAAGTTAATACGGTCTATCTCTCGTATCCTTTCTGCGGCCTCTTTTTGGGATATTTTCCAGTTTTCATTATAGTAGGCATAAAGGCCTGCATATATGAAATGTTTCTGACGTTGTTTCCTGGGACCTTGTGGAAAATCTCTAAGATCCATGTCAGGTGTGAGTAAGGTCAAGTGGTGCTTTACTTCTGTCAGTGTTGAGGTCTCTAGCCAATCAAGGCACAACTTCCCAACACTATAGGATGTCAGTACCCCTGGGTGTTGTCTTTGTACATAGCGTGGATCTGGCTTATGGATACTAAACCCTTTGGTTGTATTCATAAATCTCTGTTGACATTTGTTTGTGTCAATGGGCCAAACCAGCCATTCTGTCCAATCAGGATCTGATCTGTTGTACTGGAAAATGTCATCTAATCCTACCCCTTGTGTAGTTGAATTCTGCCCCCCACCCATCTGCGATGGTGTTGGAAACCCCAGTGTGTTCATTTCCTTTCCTTTGGCTAAACCAAGACAGGTTGTTTGTTGCACAGTTTCATTCAGAAATAAAATCTGCTGCGGAATGATGCATGCTCTAAAAGTGCTTCTATTCCCTGGACTTGCCAGTCCCTAGAACCCCAGATCCATTTGGAATCTATTGTGTCCTTCCATAGATCGAAACCCTGTTTAGACAACTGGTTCAGAAAGGATGCAGAGTAAATATGTTTGGTGTTTGTCAACATAATTTTCCGAGCTGAATTATTCGCCACTTTATAATAAAATGACTTCGGGTCGGATGTGTTAAACCCTGAGAAGTATGTGAATTTCTGTGCGAATGCTTGCGAACTACCTTTCGGTGGTGTTGGGCAGTGTTCCCACTGGTGGTACTCAAATACATTTCTAGGTGTTATAGATTTGTGTAAGAAATGATGACCATATTGCTGGTAACAGTACAATGTATCATAGTCTGAAGTACCTTCTAACTTTTCATTATTCGGAAATGCTGCAGTTTTTTCTAAATCAGACATCATTGCATTTGCAGTTTCAGTGACCCAATCATCAGAAAATGTACTGGAGCTAATGATATCACTTAAAGAAATTTTAAATACATGTTTTAGCTTTAAAAGTTCAGTCGGACCTAAAATATCATAATCAATCTTGTCCCATACTATACCAGCCGGTATAGGAACTGCTGTGATGTTCACTGAAGACAAGTCTCTTGGTTCACGATGTGAAGACTGGTGTGGTTTTAAAATCAAATTGACTCTTTGGGCTGTAGAGCTTGGTTGGAGGTATCGTCCATTAATAAGCATACTAAAAGTTATTATTAAACCTAGCCAGAAAATGAAAAATAAAATCCCAGTGATATACCATAGTTCTATCCAAGGTGACACCAGGTAAGTCTTTCTAAAAAAGTTCAAAAAGTCATTGAGTTTCTGTTGGAGTGATTTTTTGGCTGGCGTCGTTTCCGGCTCGCTTGGATCCAGTGAAAACGCATCAAAGTTCATGGAATAGACAGAAGTAGTTCGATCAATTGTTGGAATTGCATCGGGATTTGTTGAAATCGGATTTTGCTCTTGACGAGGCATGTTGACGTAGATGTCTGTATTAGGTCTGATTGCAACTTGGCTGTTAAGTTGATTTTCATTTTGAAGATGAATTTCTTGTAGAAGTGGAACAAGTTCTATAGCATTGTTGCTTAGTCCTTCATTTCGTACAGGTGGCTCCTCAAACGTGATGAGTCTTTCTGTTTGGACTTCTTGGATTGTAGCGAGAGGAGGGCGTCTGTTACTGTGGAGTCCACGAGGCCTACTGTTTAGTATCGGCCACATAGTGTGGTTTGATTAAGTCAATTGAGACAAATCTGTTCTCCTTTTTTCCGGCAAGAGGTGGCAGAAGTACAGTTCTTGTGCCGTGGATTGCAAGGACCGGTACAGGCTTTCTGTAAGATGGCCCAAATTCTTTCTTGTCAGCAATCTTCTCTCTGACCAGATCCCCGCTTTTTGGGATCCAGATAGGTCTTGCCGTTACTGCCTTGACTTCCTCAGTGGCGGCCTGTTTCTGGAGCACGTTACTTTGTTGTGTCCTGGATTCATTTAGATCCTGTAAAACAGCCAAACGATCATGGATATCAAATGGTTTTTCACCCGCCACTGTGCCTTCACAATCAAGATCAGGTACCCACATTCTTGTCCCAAATAGGACCTCGTAAGGAGTGACACCTCCTAGAGAGCTTCTTGGCTGGTTATTGAGCGTGCGCTGTATCCCATAAAGGTGATCGACTCCTCTACCGCCCTTGCCTAATACCCTAGCTGTTAAAGATTGCTTTAAGTCTCGGTTTTTCCTCTCCACAACATAATTTCCCTCGGGATGGTACGGAGAGGAGTACCGCAATGCTACACCCATTCCTTCCATGGCCTCTTTGTAAGCCCGAGAGCTAAACGCCGGACCACGGTCAGAATGTAACGTGCCAACTGCGTATGTGCCGATAAAGACTCGCAAATCTTTTATAACAGTTCGGGTGTCAGCCGAGCGCTGAGGCCAAACCCATAGGAATCTAGAGCAGGAATCCACTGCAACCATGATATATTTCTTGGACCCATCAGATTGTAGGGGTCCGCAGTGGTCCAAATACACACATGAGAGAGGTTTGTCTGATTTCAGCAATGGTGTCTGTGCTGGGCGTGTTACTGTGGAGCCCTTTATCTGCTGACAGATGTCACATTTCAAGACATAGTCTTTAGTCTGCTTTGTTAACCCCGGCCACCAGTAGCGCTGTTTCAATAAAGAAATAGTTGCTGTAACGCCTGTATGCGCAGAACCCAAACCTTCGTGTGCCGCTAAAATTAAGCTAGCCTACGATCCATATTTGGTATAACTCTATCCCCCACTCCAGGAATCTGAGCATATGGAATATTTTGTGCATCTAACTTGTAGGAGTACTTGAGTGGAAATTTCTTTGGTACTGCTGTGCTGCCTTTGCGCGAAGCATTGACAGCTACCATTATCTCGCCGTCTATTCTCGTCTTTGAACGAGTAACTGCAGCTACGGCGGCTGTGCTAACAGCCCCCTTTGCGGCTTCATCAGCCAATGAATTCCCTTCAACGTGAACGCCATGACGCTGATGACCTTGGTAGTTCGTTTCTCAACTCCACTACCTGTTCCCATAGCATTTTATGCTTAATTGTGCCACCTTTTGCATCTTTGAACCCGTTTTGTTCCCAATGATGTAGATATTCATTGTACGGCTGTACACAGTAAAAGGAATCACAGACAATAAGTGTGGGGAATTCGTGATCCGTATTTATAAGTGCCAGTATAAGTGCTTTGAGTTCTGCCAACTGTGCCATGCAGTCTCCTAGAGATTGCGTTTTAGTGCAACTCGGATGGAACTTTCCATCGTGCATGCGACCTTTAACAATCGCACACGCCGCGCTGTAAGCTTGCTTACTCCCTATGGCCGGTTGAGCAGACCTGTCAGTGTAAATAATGTATTCATACTGATCGAGAGGCAAAATTTCATTTGGTAGAGGATATTCTTGTTCGTATTGCAGGAATGCCTGTGTTTTTAAACTTGGATCAAATCTGTTTTCAACATCCGTTGCTGTAAGAGAATTAGCCCATTGTATCCATCTTGGATGTAAGGCTTTAGCATTTGGAATGCTAGATTTTGTAACAGCTTCTAAAGCTGGTACTGGGGTCACGACAATTATGCGTTTACCCTGAGCCAGAGCTCTTTCTCTTGCTACAGCGGTCTGCACTGCTGTCAGAATTTTTTCTGTTGAAGTGAAACGCATCTCTGCGTTTGTGTACAGGTGTGATTTGTATGCGATTGGTACTGTTTCACCTTCATTAAAAGTTAAATAAGTGTACCCGCATTGACCCGCTATTACTCGGATCACTAAGTTCTGTGCGTTTACGCGTGTCTGTGAATGTTTAGAAGCTATCATGTCTTCCTGTAGGGAACGCAGGTTATTTGTGTGTTCCTGTGTCCATTGTCTAACTGAAAAGTCAGGTTTTATTAAGTCGTAGAAAGGTTTTACTCTTTCAGCGTAATCCAAAATGTATGTTCGACCCAAATTTAGGAATCCCAGAATTTATTGTACATTTTTTAATGATTTTGGAGGTTGGAGCAGCGCACACTTTTCTAAAAAGTTAGCTGCTAGGCTTTTCCTTCACTTGACAGCTCGTATCCTAAAAACAGGACATTGAGGTGGGCAATTTTTGGAAATTAAATTTATAGCCCTCAGAGGCGAATCCCATAATAATGGTGCTCACCCTGGTCAAGTGCCTCTTTAAGTCATCGTCCGTCAGATAAATATCATCCACATAGGACAATGCTTCTTCATCCAAATTTTGGAGTAACTCTGTTACCCTTGCTGAAAACAACCCCGGGCTATTTTTATACCCTTGGGGGAGTCGGCAGAATTGCTGTTTGGACCCTAACAAACTGAATGCGGTCAGATACCTGCTTTCAGGCGCTATATTTTGGCAGAAAAATCCATTTGAGATATCAAGTGTTGTTTTGTATTTTTTCCGTACTATGTTATTCATTAATGCGGCACTATGTGCATTTTGAACTGCAAATGTCTTTGTGCAAGTGTTTAAATGTCTGTAACCTAAAACTAGACGATATGTGTTGTCAGGTTTGGCTACGGGGAACAAAGGATTGTTCATAGGTGAAGTGCAATTTTCAATCACCCCCTGGTATTCAAGTTGATCTAGAATCTTCCTGACTTGTTTTTTAGCTTCCTGCTTTATAGGGTATTGCCTTTGAGCATTTGGGGAAACTTTTAACGGGATCACGTGGTGGGTTGAATCCTCATCCCAACCAACATGATTTTTATACAATGCTGGAGCTAGGGCAACCGTCCACTCCTGCGCATATGCATGCTTAAGATGTATGGGAACGAGGTCGGAAAATGCTGGAAAAATTAATTTTTCTCCCTTTGGGCACTCCATGACGAATGCTGGCGGCCAGTCTTGTTCTGCTAATAGAATGTCATAACCAGATGACAGATTTTTCCAAAAGAGACCTTTCACTTTTCTGGGCTTGTCCCCCTCCATCCGGAGTGTTATTTCATGTAACTTATGTGGGACACTTACCCGAGTATCAGGTGTTTCCACCGTGATATACTCACTCAACTCCGCTGTCACCAGAAATTCCTTCAGGTTCTGGCGAGCTATCGTTACTTCTGCCGCGCTGTCTAGCATCGTCAGAGCCCATTCCCCGTTCAGAAGCTGTGTGATCAGAATTCTGGGCATGACTGATCTTGAGACCTGCTTCCTTCTTCTTTTTGAACTGAGGTTTTGATTTTTGTTTATCCTCTTTTTTAGGTGCGTAGTCCGCAGCGTGTTGCGTGTCTCTGGACTCTGTACGCTCCTTTGACCGTCCTTCCCTCTCGGAGTTTCGTGATGAACCCTGAAAGGAACGAGTATCAGTATCCTGATACCTGTCAGGTTTTTTAATATTATCCCTATTCCTGAGGTTATACCTCCTTTCAGATGGCTCCTGTTGAGGAGACCTACCTCTAGACTGAGATCTGAGGTCTTTAGATTTTTGTTGTTTTTTATTTTCCCACTTCTTTTTAGAAGAAGTAGGTGCCTGCTTTGTAGTGTCCTTTTCAGGACTGCCCACCAGTTGTGGTTTTAATGCTTTCCCACCTAGACTGTCTCTGCCTAATTCTGCATATGCAGTTTCAATTATTTTGGGTAGTTCGTGTTGTTGATCCTCTGGACTGAACTCCCTCAGGCGTTGGCGGATCGCCACAGAAGCTGCTTCCCCCTTAATGTTAGCTAGTATTATGGCTGAGACCTGTTCAAAGTTGTTTAGCAACTTCATCCCTAAGTTAAGGGCAGGCTCTGCTCCATACTCATTTTGTATCTGTTTCAATACTTCAGGTACTACTGCTATTGACGGGATACCATGTGTTCTGGTATATATGGCAGCAAAGACTGAACCCCAAGAGGTGCAGTCCTCTACTTGTGGTGTAAGACCCATGGGCAAGCAGATTGTTAGAATTCTGTGTTTATTCGGGAATACTGCTTCAAGCTGAGTTATTTTCTGAGCTATCCAGAATGGGATTTGTTCGCGTTTTGCTGGCATTTTGCCCATTATCGCGTGTAATGTTTGTGGAGTTATTTTATTAACTGTGCCTTGGACTGGAGTGTCTTGTGCTGCAGCTGGTGCAGGCTGAACTGTTAAAGTCCTCATCACAAATTGTGTGAGGCTTCTGTAGATTTTAATTAAATCTCTGTGTTGTACGAGTAAGTCTGGCTGTGGCATTGTGTCAATGTCAGGATGTGGTGTGTATGCCGCTAATATGGGCCATGTGGCTCCTGCTCCTCCGAGCGGGCCTAATCTTGCTCTTCCTCGTACGTGGGGTAGGGCGCCTTTAAACCAGTAATTATGCTCCTGGTAAGTGAGCGGAACCTCTACTTCCTCAAAAGGATTATAGTCCGCTGGTGTTTCACCTTCTAGGTAGTAGTGAAATACATTTGTAATTGCATTCACTGCTGGGAATGTAACCCATGAATGGAACACCTCTGTTCTATTGGATTCGTGTGCCTCAATCACGAAAATTACTGTACCACCCCTGGCTCTTAAGCCATGTTCTAGAAGTTTTATGGTGACTGCCCTTCTGAAATTTGGTGCAATTTGTATTGCATCTTCAGGTTCTTCTTCTAAACCGAAGAGGTTTGTTGTAACTCTTCTTGTTTCGTCTGTTTCTTCCACCATTTTTAATTGGAAGAAGGGAGGTTAAAGAATTTTTAAGATAAGATGTAAATGCACAATTGTAGGAACTATATGTCCTTCAAGCTTGAATAACCAACAGCCAATAAATAGTATTCTCGTACTACTCACCTGCGGCGGATTTTGTGCCCACCCACTCCAGACGTCTCTGCGGTTTTGTGAGTAGGTTCTCTGAGAATAGCACGACTGAACTACTCAGATTCTACTGTTAAATACGTACCAAACCAACGTTGGTGGCGCCATGTCGTGTAGCTCCTATAGTACCCCTGCAGGACCTGCGCGTTTGGATAACATATACTGCGGGCTTGGTGGCAGACTGACTCCGTGCACCCCCACCGTATATGTTAGCCTGGTTTGCATTAGCTAGCTCGCAGTGCCACTAGTGTCTCCTCTTATTGGGGAGAGATTAGTTTCTGGCAACCTTAGACCATGACCACCCTGATTCCCTCAGAATCATGGAAACAATGTACTACCTTTCGCTCAGTCATTCGTGCTCACTTATTCGGTTTGTCTCAGAGAGTTACACAGAATAAACAGTCTGGGCGTTTCAATAAGTATTTATTGAACAGTTGTTATTCTAGTGTAAAATATATGTGCTGCGGTAACCAGCAGACAATAGCAGAGATATATTATCAGCAGTACGATAAAAGCAAAGGGATAGAACAGTTCTACCATATTGCGATAATCATAAGTACATACATGAATATAAAAGCATTATGCAAGTGCGCATACTCCTACGATGCCTAACTAGGTGTACCTAGCATATGTGTTAGGTCTTAGAAGCTAAGAGCCAAGAATCCTCCTAGGATTTAGTCGAACCCCCATACCTGAATAGAGAGAGTGTGGGACACCGTCCTGGTCTCGAGTTGGACACCCCGTCCGGGTTGTGTCAGACCACTGCCAGCTTGAGCGACTGCATGCTGGAGCCTCAGCGTCTCTGGTCAGTGTGTCAGCATGGAAGTCTTGGTTCCCTCTATCTTACCGGGGCAAGATGTGGTGTATTTATACCCTAAAGAGTCTCGGTCCTCAGTATGGTTTGTATTGGACATGAGGAAGACGTCAGGGGTGAACTTTGTACATACATATTATGCCGGTGGTGTATTCTTAGAAAGCCATGCATAATTAATGAGTACAGTGTGGGCCTGTGTTTGGAAGAACCCTGCTGTATTCAAAACCACAGGATAGATAACGTTCAGCCCTCAGAGCTCATTGTGTACTAGCTGGGACCAATGTAGGTGAAAGATCATGCCTATATAAGGAATCATACTATAATAGGACATGTACAGTTGTGACCATAATTGGGCATATGCGGCCATGACCATAATAGGGCAAGTACGAATATGACCATATTAGGGTAAATATGAATACATCAATTTTAGGGCATGTACGAACGGGTCTACATTAGGGCATCTATGCGGGATATAACAATATAACCACTACTCCTCTTGTTTTGACTGAATTTGTTTTGTTGGCCTTTCTAATCAGTGCTTAAAGTGCATGTGCTCTCTCCTTTAAACATGGTAATATTGGCTTACAACCAATTGGCACGTTTAATTCACCCCTAAGTCCCTAGTAAAGTGTTACTACCTGTACCTAGGGCCTGTAAATTAAATGCTACTAGTGGGTCTGCAACACTGATTGTTCCACCCACTCAAGAAGCCTATTTTTAACAAAAAACTCTGGGTTAATGCTTGAAAAATTCAAATGCAGACTAATTAGCAAGAGATACTGGAAACTATCACAGTGCGGATGTATGCAATTAGAGCCCACATTTCATCAGCATCATTTAACACTGTTGATGCTGATTTATTTTATCAGTCTGTCCTCCTGCTTGTTAAGGATTGTGGCTGTCTGTTCTCCTTCTAACCCCTCTTTAACCACAAATAAAACTGACCACTCTACTTCATCTTCTGTATGAGTCATTTTTAGGTCGAGCTTGGATCAACCTGTTCTATCCTCTTCTGTGGGCTCTGGCAAACCCACCAATTGCCATTGGTTCCTATCTGTGGCATTCAGAAATGCCAGCTTGTTATTGGTGCATTTGTGTAAATGCCCCTCCTTTGCCTGCTTAGTTCAGTCTCTGGCGATTTCACTCAGAGATGGTTTTGTTTGGCCATCACACTGTACAGCATGTGATGGCCACTCCTTCTTGTTTTTGGTTTTCATTCCTTGAAGTTTCATTTTGCTCGGCTGTGAATACATAATGTGATAGGTGCAGCCCCTGGTGATCTCTGTGCACGAGGAGACTGTCTGAGCACTGCTGCCTCTGTCCCCGAGGTCTCAATCCCCCTGGGCCTGCGAGTGACAGCCACTGGTAATCACCCGTAAAGCGGTTTACAGCCTTTCTGAAAAAATGCATGTGTGCACCGTAAACCTTGTGGAAGGAATGCTATAGGTGTGGGATCCGTCAGGGACTCGGGTTGGCAGGCGCTGATGTATATAAGATAAGGAGCTGTCTGTCTGTTGGAGATGAACGCGAGGGTGCTGCCAGGGCAGCTGGTGCGGTGTGACCTGCGGAACCTTCTGTTCTCTATTGTAAACATGGGGGTGTGGCATGTGACATCTCATTTGTGTCTTCACTTTCTCGGGCAGCCTCGCCCAGTGACTGGCTCAAGCGGCTTTTGTCAGAGTGAAACAGCAATAGTTCCAAACTAACATAATTATATCTTATTTGACAATGAAAATGATTTTGCAACGCTTCGTCTTGGTGCCAAGAGATCCAATGGGTGTTTCCTCACACAACAAATCAGAATCTATTAACACACGCAATAATGCACTCAACATGCAGAAACATTAAAGCACAACCTAGGCTGCTAGAAGCCGTTATGTTTTTCGGTGTGCACTACGTTAGCAAAAACATGACACACATCCACGTGGAATCAACGAAGAGCGAAGAAAGCAGGCACACATGTATATACAACACATCCAACACACATACACAAATGCAGACCACACAGACACACACAGGCACACCTGAACTCACTCACCACATAACACAAAAACACACATATTCACAACACAACTCGGCCCGGCCCGGTCTGGTGTATGTCCTTGAAGTGTTTAACATTTTATGGGCCACCTGCCAAAGTTTTTCCACTTTCTGGATTATATTTACCCTTTTTCACCTAATTCCTCGTTCACTCAAATCCCCACGCTCTGGTCTCTCTCCCACTGGGATCAATTAAATGCACAGTCCAGTCGTGTTACGAGAACACGGGAAGCCAAACATCTTTTGCTGCTTCACTTTACATCTCTTTAAGCAGAATTAATATCAACATAGATTCGATTTAGTCAGCATCACAGAGAGGAAACTGCTCATCTCCACTTTTGTAGCATGCCGCGGGCCCTAGGCAGAAGCAAATAAGTCAGCAGTGTCATGCCCAGGAAAGTATTAGGGGGCAGATTTACAAGAAAGTGACGCATCTGTAGAGATGCGTCACTTTCCCTGCGCCACACTGAGAAACCCTTGCGCCACCATGGATGCGCCGTATTTACAATACGGCGCACCATGGCGCAAGGATTGACAGATGCGTCAGAAATTCTGACGCATCTGCTGGGGCAAAAGTAACGCACTGCTGGAGTCGTGTCGCAAGCACGACGCAACTCCAGCAATGCTTTTTGAGGCCTATTCCCACTACACTGCGTCACTCCTTACACCTGCTTCAAGCAGGCGTAAGGTTTTGACGCAGTAGCGTCCTAGAAGTGAGGCCTTCCTGCGTGGGAACGCCCACCCTGCATACATTATACCTGACGCAGGTATAATGTGACGCAGGGCTTTACAACGTGACGCATCTCCCTAGATGCGTCACGTTATAAATAGGCCGCATTGCTTGCGCTGCTGTTGCGTCAAAAAAGTGACGCAACTGCAGCACAAAAGTCACGCAAGGGGCTTGTAAATCTGCCCCTAGATTGGTATGGTCTTAATTGCCCAAGTATTCATTGAAAGAGAACACGTTTATACAGCATGGTAGGACTCCGAATAAACTTGTGAATGCGTCATTATCAACAATAGTTCATTTTCAAACAGCGATTCACTCTGCACGTCTACTTCTTCTAAGAGTTGTAAATAACAGTTCTTCTGTTTCCCATCTTAATGACACTCAGTTTACCAACACCGGAAACATGGAAGACTGATTTCGCTTTACCAGGATTTTGGCGAGCAGATCATATCAGACGTCAAGGGCGAGCGTTATCTCACTGAGACCCCCCCTGCCAAAACCATATTGCCGTCCAAATTAAGAAATAGTCCAAAAACACAAGTGTATAAAAATATGCAAGTGTGCTGTGTCTCGCGTAGTGAGTAGCGGTCCACTGCTGAGGAATTATGTGCGGAAAAATGGGTCATGTTGAGATGTTTGGTGGAATTTATTAATACAGTAGTTTGTAGGTGTGGCCATTTTGAGCGCAGGAAAAATACTCTGCCCCAATGAGAAGACATTCTGGGGCAAGGATGAGAGAGAGACTAGAACTTAGGGCCACATGTATCAACCTATTTTGCATTTGCAAATGGTGCGAATCGCTAAATTTGACCATTGGCGAATGCAAAATAGCCTTTCAAGATGTATGAAAGGCTTTGCAGTGCATTTTAGGCGATCACAATTTTTTGCGATTCCCTAAAATTGCGACTCCAAATAGGAAATCTTAATTTGTGATTCCCTAAGCACATGTACCAAGCATTTCCTAAGTGCAAACTGGCCATTTAGGAAATGCTATTAGCATTGACTAATTGCCAATGGTAACCATGTGCAATTTTTAATAATGCAAAACAAATGCATTTTTTAAAGTGCCATGTAGCACACACATGCCTCTAGGGCATGTGTGCGCTTTACATGTGCACATTTTTTTGGGGGGTGCTTCAGGGGGGCCTCAGGTCCCCGCGCACCCTTAGTTTTGCATTTCCTAATTTGGGACTATCAATTAGGTAATCGCAAATTAGGTAATGCAAAACCATTTGCACTTCTAGGCCTTTAGGCCCATAGGAACGAATGGAGTAACATTTCCTAATGGTGATTCCCTAATTGCGATTGCGACTCTGTAGGAATCGTTATTTTCTTACATACCATTTTGCATTCCCTAAATAGCGATTACCTAAAATTCGCTATTTAGGGAATGCAAAATGTAACTTTGAACATGTGGCCCTTATTATTGTAATGCAGCCCGTTTTCCTTTAAAGAAAATTGGCTGCATTGCAAAAAAATATATATTGCTTTATTTAACAAGAAATCACAGACATGGTGGTCTGCTGACCCTAGCAGGCCACCATCCCTGTGATTGTAGCCATTCACAATGGGTCGCAAAGTGCGACCTGCCTCATGAATATTGATGAGGCAGGTCCATTCGCGACATATTGGGAATCACAAACAGTGTCTGAGACACTGTTGTACATAGCTGTTTGCAATTTCCTAATTGCGAATCGCAGAAAAATCGCATGTTTTTCATGTTCCCTCTCTCCTCGCAAAACCCACCTTTGAGAATTTTGCAACTCCCAAACTACATTCACACATTTCTTGAGGCTTCTCAGGATGGATAAGGTGCAATTAATGAAGAACATACAAATTCAAGAAAAAACAATAAAGCACAAGAAACGGCCCTGAACAGTACCAAGAGTGAGTATAAGACTGGTGCCTAGAGACTCCATCTGACTAGGAGAGGCCTGCCCGGGGTCACTATAGAGCCTTTCAATGCCTCACACCCATGGGGTCGCAGCACAGGTCTTCTTAGGAGGAGAACGGATTGCGGAGTCAGCGCTCAGTTTCGCTGGAGGCCTAGGTGACAAAACAACTGTCTATGGTCTTGTGAAAGCAACCCATATATGTCATCAAATATCTGAAGCTTATCTTTCAGTTTCAAATAGTGTGCTCATAGGAAGCTATGAGCTTCAGGTTGTTGCAGCAGTTGTAGAATGCATATCTTCGCCAAAGCGAACTCTGTGTCTATCCATCTTTTCCAATGGTTATTGAGTACTAACAGTTCAAGAGGGTCATGGAGCTAGCGATGGTGATGTGGTAAAGACCAGGCCGCTTGTATCTCTCATGCTGGACCGAACCCCTTTCGAGAAGTATGCAGCTCACAAAGTGCATGGCCATAGGTATACCATTAGGGCTACCACATCTCCTGCAGTGAGTATTAGGACGTCAATGTGCCCTATGAAGCCCTTATGTCATCCATTGCCTGGTTTGCACAATTTAAAAAAATGAATTAGAGGCACGCCTCATGTAGGTCTCTGACATGAGCGCTAATCAGCTCTTTCCAGCCATTTTTAGGTTCAAGCCTGGGCAGCGCATGCGCTGCGAGGCATGTTGTATTTGAGTATGGACTTGAAGCCCTGCCCACTCTCTGCCCATATTTGTCATTGGCTTGTGTCATTGTCCTTCGTAAATGCTGGCTTCTGATTCATTAGTATACTTGTTAGTCCCTCCTTAGTTCTGCCTTGTCTTCATTTGTAAAAAGAACAATTGATGGACAGAATGCAGAACAATGTCATACATTCACCCTAGTACAGAGATCAGGGCCTAAATCCATTGTTTTTTTGCTCACCATGCCATTCCAGTTTGGACCCAGCCATATGCAAATCAGTCTTGACCCTGTGCCCAATGGGAACAGTCCAGCCCGAACTGCCAGGCAAGGTCCTCCCTAGACTGGAAACAAGCATCCTAGGACTGGTTTTGGGCTTTCAGCCCTCATCAGCCAGGATAGCTTGACTCCAGTGGCATGGAGAGCACGGGACCCACGTCTGGGCATACCCGTCCCATTCGGGGTGACAAATGCAAAAAGAACAATTGATGGACAGAATGCAGAACAATGTCATACATTCACCCCAGTACAGAGATCTGGGCCTAAATCCATCGTTTTTTTGCTCACCATGCCATTCCAGTTTGGACCCAGCCATATGCAAATCAGTCTTGACCCTGTGCCCAATGGGAACAGTCCAGCCAGAACTGCCAGGCCAGGTCCTTCCTGGACTGGAAACAAGCATCCTAGGATCGGTTTCATGTCTTCATTTGTAACCTCCTATGAAGACTGAACCTTTTACTTCGTTTGTT
Source organism: Calotriton arnoldi (assembly GCA_963921515.1). Taxonomy (NCBI): domain Eukaryota; kingdom Metazoa; phylum Chordata; class Amphibia; order Caudata; family Salamandridae; genus Calotriton; species Calotriton arnoldi. Next base: position 210,067 of record CAWUFW010007885.1, read on the forward strand.
GCACGGTACGTCTTATTTAGTCTGTAAGCAGTTTTTTCTTTAATGAGTTTCTCCTACTGCAGGCACGACATGTTTACCTGCAACATTTAGCGCGCCATGCGTGCTTTCACTTTCCAAGCAGCCTGGGACAATGGCACCGGAGTTCTAGCATTTACAAGAGTTTGAGCTATTGACATTGTAAATGACTGAGGGGCATATTCACAAGGACTTATCTCCGAGTTATCCCCACCTTAACGCATCAAAAGTGGAGATAGATTCAACACCCCATTCACAAGCGGGTGCAAACTGCAGACATCGGCAGTATTCCCGCGATAACTGCCCCAAAATTTACCCCCACGGTGGACACCACCAACTAACCCTAATGAGATGCAGAGTAGGCGTTCCAGTGCAAAAACACATGAAAAAACCACACCACCACTTTCACAACGAACTGCCAGATCTGCGATGCGAGTCAAAACCACGCGATAAGCCGCGGTAGCAGCAGGTATTTAACACCTGCCTTTTGATGGTGTTAAGCAGGACGACTACCTGCAGCATAAAAGGGAGCCCAGCGAAGAGCCACATCTGAAGACCCACAGATGCCATGGAGACAATGATCATGCAGCTCCGAGACCCATGAGGGCCACAACACCCATCGCCACCCACCCCAGGCCCGCCACCACCGCCAGGACCCGTCCCGCCACCCCCCCCGGGAACACCACAGAGGCAGCGTAAACAAAGACAGCGGACCCACCTGAAACGCACCTGCCGCCCAGACCCAACACCAGAGGAGGACATTGCCGACTACAGGCCCAAAGGACAACCATCCCCCGCATCCTGACCCACAGACCCCACCTGCTGACGGTACCAACCCAGCAGACAACCAACATCCCTCCGCAGACAAAGCTGCCTGCTGCGCTGCACATGTTGGCCTCTGGTACCATCCAACCCACAACTGCCAGAGTCGGAGGAGTCACACAGCCAGCCCCATCCAAGGTCATCACACCTGTCCTGGATGCCATCATCAGCCTGGTACCCCAGCACCTCCACTTCACCCACACTGTGCAGGAGCAGCTGGAGACCAAGCAAGGCCCCTACGCCATAGCTGGATTCCCTCACGTGTCGGGGCCAATCAACTGCACACATGTACCCCTCGTGCCCCCTGCCGACACTGCACACAACTACCACAACAGAAAGCACACGCATCCCATTAATGTGCAGGCAATAGTGGACCGCCCAGAACTCATCAACAATGTCGTGGCCAACTCCCCAGGCAGAGTGCATAATTCTCACATCTCCCGACAGTCCATCATCACCCAGCGCTCCCAGGATGGCACCCATGGAAATGCAGTGCTCGTTGGTAAGTCGAAAATGAACACACCACACACCTCCAGCCCACAGTCATACAACTCACGACACTGGCAATGGGCACGCAGCACAACTACATTCAACATGCCACACATCATGCCAACCGACCAGACACGACAACACGACTCCATTGGGAACTTGGCCTTGCCATGCCCACAACCCAGCCACGGCATGGCACCACAGACACACAATAGCAGGATGTGAGGAGAGGAATGGAGCAGGCATGTGCGAGAGCGGCAAGTGACTAAGGAATGTGAACCTACCCAATGCCAGGTGTGGCATGGAGGTGCCGGACAGACCACAGTGTGCAAACCACGGAAATGGCCATGTGGAGATTAACTGCTGGTGCATGGAGTGTAGTGGCCAGTGGACGCTACCATGTCCCCACAGGCTGTGGGTCAGAACGCGGAAATGTCGCACGTTACGTGCCCCCGCATGCGCAGGTGGAGTGGGTTGGACCTGCGTACGCCAGGCCTGCGTAGGGGTGTGAACAAAAAGCCCGTCGCACTGGGCGTGGTTCTCATTTGGAATGGACAACGCGTCTGGCAGGGCGGCGCCTCTCAGCCCGCCACGAGTCCGGTGCCGAGCGAGGCGGGGCCTGCGTCCCTGTGCGCCTGCTGCATCCCGGGCCGCTGGTCCCCAGACCCGTCATGCCTGCCCCAGCACACCAACGAGGCTCCGCTCACCTGCCTACACCGGCGTGTGTCAAAGAGGGCCCACCACGTGCCGGTGCAAGCTCCAAGCCCCAGTCCCGCGACCTCTGCAGCCTCTGCAGACCATCGCTGGCCCCCACGACGCTGGCCCACATTACTCCTTTCTCATTGACATACTCTACCGGAGTCCTCTTCGGCCCAGTAGGTCCCACATGTGGAACTGTGTCCTGAGTCTTGAATGGCAGTGACCCCAAGTCCATGGCAGCGTCTACAGCACTACACTCCCTTCGATCAGTGAAGCATAGTTCTGCATCGCAGGCCTGCGACACGTGGTGCCACTAACCCTGTTCAACGCAAGCCGGTGACACGTGGTGCCACTAACCCTGTTCAACGCAAGCCGGCGACACGTGTTTGTGGGCCCCTGCAGGCTACTGACTCAGGCCTACACTGCGCTCCAGTAGGTCCCACATCCAGCACTTAGTCGTGATTCATGAATGGCAGAGTCCATACAAGTGAACGCACGGAGAGGAGTAAGAGGAAGATGCGGCTCAGTCCGGATGAAAGCAGGATCCTAGTCACGTAGGTGACCGAACACTAGCAACAACTGACCTGGTGCCATCAACCCTGTTCACCGCAAGTCCGCGTACCGTGGTGCCACTGAACCTGAACTACGCAGGCCGGTGGGACCATCCAACGTATGCCGGCGACACTCAGTGAATGGCCCCTGCTGACCACTGCCTCCGGCCTACACTGCGGTCGAGTAGTTCACACATGTGGAACTGTGTCTTGGGTAAGATGTGGAGGAGTCCACACCATTGGACATGCCTCATCGCAGGCGGCATCCCCTATCGGCACTGGTGCCACTAACTCTGTGCGCAATGACTCATGGGCACTTTCTGGCTGGACTTTGGTGGCGTCTGAGACCATGGCCTGGGGGTTGTCTGCATCATCATCTGGCTGGACCGGCCTTGGTGTCAGACATGTGTCTGTTCCATTCACCTCCACCATAGTGACTGTTTCAGCATGGTTCTGCCCTCTGCATCATGCCCTGGGGGTACACCTTCCACTGTTCACCGAGTCACTCCGCGACAACCCCCTTTGTCATCTACGGAAACCTGCTCTGCTCTCGTGGCCCTTCCCCAGTGCACAGCAAGTGAGCGGCACGTGGCGGTAGGCCCGTGCAGGACGCTGTGCATCCGGGGCCACTAACTCTGTGCAGCACAAGTAATGGGGCCTTTATGGTTGAATGGGTGTGTCCTTAACGATGTACACTGTTGTCGTTTTTTGACTGCACCATGCACTCCATGATGGCTGGTGTGCACACACCCCCACACACATCCAACACAGGTATCACTCGACATGTGAGCCTGCTAATAAAAGTGGCCGGGCGCACGTGCCCGTAGCCATTCCCACCATCTAAGCAAGTGTGTCTGTGTGGTCATTATGTCAGCATGATGTGCCCGAGCCCTGCAACATCACAGTGTGCTGTCTTCAGCGGACGGTAGCATGTCACCTCAGCAGTGGCTGAGACCTTGGACATGTATCTTCGCCCGACCAGGAGGGCGGGCATGCACGTACGGGGAAATGTAGGAGTGCAAGACCGCTCGGGGTCTTGGCACATGCATGCCAAGTGTTATGTGTATCAGTCCTGCGAATGCATAAGTCAGTTGCCTAGCCTCTATCGCAGCGCGATCACAGCCAGCCATGGACTGTACACCTGTGCCCGCCCTGTCCAGACCATTGGCCTACACTCACGTGGCCACACACTCTCAAAGGCCAGCTTTACGGTGTTGTTGGCATGCCGCTGGACATGCGCGGACAGGCATTACAATGGTGTGCCGTAGGAGTGCACGTGGTACAACAGCGCAGCGCACACAAGTGTGGGGGCTCGTGGGAGGGAGGAGCAGCTGTGAGGCAACGTAACACACAGTGAGGCCTCTCATGTGCCACGTGCTGGGCATATCATCCATGATTCCCTGGGTCGCAGACATCCCACCACACCCACGAAAGGCCTCTGTACATCTCCTGTATGCATGCAGATGGTGAAGTTACTGTAGGGATGAAAGGTCCTTTGTCTAAACTATCAGGCGGTAGCACATCTGCAGCTCCGAGCTGGAACTTGCATGTGGCCAGCACCCCCTGACAGATACAATAGCATTTGCTAGCGACTCCCACACTACGCACTGCCTGACGTGAGACCAACGTGTACGCATCCCACACGCAGGAGTCCTTGGTCGTAGTTAGCATGCATGATATGGCCTTCACACGTACTCCCACCCCACCCCAGGTCTGCAGTCGTTGCACACAGATACTGCTCATTGCTCCAAGCTGTGTCATTTCATCCACAGGACTGGCGCAGGGCAAGCCAGTGCCGCTTCAAGCAGAGCCACTGACGCAATGGCAGACCATCCCGGACACATGCTCATCTCCAGTCACGTGGACCTGTACCGTGCACGTCAGCTGCATGTCCTGGGGGCACTGCCATTGGCAGTGCTGCGGATCAGTTACCGGCTGGGCTTCCGCCTTGCGAACGTCACCTGCGTGCAGCCTGTGTTGCATTGTCGCTGGTGCATATCGAGTGGACCATGGATGTCTGCCTCTCCAACGTGACGGTAGCTGACCTGGATTTCGACATGTGGGTGCGCCCCCTGTTGGCCCACGACCAGGAGTGTCGCAGTGATGCCCGTTTATGGCATGCCTGGATGTTTGGCATGCATTCTGGCAACTGGACCTGGGAGATTGCACGAGTCGTCGTGTGCAGTGACCCCATTGAGCCGCTCCCCGATTGGGCTTTGGTGCAAATTGGGGCCAGGGGTTGGAGTCAGCACATCTGTCTGGGACAGCTGATGGATTACATCGCCGACATGTTAGATGTGGGGGACAACGATCTCTCATTGGAAATGTTGGCCTATGCTGCTGCTACTCGCGTTCGTGGACGAGTGACACGGTACCTGCAGCCACAACTGGATGTGACCCATTGCACGTGTCCCGACGCCTGGTTGCATGTTGAGGATCTAGTCACATGTCCCAAGACGACAGTGGACATGGCTGCATTGGCCTGGACTCCTGATCCATGCGCGGACAACCAACGCGGGTTGGCACTGACTTGTGTTGGTGATGGACTCCCCCGAGGTGGACATGGGCGCTTTCCAACATTCCTCATCCAGACATGCTGCTGCATTGTTCTGCATGTCATGGCACTTCTCTTGGCCGTACTGACACGCACTTGTTAATTAAGTTTCCGCACTTTCACTTGTCTCCAACTGTGTTGAGTCTTGATTTGTAGGCCAATATGTGTGTCACGGCCTATCTGGATCCCTGCCATACGTGCATTGCTACCCCATCAGGGCTGTGGGTTGGTACTTGTGCAGTATCATGTCCCTGTTTCGTGCTTTGCCAGATGCGTATGGCCATTTCCCGGCCACAAGTGGGTGCACTTGTGTCCTGTGTTCGGTTGTACAAATGTTGCTGTTGGTACCACATTGTGTTAGATGTTGGGGTGCCCTGCTTCCTATGTGTGTGTGCTGCATTGTGGTTGTTGGCGTGTTTCTGCTTGTTTGTGCGTTTCGCATCATTCCAGCTGTTCTGGTTTTCTTCCATTGTCCTCCTCCGCTCTCAGGCTGCATTCACCTTGTCCACGATGGCCTGCCATGTACAATGTTTTGTTGCCAATGGGACTTGTGGGGTTGTGTACTGGCTCCGGTTGCCTCCATTGTGCTTCGCTGTTGGTTTCTGTTTGGTTTGTCTTTCTTTTTCAGGCTTTTGTTGTGCTTATTCCCGCCTGCCGTGTGTGTGTCGCGGGCCTGGCGCTGCTTATCGCTGCTTTCCTCATCGCGAATGGGCTCATCGCATGTTTTTTGGTGTTGAGGTTTGTGTTTTTATCTCCGTCGAGGTGGTTGTATCGCGGACATTGGCCGCGTTTTCGGCAGACTATCACATGGTACCGCCGTGTTGTGAATTCCACGTTAACACGGGGTTATTTTCCCGCGATAGGCCGCAATGTGTAAAGTTGCGTTAACATTTTTTGGAGATGTTTAGCGCACCTTCTTGTGAATATCCCCCAATGCCTTTTATTTATGTGTTAATTATCAAAACAGATAAATAAAAGGCATTGTCATTTACAATGCCAATTGCTTAAACTCTCGCAAATGCGAGACCTATTGCATTGAAAATGCTTGTTATATATTGTTGCACCAATGGGGCTTCATGGGTGCGACAGCGAATCCTAGAACGGTGTTGTAAGATTCATGACTTCATCAGTTGGATGGTTTGACTAATGTACATTTTATCACATGGGCAGGTTATGCACTATATGTCATTTTTCGTGTTGCAATTGGGAAATGCTGATTATCGGATGTTGATCCAATTCAGTGTTAAACTTTTCGAATCTGAAGTAAACCCACAAGCCATGCATTGTTGGTATCTAAAGTGGCCAGTGACGGGAGCTAACCCTAGTAAATCAGTAGGGTGTTGTAGGGTGTTGGACTTCTCTCTTGCCGTGTACTAACCAATTTTTTAAGCTCTTTCCTCTTTTGAATGAGACCAAAGGTTTGGCAATGTCAAATTGCACCAATATGCGCCAACTGCAGAGAATGATGTTCTTCACTTTATTAGCCTTGGGATTAAAGGTAAGTACACACGTTAAAGGACATGTGTCGTTCTTTTGTTTAGGTGTTAACAAGGACTAACGCAGGATGTACCAAGCTATTCATGGCATTTTTTACAAGCTTTTTAGGGTAGCCTCTGGATAGTAATTTGCTACGTAAACTTGCTGCATTTGTAAAATAATCATCTTTAAGCGTACCATTTCTCCAAATACGGAGAAATTTGGCATACGGCAAAATTTCGTATTGTGATCTTGGATGACTGCTTCCGAATTGTAGCAGGGGGTTGCGGTCAGTGGGTTTTGTGTACAGACCGACCATTAGTTTTCCCTCACTGACTATCACTTTAACGTCCCAAAAATGAAACACGTTTGTCTTGTGTGATTGGAAAACCAAGGGGCATATTAACAAGGCGGCGATATGAAATTATCGCCGCTTTTGCGTCCGTTTTCGGGCGAAAAGCGGCAATAATTTCATCGCCTTATCAGCAAAGACACGCTATCGCGTGTTTTGCTGACTTAGCGCCCGTTCCCAGCACGCCTAACTTTGCATCGCTAATGAGATGCAAAGTAGGCGTGGCTGTGAAACCAAACAGGGATAATATCGCGAAGGCAGCTTCGCGATATTATCAAGGAGGGTTAGCGATTTTTTAAATCGCGTTAAGTATGCCTTAACACAGGAATTTAACGTCTGTTAAATTCCTGACTAAGGCATACTTAACATGGGGGTTGGATTCTGTGGCTAAGACCACAGGCCCTATCATCTAGGATATCGCCGTTTTCCACCATGGGAAGCGGCGATATCCACGCTATCTCTGGAATTTTATCGCCTCGGCGATGCGCGTTGTTGATAACGCGCTAACCGGGCGATAAATTACAGAGATAGCCGGCGATAAATATGCATGCGCTAAGCGCGCTTTGCGATATTTATCGCCGGGCCTTGTTAATATGCCCCCAAGATCTTCAGCATGATTGTTTAACCAACAGTGACATTCATATAGAGACTCAAGTGTGCCATCCCATATCATAAACACATCGTGGATGTATGCATACCAGCAAGACATTGACTGAATACAGGGGTTGCTTGCCTCAAAAATCCATTTGTCCTTAAAAAAGGACATGAACAGGTGCGCCAACTCTGGGGTGAAGCTACACCCCTTGGCAACATTTTTTATTTGTAGGGAAAGCTCCTCTTTAAAAGTGAAAAAGTTATTTTTCAGACTTTAATACTTTATACTTTAATTAGACTTTATTCGGATGAAACAATAATCCATAAAAGCATACAAACCAAACAAACATTACTTCTATAAGGTGCAATGAATAAAAGAGATAAAATGCAATTCGTCCCTAAACAGCAAAAAGCACCGTCTTTACAATAAAGTCATGATTAACCATTAAATAGCTTGACTATAAAATACATGACAATATAAAACATAGATCGTAAAAGACTTTCTAAAATCAGATAAAAATTGTCCAAGACACAATACCAATATCCCCAGGCACTCCACCAACTCAATATTATAATAACTCTTAGTGGGCACTACTGCCATACAAAAGAACCCATTGGTAGGATACACAAAGTTAAAAAAACTAATATTCAGCCTAACTTTATCTCCAATTACAAATTAAAAATGGCCAGGGCATCTCAGCACTCAGAGGGGCAAAAGTTTTCTTCTCAGTCTCAACACTCCTGACAAAAAACAGGCCACACTAAAATAAACTACAGGGGCAACAGGGAATTGCAACATCTGCCAGTAAATCAGGGTGGGTTTGACCTGTAAAAACTTTTTGCCTCTGAGTAATGGTAAAATATAGTGCTGCCACAGGGTGCTATAGTAATCACAAAAAAATATAAAACGGGTTGTGTCTTGCATTGAAAAATTGACACACAAAAACAGCCCTTGACTTTCCACATTATGGTGGCCCCTGGGCTCTGCTAAAAGCCAATGCAAAAGATTTCATCTAAAACGTGTTAATGAAAAACGATGATGGGGTGAGGACACCACCCGCAGATGGGGCTCCATACTTCTGTCTTCAAAGGGGTATACGCCCTCACAGTACATTTGTGAAGTTCCCTTTCTTCTCTTTCAAGTTTTATTTTTGCCATGATATGATTTTAATCCAGGGCAAATCTTTTTTCTTGATTTGTTCAGAAGCCCCAAAAAGGACTGCACAACCCAAATTTTCCAAGGAGACTTTGATATAATGCAACCACGGAATGGTGAGGCCTTTAACCATGGAAAGACAATATTTCATGATTCTCTGGTTCAGCTCCAAGTCAGGACTTGACCAGAATTTGAACCACTTCACTACTGGGGAAAGGGCGAGCTTATCCGAAATAAAATCCAAACCCACTTCTTCACACAGAATAAAATTAGATGCTGATTGTGGGATAGATAGCTAACTCCTAAAAAAAACAATTCCACTAACTGTATCTCGCCATAGTCCTTATAGCCCCATAAATCACTTCCATAACTTGCAATTGACAGGCCTTTGGCTTAATAAATTTTCACCAAGGCCTCATCCGGTCTCGCCCCCAGTCTACTCGCAAAGTCAAATACAGAGGCCACTGATCTAGACATCAAATTTAGCTTGGGCAGCCCATGTTCCTCGCTCGTCAAAAATGACCCCTATGTATGGGAAAGTTGGCACTCTGGTTCACTCCTGTTCCCCTCCAAAGATTTTCCTGTGAAGCTTGTTCAGCTGTCCAATCACCATAGTATGGGATTTGGAGTAATTGATATCCATGTCAAGCGACATCATGAACTCAGTGAAAGAGTTCAAGAGTCTCTGGAGGCCCACCCTGGTTCTAGCTAATAAAACAGCATCACCTGCATATATTAGTGCTGGGATTTGCAATGACTCCGCCCAAGGTATGTCCTTGGTGGCACCACAAGGAGTCGTGCTCAAATTGTTAATATACAGAATTAACAATAGTGAGGCCAGAATACAGCCCTGCCTTACCCCTTTATGTATTTTTATTGGTGCTGTCAATGACCCATCAAGATTAAATCTAACTGAAGCAGTTAGATCCAGATGAAGCTCATGTACAAAACTCACCAAGCTCCTTTCAATGCTTATATTGATTAGCATCACCCATAATTTTGCTCTGTTAGCTCAATAAAAGGCCTATGATAGGTCCAAGAAGGCATAGTACATCCAACTTCTTTTGGCCACTCTATACTTTCCAATTATCAAGTGCAAATTTAAGCACTGATCAATTGTCCCTTTCCTCTGTCTAAATCCTTACTGGAAAGGAGAAATGAAATTTGTTTGTTCTGCCCAATCAGCTAACCTTGCCAGAATCATCTGTCACAAGATCTTAACGCAGGAATCAGGGAAATTGGCCTGTAACTTCTCACCTATCTCCCTTCTTAAATACCGGTATAATGACCAATCTTCTCCAAGATGTAGGTGCCCACGATCTCGAAGCTGCATTAAATACCTGTGTTAAGATTTTAACCCAGGCTGCCTTCTCATTGTTAAATAAATGGGCCGGAACCCAGTCAGGCCGGGAGCCTTGTTCTTAGACATAGAGGCAATGGCGGCCTCAGTCTGGAAGTACCTACTAACTCAGTATGAGCTACAACTCCTAATCTTTTCATAAATCCCTGTAAAATATTTTACCAAAGATTTCTCCGTAATAGTACAATCTATAACTCTGTTAGTCTCTCCTGTAAGAAATGGGCGATTAATGATTTCCCAGAATAGAGCACTATTACTTAGGGTGAAGGGATTAACATGGCCCTCCCAAGCTTTCTCCCTGATCTCTTTCTTGCGCTCTGTTTTGGCTAGCTTAGAGTCCTTCCGTCTCTATGCTACCTCTAAACTATCTCTGAGTGTTTTCTTTAATCCCAGTTTACGGTTATGGAGGGACTTGGAGCAGTTAGAATCAAACCATCTCTCCCCTGTATAATGTCCACGGCTATTGGTGGAACAAAGATTGTCCTTAATTTGCAGACAAATTCTCCCATATGCATCCAAGAATGCCTCATCATTTCCTGCTTCACTCAGGCACAATTGAAAATCAGAATTACATATATCATAAAAAGAATTAAAAAACAATGAATGTGGAACCTTGCCCCATTTTAGTCGTCGCCCCAGTTCCTGAGAAGTAATCTCTGTGTTAGTAGGTCCTGAGTTTAGCATCTTGGCCTTTGGGTTCCCACAAACCAAGGAGAAGATTAGAGGGTAATGGTCACTAAATTCAGATCACTGCAACGCAAAGCTTTGCACATACTGAACTAGCAAGACCGAGGCCAACACAAAGTGAATAATCATGTAGGCCTCTCTACCCAAATAAGTGGGGACAGTTTGCTCCTTCCAGTCCTCTCCAATATCAACCAAATGAAATCTGCCAGCAAATTAATCTAGCCCACTACCCTCCATGGAGTGTTCATAAGGCCTACCTTGTTTAAAACCTCCCTCAGATGTGGCTTCAGCATTGCAGCAACCCAAGAGGCATGGAGGAATATTGAAGTCACCCATTAGGACTACTAAATGGGGAGCTTTAAATTTGCCCTCAATGGACTGCAAAATGGATCGTATAGAGATGTTCCATGGGGGTTAGCCGATCAAACGAATTATAAAAATTCAGCAGATAAATACTTGGAGACCCCACAAAATCTAGTAAATTTTCTGTAACAGAGGTAATCTGCATAGGTGTGCATCCGATCCCCAGAGAAATGAATGTGAGCAGGCCTCCTTTTGCTTTCTCTGCCAGGAGGGTTTGCCCAGACCGGCAAAAAGAAGGAGATATAACCATCTAGATAAAAATGATGTTCAGTTTCCCAGATTTCTTGAAAACCCACTATATCAAATTCTCTATTTTTTTCTAACCAGGTGACATTATCCGTTTGCTACTTATCCCTGCAATATTCCAGCAACAAATATTAGGATGAGGAGGAGGCTTATCCTGAACCATATCAGAGGGCAGGGCTGAGCTCTGTTTGTGGTGACTCATTTCTACCCTGAGTCAGTCGTTACCCTCCATGTCTCCAAACAACTGAAATCTATTCCTCAGCTCTAAAGGTGCCACTTGACCTATATAATGGGGGACTGGTCTGCCCATGTTTTTAGGGAATGTATTCCTACACCCAGTTATCTTATGCTCCAAAATTGTAAATAGAAAAAAAACGTAGTGGAACCACTTGCATACCCAAGCCAGACCCTCCCTTCACAGAGTTGCCAAAAATCAATTGTCTAACAATATCCTTCTGTTTAAAATTTAACACAATACAATCCCCTTCAAACAGTTTCTGGCCGGGACACAGCCAGGTCACTCGCCAAGCCATGATGGTGTTTCCACTGTCACATCCAGGCAAATCCCCCTTAGATAAGCACCAGTGTGAGGCTTTACGTATAAGTTCACTCAAAGTCTCCTCTACCCCTGCGTACAGTCTTGGAGCATTCACCAAAATGCCCACAGAAGAGGTAGCATCTGGAGGGAGCTGGCGTCGATGGGCTGGTACTCTGCTGCCTGTGAGAAAACGATGTTGGGATCCTGGCCCCATACCTTCTGGACTAAACACATTGAGGCTGCTGCAACTGCGGTGTTGCGGCGGTCTTGAGGCCGCAAAATGCTTGGCGGGCCGCCTTGGCCCCGTCAAGCATATTACGAGTTTCCTCACCACCACACTTTTCATGGTGGTGCGACCGCCATGAAAAGTGTGGTAGTGAGGAAACAAAGGGGGTCCTACAGGGAGCCCTTGTGCTTCTGCACCATGGGGTGCATGCAGAGGGGTACATGTTGTGCCCCCCTGTCTGCATGCACCCCCAGTTCCTGCAGGGCATGGACTTGGCAGTCCATGCCCTGCAGGAACTGCCTTTGATGCTCCCATTGTGGTGCCTTTTCCATGGGACCACCAAAGAACTGCCTGCCAGATGGTTTTTTATGGCTTTGGCAGTCTCTGAGCGGGGTGGCGGCCTCGCTCCGAGAGGGCCAAAATCATAATAAGGCCCTTAGTGTCCAACATCTTCCTCAATATGGTTAGATTGGAGTGGCACTAGTAAATGTCACCCCTTTAGTGTCCAATACCTTCCCCAAATTGGTTTAGATTGGAATGGGAATAGTAAACATCACCCCTTTAGTGTCCAAGACCTTCCTCAAAATAGTTTAGATTGGAGTGGAAATAGGAAATGTCACCCCTTTAGTGTCCAACACTTTCCTCAAATTGGTTTACATTGGAGTGGGAATAGTAAAACTCATCCCTTTAGTGTCCAACTTCTTCCCCAAATTGTTTAGATTTGAGTGGGGCAGTAAATGCCACCCTTTTAGTGTCCGCCACCTTCCCCAAATTGGTTTAGATTGGAGTGGGAATAGAAAATGCCACCCCTTTAGTGTCCAAGGCCTTCCTCAAAGTGTTTTAGATTGGAGTGGGAACAGTAAATGTCACCCCTTTAGTGTCCAACACCTTCCTCAAATTGGTTTGGATTGGAGTGGAAATAGTAAATGTCACCCCTTTAGTGTCCAACACGGTCCCCAAATTAGTTTAGATTGGAGTGGGAATAGTAAATGTTACCCCTTTAGTGTCCAGCACCTTCTCCAAATTGATTTAGATTGGAGTGGGAATAGTAAAATCATCCCTTTAGCGTCCAACACCTTCCCAAATTGGTTTAGATTGGAGTGGGAACAGTAAATGCCATCCCTTTAGTGACCAACACATCCCCCCAATATCGTTATATTGGAGTGCAAATGATAATGTCACCCCTTTGGTGTCCACCACCTTCCCCAAATTTTGTAAAATAAAGAAGGTACACATTTTTCTATTTTTATTTGTTTCCAATTTTTAATTATTCTATAGTTTAACATTTTGAATCATATATACTTAAAGCAACAATAAAGAAATATATCAAGTTAGGGAAATAATATATTTGTACAGTAAATCATATTTGTACACATTTTTGTATGTTGTACATTTTAACAAATGTGAACATTTCATAACTTTTTATATATATTTTTTAAACTATTTTAACATAGGTTTTAATAGTGTATAATAAATAATTGTACATATTTTATACTAGTATTTAACAGTGGTGGCTGGTGAACTTTGAAAGTGGTGGATGTGAGTTGAAATCCTCAATTTGCCTGTATGAGTGTAGTAGTGAGCAAGAACAACAGTCCCAACTGCAATTTTGGAAGGGGGTTCCCCACAGAGAATTTTTTTTTTAAATGTGGTAAAATGGTGCATTTTCCAGCACAATTTTCCTAATACATTGACCAAAAAGTGCTGGAGCTAACGGTAGCATATTGAAGCTTAGCTATTGTTGTGGGGCTTATCATGTAGAAGTGTATGATGTCATATGTTCATAGAGTGTTGTCTTTGATTGTGCATTTCTGGTCTGAAAGTTAAAAATTACTCTTCTGCTCTAGTCTATGCCAGGCTGCGGATCTGTTGGGTGTTAAAATGCGGAATACTAAAAACCAAGCCTACTTGCAGTGCCATATTGACTTAAGAACAGTGGTGACAAGTTTCTGCCTCCTATGTTAGTTCAGTGGACTTTGGGGGAAGGACTACACGCCCCAGTGACATTTGCGGCAGCCGCCACCTGCGCCAGCACTTCTGCGCCCCAGAGGCGCATATTTAAACTACCTGGGGCGCCTGCTGCGTGGGACTCCTGTGTGCGAGAGGAGGTGGGGGCAGGACTACACGCCCCAGTGACATTTACAGCAGTCACCGCCAACGCCAGCACTTCCGCGCCTGGAGGCGCATATTTAAACTGCATGGGGGTCCCGCCGCGTGGGACACCTGTATGCGACGGGAGCTGGGGGCAGGACTACATGCCCCAGTGACATTTGAGGCAGCCACCGCCTACGCCAGCACTTCCGCACCCGGAGGCGTGCATTTAAACTGCCTGGGGCTCCTGCTGCCCGGGACGCCCGTATCCGAGAGGAGGTGGGGGCAGGACTACACGTCCCAGTGACATTTGCGGCAGCCACTGCCTACGCCAGCATTGTCGCACCCGGAGGCGCGTATTTAAACTACCTGGGGCTCCCGCTGCATGGGACGCCCGTATCTGAGAGGAGGTGGGGGCAGGACTACATGCCCCAGTGACATTTGCGGCAGCCGCCGCCTACGCCAGCACTTCTGCGCCTGGTGGCATGTATTTAAACTGCTTGGGGCTCCCGCTGCACAGGACATCCCGGGTGCGTGCCCAGGCGAAGACCGGGCCAAGAGCGGGCCCGCCTGTGCCCATCAGCGGCCATAGGAGGCTGGGCTGGGCCTACTCTCTTGCTTCTTTTGGCAAGCTATTGTTTCTTCAACTTGGAAGGGCTGGACTGGTATTAGTCGCTAAGCCGGCAACAGGACCTAGAAGAAGATCCTGCAGTGAGTAACCATTTATTTAGCACTGCAAAGTCCTGTGGTCCCTGCGGTGTGCCTCTGTACTCCTTCTGTACTCCCTCAGGTTACTAGCATTTTGGCAAAATGGGGAAAAGGAAAGCTGTGCATGCTACAACACCTACTGGCTCAAAGAGATCCACCATTGACTCTTTCTTAGCGAAAGCAGTGGTGGCCATTTCAAAAGAAATTAACCGGGCAGAGAGGAGGCTTTCTGTTGGACCAGTAGAATCTGGAGACTCATCACAATTATTGTCTAGGGAAGTCCTACATCTGGCTGGTCTGCCCTTGCCCGTGCAGGAGCCCAATATAGGGGATGCGCGGATAGACCCAGATGGCCTCAGTTCGAATATTTCCCTTTCTGGTCCCAATAACAGTATGGTTACTCTAGTTTCACCTGCGGGCAAGGACTTGCTGATGCCTCCAACCCCTAAGTGGAAACGCAAGACCACAAAATGTGAAGAAAAGCATACTACCCGGAAGGGGCCAGGGATTGATCACATAAGATGCTCTTTGAAGGACATTGAGGAGTTTGGGGCTCTTTTAACACAAAAAACCATAGACACACTGACTGATTTAATGACCCCACTCAGGAATAAAATTGTGAAACTTATGACAGATTCTAGAAAAATACCCTATAAAGTCGAGAGTGTTCTGTCCACTACTAATAAAGTTTCCAAACCCCCGACCCTTCAGGCCCAAGCCATATGCACCAAGCTGCCCCTCCCAGAGCACTTGAGTAGAGGACAGTCTCATACCTATAATGCCATGATAGTGGGTGCTACTAGACTGAATATCCCCCCCCAGCCCACCGTTTCCAAAGCCGGTCCTAAGCAGCAAGTTTTTACTACCCAGCATCCCTCGCCATGTACCCCCGGTGTAGCGAGGGAATTACAAGTGTCTGTTAATACCCCTCTTTTACCCATCATTAATCTCCCCCTTGATTGCTGTCTCTAAACCTTGGTTTTAGCAGGAGTTCCAGGGCTCGACTCTCTGAATCAGGAAACCATGGGCTAACTAATTAACGAAGTCTCCCGTTGGCTAGGCTGACACACCAGATATAACGTGACAGATCATAGGCACATCTTGATGGCTAGGAGGATTTCCTGGATAGGGTACTCCAGGAAGTGCTTAGAGGGAGATTGTGTGATCATTATTTTTAGATATCCAGAACTGGCACGTAACTTCTTGAGGCACTCATCCCAGTCCTATCTCCCCCAATCTGGTATTAAACCATTACCGCTGGGCTTCTTCTATAACCCCCCCATAACATCGTAACTAGGGGTTAGCTCGTAGTGGGGAAGATTGTGCCCAGGGTGGGTTTTATGCCTTGTCTAACTGCTACCCCCCCTTTGGCAGACCTTAATGATCTGGACTGACCCAGAGAGGATGATATTAGATGCCCATCTATAGACCCCTCCCTAGGGTCCTCCTTACAGGTTACGGTGGAAAACAAGGTCCTCACTTAAATGCAGATCACTTCACTAGTAGGCTTCCCACCCAATTGGCCATAGCCCAATCTGTAGGTCTTTTAACCCCTCTTTTAAGCCAAGCCTCGTCTCATGGAACGTGGTTGGGCTATCTGCAAAGTTTGCAGATGTAGGGTGGATCTTGTTCATTTTATTTTTTAATATTATTCGCCTTCAGGAAACATGGGAGGTTGAGAATAAATTCTTTCTCGAGGGTTTTGAGACTTTCTTCCTCCCGGCGGTGGGCTCCACAGCAGGCAGAGCGAATGGAGGTCTAATCATTTTTGTAGCCCTTGATCACTGTGGGCCCGTGAAGTCATAGAAGTGGTACTCCAATGTGCTCCAGGGCCTCAAATTAGTCGTGTGAAGATCGCTCCATCTGACATTAGTTAATTTTTATAATGCTAAAAAGAGAAAGTATGGGCCTTCAAATCTCCCAGCCCTGAGAGGGGCCCTAGACTCATTATGGGGAGAGGTCCTCTCTCAAGACAATCTAATCGTAGCCTGAGATTTTAATTGCCACCTTTGCCCTGACTCACTACACACCAGCATAGCTTACAAATATCTACGATCAGGGAGGGATTGCATATGGAGCACTCCCCAGAAGGGCTTGAGCTGAATAGTCTTTGACACTTTTATAATCTAGTATTTACCCTAGATAAGATGCTGGACCCATCCAAATCTTATATCTCCCCCAACCTATAAAGGTAGGGGTAATGCTACGGTCATCAATTATATCTTTGGTTCTGCCTCGCTGGGAGGGTCCCCACTCTGTTTCAAGATCCTACATAGCCCATATAGTGATCACAACCCCCTGACTCTAGAGCTCAAAGGGATGGGTAATCAGCAGGTGCATTTTAGTACACCTGCAGGCCTACTATCCTTAACCGATCAGGGGAGAAGCCTACGCTGGTCGCAGGTAGACCCTAAGGCTTTTAATTACTCTTTTTTTTAAACTCGATAGCAGGAGATCCAAACCTGTCTAGATCCATCAGCATCTGGTGAGGAGATTATTAAGTTATTATTTCCATCACCCAGTCAACTGCTAGTTTGCTAACAGTTCCTGTAGTTCACTCCATCTCTCATCATCCAAAATGGTTCGATGTTAACTGCTCTCTGTCCCTCCGCCTCCTGAAGAGGGATCTGAAACAGATCCCCTGAGACAGAGTATGGGTGACCAATTGCCGCAGCAACTATAAGGGGGCCCTTAAGGAATGGAAGCGAATGTTACAAAGGCAGGCATGGGATGAGATAATCCAAGCAAGCGAGCAGCAGGATAGTACTCTCTATTGGCAAGTCAGAGCAGAATTTCATGATGCAGAATGGCAGATGTGTAGTGTCACAGAGTAGGCAACTAGCGTGCAACTAGCGTTATTTTAAAACTTTGTTTCCCTCGCTCCTTTTAAATCTCTGTTATCCTCGCACTTCATATGTACAGCATTTGCATTAGCTGAAATCTTATTCCAAAACTTTGCTGATATCTTATATGTTTTTAACTCACGTTCTTCGTTTGTTGTTCACTGCCACTGTTTCCCTCCATCCTCTTCCCCTTGAGCAGTCCCTGTTCCACCACAGCTTGTGCCGCTTGAGGGGAGGGACTTGCTCAGGAGGTTCCACCCTTGGTTACTGGAAGTGAATTCCCTGCCGACTGGCAGGTTAGCGCTCCAGTCACCGTTTCCGTACCCTTTCACCTGCCCTGCCTACTTAAGGCAGGAAAAAGAGCAGACATGCAGTGGCGTGCTGCGGCGCTCCGAAGGCATGCCAAAGGCAAGCCCGTCTGCACCTGACCTCCGCCAGCCGCCAGGACCCCTGTTCTTTTCCTTTTTTGTCCTCCCCCCTCATCACTTCAAGCTACTTTTAGCGGGCTGCCCACCCATTCTAAATGGCAGTCCAATGCTACTCAAGGGAAGAGCTTAATCGGATAAATACCCAAATTAGGGTCAACCCTTTAAAATAGTCTTTGGATACTTTTTTACCTGTACTCTCTTCCAAAGCAGTCTCGGGAAACACTCAATTTGAATCCATCCATCATTCTTTACCTCAGGCCACAAGCAGAGCAGGAGGGAACTCTGCCGAGCAACTTAAACAACTAGCAGGGCTCTACCTCAATGCAAGTTCAATTCCTAAACTAGCTCTTGAGATATGGAGTTTGCTGGACTCAGAGGCCAGATATATGTTTTATTATGGAAACCTGGATTCATGAGTCTGCACTCCCCAACGTGGCAACAGCTTTCCCCCAGCATATCAACTCAATAGACTTGACAGGAATATCAAGAGAGGAGGTGGCCTTGCCATAGCTTTTAGGGCCGGAGTGAAGATTAGCATCCTGGAAACTGTTGTCACCGAATGAGTTGAACTCTGTATTTTCAGAATTGAAAACTTAACCAAGGGAACCTGGAGAGGTTCCCTGGTTTATAGACCCCCTGGCCCTAAAACCAATTTTAGCAATCATTTGATTGAGGCTATCGCTCCCCACGTACTAGCAGCTGAGAACTTTTTCCTCATTGGTGACTTCAATTATCATGCTGAGCTTCTCTCAGACTCGAACACAAAGCCAACTGATCTCCAATCTAAACACTGTGGGTTTAACACAATTGGTGAAGGGACCCACCCACTCTGCAGGCCATACTCTTGATCTCCTGTTCACCAACACTTCCAGTATTAAGGTGGAACCTCCCATCCCCTTGATCTGGATGGACCATAGCCTAGTAAAATTCTCCCTCCAAACAGGCACTACTAACCACACCCCTACTAGTGAACAAAAATGGAGTAGGCCATGGAGGAAAGTTAGTTTAGCCACCTTCTCTCCCTACTTCAGCCCCTCACTCCTAGCCAGCACAGACAACTTAGATCACGCAGTGGAGAACCTCGAAACAGCTATCCCTCAAGCCCTTGACATCACCGTGCCCCTGTCCAGAATTGAGCACAAGTCCAAAATGTCACCTTGGTTTACGGAAGCCCTAAAAACTGAAAAATTAATCAATAGGAACGCCGAACGCAAAAGGAGGAAGACCAAAAGCACTGAGAACAGACATGCGTACAATCTCACTCACAGAAGTTACCTAGACAATATAAAGCTAGCCAAAAAGACATATATTAACAACCGAATTAACATGGCTGCTAACTCAAACAAGGAGTTGTACAAAATACTTAAATAATTTGCCAATCCTCCTTCCTGTCAGTCAGTAAACCCCTCCTCACAAGGCTGGGTTGACACGCTGTCCACTTTCTTTGAGGAAAAAATCAACATCATTCACAGCTCTTTTTCCAATTCCAGTGTTGAAACATACAACAATGAACTCGACAGTAATCAGACAGCTGTCATTCCATTTCTTGAAGAGTTTACCGAACTCACCCAAGAAGATGTTAGAACTGCCCTTCTTAAGGTCAAATCAGGCTCTCCGGTCGACCCAGTCTCACCAAACATCCTGTCCTCCATCGCCCCAGTGCTTCTTAAGAGTC
Organism: Calotriton arnoldi; assembly: GCA_963921515.1. NCBI lineage: Eukaryota > Metazoa > Chordata > Amphibia > Caudata > Salamandridae > Calotriton > Calotriton arnoldi. Next base: position 229,940 of record CAWUFW010007885.1, read on the forward strand.
TCACTGAGCTCTTTAACATGTCTCTAAATCAAGCAATAGTCCCCACAAAGTGGAAAGCAAGGGTCAAGCCAATCCTGAAAAAGCCTTCCGCGGACCCCACAGAGCCCTGTAACTATCGCCCTATTTCACTTCTTCCTTATTTAGGAAAGGTTCTTGAGTTCCTGGTCAACAAACAACTCACAAAACATCTTGAGGACCACAAACTGTTGGACCCCTCCCAATCAGGTTTCAGGGCTGCTCACAGCACAGAAACATTGCTGGTTGAAGTAGTCGATAATCTAAGGCTTGCCCAGGAGTACGCGCAGTCAGCCATTCTAGTTTTACTAGCCCTATCGGCTGCTTTTGACACCATCTCCCACAGAATTCTGGAACATTAACTGTAGAAGGTGGGAGTCAGGGGAAAGGCCCTAGCCTGGCTCAAGGACTACCAAACTGACCAAAGCTCAACAGTACAACTAGGTACCTTGGTCTCTCATAGCCAGCTGGTAGACAAGGGAGTCCCCCAGGGATCCATTCTAAGTCCTGTGCTTTTCAACCTCTATGTGACCCCTTTGGCCAAGGTGATCAGATCTTACGTGTTTGATGTTGTATCATACGCTGATGATACACAATTATTGATCACTCCTGGTCTTAATCCTACTGAGACCAGACTCAGATTTAAACATTGCATGACCCACATTAACACCTGGATGCATACTAACCACCTTCAACTTAATGCCAACAAGACAGAAATCATCCTCTTCGGGAAAGCACACGAATTTGGGTCCAATGAATGGTGGCCTCTGAGCCTTGGGCCCTGTCCATCTCCAAAACCCATGGTACGTAACCTAGGAGTAAAGATCGACAACAAGCTATCCATGAAAAATCACGTAAACCATATAACGGGCATCTGCTATGGACTCATGCAAAGCTTAAGTAAGATCTTTCAGTGGATTCCAATTGAATCAAGAAAGTGCCCTGTTGGCCTCCATTAATGAAGAATATCTCACTCGACTTCAAGTCTTGCAGAATACTGATGCCAGACTGGTGCTAAATCTTCCCTCACGCTCCCTGTCAGCTCCTAGTCTGAAAGCACTTCACTGGCTTCCCATTAGGAAACAAATTCATTTCAAGGTCATCTGCATGGCACATAAGACCCTTTATGGAAATGGGCCGAGCTACCTTGTCAAAAAACTAAGATGGTACTCACCTAACAGGACTCTCAGGTCTGGAACTAAACGTCTTGTTACTCCTCTCAGGATACGCACTGCAAGAAACTGAGGTAGATCCTTTTCCCATTTAGCCCCTGTCTTTTGGAATGAACTTCCCCTGCAGCTTCGCACAGTCACTGATCATGAGCAGTTTCGGAAGAGACTGAAAACCTGGCTCTTTTGACCACGTGCCCCACATGCATACTTCTCCCTTCCGCTCTATTGATCTTTCACTAACACTTTGAGACCCTCGGGTGAAATGGGCGCTTAATAAAATCTAATGACTTGACTTGACTTGAAATAGACCCTGTTTTTCTGAACCATTAAAACCCACTTTATGTCATCATATCACCCCGGAAGAATGGATCACCCACTTCGAAGAAGTTTATAACTTTGGACAAAGTAGGGGATCTACTAATGAGACAGTTCCTTGCCAGACCGACACCCCTGTTATCTTTTCCTTGGACGAAGTACACCTGAGCAATGACGGATTGACCCTGAATAAGGCCCCAGGACCCGAAGGGGTCCCCCTGGACCTTTTCTGGGACAACATTGATGTATGGGCCCCGGTTTTGACAAGGGTGTTAAACACAGTGGCAAAGAACGGGATACCACCCTCATGGTCAACTGCCACAATCGTTCCGAATTTTAAGAAGGGGGACAAGGATAATCCCCATTGTTATCGCCCCATTTTCCTTATTGATTCTACAGTCAAAGTTCTGGGTCGGGTCTTATTGAATAGGTTCTCCGATTGGGCAGATTAGAATAAAATTATTTCTGAGGTGCAGTATGGTTTCCGATTGGGAAAATCAACTATGTCTAAACATCTATCTGTTAGTTTCTAAATATACGGTTGCCCAACCTGGTGCCCTTTTTTGGATTTTATTGACCTCACGTCCACATTCAATCGGGTGATTCCTAAGAAATTATGGACTCTACTTGAATACCTGGGGGTTGAGCCCAGCATTGTAAGCTTATTAATGACCCTCCACGCCCATACTACAGCTGCAGTCAGACACCCACATGGGGCGGGACTTACCAATTATTTCAATTGCACTAGGGGGGTCCGTCAAGGGTGCATTTTAGCCCCTTTTATATTCATGTTATATATTAATGGCTTAGAGTCTGCCCTGACATCTTTACAGACGGACTGCCCTCGAGTGAGCAGGAAAGCAATTCCAGTACTTTTATATGCGGATGACGCTGTGCTGATGGCATGTACACTGATGGGCCTACAGGCCCTAATTAATGGATTTGTTTCCTTTATGAATGGGCTGGACTTGTTGACCAACTTCACAAAATCATACATTTTGGAAATTGGCTCCCGGGCACCCCATTCTAAGTCATTTAAGGCCGGTGCGCAAACTCTAGCCAAGGTCCCTGCCTTCCCTTAGTTGGGAATTTTATTAGATACAAAACTGAACTGGAAACATCTGGTGGGTGGGATATAGGTGACATGAATAAATCCATGGGAGCCATTGCTAACTATGCCCATAGACTAGGCACCTGGTCCCTGGGTGTGATTTTAAAGCTTTATCAGTCCTTTTGCATTTCTAAGGTTTTGTACGGAAGTGAGTTCTGGGGTTATACCGCGACTAATAAACTACAGAATGCACAAAATAAGTTGCCGAAACAAATCTTGAAGGTCCCCAGGGTACCCCCTCGTTTTCCATACACAAAGAATTAGGAGTTAATTATGTAGCTGACCTGGTGGCAGTAAAGCCTTTGATATATTGGGTGAAGTTATGGTCTAACAATGATTCAGAATTCAATCGTTTGATCATTTTAGATTGCCTATCACTAGACCATGCACTCAAAATCCCTTGGTTACTCTACGTTAAAGAGTCTTTTACTGCTCTAGGCAGGCCAGACATTTTTCTTAAACATGACTCAGTGAAGCCCCGGGATCTGATTGCAGTGAAGGAGTTATTTTTTAATATGCAACGGCTTGCCTTGAAAATACTGAGCTTATCAGCGGTGAGAGGGCACATTCTTCTAAATTCAGTACAGGGTATGGAGAATTATCTTTCCATTTTAACAAGTGCTTCTGATAGATTTGTAATAACCTGTTTTAGATTTAATCAGCTCCATCACCTTCTAGCCTCTCCGGCTGGCTTTGTTTTACAGGAGATGAGAGGTCCCTGTGGTTGCGACGATAGGTCTCTACAGGATACCCTACATTTTGTCCTCCTATGTAAATATTTTACTCACCCCAGGAGATTGTATCTTAAGCCTCTTTTAAAAGTGATGCGATTCAGACAAGCCCGAGTTGCCTTAAAGTATTTGCAGCTTTTGCCTAATGATTATACTCTCTTTGCAGTCATGAATTTCCTAAGAGCAGCACTTAGATCCAGAAATTCTAAGGGGCATATTATCAAGGGAAGTATCGCCACTTTAGCGGCACTTTTTGCCGCTAAAGCGGCGATATTTTTATCGCCCTATTAGCAAGCTGTCGCTAACAGCTGTTAGCGACAGCTTTATGGCGAAAGCGGCCGTTTTCTTGCCGCTTTGCATGTCAGCGATAATTATCGCTAATGACATGCAAAGTAGGCGTTCCCAACTAAAAGCGACTGAAAACAGTCGCAAACACCACTTCCCCCTATTAGCAATGCCAGCAAAGCGATAAAATAATTCGCGCTAACCGTGATTATCGCTGGAATCTAACACCTCTTTAAAACTTGACTTAACCATTCTAGTCAATGGGAGGTGGATTGTAAGGTTAAGTCCTCACCTGCTTATTAGCAAGCTTTTCATTAGCGCGTGGAATTTATCGCTGGATTTCGCGCGCTATTGCTGGGTTTCGCCGCTATCGCTGGATTTTCTATCGCCTTGGAGATAAGCGTTGATAATAACGCGTTATCTCCGCGATGTAATCCAGCGACAGCCGGCAATGAAAAAAACAGCGCTAAGTGCGCTTAGCGATAATTATTGCACATCCTTGGTAATATGCCCCTAGATGTGTTGATGGCTGACTGGACTTTGCGTTTTTGCACAATATTTTGAATTAATTTTAGATGTAATGATGATGTATTTTAGTGCTTGCCTTTTTAATGTATCTTTTATTGTTGTGATTACTTCCAAATAAAGATTACTTACTCATTGGACTTTAGCTGACAGCTTATGCAATTTAATATCAGAATACATAGCCCAACCTTGAAAGTATAATAAAAGCATGTCCCTGCTGCTATTGAGTCAGACTGTGCTCAGAATACACTACTGTCCGAGCAGCTGCATGGTAAGATTGTGCCCAGGACGCACTAGGGTCGTCACAGATGTCCGGAGAGATTATGATGGAAACTGATTTATATTTCGAAAGACAAGTCAAGGAGGCAGAAGAGGCAGAGGCAGCAAGAAAGGGAGATACATATGAACAAAGGTGCATAAAGGGACACAGATTGGGACAGAGAGCTACAGTGAGAGACTTATAAAGGTAGATAAGAGATGGAGATAGACTGACAGAGAGATAGATGTGGGCAGATAGGTATGTACATATTTATACACAGGCAGATACAAATAGAGACAGAGATAAATAGATGTAGACAAACCAATATAGATAGAATTAGGTGGATAGATATAGAGAGAGATAGAGACAAATATATGGATATAGATAGGTAGATAGAAAGGAACTAGAGTTAAAGGTCAATTCAGTTCAGAACACAACACAGAGATTCCCTTCTCCTGGGATTCAATTTATAGAGTTTGGATCCAACTGGTTCTGAGACCCAAATGACTTAACAGACACAATCAATCAAACCATGATCTAAATCAAATATAATGAATAAAATAATAATCAAAAAGGGTTTCCAGGTCGCTAAATTATAAGTTTCATAAAAAAGCAATAATATCAAAATAAATTCCAAATTCCAAAAGGGAATGCTGTATAAAAAGAGATTTTTTTATTGTTACTATTTAGCAAAAGCAATATTTCATACATAAAAATATCATGGGCTTCATGTGTTTGACTAATTCACATTATTAAAAACATTTTATTAATTCATAAACATTTGTTAAAACACATTATTAAAAACAAAGTAAAAGAACAAACTGTCGACGCGGCGTTTCGGTGTACAGGTGTTTCGTCACCTTCTTCAGGACAATAGTTCCTTTATAAAAAACAATCTAAACAGACAACATAAAAAACCTTTGTTAGGAACCAAATTTTAATGCAATTTAATCAAAACATTCCCTATCAGTCCAACTTTCTCTCTTCTTCCATGTCTCTCACCACTCTCTCTATTACTGTTTCTCTTGTTCATTACATTTCTCTCTCAAACTCTTCCTCTCTATTTTTACTTATCTTTCTTTGACTTTGTCTCTCCCTGTTTTTCTCTGGCTGTTTCTGTCTCTTTGCCTGTCTCCCTGACACGGGCCTTTCGAACTGCAAATGTTTCTTTTGCTGTATGCTCATAGCAGCCAATTTTCCCAGGTACATAAGTGATGTGCTGCTCCAGTCCTTTTTTTTTTTTAATGAATTCTGGGACTTGTAGTCCTGGTTTTATAATGACATAAATAAGACTAGAAGTTTGCACAATTCGAAGAAAAAACCTGGACAGGAGCAGCACTTTGAAAGGATCAGGACTTTATAGACATAAAGTAAGTCTTTATTAAGCCAGCAGAACAGACGCGGCCATTTCTCCCATAAAACAGTGACAACTTGGTAGCCATTTTTTTAGGAGGGCTACTGAATTCCACATGTCTAGTAGTGTCTTGAGATTTGACTCTAATATAACTACTGCGGCCTAGCCCTCTTCAGTGGCCAGATAACATCACAAGCCGACATATCAGTTACAGTCTTACCCATGAGTGTCCATTGCATAGAAGACACTCTCTAGGACCATTAGTTCATTATCTGTAATTAGACAGCTCTGTATTAGTCTAAGAATCCAAGACCCTCTTCCCCGTCAACCCCGGGAGCTCCCAGCACCATGAATGACAATTTCACTGTTTGCCTTGATATGCAAAGTTAACCACTGCGTCCTGGAGACTCACAAGTTCCTCATTGCCTAACCTAATGGGAAGCGCCTACAATACTCATAACAACCTCAGCACGATGTTCACAGTAAGTGCAGACATTCTAGAAAGAAAAGAAATGTGCAGACTTTCCACCTGTGCAAATCCTCTTTTATTCTCCATATCTGGACAGCTATATTTCCCTCATACAACTGTTTTTTCCTGGGAGTGGATATGGGTCACTGAAACTTCTAAATTCTTCACACAGCCCCCGATTACGACCTGTGAGGCATTGTATGCCTAGATTATGGGCAGCCATAATATTCAGTACCGTTCGGAAATTCTGCATACATTCCTGAAATTACAAGATAAACTCCTCGAAATGGGAAATAACTGTGCGGGCCCGGTATTACTGGGTGGAATTCTGGATGAAATTTCCTTTTCCAGAGGGTTTAACGTAAACACTTAGCACCTGCTACTAGCAGGTGGTCAGTGTCTGCAAGAGTCCTGTGCGAGTTGGGTGAGGAGGAGGGGTTATGAATGGGGAATGAAAGGGGAGAGTGGTGACTCTCAGGGGGAGCATCCCCATGCTCCTCTGGTGCCTTTGCTAAGGGTCAGGTGGGGTCCAGAGAATGGGCCTGGCTGCATTGCAGTCCTTCCCTGTGCCATTTTACCAGCTGGATTTTGTGACTGGTAAAATAGAGTTTGATGTTCCAGCACGAGGAAAATCCGGGTGTAGGAATATCAGACCTGTTAAAATTGTTCAGAGTAAAATGACACCGATATTTTACTCTGCACCAGTCGTAATTGGACCTGAGTATTCAGTCAGTCTAAAGGGAATGACTACTGCAGAGTTGAGAGGGGAACACTCAAGTGGCCCTCTTAAAGTTGTGCTCCTGCAGTGGCAAGAGTAAGGCAACTAATTCTACAGTTGCATGTTCCTCGGAAAAAGTTGTGACCTGAAAGAAACATCCATGCACGATTGGAGTATGGAGCTATATCTCAAACAGACCACTCTAAAGAAGAGATAAAAGGGCTACATAGCACTTTATGGCCTGGCTTGAAAGTGCAGCCAAATATGTGAGAATCACCAGGAAAGGGGTTTTGGCCCTGACCATATGCTGGGAGCCAAGAGATCATATTTTGATTGGGCAGAAGTTGTGTGCTTCCACAAAAAAAGTGCTTGCCCTCTAAGCAGCTGCATGAGCGTGTACGTTCAGAGCCCCCATGACATTGTAATGCTATTAAAGTGTCTTAGATGACTAGTTAATTTATGGTGTTTTTCTCTGGCAGCATCACAGATGGGAGGATGGAAGTCATGAACCTGCATAGATTTTTAGGTTTGGTTTGCTAGTGCAAATGTCATATGACTCTCTTTGGTCAACACAAAAATGCTTTCAGAGTCTTACTGAGAGAGGTGCTTATGCTCCACCCACAGGTTGGTCCCAGTGAGAACAGGGTTTAAAGGGCCAAATGTGTGTGCTTCCACTAAAAAGACTGCATGTATTGCACTATTTGGCTTGTGCAAAATTTATACTTGATGCAGCATGACTGATTTGGATATTGTGGCAAGCCAATGATCATGGTTATAGGCCTGATCTTATGTTAAAGGCACTAGGCCTTATGCATTTATTGTGAAAAGCATATGTTACAGTTGATAGGCATTCAGGTGTGCATTGCTATTACTCTATATTAAACCATTCAGATAGGTATTTTGTTGCATTGAATTTCACGGATTACCGTAGTAGTCACGGGTTGGCCACCCACTCTGACAAGCCCTGGGGGGTTTGTTTTCCTAATGGTCCTGTTGGGAGAGGTTGTAAATGGTATTGAATGCTGTATTTTTCCACATATTAGTAATTTTATGACTGTATGCATGACAGCTGCAAGTTTATGTGCACTTGAATAGGCCGGTGTTGGGTAAAGTGCAAAGCCAATGTTAAAGAGTAAAGGCTTCAGCAGTTCACTGGAAAAAACATGCCAGCTTTAATAGGTTTGATCTGTTTATTGTGAGACATTATGACAAGGACAGTAGGCCTGTCCTACATATTGTGAAAAGCATAGCAGTGTAGACAATAGGCTTTTAAGTATGGATTTTGTATACCCTTGCACTTTTATGACCTACGCCAGATGGTTGACTTGTGGAAAGCTTACGCTCTGTACAATGGGCTTAAGTTGGTTGTAATGACAAGCCAAAGATAAAGGCTATATGCTTGATTGTTTATTAGGAAAAGTTATGCGGGTTTTGGTTACCCCTTTGACAAACCAGGAGTATAGAAGATTTGCACTATGACTTCAATTTATTTCAATGTATTTATTATCATGTCAAGTTAATTAAAACCATTACATGTACATAAAACACGTTAATATGCAAACAAAGAACAAGGATAAAGAAAAAAGGCCCAAAATGATAGTACAATATATCCATTAAAAACCCTTGCAACAGAGTAGATAATCAACTTGGACTTGCACTATGAGAATCCTTGTTAGGCTCTGCTGAGAGATAGTATTTTGCTTTGCCAACTGTAATTATGTATACATTTGCAATTTTATGAGTGCATGCCTGATGGTTGCCTTGTTGTAAAGCTTAAACTCAGTACAGAAAGGCTAAGTTGATTATGGTGATAAGCAATTGATAACAACTACAAGCTTGATTGTGATTAGTGAACCTAAGAAAAAACAATTCTGTTGTTATAGATCTGATCTATTTATTATTAAAAGTTATGATCAACATGTTAGTCTTGACATAGTGCTTGAGAAAAGCATATCTTAAAAAAACAGGTATTTGAGAGTGGACTATTATTCCTCTATAATAAAGCTTACAGGTAGGTATTTTGTTAGACAAAATGTCATATTACCTTTGTAGGGAATGATTTTGGTGTTAGTTACTTCTGCTGACAAACCAGGAGGAGGAGATTTGTACTGTAAGAATTCTTGTTAGAATTCTTTTTAGATTTCTGCGACGATCTTGCAATAAAAAAATCATTAAGTAAATCATACACATATATATATATTACCTACTGGCAGTCGGCAGTAGGTAGTTATAGCTAGGACCTAGTTTCCATAGGAAAAGCATTTTTTGACTTGGCTAGAACTTTGGCGTCGTTTGACCAATCTTCATAAAATTTTCCCCAAAAAAGTGACAAGGTAGGTTCTGTGTGTCATGGAAAGTTTGGGGGTGATCTGTGCAGTGTAAACTGAGAAATTGGGCCGTGAAATAAGGTTGCATGTGTAATGTTAATTTCCATAGGAACATTTAGCCACATCTACAGCAGGAACTGCTGAATGGCATTACACCAAATTTGGCAGGGAGGTAGATGTTGGTTCAAGGAAGTGCCTTTTGTTTATTTGGTGTAAATCTGTCAGTAGTTTTGAGAAATTTAAGTTTAAAGTTATAGTGATATCTCTAGTCGCGGATATTTCACGACGGTTTCACAAGTAATCGCGAATGCACGCGCCAACAGGAATGCTGTGATTCGCTGGATGCAACCCAACAGAAAGTTGCGGCCGCCATTTAATCTATCGGGAATGGTTCTCGGGGTAAAAGTTTCTGTGAAAGCAAACATAAGGGGTCAGGGTGGAGGTGACCCCATCTTTCAGAAAGGTAAGTGTTAGTGACACAAGTAATGTGTCCAGAATTAGATTTATATAATCATGCGCGATATTCGCGATGACACGGTGATCAGCAGCATGGCCCCTCCCATGTACCGTCGCAGGGACGTCGCGATGATTTCGGCGACACCACGAATATTGGTGGAAATATAAAAAAATTAATCAGTGAATCAATAATAAATAATAAACATTGTATTATATTGAGATTCTGATAGAAGATTTTATAGAGTTATTTGGATAGTGATTTATCTAGTGTGGTGGTTAGAATTGATTCTATAGTTATACTTTTTGAATTTGGTGGTGGCTATTGAATTCCTGCTTTTGCTTTCCAATTTCGCACCGTATCGCGTTGATCGCGATTACAGATGTCATAGCGATCTCCGTCCTCACAGCGAAAATGGGAAATAGGGTTTAGAGATGGTTGGTCTAGAAATACACTAGAAAAAGATGAGTTTGAAGATTATAGTAATAAACCTTTAGTGTGTAAAATACTGTAATATGTGTGCATATATGTGGTTTTACTTTATGGAAAAAGCACGATCATCGCGGTTAACAGCGTCATCGCGACTCCCCAAATAACCGCGAAAACAGAAAATAGGTCATAAAGATGGATTTTAAAGAACTTAGTAAAAAAACATGAGTTTAAATTTTTTTTTAAAGAAGCATGTATATAGTAATATGTGTAGCGCAATGTTTACAATGGATTTTTTTAGTTAATATTTTTGGGATGTGCTGGTGGCCGTTGAATGTCTGCGTTTGTTTTGCGATTTTGTGACGTATTTGCTGCGATCATGATGTCGTCGTAAATTTTAAAAATTCGAAGAAAAAAATATTAAACAAGAAAATGAACAACATTTTGGGTTCTTGGGTGTAATATACTTGCTGATCACAGTAAATGCAACAATGTTGTGCCGACTCAAAAAATTCTTTAAATTAAATCCAGTTATTAATGTACATTCTGATAAAAATAGCAAATCAAAAAATGAGTGGTACATAATATAGACAATGTGAAAATCTTAGAGGCTCACTTAAAAAAATGGATGTTACAATTAAGAAATGACATCAAGAAATAACATTTTTAAAAACCTTAGAAATTCACTGAAAAACCAAAGGTTACAGGGACGTTATAATTAGGAAATAGAATTTAAAAAACCTTAGAAATTCACTGAAAAAACAAAGGTTACAGGAACGTTATACTTAGGCTGACATTTCACTCAAACCAAACCCGAGACATTCAGCAGTTATAGGTGCACTGCTTATGACTTCACATATTTCATCACTCATGACATGGTCAGTGACATCACTGATGACATCTCAAATGACATCACTGATGACATCATCCACAGAATCTCTCACACACATACTCACACCCCAATATAACCTTTCACACACCCACTCCAACTTCCATACTATCATTCTCAAAACCACTGAGACACCCATACCAGTACTTACAAACCCACTCACTGATTCATAGGTCTACAGACACATCCACTCAGTTACCCATACAGCCACTCATACACCAACTCACTCACTAATACAGCCACTGATATATTCACTCATACACCCACACAGCCACTCACACACTGTCAGTCACCCATAGAGCTACTCACACAGCTACACACTCACCAATAAAGTCAATCACACAACCATTTGCTCACCTATACAGTTATACACACACCCACTCACCTATTCATACAGATACTAACACTTACTCACTCACTCATACTATCACTTACACAAGCACACACTCACCCATAGAGACACTCTCACAATCACTCCCTCACATATACAGTCGCTCATATACTCCAACACTCACCTATACTGCCTTTCACATATGCAGTTACTCACCCATATACCACTGACACATCCATTCACTCACTGACACAGGCATACACAAACTCAGTCACCCCTACAGCCCCTCACAGACACACTCACTAACCCATACATGGACTGACTCACCCATTCATCCATTCAGGCAGTCACAAAACCCCTCACCTACCCACACAGACATTCATACAGCCATACAGGTACTCAGACAACCAATTAGTAATCCATATAGTCACTCACATCCCCCCACTCACACACCCATTCAGCAATTTACACCCCAACTAACATACTGATACAGACATTCACATAACCAGTCACTCACCTATACATGCACTGAGATACCTAATCACTCACTTTTACAGTCATGAGTCAGTCACGCACCCACTGAATCATCTATACAGGCACTCATACACTCACTCATTCACCAATACACCTTGGGACTGGTATATATATATGGCATTCAGAAACTTTTTAAAAACAGTCATAGTCACTTGATGATGTCAATAGTGATGTCCTCAGTGATTTCATTTGAGATGTCATCAGTGATGTCATCAGTGATGTCGCTGACCATGTCATGAGTAGGGGTGGGCGGAGCTTGCGGAGTTGCACTACGTGGAATTCCGCGGACTTGCATAAAAACTCTGTGGAATTCTGGGGAGTTCCGCTCTGCCCTGGTAAACATCGATAGGTCAGTGTCACTGAAAGGCTTGTGATGGATGGTGATATCTGTGCTGCTTTTTGAGAAGAGGTTGAGATGCAGTAGAGCTAAATGACAATGAGAGTGTATTCCAAAGCAAGGGAAGACAATAAATAATGTTTTACTTTTATCGGCATGTCTAAACATGCGAGCATTACCAGAACTTTCCTTCTTTGCGAGGCATACTTTGCGTACTGAAGAAAAGTATCTCATACTTTGTGTCAAGAAGGTTGTGTGGTCCTGATGTGCCACGTGCTCCAATTTGCCTTGCAACTATGATGTGCTGCCAGGGATTCTGACACTGTCTCTGGGCTTGTGAGTTTCTTGCCCTTTTATATGTTGCTAGATATGAGTTCTGCTTCTTCGAGTGTGCTATACCATCAAATGCTACCAGATTGAATTGCAGCTTCCTGTAGTGCTGTGGGGTATTATACAGTCACACACTGGTAGGTATCCTTTTGCTTGACCTCAAGTTTTTTTGCTTTATGTCTGGCTCATTGGGTGTCCCACATTGCCTCATGTCCTACTCAACTCGGTCCCCCTCCTCAGCTCCCTCTCTCTTTTGATCCAGAACAGAAGGCGTCTTCAGGCTCCACGGCAAGCCACGGACACTCTTTCACCGACAGTCCGTAACTAACACACCCCCAAACGAAGCTACTCCCTTATATCTCGAATCTAGGAGGCACCTGCCGACCATAAGAGGACGGGCCAGACAGAGCCACATGTGAATACCACAACCAATCAGCACTACGGAATCTGTATGGCGCACTAGGATTAGTGGTGGACCTGCTAATGTTCCAATACTTGTTCAATTTACAGAGCGCCAGTACCACCCACTACAAGACGAGTCTCACAGTCTGCTGAGCCGTAGGAGTGGCTGACAAGTGACCCCAAAGTGCTAAAATAACCGCATAATGACATCTGTTAAAAGATCAGCAACGGAGGACAGGCATGAGGCTGGATATACGGAGGGTCCGTGTAAGTAGAGGACGGGTGGTTACAGTAGCAGCAGAGTGCTTTATAGAGAGGACATACAGCATATTAAACGATTTAACCATTAGGGGTGGGCCTGCAATGCTACGCGGGAGGCAGATTTTTCCCTGAACTCCACGTTCCAAAAGAGCACGGAGTAAAAAAACTTTGCAAGCTCTGCCAGCGGAGCAGAGTTTACCACCCACCCTTAGTCACGAGTGATGTAATATGTGAGGTCATTAGCAGTGCATCTTGGGGGCACGAGTTATAGTTAGCTCAGCTAACTATAACTGCTTAATTTCTCTAGTTTTGTACAAGTGAAATGTCAGCCTAAAGATAACGTCCCTGTAACCTTTGTTTTTTTCATTGAATATATATATATATATATATATATATATATATATATATATATATATATATATATATATATATATATATTATCTACTGGCGGTCGCCAGTAGATAGTTATAGTTAGGACCTATTTTCCATAGGCAATCCGCAACATTCTATTTGAAATAACTCTTGCGCCGGTTGACGAATCTTCGCGAAAGCTTCCAACTTGTTGGGGCGCTCCGCTCCGCTCCGCTCCTACCCTGAAAGTCTCGGGTTGATTCGTCAAGCGGGGGACGAGAAAAAAGGGCGGTCCCAAAACGCGTTTTCCCCATTCATTTTTTCATAGGATTCTTTCATCGCAGCTACAGCCCGAACTGCTGAACGGAATTACACCAAATTTGGCAAAGAGGTAGCCCTTGGTTCAGTGTTGTGCCTTTTGCTTAAATGGTGTAAATCCGTTCAGTAGTTCCTGAGAAAATCAAAAGTAAAGTCACATATATATCTATGGCCGAGTAGGGTCCGCGTATCCTGAGCGCACCCTGCGCGCACCTTCCCGATCACGAGCTGCATGCTAATTGGCTGTCAAGTGACTGTCAACACTCCAAATCAGGAAGTGTTGGCAGCCATTTTGTCCCTCGGTTCTACAGAAACAAGTGCGCAAAGCGCAAAAAGGGGGCAGGGTAGAAACACCCTGACCCCCTAGGTCTGCTCAGGGGGTCCCACAAGGACCCAAAAAGGGTATTATGGAGGGGGGCTGCGTGGCCCCCCTCCTGAGGCCTCTATTGTCCCCGGGGACCCCATCCCCCAGGGCCGGCCTTTATTTATTTTTTTTCTTTTCTTTGGGAGGGGGGCCGTGTGGCCCCACTCCTGGGCCACTTCTGGCCCCGGGGACCCCATCCCCGGGGCCTGGCCATTGCTTTTTTTTTCTGTGGGGTCCGCGAGGCCCCCTCCTCAGGTCTATTATGGCCCCGGGGACCCCATCCCCCAGGGCCTGTCTGCCTTTTTTTTTTATTTTTGTTGGGGAGGGGGGCTGCGTGGCCCCCCTCCCGAGCCACTTCTGGCCCCGGGGACCCCATCCCCGGGGCCGGCCCTATCCGTTGGGGACCGTGGTGGGGTCCCCAATCCCTCACGGTCCCGCCGGCTCCCCGCGTCCTGCGGGAGCCGGCATTGCTTTTCCACAAGGGGAGCTGCTATGGAAAAGCAATCTGCTTTGCTTCATTGAAGCGAGAGCAGGGAAACCTGCTCTCGCTTCAATGAAGCAAAGCAGTTTGCAATGACAGGGCGGGAGCCGCGAGGCTCCTACCGTGTCCTTGCAAACAGCAGTGTCCCGGGGGTGGGCACCCCGGGACACTGCAGGAGCCGGCCCTGGGGGGTGGCGGTCCCCAGGGCCATAACTGGCTCCAGGAGGGGAGCCGCGCAGCCCCCCTCCCAACAATTGCAAAGCCCCGGGGAGGTGGTGGTCCCCGGGGCTCGGGGGTCTGTTAGGACCCCCAAATTTAAATATTAGTGCCCCGGGGAGGTGGTGGTCCCCAGGGCATGTGGGGGGGCTTGAGCCCCCCACACAGGTATATTTACAAAAAGAAATGAAGCCCCGGGGGGTGGCGGTCCCCGGGGCTTGGGGGGCCTTAGAGGCCCCCCAAACTTTAAAAAAACAAGCCCCGGGGGGTGGCGGTCCCTGGGGCTGCGGGGGGGATTGGGCCCCCCACACACTTTTTTTTTCACCCGGGGGCCTCATTACCTCGAAGCGCGGAAGCTCGCGCTTTGATTTTTTTATTTTCGCAGCCGGATTTGCGCACCCAGCGCAAATTCGGCCGATTTAAAAAAAAAAATGCTTTTTTTGGCCCTGGGGGTCCTTGTGGGAGCCCCTGAGCAGGCCTAGGGGGTAAGGGTCTTTCTACCCTGCCCCCTTTTCTTGTTTTGCGCGTTTCTTTTTCTCTTTTATTGTGCCTCGGTTCTACCGAGGCACAAGATGGCTGCCAACACTTCCTGGTTTGAAGTGTTGACAGCCAATTATAATGCAGCTCGTGATCGGCAGGGTGCGCGGATCCACCGCGGCCATAGATATCGAAACTTTGATTTTTTGATTTTCTCAACAACTACTGAACGGATTGACACCATTTAAAAAAAAGGTCTCTTTCTGAACAAAGGGCTACCTTTTTGCCAAATTTAGTGTAAATCCGTTCAGCAGTTTCCAGCTGTAACCGTGTCTAAAGTTTCCTATGGGAAAATGATTTTTACCTCTATTTTTTGAATTTCTCAGGAACTACTGAACGGATTTACACCATTTAACAAAAAGGGCTCTTTCTGAACCAGGGGCTACCTTTTTGCAAAATTTGGCGTAATTCCGTTCAGCAGTTCGGGCTGTAGGCATGTCTAAAGTTTCCTATGGGAAATAACATGGAGAAAACACATTTTGGGTCCCCCCTTCTTTCTCGGCCCCCGCTTGCCAAATCAGCCCGAAACTTTCAGGATAGGAGCTGACCGGAGCGCCCCACTAGTTTTGAAAATTTCGCGAAGATTCGTCAACCGGCGCCAAAGTTATTGGGAAAACAAAAAACGCTTTTCCTATGGAAACTAGGTCCTAACTATAACTACCTACTGGCGACCGCCAGTAGGTAATATATATATATATATATATATATATATATATATATATATATATATATATATATATATATATATATATATATATATATATATATATATATAGAGAGAGAGAGAGAGAGAGAGAGAGAGAGAGAGAGATAGATAGATAGATAGATAGATAGATAGATAGATAGAAAGATAGAGAGATATAGATAGATATATATATATTCACTGGAAATACTCCTCTGTTCTGCCATCGGTCTGTCTGTGTAATTTACACTCTGTTCATTCCAAGACAGCAAACTGCATGGGGGAATGATGGCAATATCTGATCACCTGGGTGCACCCTACTAAACATGAATGTTCTTTAGTATCAGAACTGGTTGGTGAGTCCTTTAGTTTTGAATGTTTTCCTTTTATAGAACCCCTTTCATTTCTTTTCTTCTCCTCTTTTAATTTTAAAATTTGTTAGGAGACTACTACAGCTTTCCAGGCAGTGCTAATGGGTTTCTTGCTTGCTGCTGATTTCATCTGCAGAGCTCCACATTCCACGTGAGCACTTCCTCAAAGTCAGGAGATCATGATGGAATGGTGTTGTCCATAGTGTATCATTGTTTAACCATCCCAAGAAGGCCAACACGTTGGTTCTAAATATGGCGGCCATGCTTTAACTTTTAAACAATGATAGACCATTTATGAACACCCACTGCTATGTTTAGTTTTGTAATTGCAAACATAGGCCCACCATGTTTAGATGGCAGCATGTTTTGGTTTTTCTGCTTATATTCTTTTGATTTATCTTGCATATATTGATGGGTTTTTGTGTATTTCATTGTGGTTGTATCAGAGGATGAATGGAAGGATAAATGAATGGATGCATGAGTTCAGAAGTGAGCGACAGACTGCATGTATGATGGCTTGTTGAGTGTGTACAATCATCAGTGGCACAAAGGGCACTTTTATTCATGAGCAAGACCTATTGGTATTGCCATTGCATGTTTTGGGTATGTATTAAATTCTCTGGTGACTTGTGTTCACAAGTTCTCAACTGAATTACATGGGTCAGGTAATGGAAGACCACTGTACTGAAAACTCACAGGCCTTTGGCCTTTATAAGTGCCATGAATGGCTAAACAATATTTATAGTATCTGTTTAAAAACAATGGGGCCTATTAGCAATAACAGGCGATAATTATCGCTAAGCGCAGTTAGCGCTAGGATAATTATCGCCGGCTATCGCAGGTTTCTATCGCGGAGATAGCGTGCTATCAGCAACGCTTATCTCCAAAGCGATAGAAACCCTGGAGAACAGTGTGAATATCGCTTGAAAACAAGCGATATTCACACTGTGACCAGTGTTAGCTTGGCGATAGGGCGAGGGGGATTTAGCCATGTAATCCACCTCACATTGGATTACATGGCTAAGTCAGGGTTGGACCAGGCGTTAATAAACCAGCGCTAAACGTGTTTAGCGCTGGTTCGTTAATCACCTCCCCTGCCTCGCTAATAGGCGATAGCGACATTAGCGACTGTTTCCAGTCGCTTTTAGGTTGGGAACGCCTACTTTGCATGCCATTAGCAATAAATATCGCTGGCATGCAAAGCGGCACCCAAACCGGTCGCTATCGCCTAGAAGCTGTCGCTAACAGCAGTTAGCGACAGCTTGCTAATAGGGCGATTGAATTATCGCCGCTTTAGCGGGAAAAGTCCCGCTAAAGCGGCGATAGAGCCCTTGATAATATGCCCCAATATTCTGGAATTTTGAATTTAACTGGCATGATAAATAGAACCCTTTATGTATGTAGCCCTAACAATGGGGCAGATCATGCAGATTTTAATGCTGAATCTCCAAAATCTGCATGTCCGGGTACCTACCAAGACTTTTGTGCCGATGAAATTCAGTAGGTTTGACCTGCAAAATGTATCCGGGTGCGAACTTTATTGCACCCAGCAAATACAAGATGCACTAACCTGTGACCATCTTTTAATTGCAAACTATGCACAAATAGACGTTTGAACAGGTGTCATTATTACCCAAGGCGCACCTACCCGAGGCCTAGGTAATGTATTAGTTGACACTGGTCTGTTTGTCAAAATACTAATACAAAATAAGTTAAAAGCACTCTGCAATATCTAATTATCTAAGATGGTAGCTGTAGTTTCAGTCTTCGGTGACTACAGTCCTCTGGTGATTCCTCAAGGCCACTCACCAGAGGCAAAACTATTAATTCTCCAAGGGGCCCATTAGGATGTCGGGCGGAAGCACTACCGCCGTGCTGGCGGATGCAAAAACCACCAGTTACCGCCTGCACGCAGCAGTCCACACGCCCGCCCGATTACGATGCGAAAAGTCAGCCAAACACCGCCGGCAAGCCAGCGACACCGTCCGCCATCAAAGTGCGCCCGTACACGTAGCGGCGCAGCTAATCTGACACACACCGTCCGACGAAACACGTACCGCCCGGCGTACAAATTACGATGCCGCACACAAACTGAACCCACGGCTAAGAGACACCGTATGTCAAACCGAGCGGTAACACGAACGCCGAGCACGGACACCGAAGAAGCGGCACCCCCGAGCATGAATCCAGCACTGCAGGCCCTCCCTATGCTCTATCTGATGCACCACCAAGGACGCAACGTACCGCGAAGACGCAGGTAGGCACACATACAACAAGTGCACGCAAACAGCGCACACAGTGCAAGGGCGGAAAAAGCGGACAACCCCCCACCCCGCGTGTACACGACACATCTACCATAGCATCCACATATGACACACAGGCCAAATTGTAACATCTCGTAACACATGTGTACACACCACCTGGGACTAGGAACCAACCACCCCGTCACGGCCCCAAAGCGGCGATGACGCTGCCACACATGCGCACAACGCAGAGGCCAACCGCAGCGCCATGCATGCGTCGCACACAGACACAGGGACACAACCAAGCAGCACACACACCAGCCCCACCCCGAACGCACATGACACGTGACAGGCCTGCCACAGACATGTCCCCAACGCCCAATTCACGGACAACACCCAACGTCACACAACCGACGCACACATGTCAGTGAAGTCACGCAACAGCAGGACACACCCCAGTGCAATAAACATGGTGAAGCACACAGCGGCGGCAACACCAACTAGGAGAAGCAGGGCCCCTTCGGGAAGAGGAACGCCAGTACCACACTGAAACACCCATACCACCCTGCACATATGAACAAGACATACAAAACGGAACACCAAAGAGCCCGGGGACCGACAACAGGTGGCCCAAGAATAACACTCACACACAAGGCCCAACGCAGAGCGGAAAGGCAGCCTGCCGCCCCCACAAGGGAGAGCAGACAGCACTGAATGACCTTCCATTCCAACTCCGAAACCACAGCCCTACGAAAGAAGCCGGTGAATACAGCCATTGTCCAATAAAAGACCAACACAGGCATGCAGAGAAGACCGACCACAGGGCAGATAGCGCATATCACAGAAGAACACAACGGACGGGAAAGAATAAAGAAAACACTCCCCCATGTCGGCCCCATGCAAGTTAATTGGAAGGAGTCACACATCACTGACCTTGAACTGTCTGAGAAGCATGTGGGATGAGGGCCTGTGTCCTCCGCACAAGCCAACAGAACACAAGTCCTGTCTCCCTACGACTACACAGAGCTCACAGCAACCTCGGAGCGTGCACATTGCAGACTGCACACACAGCCGGAGCACGCCACCACAACGCACCGCTGCAAAATGGCAACCGCAACACACCTACCCAACTACGCCGGACAGGTCAAGCTGTATAAAACCAACCTGATACATATATTGGGATGCGAACTCCTGTCCCTGCTGAACGTAAGTTACTGACTGACTTACCGCATCACATTGTTCAGCTGCGTCATACCCGTCTTCTACTGTCGGAGGTGTCCCTACCAGCATCCCGTGGAGATGTGTCTCTCCAACCCGGCATGTCTAAAGGCGGACCTGCTAGCACTACTCCTCCCTCTGGATGCACACGACAGGGCCTGCTCTGCCTATGGGGGCATGGCGTATGTGGCTAACATCGCACCCGCACTGAAATGGGACCACTGTGCCTCCACACGACGGATCATCGAGCACAGCTACATCGAATGTCACCCAGCATGCCCCATCATGGTCCTCCAAGGGACAACTTACGAACAACACCTTGACAGCCACCATCCGCTACATTGGCTGGCAAACATAAACACCACCAATGACATGGAAGCCCTGCTGGACGGCATCGCATACCTGACAACCTGTAAATTCGTCGGACCCCAACGCAGGTTCCCCGATTGACCTATGATGTCCAACCCCGCACCCATGCTTAGCTTCCGCACGGACTGGCCAGTCACCACCACAACAGCCATACCAAACGACCGGCAACAATTACCACACCATCAACGACATCGCCATGACATCGGATATGACCGGGACATGCACACTGTTCCCCATCACATCCAGGAACACCGCATGCATCGTGGGAGGCAGTGGCATGGGGTCTGTGTATCGCACCCACATGGACGGAACTGCACGAACAACCAGGACACGACATGGATCCAGCGCCCATGGACACACACACCGCTCAGTGGACATGAATAGGTCGCCTGGAGTCTGTGGGTGCTGCACCCCTCCCACCCCCGGCCCGGGAATCCCATACCAGGACCTTTGCACGGATGACAAGTGCAAACAACAACAACACGACCCCAGTGACTGCGACATGTCCAGTAACCACCACATTGCAACAACAAGTGGCACGCCGCTGCATGCACGCAAGCACATGCCCTGATGTCATCTCACATGCACGCGTGCATGAGGAACAACCGCAGTAAACCTGTCACATGGAACTGAGATGGACTGTGCCCATGATGCCAAGCGGTCTGGTAGGCTACTTGTATACCGTCTGTGTCAAATTCCGCAGCTCCGCAGCTATACGTAAATGTACATTAGCACAGCCTTGGCCAAGCAGATGTAACTCTGAAGCCCACATCCCACATGCAACAGCCAATCACATGTAACCCCACACCCTATCCCATTTGTAATCATGCTCAGTATATCCTCAACATGTATTCCGCTGCCAGTAGTGTCCACTATACTGCATCACAGAGGACAGAAGACTCAATATAATGTTTGAAACCAAAACTGTCTCCGCTGACTCATTTCACAAGTACGAATGAGAGAGGATGAGAGTATGTGAAGTACACGGCAGTCGTGACATGACCATGTAGTCCACTGGTAGTGGATGTCAACGCAAATGAGTAGCACAACTGTGGAAGACACACATGTGTCGTGTGAAGTCGTATGGACGCAGTGCTCAGGTGGGTGGGTGCGACGGGTAGATGCGCACATGCCAAGTTGGAGCACGCCGTGTTGGGAGGGGTCATGAACAGTACACCACCGCTTCCCTGGGCATTGTGAGAGGACACCTGTCGGGGAAGTGAACACGTGTGTGCACAGCAGCCGGGCACACGAACAATGCGGAACCAGGCGCACACGTCAGCCCACCCTCCGTGGACTAGCTGGATCCTGTTGTGCGCCCGCCATGCCCCTTGACAAGGCACACACAGCCCCAGTCGACCAGGTGTAACCCCAACATAGTCAATCCGCACAGGCGATACAGGGCACGGGATGGCAGTGGAGCATGGTGTGTGAGAGGTCTCCTCGCGCTCCTCCTGGTCATATCACGCAGGCAATAGAACCTCAACGTGTAGCATGGCACAAGTCAAATGGAAGTGTAGGGGGACGCACCTCAGCACGAGCAGCACTGACGTCACGGGAGGTGGCTCGCACCATCCCATCCATTGCCCATTATACCAACCACGCCACATGCCATTGCGACTAAGTGCAAGCGCGTGCGCCACCACCCCGAGCCCTCCCCAGAGAGGCCAAAGAGTGAATGTGTGGGCCATCAGTCACAGACGGACGCGGCCTGGCTGCAAGGGCAGCCACAGCCACTGGATGTCGCAGGTGGCGGATCCGGAAGGCGAAGACTGTGATGCATAGTCCATGCAGGCCGGGTCTCCATTTGGGGCACCACGCAGGTGGACGGCGTCCCGCCACACATCATACCCTGAGACAGCCCACTCGTGCAACTGGACCCACACATACACTCCTTGCCCTCTCTGGTGCGAGCTTGGGGCTGCCTGTGCAAGCGCTAGCCTCGCAGGTGCACATGCATATTGGGGGAGCGAGGGGAGGACATGAGGGCTGGGGCGAAGATGACTGTATCACTGTCAGTGAGTACAAGGGATGACCCAGATGTGGAAAGGAAGAGATGTGTCCCGTGTGTACTGCAACTAGTCGCCAATCCAACTACCCCCATGTCCGGAATGTAAGCCCGCACCTAGGCCCGCCCATCCGCCACATCGAATATACCACCAGCACAACAACCTTCCCATTCGAAACACTGACTGGGGGTGGCGACCAGTGAACAAACATGTGTAGCCTACCCACGCGTACATGTGGGCCCTCCATGATCCATGTCACCTGCGGCAAAGTCATGACATGCGCAATGAGGGAAGTGAGGTGAGCTGTCCGCCCCACGCACAGAAGGTGCATCAGCTCCACAGACCCAGCAGCGAGTCCAGCAGGGGTCACATGTGCAGGGGCAGCTGTGCCTGGTGTGAAGGCACATGCACATAGACAGCACATCGACCAATGTGTAGTCTGCCCACATCTACAGTCCATCATCATGCGGACATAGGAATTGTACACAGGGCAACACACCTTAGTGGGTGCACCCACCGTGACCAACAATGCGCAATCATCGACGTACCCGCCCTGTGCATGGCCCCCACCCAACGGAGGCACATCCAGTGCCACCATCCCACACACACAAGCCTTCCACGGAATATGCTGTGTCCAATGGTCAGTACAGAGTCAGCGCCCATCTGGTGGATCCTGAACAGGAGACACATGCACACACATGATAGCTCCCACTATGTACGTCTGCCACCTGGCACGTGCAATGTAACCTCTCACCTGTGACGTGTGACTGCAAGCACACAGCCGTCTTGGCATGGGGCTGTCAATGTGGACACCTGTCAATGTTTCGGGAGGTGTGATCCGTACAGTGCTGTACATAGGGTGCAGTGCTGACACCTACTACTGTCTCATATCCCCTCGTGACACAGGTCCCACTTGTTTTGGCCGCTCAGCCTGTGCCCACATCGTCGTCGTCGTGTGCCATACTCATCCAGCCTCGGAAGCAGTGCCATGCTCAGCAGACATTCATGTTGCCGTGGCGTTGCCGCTTGACGAATATGCAGTCAGTCCCCATCAGCACGCCCCGCAAGTCATTGGGGCCTAGATCCCCATGTGCATGACCATGGCAGTGGTTTGCATCACTAGCCATTGCCATTGGTGGGAGACCTGTGTAAGTGTATTGTGGCCGTGCCGTCCCTGCTTGACAGCTGGGCTGTGACTCATGTGCTTGCTCAGTCATGTCAGTGATGTGAATGCAAAATTGCTATGTGTTGTGTTGCTTTGACATGTGTCCACTGCCATCTTCCCTAGGCGGAGACCGAACATTGACCGCCCATACCAATTGCTGGCGGACATGGAGGATACTGAGGTCATAAGGAAGTTTCGGCTGGACAGGCCAACCCTGCATCGACTGTGTGCCATGTTGGAACCCCATCTCCGTCCCCGCAGGGTGTATCCGACAGCATTCACCCCCACGGCTAAGGTGATGGCCGCCATGCATTTCTTCGCCACTGGGTCATTCCAGCACACAGTGGGCAGTGGAGGAGGGATGTCCCAGCCCATGTTCAGCAAGGTGCTGAGGGATGTACTGGCAGCCATGATGCTGTGCCGAAACAGGTACATCAGATTCCCCAGGGCTCGTGAATTGGCGGCAGTGAAGGGTGCATTCTATGCCCTTGGCAGGATCCCACACGTCGTTGGTGCCATTGATTGCACACATGTTGGCCTTGTTCCACCACAGGCCACTGAGCACCTGTACCGCAACAGGAAGCACACGCACTCCCTGAATGTGCAAGTGGTGTGCCTTGCGGACATGGTGATAACCCACGTGTGTGCAAAGTTCCCAGGCTCGGCCCATGACGCACACGTAATGCGCAACAGCATCTTGCCACGACTGATGTCCAATCTGCAACAGGATCGTGGCTGTATTGTCGGTGAGTATGTGGAGTGGTGTAGCGTGCTGGTTGTGCGATGCTGTCCCCTGTCCAGTTGGAATAGCAACGGTTCTCTGTGTCCCTCACACCCAGGTGACTCTGCGTACCCGAATGGGGCATGGCTGCTCAGTCCATTGAGGAATCCTCGCACCCCAGCAGACGATCGCTACAATGAGGCACATGGGAGGACCAGACGTGTGGTCGAGCGTACCTTTGGCCTCCTCAAGTCCAGGTTCAGGTGCCTGGACCGCACCGGGGTGCGCTGGCGTACTCCCCACAGAAGGTGTGCCAGATAGTGGTGGCGTGCTGCATGCTGCACAATCTGGCCATTCGGAAGCAGATCCCCCTCATTGTGGATGACGGAGATCAACCAGGGCCCCAGCCCGCAGACCAGGACAGCTCGAGTGAGGAGGACAGCGGAGAGGAGGAAGCTGGGAATGTGCGCCAGCAGCTCATCGCCCGCTACTTCACTTGACGGTGAGTGTCCATGTACGACGGCTGATGTGTCTGTATTTGTGCAGGTGTGTGTGTGCTGTGTCAGGGTGGCCTTTTGTTCACTGCGTGCTGTGTGTCAACGCTCCATGCCCAGGTTAGTATGCCACTGATGGTGGCTGTGGCATTGTGCCCTATTGCTCTGTGCGATGTGTGTACATTGCTTGTAGTTGTTGACATGTACTGTGTGATGGGTGTGTGACACACTCATTGAATGTGCTCCTGTTCTGTCTCCCACCCCTAGGTCCCTACAGGCCCTCCGGTTCCATTGCCATGCCACGCATCAGGTGCCGTTCCGCTCAAGGTGGCCGTTGTATTCCGTACAATTAAAACACAGGGCACAGACAGCAGTTTGTGGAAGAGGTGCATTTATTTCAAACTGTGACATGTGATTGTGTGTAAGGTGATGACAAAAGTGGTGCGTGCAGTGACAATGAGCTGTCGGTCATGGCTGCGTGATGCTCAGGGTGTACCCACTGGTTCTATGTCCATAGTCCAACACACACATGCCATCCAGATGGCTGTGTGGAGTGGGATCGTAGTCCAAGTCAATGCAGTGGGTGGTCAAGGAAGGCTGGCTGGCTGCCTCACTTGCGTCTGGAGCGTGCGAAGTCCTCCCGGGAGATCTGTTTCCACTTCGGATGGCCCCTTCCACGTTTGCGAGGGGGTGCCTGCTTGCGACATGCTGGTGGTTGAGGTGTGCTCACTGGCTGTGGACGCAGGGGAACTGGACACTGCTGCTCGACCCTGCGCCCCGGCAGGTGGTGGCGGAGGGGAGCTGCTGTCCCTGGCTGTGACCTCACCGCCACCACCAGCTGGCCCATGAGGTCCACGAGTTGGCCCATACGGGCGTCCATGGACCTCAGCACCCCCAGCACCTCACGCGTGTCTGTAGCTGACCTGGCCCATTGTCCTTGGGCCTCTTCATAGGCCCCAAGGACTCTGGCCATTTGAGGCAGGGCATGGCTCCCAGGGGAGGCTGGCGTTTCCCTGACCCTGCTCCTCCTACCAGTCCTGCTGCCACCGGCCCTGCCCACTAGCCACATTGCTCACCACGGTCCTCGCCCTGGCTCCCAGGGTGGATCCAGTCGTCCGGGCCACCACCTGCGCTGGGGCCAGCGAAGACGTGGTGGCGGTTGCGGCAGTGGTAGTGGCCGCAATGACTGTGGGTGTGGCCGCAATGCCCGTGGGTGTGGGCGCAATGCCTGTGGGTGTGGCCGCAATGACCGTGGGTGTGGCCGCAACGACAGTGGCAGCAGGGGGCTGGGAATGTTCAGCAGCCCTGGATGATGGGTTGGTGGGTAGGAGGGGTCCTGGGGAGCGGCTGGGCCCTGCCACACTAGATGGGCCTGCTTGGTGGTCCGTGTCCGAAGAGGAGGACAGATCCTCCACATCCGTGTGTCCTCGTTATGGGCTTGTAGGCTGGCTGTGCTGGCTGCTGTCTCCATCCCCAGCATCCAGCAGTTCGTCACCTGTGGAGAGAATGAGATTTGTTATTGTGTTGCACCTGGCGAAGTCTGTATTGGTTGTCTGACATTCTCCGTTCGTGCACTCTCGTGTACGTGTGTCCCGGAGGCGGGTGTGTGGCTGTACAATCTGTTGTTGTGTGTGCTTGGCAATGGGACTGTGTGCTGTGCACATGTGGCATGGGACGGATTGGCTATGCCGATGGGTGTGTTGCTGTGCTCCTACTTATTGTGACTCTGGTGTATGCGGGCTCCAGGCCCATCCTGGGTCTGGTTTGTACTTTGCTTTTGGGGTGCATATGGAGCAGCTTAGGAACGCATTTGGCAACATGGGGGTCATGCCCCAGGAACGCATTTGGGATGGAATATGCTTTTGGTGTTCAAATGGGACTCTTAGGAACGCATATGGCAACATGGGGGCATGCCCCGGAAACGCATTTGGGATGGAATATGCTTTTGGGGTACATGCTGTGAGCCATGGGTGCCGAACGTGACATGTGTTGTGGCAGCATGACAGTGCATGGTCTGAGGTGTGTGCATGCCTGACATGCCCTGCATATTTGCTGTCTGTTGTGATTACTGGACATGGCATTGGACGCGTCGTTATGAGTGAGTGATGGTTGTGTGCCACCCGACGTATTGCAGTTGTCCCATCTCCTTGGTGTGCGTGCTGCCCTGTGCCATGTGCATCACTGCAGTGCTCGGGGGGTGTGGCCCATGTTGTGTGTTGTTGCTCACAGTGTGGCGTGCGCTTCATTGACTTCTGGCACATGGTTGGTCATGGGCATGTCTCTTAGCGTGACTGCTGTATGTGTGGCAGCTGTGCGGATGACATGCCTTTCATGAGACTGGGGCTGACGGATGGGATGGATGGTATGTTGTATGTGCATGGTGTGTCTGTGTGTTTGATGGGTTCAGTGGTGTTCGTGTGCATTTATGTTGTTCCGCTCTGTTGCGTCTAGTGTTGTTTGTCTTACATAGGCGTAGTTGTGGGGTGTGTGGTTGTCAGGCAGTAGGGGCTACATGGACAGGACTTCAATGGTGTTTCGGTTGTGTGTGATGGGTTGCACAGTGGCTGCCGTGTGATACTATATTCAGTGTGGCTTGTGCATGCAGACGTGGCTCCTTGGGTGTTGCTGTGTCTGTGATGGGTCATGTGGGGTGTGAGTCTGTGGTTCATGTCCGTGTGCACATTGTTCACTTGTTCGTGACAGTGGGCGGTGCTGCGTGTTCGTCTGCTACGTAACATGTCCCATGTGTTGGTCGTGTTACGGTCCTCATGCCTCCAGTAATCCAGCCCTGTCCAGTTTCCCACCTGCAGGTTGTTCGTGCGTGCACTGTACTGGATGCCACATGGTTCTAAGCGGGGGTGCTCCATGTTGCAGGTCTGTGGGGGTGGGGGCGGTGTTGTGGGTCATGGTGATGGCTGGACACCCACTGACACCGATTGTTGTGGACCGTGATGTCTACCTTTCGGCTGTCGGTGTGCACTGCGGTGGCTGACACGTGGCTGTGGGGTGTGGGGGATGCTCCTCCTTGCTGTGCTGTGGGACTAGGGGCCTGGTGTGTGTTGTACTTGAGCTGTCCACCCTCCCACCCACTGCACTTTGTGTTCCTGCCACTTACCTGTTACTTGTCGGTTAGTGCAGCTATGGCGGACACATGGGTGTGGTGGGTGCTCGTTGTGGCGCTTCTGGCATACTTGGGGACCTGTTGGTGGTTACGTGGCTGTCTGAGTGTACACATGCCCCCACGTATCTTACAGTTGTTAGGTTTGGGCTGTGTGTGGTGGTGTCTGTTGCATGTGTGTGTGATGTGTTGTGTATTGTGTGCTGGACATGGGGGTGTTTGTCCCTGGGAGCTGTGGCATGGTGGTAGTGCATGTGAGTACATAGCGGTGTGCTGGTATACATTAGTTTGTACTTACCAGCCTCCACTCCCCTGCTAATCCGGCGAGGATCTCCGGATGTATAATGACTCGCACCTTCTCCTCCCACGCTTTGAAGGTCTTGAAGAGCGCGGGATTCCCTCCGCCAGTGACGGCAGCCAGCTCTCTGTTCTTGCTCTCCTTCTTCTTGACCAGGCTCTTGACGTCATTCCACCGTTTGTTGATTTCAACTCTGTTCCTGGGCAGGGTCCCGACTGCATTGACCTGGTCTACGATCCGGTTCCACATTCTGTTTCTGGTGGCTAGTGGTGTGTGCTGGACCAGGTTTCCATAGATTTGTGGGTGCACCTTGATGATCTCGTCGACCATGACCGTCAGCTCAATGGGCGTGAACTTGGGCATTCTTTGTGGTGCCATGGTGTTTGTGGTGCTGGTGCGGTGTGTGTTGTGTAATGTGCAGGGGTTTGTGGTGCCGGTGTTTGGTGGTGGTGGTGGTGGTGGTGGTGGTTGTGATGTGTGCGTTTCTGTGGTGTGCTGCTGTCCTTGCTGTGTCACTGTGTCCTCTCCTCTCCTCTCTAGTTTGCAATGTTGCAAGGGGTTGTGGTCTGTGGGAGTGCTGCTTTTGTACTTACCTATGTGGGTGTGTCCTCATGGTCTGTTGTTTTCAGGTGTGTTGTGTCTGGTGTTCTGGCCTTTGTATTTTTTGTTTGTCCAGGGGGTGTTTTCGGGATGTGTACTGTGCTTGTGTATTTGTGCGTGCCTTGCTGTGTGGACTTGTTGGCCATGTTGTGTGCGATTGTTTTTGTCAGCGGATTGTTTCTGTGCAGGGACGTGGGCGCCATGGCTTCTGCCGTGTCAATTCTCATCGGCGTTGTTTGCGCTGGCGGGCGGTATATTTGTGGTTTACCCGCGCTCATGGCGGTGCGATCGTAATTTCACGTGCGGTGTGTCGGCCGTGAGGGCGGGCGGTTTTGTGTTGTCGTGCGTGTTTCCGTCCGTGGCGGGCGGTTTGACTCCGACTCGGACGAGGGCGGGCGGTATCTTGTGTGGTTTTTCCGCCGATGGCGGTTTTCGGTTTGTGTAATCGTAATGGCGTGGTCGGTGTTCAGACGGTGTGTGCGGGCGGATTTTTGCCGCTTTCATGCCTGGCGGATTTTTTTACGCCGGGTATCGTAATGGGCCTTCAAGCTACTATTTGAACTAGCCAGTAGTCACAAACTAATTTCCAATGACACTTCTTGAAAGTCAAAGTATTTTAGTCATTTCTAGCAAATCACTCCCACCCTTAGAAATATGCAGTGACTTACAGTGAGCTTCCTTATTATGTTATATGATGTAATGTTATTTTGTGTTATGGTATACTATGTTGTGCTATATTATGTTAAATATTATTATAGGTTTGGCATTTGTGTAGCACACTGCGTGCCATTATTAAGATCATCACTGATTGGATACGGAGTGATGCTTTAGTTATGTCTTTTATGTATTGTGTTCTATGGTGCCTCCTGCTGGGTGGTAATGTCTTGTTTAATGAACTCTAGGTGATTTCTGATTTTGGGTGGTCTTCAGGAGGAATTTTACCAATGGCATATTGTTGGATTTGGTCCTTTCTGCAGGATCACCTCAAACTTTTTTCCTTCACCCCGTCTGTTTTCTGAACCTGTTTTTGTTGGCTTTTAGGACTCAGTGCACTTCACAACTGCTAACCAGTGCTAAAGTGCTTGTACTCTCTCCTTAAACATGGTGATATTGGCATACTCCTGCTTGGAATATTTAATTTACTTATAAGTTCCTAATAAAGAGGTATAGCATATAACAAGGGCCTGTAATTTAAATGCTACTAGTTGGCCTGCAGCACTCATTGTGCTACCCACATAAGTAGCTCTGTAAAACAAGTCTCAGGCCTGCCATTTCAGCCTACCAGCCGTTTTAAAGTGCAAATTTTAACTTAGCAAAATAAACCACTTGTCAAGACTAAAACCCCCTTTCTAATACATGTAGGTCACCCCCAAGGTATGCTCTAGACAGCCAATAGGGCAGGATACATTGTAGTTAAAAAAGTTTGACATGCACTTTTAAGTTTTACATTTCCAGGTAGTGAAAAACTTACTAATTTTGGGGCATATCATATCTATCGCTGGAATTTATTGCCCTGTTTGCGCGTTATTAACAACGCGTTTCTCCAGGGCGATGTAAATTCCAGCGATAGCGGGGAAATCGCCGTTTTGCAGGGAACATCGCTGGTTTTCCAGCGATGTTCCCTGCAAAACAGCGATATGCTTGATGATACGACCCTGTGGTCGTAACACAAGAATCCACCCCCCATGTTAAACATACATGAGTCAGGATTTTAGCAGACGTTAGTTTTTGGCGAAAACACCGGTTTTCGCCCAAAACTAACATCTGCTAAAATGCGTGGGCCGCCTTGTAAATATCGCGATGTGCACATCAGCGATATTTTACAGGTTGTACTGCCCAGTGACGCCCACTTTGCATCTCATTAGAGATGCAAAGCGAGGCGTCGGGAAAAGGGTGCTAACATGCGCTACTGCATGTTAGCATCCCCTTGTAGATAGGGCGCTAATATTATCTCCGCTTTTTTGGCTTTTAAAGCCAAAAAAACGGAGATAAGGCCCTTGTAAATATGCCCCTTTGTTTTTCACTACTGTGAGACCTATCTCTCCCAAAGGATAACATTAGATTACCTTATTACATTTAACAAGTGATAACATTTGGCTGGGAGCAGGTTAGAAAGTCATGTTTGGTGTCTGCGGCATTGTAATTTAAAGCCCTCAT
Source organism: Calotriton arnoldi (assembly GCA_963921515.1). NCBI lineage: Eukaryota > Metazoa > Chordata > Amphibia > Caudata > Salamandridae > Calotriton > Calotriton arnoldi. The sequence continues at coordinate 260,900 of CAWUFW010007885.1, forward strand.
TAATGATAAAGTTGGATTTTGAGTCACAATATGAAAATGCTACTTCTACAAAGTTGCCATTTACTTGGCCTAACCATTTGGTGCCTGCAGCATGTTCCTGGGTCACATGATTAAGTGTAGTTGGCAGGTGGCCATTGTGTATTCCTCTCAGACAGCATCACACTAGAGGGTCTGGGAGTTAGCAGGATGGGCCATCTCTGACTTGATAGTGGGGGGTAAAGCTTTCACATACTACCCTTGCACTTCAAAGGCACTGGCTCAGTTCACACACAAAAGACTTCACACAAGCCTATTGTGCCCCCAGACAGACTGGAACCAGGGTAGGGAGGCAGGAAGTAACATACTGCTCTGTAGTGTGAAACTCCAGAAGCTTCTCTAACTTCAAAGTAGACACCCGGTATAAGTATTGGACCCTCAGACCCATTCCTCAGATCACACCTGGACCTGTGGAAGACTCAGAAGAAGGACTATTCTACTGCTATGCTACAAGAGGAACTGCTCTGATGCCATACTGCCCTGCAGCTCTGCTGTCCTGCTGCCCTGCTGCCTGAGTAAGAAGGACTGGAACTGCACCTTGAAACCAGGACCATCAGAATGCCTCCAAGAGCTAGTTGGCTGGTCTCTCGATCAGAGCTTCAAGGGCCAAAAAAGCTCCAACTATCTTGAACCCAGCACCCAGACTCTGCCTGCTGTAAGTCATAACCCCCCAAGTGGCCTCTCCCATCCTGAACCCTTTGTAGTGGGGATAGAGATGCTCTGCTACCCTAGCTGTAGTTCTCAAGAGAACCATTGCAACTCGACACAGCCCACGCAGCTCCTCATCTGAACCAACGCAGCATGATGCAACTTGACGTGGACCTCACATCACAGCTTTCACAGCTCCTCATCAGAACCGACAAGCATGACACAACTCGATGCAGGACTCCGCATTGCTCCTCTGGACCGCCGCTGCACAGCTTAATGCCCTGCATCAGGGACATAAGATAGAATTCTCAGTGGGCCTAACCTGGTCCCTGTATCCAGCCCGTGCTCCATCGTGGTCAGCCTGAACGTATCACTTTGTCCTAGTCCAGCACAATCAGATAACCACAGTTGGCGCTATGTGCTTTTGAATACTAATTTTATTGAAATGTTTAAAATTTCAAATCTACGGTTCTACTAAGTGAAATTTTGTTGTTTCAGTAATTTATTAAAATTACTCTTTTTGTCTAAACTGTTGTACAATTTTACTTATGTTGTGTTTTCACTGTATTACTGCGGTATGCTGCATAAATAATGTATACATTGCCTCTAAGTTAAGCCTGACTGCTTTTGTATCAAGCTCCCAAAGGGTTAAGCACAGGTTAATTTTGTGACTTTAGTGGGTCACCCTGACGGGATTGTGGCTTTTGCCTGAGAAGGGTTCACACCCTCCTCAACCAACAACCCAATTTCTTACACATATGCATCTTTAGAGCCAGAAACTTGCCTTTAAAGATAGCCTTGTCCTAATTCTGCTTGTTTTGTGACCTCTTTGAGCTGTGTTGGTATAGCTAGGCTTTAATGATGTAAAATCTCTTTGTGACAGCAGGACTCCTTATGTCAAGTTCTATTGTATTCCTCGGATGTCAGAATGATTTGCCTCAATGTTTTCAGAATGGTTCCTGAGAGTTTGGCCAATTGTACTTCAGCATACGATGGATGGATAAGTCATCCTGATTGTCAAGTAGAGCACCAGAATTGCTGCTACTGGGCACCAAAGCCACACTGAGGGTTAGCAATTACGTCAGATATGCTATTGTAACTCCTTCCTTTTGCCTTTCCAAGTAATTTTTTTAAATAGCCAGATTTATACCAGCTTAGGAACTGCGGCCCTCCAGTACTACTGCCACATATTTAGACATCTCTCCCTGCCTGGTGGAGATCTCTATGTCTTCAGTGCAGTCACTGCCGTGGGGGCCCCCTCTAAAGGAATCCTAAGTTTGCTGAATGGCTGCCATGTTTCAAGCAACTTCTCAGCAAACCTTTTGTTCTGAAGGAAACAAACTCCCAATGTAGGAGTCTGCTTTCATAAAATACATTGCACATGGCCCGACACCCTAGGAGTTTTCTGCTGGGATGTGGGGATGTTTTTTCAATATTTTTTTTGTATCCAGGACCTGCGAGTTTGTCCTGGCAGCCAGGAACAGAAAAATAAATATGTTTGACCATCCTTTTTAACTAGTGTGGACGATCTAAGGTACTTGGGGCCAGATGTACGACCATTGACTTTTGCAACTCGCAAATTGGGACAAATTGCGAGTCCAATTTGCGAGTCGCAAAAGTCAATGTACAACAGTGTCTGAGACACTGTTTGCGATTCCCAATGGGTTCGCAAATTGCATGCCTCATGAATATTAATGAGGCTGTCGCAATTTGCGACCCCATTCGGAATGGCTGGCACTCCCAGGGATGGTGGTCTGCTGGGGTCAGCAGACCTCCATGTCTGGGACTGCTTTTAAATAAAGCAGTTTTTTTTTTAATGCAGCCTGTTTTTCTCAAAGGAAAACTGGATGCATTTAAAAAATAAAAATGTAACTTTTCATTTTCATTTTTTAAGGGCAGACAGTGGTCCCTGGGAGCATTGCATGCCCTTAAAGAATGTTTGTGCATGCATTCCCAAAAGGGAAGGGGTCGGACCCCTTCCCGTTTGCGAGTGCTTTACCACCCTTCTAAGAAGGGTGGTAAACTGCGAGTGTTTTGCGACCGCAATTGCCGTCGCAAAACATTCTTACATAGCCTTTGGGGTCGCTATTAGGAAGGGAACGCTCCTTCCTAATAGCGAGTCGCTAAACACTATTTTGCGAGTCGCAAATTATTTGCGACTCGCAAAATAGGGTTAGTACATGGCCCACAGGTTTTTTGCATGCCCAAACGGGTCTAAAACCCATTTGCACATGCAAAAATCCGTCGTACATTTGGCCCTTAGACTAATAATCTGAACTCGGTCGGGCCATTGGTCTACTGTTTCTGTCAGCAGAGTACCCTGTCTGAGAAGCTCTAACTAAGCTTCATTATTCTAAGGTGTCAGTGTACCATGCATCGACCTTGGCTTTGTCCGCAGGATGGCTCTTACACCTTATGTTAAAATCATCCTGTTCAGGATGATGTGCCGCTGAGCGTTTATTTTGGAAGAAAGATGCTTGGTATGATTGGCTAAAAAATTGCTCACGTAATTAGTGACAGCGCAAACTTCACAGTCGGATTGGATAGTCTGCAGACACTCATTCAGCATGTGCAAAATAAGGACACCTATGCCAAGTTCTACACAGTGAAAATTATTGCTGAGCACGGAGACACTGTTCCTCCTCACGAAGGCGACCAATACACATTTTTGTAAATCGAAACTCCGAGGTTCCTGAAGTGCAAAGTAAATCCCTTGCTGTAGCATTTAAATAAATAAAATACACTTTTCGATTAAAAAAAATTGTAGGACGATAGTAAACCATGCTTCTTTCCTATTGCTAAGCCTTGTGGAACACATAAATAAATATTAAGTAGTAGCAAACTTTCTCGAAAATGCGTTTTGATTTTTTATAATGTACTGAAAAAGAAATCAAAGCAGTCAAGCTTCTCCGTCAAACTACTCCGGGATTATGCATCATTAAACGTGGGCTCCTCGACACTAACGGAAGATCAAAGGGTCGGGATGAAAAGTTTCCAATTAAATATGGATGATATACCGAAGAAATGGTTTTAGTAATAAAGGGAGAAAAGTCAGCCCACAAGAAAATCCAGTAATGGCTTTGCATATTTGCACCTCCACTTATGCAAATCGTTGAAAGGTAACTTGAGAGAGCTTTCATTGGCCTCATATGTAAGCTCCACACTGTATCGTTCATCCTCTTTGCATAACGAGGATGAACATATATGGCTTCATAAAAAAAATGTTAATCCCACCGCCCCTTTTTTGTTTAAATTTGTATAGACCTCCTCCAGGTTTGGAGCTTCTCAATTCATTTCACACGTATTTCAGGAACATAATCCACATGTTAATATTCCTATTAGGCTCTCAAAATACAGCGTGACGTGTCTTTGATTTATTTTTGTTTAATATACAGGGGCAGATTTACGAGCCCCTTGCGCCACTTTTGCGCCGCCGTTGCGTCACTTATGTGACGCAGCGGCGACGCAAAACATGCGCCACGTTGCGCAATATTTACAACGTGACGCATCTAGGGAGATGCGTCACATTGTAAACCCCTGCGCCACATGAAACCTGCGTTAGGTTTCATGTGGGCGTTCCGGCGCAGGGTGGGCGTTCCCTCTCCGGTACGCCTCGTAAAAGTGACGCAGTGAAATCTACAAGATTTCACGGAGTCACTTTTACGCCCATGCTGCGTCAAAACCCTGCGCCTGCTTGAAGCAGGCATAAGGATTGACGCAGCATGTTAGGCATAGGGCATCCCCGAGCCTTCCTGGAGCCGCGTCACGCTTGCGACGTGACTCCAGCAATGCGCCGCCTTTCCGTCGGGGGATGCGACACGCATCTGCCCATCCGTGCGCCACAGCGCGCCGCATTGTAAATGTGGCGCATCGGCGGTGGCGCAAGGGCAAACTTGCGTGACGCATCTTCCCTGGCTCATCCCTGCTGATTTGCAGGGATGCGCCAGGGAACGTAAATATGCCCCACAGTGTTTTGTAAGAATAAGATTTATAGTGAATCCAAAATATCAGGAAAAGTGCTGTTAATAATAAATAAGTGCGCCCAGGCTTTGCTTCCATTCAGGAAAGTCTACCTAAGTGATATTCGAAGTTATGCCAGGAGATCCCAGAACCAAAAGCAGCCCTGGAAAAAATGCTCAAACCAGCCCTGCTTCCATCGTTTCCTCGTGTAATTGCTCTTTTCATCTGTAGCATCCTCCCCAGCCCAAGAGCATGCACATGAAATACGCCACACATGTAGCTCTGCAATATACATCTTTATTCTTCAACATACAAGCACACACTGCATGCATTGCATCATAACTTTTATAACCACACCTTAACACATCCCAGCGAATAACATAATTCTTGTTTAGAGTCCGTCCAGAACCGCTAGGTTCCTAGTGCACATAATCTCACGGCACTACATCTCCCCTTTGTTAAATACAAAGTACAGACAGAATTAGCATCATAGTTCCTCGCTGGTCGGCCAGATCGGGTGGTATGAGGTAGTTGAGGGGCACCTTGATCAGGCACCAATGGCATCGGTTCAGATGCTTAATCTGGAACAGGTAGATGGGGTTGCCTCACTCGTGATATCAGAAGCTTAAGAACATCAAAGCATGTGTTTAAAGTGTGACAAGTACCATATGATGGACTTTACGGGCCAATGCCCTGTCACCATGTGTCCTTTGCACTTTATAACCCTCAAAAGGTTGACATCAAACTATGGGGCCGATTCCGATTCGGGCCGGAAATCTCTCCGACCGAGCCGGACCCAGAGAGATTTCCGACCGAATCGGACCCTAGCAGTCCGACCGAACGAGTACGATGCGCACGCATGCCATCGGACTCGAGTCGGTCGGACTCCCATTGAAGTCAATGGGAGCCAGTCGTACGACGCGTACGCGGGCTCCCATTGACTCAATGGGTGCGAGGCGGACAAGGGCGCCCCCTACAGCGTATACGCGTCCATGCGCATCGCGGCGTACATGCACAGGTAGGGGGGACCCATGGGTCCCCCCTGTGTGCGACTCGCGCGCCTACGCGTACATGGGGGTCCGACGCGGACCTCCAAAGTCCGGCTCCGACAGCTTTTTCGAGCCGGACGGCGCGAGTCGGTCGGACTGCTCGCGGCGCGCATCGTACTTACCCGGCCGGGAAACGTCTCCATAGCGCGGTGCGAGTCGTGTCCCTGCGAGTCGGTCGGAGCGTGTTGAAGCCGCGTTCGAGTCGGTCGGAGATTTCGCGGGTGCCTGCATCGTACTCGCTCGGCCGGACCCGCGTATGATTCGGTCGGGAAACAGGGCTCCGAATCGAATCCGGTAAATCCGAATCCGATTCGGAGCACTACCGGCCGAGATCGGAATCGGCCCCTGAGTGTTTGTTTTTCGCATCCTTTTCTGTTTGACAAGTACTCAGTCCACTTTTACGAAGACTTTCTTGGGTCCTTTGGCACTGATCAGCATATGTTTTCATCTTGCACTTTCAAGAAGCGTTTGTGACACGAACCTTATCGGCATTCATCAATTGGTCTGATGTCCATTGTAGTATTTTGGTTCTGGTGGCTTTTCCAAAGAGCAAAGTGGTAGGACTCTCACCAGTTGTAGAGTAAGGAGTTGATCGATCGGCATGAAGGGCTTGACATATGGCTTGTTTGAGATCGATTCCCTCTATTGATGCTTGCTGAATTACCTTCTTGAGGGTGTACATGAATTGTTCAACAACACCATTGGCTTGGGGCGAGAGAGGTGCACTCTTTTGGTGCTTAACATTGAGTCGAACAAGAAATTCCTATTTAAAGGTGGGACATTGTCAGATTTGAGAATAGCAGGGATGCCGCAGGCTGCAACGATGTTATGAAGCCACTTGATGACTTTGTCATGGGTTGTCAAGGACAAGTCTTCCACCAACTCTCTCCCAGGCATGTGCAGGAAGATCAGAAATTGTCAATGGATGCTGCGTCACTGTGGAGGATAAAGAGTTACAGAGGTTGCCTTCTTGCAGCTCTTTCTCAACTTGTTCATCTAGGCGAGGGAACCACACTCTGGGGCCGATTCCGATCTCGGCCGGTAGGGCACCGAATCGGATTCGGCTTAACCGGATCCGATTCGGAGCCCTCTTTCCCGACCGATTCGTACGTGCGTCCGGCCGAGCGAGTACGATGCGAGCGCACGCGAAATCGCCGACCGACGTGTTCGCTGGTCTGAAGCGCTCCGACCGACTCGCACGGACACGACTTGCACCGCGCGATGGAGACGTTCCCCGGCCGGGCAAGTACGATGCGCGACGCGAGCAGTCCGACCGACTCGCGCCGTCCGGCTCGAAAGAGCAGTCGGAGCCGCACTTTGGGGGTCCGTGTCGGACCCCCCTGTACGCGTAGCCATGCGAGTCGCACACAGGGGGGACCCATGGGTTCTCCCTACCTGTGCATGTACGCCGCGAGTCGCTTCGAGGCGTACCCGCTGTAGGGGTCACCCTTATTCGCCTCGCACCCATTGGGTCAATGGGAGCCCGCGTACGCGTTGTACGTCCAGCTCCCATTGACTCAATGGGAGTCCGACCGACTCGAGTCCGATTGCATGCGTGCGCATCGTACTCGTTCGGTCGGACTGCAAGAGTCCGATTCGGTCGGAAATCTCTCCGGGTCCGGCTCGGTCGGTGAGATTTCCGGCCTGAATCGGAATCGGCCCCTAAGTGTCTTAAGGCTGTTTTGGTGGCTACAATGCCACAATGTCCTTCATGGTTTGCTCTTTCAGGCTCACAGGTATGACGATTCTCGAGCCTATTAATATGATACCTTCTCAGGTAATGGATAGCTCATTTTGTAAATGTTTTAATTTTAGAAATTCTGCATCATCAGCAAAGGGTCAAATGCTTTTCTTCCAAGTTTGTGCTATAATGATGAGAATGAGCATGTCCTTATCTGCAATCGTAGCAGCAATAATTTGTTCAATGAATAGAGCTGCTGGCGCACTGGACCTCAGAATGAAGTTGAGATACTCTTTAGCCGCCTTGGACGTTGAACTGTGATGATATAGTGGCACTTGTGAAAAGTAGTCGGCATGGTTTTGATCATTCCCCAGCTTGTATACAATCACATAGTTTTACTCTTGCAGTGCAACCCCCACTTCTTGATATGAGGGGGCATCTTAGCTTTCGGTTTTCTGAAGATAGAGAGCAACACCGGGTGGTCTGTGATGATAGTGAAATGTTTTCCATATAATACCACATGAACATGTTTACAGGCACACACTACAGCCAGACTCCCAGACACTTCTGTTTCAGACAGGCCTCTACTGGCATAGGATACAATGTGTATCTGGGAATTTGGAAGGACAATGTGTTAAACAAGGCTGGCCTCCAGCCCCAGGGGGCTCGCATCTACTGTGATCTCAGTATGTAACTTGGGGTCAAAGTTGGCCATTTCAGTTGCATTCTCAATCTCATGTTTTATTTCTTTGAAACTTTGGTTGCATTCAGGAGACCACTGGAATGGGACATTTTGCTTTGTTAAGGCTCTCTACGGGGCACTCACTGTAGCAAAGTCACAACTGTGTCTTGAGCAGTAACTGGCCGTGCTTAAAAAGGATACCAGAATTGTTACATCTTGAGGGGGGGGGCAAGCAGATGACAATGCTTGCACTTTATTCAGGTCAGGAGTCATTCCCCCATCAGGGAATATGTGTCCAAAGAATTTGAGTTTGGGAATCACTGACATAATATCGACAGACACAATATCGACCTACATTTTTATCGACACAAAAATATTGACTACACTAATATCGATACCCTATACTTAATTAAAACAATACACTATTATCGACACCAAAATATCGTTATACATTAACATCGATAACAGTATTATCGAACACATAAATATCATTATTTAAATTATCGAACATTAGTTAAAAATATACCACATGTCAAAAATATCGATCACAATAATATAGACAGCAATAATATCGTTTTTTTAAATATCGACAACTTAAAAACACATAAAACAAACAAAACTTAACACCATAAATAAATTCAAATAAATAAACATACACTGCATACAAAATAAATAAAATACATTGAATTCAGAAAACAGTAAAACATATTATAAAACATTAAATCATAAAGACACTATTAATAACTATCTAAAATTTATATTTCAATAATATACACACATTATTTTACATCACATATAATACAATACACATTTAAATAATTCAACCTGTTTAAAAAAAAAAAGCAGTAACTGACTCTTAGGGGCCCATTACGATGGCGGGCGGAAGCACAACCGCCGTGCTGGCGGATGCAAAAACCACCAGTAACCGCCGGCACGCAGCAGTCTACACGCCCGCACAATTACGATGCGAAAAGTAGGCCAAACACCGCCGGCAAGCCAGCAACACCGTCCGCCATCAAAGTGCGCCCGTACACGTAGCGGCGCAGCTCAACTGACACACACCGTCCGACGAAACACGTCCCGCCCGGCGCATAAATTACGATGCCGCAAACAAACGGCTCCCACGGCTAAGAGACACCGCACGTGAAAGAGAGGCGGTAACACGGACGCAGAGCACGGACAACGAAGAAGCGGCACCCCGGGCATGAATCCAGCACTGCAGGCCCTTCCCATGCTTCTGCTGATGCACCACCAAGGACGCAACGTACCGCGGAGACGCAGGTAGGCACACACACAACAAGTGCACGCAAACAGCGCACACAGTGCAAGGGCGGAAAAGCGGACAACCCCCCACCAGCGCGTGTACACTACACATCCACCATTGCATCCACATATGACACACAGGCCAAATCCTAACATCGCGGAGCACATGTGTACACACCACCTGGGACTAGGAACCAACCACCCCGTCACGGCCACAAAGCGCCGATGACGCCGCCACACATGCGCACAACGCAGAGGCCAACCGCAGCGCCATGCATGCGTCGCACACAGACACAGGGACACAACCAAGCAGCACACACATCAGCCCCACCCCGAACGCACATGACACGTGACAGGCCTGCCACAGACATGTCCCCAACGCCCAATTCACGGACAACACCCAACGCCACACAACCGACGCACACATGTCAGTGAAGTCACGCAACAGCAGGACACACCCCAGTGTAACAAACATGGCGAAGCACACAGCGGCGGCAACACCAACTAGGAGAAGCAGGGCCCCTCCGGGAAGAGGAACGCCAGTACCACACTGAAAAACCCATACCACCCTGCACATATGAACAAGACACATGAAACGGAACACCAAAGAGCCCGGGGACCGACAACAGGTGGCCCAAGAATAACATCCACACACAAGGCCCAACGCAGAGCGGGAAGGCAGGCTGCCGCCCACACAAGGGAGAGCAGACAGCACTGAATGACCTTCCATTCCAACTCCGAAACCACAGCCCTACGACAGAAGCCGGTGAATACAGCCATTGTCCAAGAATAGACCAACACAGGCATGCCGAGGAGACCGACCACAGGGCAGATAGCGCATATCACAGAAGCACACAACGGACGGGGAAGAAAGAAGAAAACACTCCCCCATGTCGGCCACATGCAAGTTAATTGGAAGGAGTCACACAGCACTGACCTTGAACTGTCTGAGAAGCATGTGGGAAGAGGGCCCGTGTCCTCCAAACAAGCCAACAGAACACAAGTCCTGTCTCCCTACGACTACACAGAGCTCACAGCAACCCCGGAGCGTGCACATTGCAGACTGCACACACAGCCGGAGCACGCCACCTCAACGAACCGCTGCGAAATGGCAACCGCAACACACCTACCCAACTACGCCGAACAGCTCAAGCTGTACAAAACCAACACGATACATACATTGGGATGCGATCTCCTGTCCCTGCTGAACGTAAGTTACCGACTGACTTACCGCATCACATTGTTCAGCTGCGTCATGCCCGTCTTCTACTGTCGGAGGTGTCCCTACCAGCATCCCGTCGAGATATGCCTCTCCAACCCGGCATGTCTGAAGGCGGACCTGCTACCACTACTCCTCCCTCTGGACGCACACGACAGGGCCTGCTCTGCCTATGGGGGCATGGCGTATGTGGCCAACATCGCACCCGCACTGAAATGGGACCACTGTGCCTCCACACGACGGATCATCGAGAACAGCTACATCGAATGTCACCCAGCATGCCCCATCATGGTCCTCCAAGGGACAACTTACGAACAACACCTTGACAGCCACCATCCGCTACATTGGCTGGCAAACATGTCCACCACCAATGACGTGGAAGCCCTGCTGGACGGCATCGCATACCTGACAACCTGTAAATACGTCGGACCACAACGCAGGTTCCCCGAGTGACCTATGAAGTCCAACCCCGCACCCATGCACAGCTTCCGCATGGACTGGCCAGTCACCACCACAACAGCCATACCAAACGACCGGCAACTGTAACCACACCATCAACGACATCGCCATGACATCGGATATGACCGGGACATGCACACTGTTCCCCATCACATCCAGGAACACCGCATGCATCGTGGGAGGCAGTGGCATGGGCTCTGTGTATCGCACCCACATGGACGGAACTGCACGAACAACCAGGACACGACATGGATCCAGCGCACATGGACACACACACCGCTCAGTGGACATGAATAGGTCGCCTGGAGTCTGTGGGTGCTGCACCCTCCCACCCCCGCCCCGGGAATCCCATACCAGGACCTTTGCATGGACGACAAGTGCATACAACAACAACACGACCCCAGTGACTGTGACATGTCCAGTAACCACCACAGTGCAACAACAAGTGGCACGCCGCTGCATGCACACAAGCACATGCCCTGATGTCATCTCACATGCACGCGTGCATGAGGAACAACCGCAGCAAACCTGTCACATGGAACTGAGATGGACTGTGCCCATGATGCCGAGCGGTCTGGTAGGCTACATGTATACCGTCTGTGTCAAAGTCCGCAGCTCCGCAGCTATACGTAAATGTACATTAGCACAGCCTTGGCCAAGCAGATGTAACTCTGAAGCCCACATCCCACATGCAACAGCCAATCACATGTAACCCCACACCCTATCCAATTTGTAATCATGCTCAGTATATCCTCAACATGTATTCCGCTGCCAGTAGTGTCCACTATACTGCATCACAGAGGACAGAAGACTCAATATAATGTTTGAAACCAAAACTGTCTCCGCTGACTCATTTCACAAGTACGAATGAGAGAGGATGAGAGTATGTGAAGTACACGGCAGTCGTGACATGACCATGTAGTCCACTGGTATTGGATGTCAACGCAAATGAGTAGCACTACTGTGGAAGACACACATGTGTCGTGTGAAGTCGTATGGACGCAGTGCTCAGGTGGGTGGGTGCGACGGGTAGATGCGCACATGCCAAGTTGGAGCACGCCGTGTTGGGAGGGGTCATGAACAGTACACCACCGCTTCCCTGGGCATTGTGAGAGGACACCTGTCGGGGGGAGTGAACACGTGTGTGCACAGCAGCCGGGCACACGTACAAAGCGGTACCAGGCGCACCTCAGCCCACCCTCTGTGGACAAGCTGGATCCTGTTGTGCGCCCGCCATGCCCCTTGACAAGGCACACACAGCCCCAGTCGACCAGGTGTAACCCCAACATAGTCAATCCGCACAGGCGATACAGGGCACGGGATGGCAGTGGAGCATGGTGTGTGAGAGGTCTCCTCGCGCTCCTCCTGGTCATATCACGCAGGCAATAGAACCTCAACGTCTAGCATGGCACAAGTCACATGGAAGTGTAGGGGGACGCACCACAGCACGAGCAGCACTGACGTCACGGGAGGTGGCTCGCACCATCCCATCCATTGCCCATCATACCAACCACGCCACATGCCATTGCGACTAAGTGCAAGCGCGTGCGCCACCACCCCCGAGCCCTCCCCAGAGAGGCCAAAGAGTGAATGTGTGGGCCATCAGCCACAGACGGACGCGGCCTGGCCGCAAGGGCAGCCACAGCCACTGGGTGTCGCAGGTGGCGGATCCGGAAGGCGAAGACTGTGATGCATAGTCCATGCAGGCCGGGTCTCCATTTGGGGCACCACGCAGGTGGACGGCGTCCCGCCACACATCATACCCTGAGACAGCCCACTCGTGCAACTGGACCCACACATACACTCCTTGCCCTCTCTGGTGCGAGCTTGGGGCTGCCTGTGCAAGCGCTAGCCTCGCAGGTGAGCATGCATATTGGGGGGCGAGGGAGGACATGAGGGCTGGGGCGAAGATGACTGTATCACTGTCAGTTAGTACAAGGGATGACCCAGATGTGGAAAGGAAGAGACGTGTCCCGTGTGTACTGCAACTAGTCGCCAATCCAACTACCCCCATGTCCGGAATGTAAGCCCGCACCTAGGCCCGCCCATCCGCCACATCGAACATACCACCAGCACGACAACCTTCCCATTCGAAACACTGACTGGGGGTGGTGACCAGTGAACAATCATGTGTAGCCTACCCACGCGTACATGTGGGCCCTCCATGATCCATGTCACCTGCGGCAAAGACATGACATGCGCAATGAGGGAAGTGAGGAGAGCTGTCCGCCCACGCGCAGAAGGTGCATCAGCTCCACAGACCCAGCAGCGAGTCCAGCAGGGGTCACATGTGCAGGGGCAGCTGTGCCTGGTGTGAAGGCACATGCATATAGACAGCACATCGACCAATGTGTAGTCTGCCCACATCCACAGTCCATCATCATGCGGACATAGGAATTGAACACAGGGCAACACATCTTAGTTGGTGCACCCACCGTGACCAACAATGCGCAATCATCGACGTACCCGCCCTGTGCATGGCCCCCACCCAACGGAGGCACATCCAGTGCCACCATCCCACACACACAAGCCTTCCACGGAACATGCTGTGTCCAATGGTCAGTACAGAGTCAGCGCCCATCTGGTGGATCCTGAACAGGAGACACATGCACACACATGCCAGCTCCCACTATGTACGTCTGCCACCTGGCACGTGCAATGTAACCTCTCACCTGTGACGTGTGACTGCAAGCACACAGCCGTCTTGGCATGGGGCTGTCAATGTGGACACCAGTCAATGTTTCGGGAGCTGTGATCCGTACAGTGCTGTACATAGGGTGCAGTGCTGACACCTACTACTGTCTCATATCCCCTCGTGCCACAGGTCCCACTTGTATTGGCCGCTCAGCCCGTGCCCACATCGTCGTCGTCGTGTGCCATACTCATCCAGCCTCGGAAGCAGTTCCATGCTCAGCAGACACTCATGTTGCCGTGGCGTTGCCGCTTGACGAATATGCAGTCAGTCCCCATCAGCACGCCCCGCAAGTCATTGGGGCCTAGATCCCCATGTGCATGCACATGGCAGTGGTATGTCTCACTTGCCATTGCCATTGTTGGGAGACCTGTGTAAGTGTATTGTGGCCGTGCCGTCCCAGCTTGACAGCTGGGCTGTGGCTCATGTGCTTGCTCAGTCATGTCAGTGATGTGTATGCGAAATTGCTATGTGCCGTGTTGCTTTGACATGTGTCCTCTGCCATTTAACCCAGGCGGAGACCGAACATTGACCGCCCATACCAATTGCTGGCGGACATGGACGATACAGAGGTAATCAGGAAGTTTCGGCTGGACAGGCCAACCCTGCATCGACTGTGTGCCATGCTAGAGCCCCATCTCCGTCCCCGCAGGGTGTATCCGACTGCTGTCACCCCCACGGCTAAGGTGATGGCCGCCATGCATTTCTTCGCCACTGGGTCATTCCAGCACACAGTGGGCAGTGGAGGAGGGATGTCCCAGCCCATGTTCAGCAAGGTGCTGAGGGATGTACTGGCAGCCATGATGCTGTACCGGAACAGGTACATCAGATTCCCCAGGGCTCGTGAATTGGCGGCAGTGAAGGGTGCATTCTATGCCCTTGGCAGAATCCCACACGTCGTGGGAGCCATTGACTGCACACATGTTGGCCTTGTTCCACCACAGGCCACTGAGCACCTGTACCGCAACAGGAAGCACACGCACTCCCTGAATGTGCAAGTGGTGTGCCTTGCGGACATGGTGATCACCCACGTGTGTGCCAAGTTTCCAGGCTCGGCACATGACACACACATAATGCGCAACAGCATCTTGCCACGACTGATGGCCAATCTGCAACAGGATCGTGGCTGTATTGTCGGTGAGTATGTGGAGTGGTGTAGCGTGCTAGTTGTGCGATGCTGTCCCCTGTCCAGTTGGAATAGCAACGGTTCTCTGTGTCCCTCACACCCAGGTGACTCTGCGTATCCGAATGGGGCATGGCTGCTCAGTCCATTGAGGAATCCTCGCACCCCAGCAGACGATCGATACAATGAGGCACATGGGAGGGCCAGACGTGTGGTCGAGCGTACCTTTGGCCTCCTCAAGTCCAGGTTCAGGTGCCTGGACCGCACCGAGGGTGCACTGGCGTACTCCCCACAGAAGGTGTGCCAGATAGTGGTGGCGTGCTGCATGCTGCACAATCTGGCCATTCGGAAGCAGATCCCCTCATTGTGGATGACGGAGATCAACCAGGGCCCCAGCCCGCAGACCAGGACAGCTCGAGTGAGGTGGACAGCGGAGAGGAGGAAGCTGGGAATGTGCGCCAGCAGCTCATCGCCCGCTACTTCACTTGACGGTGAGTGTCCATGTACGACGGATGATGTGTCTGTATCTGTGCAGGTGTGTGTGTGCCGTGTCAGGGTGGCCGTATGTTCACTGCGTGCAGTGTGTCAACGCTCCATGGCCAGGGTAGTATGCTACTGTTGGTGACTGTGGCATTGTGCCCTATTGCTCTGTGCGATGTGTGTACATTGCTTGTAGTTGTTGACATGTACTGTGTGATGGGTGTGTGACACACTCATTGAATGTGCTCCTGTTCTGTCTCCCACCCCTAGGTCCCTACAGGCCCTCCGGATTCCATTGCCATGCCACGCATCAGGTGCCTTTCCGCCCAAGGTGGCCGTTGTATTCCGTACAAATAAAACACAGGGCACAAACAGCAGTTAGTGAAAAAGGTGCATTTATTCCAAACTGTGACATGTGATTGTGTGTAAGGTGATGACAAAAGTGGTGCGTGCAGTGACAATGAGCTGTCGGTCATGGCTGCGTGAAGCTCAGGGTGTACCCACTGGTTCTATGTCCATAGTCCAACACACACATGCCATCCAGCTGGCTGTGTGGAGTGGGATCGTAGAGCAAGTCAATGCAGTGGCTGGTCAAGGAAGGCTGGCGGAAGGCTGGCTGGCTGCCTCACTTGCGACTGGAGCGTGCAAAGTCCTCCCGGGAGATCTGTTTCCTCTTCGGACGGCCCCTTCCACGTTTGGGAGGGGGTGTGTGGTGGCGACCTGCTGGTGGTGGGTGAGGTGTGCTCACTGGCTGTGGACGCAGGGGAAGTGGACACTGCTGCCCGACCCTGCGCCCTAGCAGGTGGTGGCGGAGGTGGTGTTGCTGGCCTTGCCTGTGACCCCACCGCCACCACCAGCTGGCCCATGAGGTCCACGAGTTGGTCCATACGGGACACGAATTGGCCCATATGGGCGTCCATGGACCTCAGCACCCCCAGCACCTCCCGCGTGTCTGTAGCAGACCTGGCCCATTGTCCTTGGGCCTCTTCATAGGCCCCAAGGACTCTGGCCATTTGAGGCAGGGCATGGCTCCCAGGGGAGGCTGGCGTTTCCCTGACCCTGCTCCTCCTACCAGTCCTGCTGCCACCGGCCTGCCCACTAGCCACATTGCACACCACGGTCCTCGCTGTGGCTCCCAGGGTGGATCCAGTCGGCCGGGCCACCACCTGCGCTGGGGCTGGTGCCAGCGAAGACGTGGTGGTGGTGGTGGCAGTGGTGGTCGGTGCGGCGATGGTGGCGGTTGCGGCAGTGGTAGTGGCCGCAATGACCGTGGGTGTGGCCGCAACGACAGTGGCAGCAGGGGCTGGGACTGTTCAGCATCCCTGGATGATGGGTTGGTGGGTAGGAGGGTCCTGGGGAGCGGCTGGGCCCTGCCACGCCAGATGGGCCTGCTTGGTGGTCCGTGTCCGAAGAGGAGGACAGATCCTCCAGATCCGTGTGTCCTCGTTGGGGGCTTGTGGGCTGGCTGTGCTGGCTGCTGTCTCCATCCCCAGCATCCGGCAGTTCGTCACCTGTGGAGAGAATGAGATTTGTTATTGTGTTGCACCTGGCGAAGTATGTATTTGTCGTCTGACATTGGCAGTTCGTGCACTCTCGTACATGGGTTTCCCGGAGGCGAGTGTGTGGCTGTGGCATCTGTAGTTGTGTGTGCTAGGCAATGGGACTGTGTGCTGTGCACATGTGGCATGGGACGGATTGGCCATGCCGATGGGTGTGTTGCTGTGCCCCTACTCATTGTGACTCTGGTGTATGCGGGCTCCTGGCCCATCCTGGGTCTGGTTTGTACTTTGCTTTTGGGGTTCACATGGAACGCTTAGGAACGCATATGGCAACATGGGGGCCATGCCCCAGATTCGCATTTGGGAGTGGATATGCTTTTGGGGTACATGCTGTGAGCCATGGGTGCCGAACGTGACATGTGTTGTGGCAGCATGACAGTGCATGGTTTGAGGTGTGTGCATGCTTGACATGGCCTGCATATTTGCTGTCTGTTGTGATTACTGGACATGGCATTGGACGCATCGTTATGAGTGAGTGATGGTTGTGTGCCAGCCAACGTATTGCAGTTGTCCCATCTCCTTGGTGTGCGTGCTGCCCTGTGCCATGTGCATCACTGCAGTGCTCGGGGGTGTGGCCCATGTTGTGTGTTGTTGCTCACAGTGTGTCGTGCGCTTAATTGACTTCTGGCACATGGTTGGTCATGGGCATGTGTCTTAGCGTGACTGCTGTATGTGTGGCAGCTGTGCGGATGACATGCCTTTCATGAGACTGGGGCTGACGGATGGGATGGATGGTATGTTGTATGTGCATGGTGTGTCTGTGAGTTTGATGGGTTCAGTGGTGTTCGTGTGCATTTATGTTGTTCCGCTCTGTTGCGTCTAGTGTTGTTTGTCTTACATAGGCGTAGTTGTGGGGTGTGTGGTTGACAGGCAGTAGGGGCTACATGGACAGGACTTCAATGGTGTTTCGGTTGTGTGTGATGAGTTGCACAGTGGCTGCCGTGTGGGACTATATTCAGTGTGGCTTGTGCATGCAGACGTGGCTCCTTGGGTGTTGCTATGTCTGTGATGGGTCATGTGGGGTGTGAGTCTGTTGTTCATGTCCGTGTGCACATTGTTCACTTGTTCGTGACGGTGGGCGGTGCTGCGTGTTCGTCTGCTACGTGACATGTCCCATGTGTTGGTCGTGTTATGGTCCTCATGCCTCCAGTAATCCAGCCCTGTCCAGTTTCCCACCTGCAAGTTGTTCGTGCGTGCACTGTACTGGATGCCACATGGCTCTAAGCGGGGGTGCTCCATGTTGCAGGTCTGTGGGGGTGGGGGGTGTTGTGGGTCGTGGGGGTGGCTGGACACCCACTGACACCGATTGCTGTGGACCGTGATGTCTGCCTTTCGGCTGTCGTTGTGCACTGCGGTGGCTGACACGTGGCTGTGGGGTGTGGGGGATGCTCCTCCTTGCTGTGCTGTGGGACTGGGGCCTGGTGTGTGTTGTACTTGGGCTGTCCACCCTCCCACCCACTGCACTTTGTGTTCCTGCCACTTACCTGTTACTTGTCGGTTAGTGCAGCTGTGGCGGACACATGGGTGTGGTGGGTGCTCGTTGTGGCGCTTCTGGCATATTTGGGGACCTGTTGGTGGTTACGTGGCTGGCTTAGTGTACACATGTCCCCACGCATCTTACAGTTGTTCGGTTTGGGCTGTGTGTGGTAGTGTCTGTTGCATGTGTGTGTGATGTGTTGTGTATTGTGTGCTGGACATGGGGGTGTTTGTCCCTGGGAGCTGTGGCATGGTAGTTGCGCATGTGAGTACATAGCGGTGTGCTGGTATACATTAGTTTGTACTTACCAGCCTCCACTCCCCCTGCTAATCCGGCGAGGATCTCCGGATGGATTACGACTCGCACCTTCTCCTCCCACGCTTTGAAGGTCTTAAAGAGCGCGGGATTCCCTCCGCCAGTGACGGCAGCCAGCTCTCTGTTTTTGCCCTCCTTCTTCTTGACCAGGCTCTTTACGTCATTCCAACGTTTGTTAATTTCTCCTCTGTTCCTGGGCAGGGTCCCGACTGCATTGACCTGGTCTACGATCCGGTTCCACATTCTGTTTCTGGTGGCTAGTGGTGTGTGCTGGACCATGTTCCCATAGATTTGTGGGTACACCTTGATGATCTCGTCGACCATGACCGTCAGCTCCATGGGCGTGAACTTGGGCATCCTTTGTGGTGCCATGGTGTTTGTGGTGCTGGTGCGGTGTGTGTTGTGTAATGTGCAGGGGGTTTGTGGTGCCGGGGTGTGGTGGTGGTGGTGGTGGTGGTGGTGGTGCCGGTGTTTGGTGGTGGTGGTGGTGGTGGTGGTGTTTGGTGGTGGTGGTGGTGGTGGTGGTGGTTGTGATGTGTGCGTTTCTGTGGTGTGCTGCTGTCCTTGCTGTGTCACTGTGACCTCTCCTCTCCTCTCTGGTTTGCAATGTAGCAAGGGGTTGTGGTCTGTGGGAGTGCTGCTTTTGTACTCACCTATGTGGGTGTGTCCTCATGGTCTGTTGTTTTCAGGTGTGTTGTGTCTGGGGTTCTGGCCTTTGTATTTTTTGTTTGTCCGGGGGTGTTTTCGGGATGTGTACTGTGCTTGTGTATTTGTGCGTGCCTTGCTGTGTGGACTTGTTGGCCATGTTGTGTGTTATTGGTTTTGTGTGCGGATGGTTTCTGTGCAGGTACGTTGGCGCCATGGCTTCTGCCGTGTCGATTCTCATCGGCGTTGTTTGCGCTGGCGGGCGGTATATTTGTGGTTTTTCCACGCTCATGGCGGTGCGATCGTAATTTCACGTGCGGTGTGTCGGCCGTGTGGGCGGGCGGTTTTGTGTTGTCGTGCGTGTTTCCGTCCGTGGCGGGCGGTTTGACTCCGACTCGGACAATGGCGGGCGGTATTTTGTGTGATTTTTCCGCCGATGGCGGTTTTCGGTTTGTGTAATCGTAATGGCGTGGTCGGTGTTCAGGCGGTGTGTGCGGGCGGATTTTTGCCGCTTCCATGCCTGGCGGAATTATTTACGCCGGGTATCGTAATGGGCCCCTTAATTAGCGTTTTCCATATATGGAAAACAACTACCAAAACAATTAAAACAATAAAGATCAACCAATCAAATACACACAATATTAAAATAAACCAATAACGTTAACCAAACAATTAATTAAACACTATATAAAGAAAGAAAAATTATTCTTATTTTACACCTTAAACCAAAAAGAATAAGAAAGACAAAACTCTGCCGAATTCCTGCCAGAAGCAAGGACTTCATTAAAGAAAAATCTATTTCATACTTCAAAAAGTAAGTAAAAACCCATTTATAAGATAACAATAATGCTGATCTTCATAAACTACTATTTATCATGCACAAATAATTAATATATATCTTTTTTCAATCTATGTTTCCTCTACAGATAAATCTCAAAGGATTCAAACAATTACAGACCAGCTTCTAAAATCATCTAACAAATAAAGTAAGTATTCAGCAAAATGCATTTTTAAAATGATCTAAAACACCCAACCAAACCCCAACTGCATCCCAAACCCCCACCCCACACCATATACAATTGAAAAAAATAATTAAAAATATGTTTTATTCTACCCACAGAAACATCAACAACAAAACAGAATTAAACTAACAAAGAAAGGACATCTACATTGAAAACTAGCTCAAAATCGGCATCGTAAGTATATTAATAACAATGTATATGTATTAATTAAAAAACCTGTACATTATTCATTTTATTAATTTTGATATACATTTTTCGTAGCATTTAAAACATCACAATGACAGAAGGCGCTTAATTTATCACTTCCCAGAAAGGAACGTTTTTGCTATGTTACATGGGGTATGTCTATACCCAGGAAAAGCAAAGTGGACTTAAAGTAAATTGGAAATTTAGCAAGTACTATTCGAATAAGTGTTATGGGCGAACAACAACTAGAGAAACAACTGTTTTGTATACAAGGAAACATAACCACCCCCCAAATGTTACTGAAATAGAGGTTAGAAATGCCCTAGAAAACATTAAAGAAGCTAGCACCAGCTCACGGAAACCTACCACTCAATTACTTAAAGAATTGCTGCCCAAAGTACTCCACCATGCTACTGGCCAAATGCCCTCTATTTCTTCTTTAAAAAGAACTATAGCTCGAACAAAAAAAGCCACAACCACCACCACACCTGCCCCAAAAACATTTGAAGAGGTAGAAATTCCCCCAGAACTATCTATACCTCATAACAAAGAACCCTTTATTCTTTATGACAACAACCTAAAGAGAAAATAATAATTATGTTTGCAACCACAAATAATTTAATCAAACTACAACAGTCAGAAACATGGATGATGGATGGGACTTTTAAAATTTGTCCCAAACCATTCTATCAATTATATACTATCCATGCCCTATATCAAAACACTAACATCCCTTTTATCTACGCCATACTACCTAATAAACAAAATTCCACATATATGGAAAGACTAAGTAAAATTAAACAAGAAACAAAGAATTATTTTCCACAGAAAATAATTATTGATTTTGAACAGGCAATGATAAATGCAATTCTAAAATCCTACCCACACACATCAATTCAGGATTGCTACTATCATTTCAATCAGTGTATATGGAGACACCTTAAAAAATCAACACTAAGGGGCTCATTAGGATGGCGGGTGGACCTGAGTCCGCCCGCCATCCTTGCGGTGTTTGGACCGCCCGCCAGACATGCGGCGGTCCCGCACCACGAATTAGGATGTGACCGCCACCATGGCGGTCGCATTCTGAAATTTAACATTGCGGCGGGTGCTGCTGACAGCTAGTGGCCCTGCTCCGCCCACCAGGCAATCGGTGCGATTGCCACCGGCGGAAAAGCGGCAGACGGACTTTGCGTCCGCCGCGATACCCACCGCCATCCTAATATGGCGGTGGGTAAATCTCAATATGATGGTGGAACAATCACCACCGCTGGCCCGGCGGTGGCGATCGTTCCTCCATCGTAATGAGCCCCTAAGTGTTGAATATGCAACAAACAGTTCATTCGCATACCAAATAAAAAAACTTATTGCACTGGTCTACGTCCCAGTTACTGACGTGGCCGAACACTACAACCTATTAATAGAAAGACCTTACTACCAGCAACACGAACAAAAATTAAGTCCCCTCCAAGACCATTTTGAAGATACCTGGGTGGGAAGACTCCATAGATCAGGACATAGGAGACAACCAAAATACCAAATTCCATGGTGGAATGTATACCTTAGCACACTAAACCAAGAGGCAAAAACAAACAATGCTGTTGAAGGTTGCCATAATGCCTTCCAAGCAACAACAGGACGAGGTCCACCTACTCTACAAAAACTCCTACTCTACCTCCAAAAAGAACAGAGCTACCAACAGCTAAGAATGGAGCAATCTGTAACACAAATCAGGCCTAAAGTATCCAAACAAACTAAACAAATGTTTGAATGCCTACAACATCAAGTCAGACTATACCCAACAACAAAAGGCCTAGAATACTTAGAAATAATTGCCAAAAGCCTACTCTAAATTTTCAATGCAGTTTAAAATACATAATACTTTTCTCTAAAAATAATTAAAATGCATACAAATAATTTTTTAATTTTCACAAAAATAATTAATTTGTCTAATATATTTTTATTAAAAAATAAATATATATACAGACATATTAATTGAATATATGAAAATATAAACAACAATAACACTAACTCTCTTAGCATTTCCCTCCCACAATAAATATTTAAATTAACTTACCGTTTCTGTAGCTGTAGACAGATAATCCCAAATCTTGTAAAACAATCCAGGTATCTCATAATACAAATAGGATGAAAAAGTCCCCCAAAAAAGTAAAGATCCAGCTGTTCCAAAAGTAATCCTCCGTTCGTAAATCCACAAACGATAAACCATAAAAAACCCCAAAAGTGTTTTAAAAAAAGAAACGCTCCATGAAAACCCGAAAAATTAAGAAAGTGTAAAATAATTATTAGTTACTTAAACTAATATACACTTCCTTAATAAAAAAATGCAATCTTCTCCAAACCGCCACTTCTATCGACCAAAACCTGTAAAAACACACAAACATTCCCACCCACACAAATATACACATAATACACAATATAACACTATTACAAACATTATACACACCTTATTCAAACATATTCTAACATATTTTACGTTTTCTAAACTACGCCTCAAAAAATAACGATACATAAATCGCTAAAACCTAACTTACACACAAAAAACGCCACAACTCCAAAAATCTAACACTACACACAATAACTACAACCTAACTACCTTCAAATTTAATTAAAAATATAGTTAAAATAAAGAAAAGTAATCTTACCTTCCTCGACGCGACGCAGCTCCCAACCGCGAGCTTGTCCCCTTCAAAATAACCCAAAACAAATGCGAGTGGTTACAAAATACAAGCACCAAATATGGCAGCTTTAAACATATAAAATGAATGTATTTTGTTTTATATATAAATTACTTAAATATTTAATTAAAATACTACAATTTATAACTTATATGTTTAAATTTATTGAACATTTTTCCAACATTGTAAAATTATAATAATAAATATTATTAAACATATAATATTTATTATTGTAAATCCATATATTTACAAGTTATATACAACGTTTATTAAAAACATGTAATATTTTTATTTAATGTTTAAAAAATGTCAGCCTTATAAAAAAATTGTAAAAATTAAACCATGTAATAATTAATAATATCAATATTTTAAATATTAATAATATTAATTAAAATGTATTATTTGTCTAAAAAATGTTACAAAGTATAACATTTAAAATGCATTAAAAAAATTTAAAAACTTATATTTTTAAAAAGTTAACAATATATGTAACTAAATAACAAAAGTTCAGAATACAAAACTGAAGTGAACAACTATTATTAATAATTATATTATTTTCTCAAATGCTTCTAAACAAATGTAAAACTACATTATTTGATATTACAAAGTTTACATAACTATTAAAAATGTACAAATGTTAAAAAATTTTGTTTACATAATTATAAAATGTAAAAGTAAACATATGTGCAAAATATTTTGTATCTGTAAAATAAATATGATTTTTTTCTCTATATGTCTTCATTTATATTATATAAACTTAATAAAACAAATATTTTTTGTTCATTACAAAATCATTTACAATAAATAAACATCAATAAAAAAAATGTCAATTTTTTTGTAAATCTTTTTATTAATGTATTTAATGTTAAAAAGTTATGTATTAATTAAATCTTCTGTATTAAATAATATTTTTAATTAACTATATATATAAAGTTTTTTTCAGTTATAACTATGTCATAATTAAAATTAATTACTACTACAAACTATATTAATTTTTTAAGTTTACAAATTAATACATACATATCTAAATTACTATTCCCACTACAGTTAATATTAATTAAGGGTAGGTGCTGGGCACTTAACTTAATTAATTTACTATTCCCACTCCACTTACCATTAAGTCAGGGTAGCTGCTGGACACTAAACTTAATTAATTTACTATTCCCACTCCAGTTACTATTAATTGAGGGGAGGTGCTGGACACTAAACTTAATTAATGTATTATTCCCACTCCAGATAGCATTTAATCAGGGTAAGTGGCTATTACTTGAGGGGAGCTGCTGGACACTAAACTTAATTAATGTATTATTCCCACTCCAGATAGCATTTAATCAGGGTAAGTGGTGGACACTAAACTTAATTAATTTACTATTCCCACTCCAGTTAGCATTAAGTCAGGGTAGGTGCTGAACACTAAACTTAATTAAATTACTATTCCCACTCCAGTTAGCATTAAGGAAGGGAAGGTGCTGGACACTAAACTTAATTAATTTACTATTCCCACTCCAGTTTTCATTAAGGAAGGGAAGGTGCTGGACACTAAACTTAATTAATTTACTATTCCCACTCTAGTTAGCATTTAATCAGGGTAGGTGCTGGACACTAAACTTAATTAATTTACTATTCCCACTCAAGTTAGCATTAAGTCAGGATAGGTGCTGGACACTAAACTTAATTAATTTACTATACCCACTCTAATTACTATAAAGTCAAATAAGTTGCCAAACACTAAACATATTTAAATTTTTTCCCCCAATACAAATAATATAATATCACTAACTGTATACATTAAATTTTAATTATTTAATAATTCCTATAATAATTTAGTACACTCTATTTATATATTATTTTTTAAAGTTATAAAAGTAATATATTTAAATTCATTTTTTTAAATACTAAGGTGTCCATTACGATACCGGCGGTAAAAAATCCGCCATCCACCATAGCGGTAAAAATACGCCCGCCTACACCGTCTGAATACCGACCGAGCAATTACGATGCCGCGAAGCGAACACCGCCCGCGGCGGAAAAAACCCCAAAAATACCGCCCGATCATGTCCGATTCTAAGTCCACCCGTCCGCCACGGACGCAAATACGCACGACAACCAAAAACCGCCCGCCCTGACGATCTAGACACCGCCCGTGAAATTAGGATCGCTCCGACATGAGCGCGGTAATTACACAAATACACCGCTCGCCATCGTAAACAACAGAGATGGAAATGAACACGGCGGAAGCCCTGGCGGCCACGTCCCTGCACAGAAACCATCCGCGGACCCAAACAAACACACACAACATGGCCAACAAGTCCACACAGCAAGCCACGCACAAACACAGTACACATCCCGAAAACACCCCCTGGACAAACAAATAAACTACTAATCCCAGAACACCAGCCACAACACACCTGAAAACAACAGACCATCATGACACACCCACATAGGTAAGCACAAAAGCAGCCCCTTCACAGACCACAATCCCTTGCAACACTACAAAGCCAAGAAGAGAGGAGAGAACACAGCGACACAGCAAGGACAGCAGCACACCACAGATACGCACCCATCACACCCACCACCACCAGCACCACCAAAGACCAGCACCACAAACGACCTGCACATCACACACCACACACACACACCGCACCAGCACCACAAACACCAAACCACACACCATGTCAGCACACAGAATGCGAAAGTTCACTTCAACTGAGCTGACGGTCATGGTCGACTGAGATCATCAAGGTGCACCCACAAATCTTTGGCAACCAGGTCCAACAGACAACAGTAGCCACCAGAAATCGGATGTGGAGCAGGATCGTAGACCAGGTCAATGCAGTAGGGAACGTGCCACGCAACCGAGGCGAAATCACCAAGAGGTGGCACGATATGAAAAGGGAGGTCAAGAAGAAGGAGGCCAAGAATCGGCAGCTGGCTGACAGGACTGGCGGAGGTAATCCCGCGCTTTTCAAGAGCTTCCAGGCGTGGGAGGAGAAGGTGCGAGGCATCATACATCCGGAGAGTCTCACCGGAATACCAGGGGAGTGGAGGCTGGTAAGTACAAACAAATGTATACCAGCACACCGCTATGTACTCACATGCACTACCACTATGCCATAGCTCCGAGGGACAAACACCCCCATGTCCAGTACACAATACACAAGACATCACTCACACATGCAACAGACACTACCACACACTCAGCCCAAACCGACCAACTAACAAAACCATGGAGGCATGTGTACAGTCAGCCAGCACCGCAACTCCCACCAGGTCCCCTTGTACTCCAAAAGTGCCAGAAGGAGCACTCACCACACCCACACCCATGTGTCAGCCATAGCTGCAGTAACCGACAAGTAACAGGTAAGTAGCCGGAACACAAAGTCAGTGGGTGGGAGGGGGACAGCTGAAGTACAACACACACCAGGCCCCAGTCCGACAGCGCAGCAAGGTGGAGCACACCCCACACCCATGTGTCAGCCACTGCAGTGCACACCTTCAGCCGACAGGTAGATATCTCACCCTACATGGAGGGGTTTCTGTGGGTGGTAAGCCAGCACCACAACTCACAACACCGCCCCCACTCCCACAGACCAGCAACATGGAGCACCCCTCCCTCCCATAACCATGTGGCATCCATAGCATTGCGCACTCAAAAACAACCTGTAGGTGGAAAACTGTACAGGGCGGGGTGTCTGTAGGCATGAGGACTGTATTACGACTAACACATGGGACATGTCACGTAGCAGGGAACACGCAGCACTGCTCCCTGTCACAATCATGTCACCAATGTGCACACGGACATGTATTACAGAGTCATACCCCACATGACCCATCACAAACACAGCAACACCTAAGGAGCCACGTCTGCATGCACAAGTCCCACTGGAGCACAGACCCACACGGCGGGCACCGTGCCACTCATCACACACATCAGCAACACCATCGAAGTCTTGACCATGTAGTCCTTACTGCCTGTTACCCACACATCGTACAACAACGCCCATGTAAGTCCAACCTGCCTAGAAGTAACAGCGTGGGACCACAATAATGCACATACACACCACTGGACCCATGAAACACACAGGCACACAATGCACATTCAACATATCATCATTCTCATCTGTCAGCCCCTGTGTCATGAAAGGTATGTCATCCGAACAGCTGGCCCTCATACAGTAGTTATGCAAAGATACCTGCCCATGACAAATAATGTGCCTGCAGTGACTGAAGCGCACGTCACACTGTGATCAACAACATACATAATATAGTCAACACCCCAAGAGCACTGCATTGCTGCACATGGCCGAGGGTAGCACGCACACCAAGGAATTGGCCCATCTGCAATACGTCGTGTGGCACACAACCATCACTCACTCACTACAATGCTTGCAGTGTAATGTCCATAAATGATAACAGTGAGCAGATATGCTGGGGATGTCAGACATACACACACCTTTGTCTCTGCACTGTCATGTAGCCAAAACACATGTCCCGTTCTGCACCCATATGTCACAGTATGTACCCCAAAACCATATTTCACCTCAAAAGCGTTGAGGGGCTGTACCCCTTTTCCCATCTGCGTTACTAAGCGTTCCATTTGAACCCCAAAACCATATTTCACCTCAAAAGCGTTGAGGGGCTGTACCCCCTTTTCCCATCTGCGTTTCTAAGCGTTCCATTTGAACCCCAAAACCATATTTCACCTCAAAGCGTTGAGGGGCTGTACCCCTTTTCCCATCTGCGTTTCTAAGCATTCCATTTGAACCCCAAAACCAAATTTCACCTCAAAAGCGTTGAGGGGCTGTACCCCTTTTCCCATCTGCGCTTCTAAGCGTTCCATTTGAACCACAAAAGCATATTTCACCTCAACATCGTCGATGGGTCTGGAGCCCGCATACACCCGAACCACAAAATGTAGGAGTATAGCAACACACACCCATCGGCATTGCTAATCCGTCCCATGCCACATGTTCACATCACACAGTTCCATTGCCTTGCCCACGCATACACACATCGTACATCCACACACACGCCTCTGGGAAACCTGTGCACGACAGTGCACGAACTGTGAATGTCAGACAACCAATACATACTTTGCTAGGTGCAACACATTAACCTATCTCATTCTCCCCACAGGTGCCGAACTGCTGGACGCTGGAGAGGGAGACAGCAGCCAGCACAGCCAGTCCGCAAGCCCCCGACCCGGACTCACGGATGTAGAGGAGCTGGACACCTCCTCGGACGTGGACCACCCAGCAGGCCCATCTGGTGTGGCAGGGCACAACCGCTCCCCAGGGCCCCTCCTACCCACCAACCCATCGCCCAGGGCTGCTGACCAGTCACAGACCCCTGCTGCCACGGTCGTTGCGGCCACCACCACCGCCGCAACCACCACCACCGCCGCAACCACCACCACCGCCGCAACCACCACCACCACGTCATCCCTGGCCACAGCCCCAGCGCAAGGGGTGGCCCGGCCGTCGGGGTCCACCCTGGGAGCCAGAACGAGGACCGTGGTGAGCAATGTGGCTAGTGGGCAGGTCGGTGGCAGCAGTACTGGTAGGAGGAGCAGGGTCAGGCCAACGCCATCTGTGCCTGGGAGCCAAGGCCAGCCGCAAATCGACAGAGTCCTTGGGGCCTATGAAGAGGCCCAAGGAGAATGGGCCAGGTCGGCTAGCGACACGCGGGAGGTCCTTGGGGTGTTGAGGGCCATGAACGCCCATATGGGCCAAATGGTGGCCCTCATGGGCCAGCTGGTGGTGGTGTCGAGGGCACAAGCAAGGCCAGCAACACCACCTCCGCCACCACCTGCTGTGGCGCAGGGTCGTGCAGCATCGCGTTCCCCTGCGTCCACAGCGAGTGAGCACTCCTCAGCCACCACCAGCAGCCCACCAACACACCCCCTTCCAAAACGTGGAAGGGGCCGTCCGAAGAGGAAACAGGTGTCCAGAGAGGACTTCGCCCGCACCAAACGCCAGTGAGTCAGCCAGCCACCTTGACCACCTACTGCATTGACTTGTAATACGATCCTACCCCACACTGCCATGTGAATGGCATGTGTCTGTTGGACTGTGGACATAGGACTAAATGGGTACACCTTGAGCATCACGCAGCCATGACCGTCAACTCATAGTCACTGCACGCACCACTTTTGTCAACACCTTGCACACAATAACATGTCACAGCTGTAAATAAATACACCTTGATCACAATCTGCTGTTTGTGCCCTGTGTTTATTCAACGATGTGCAACCACCAACATGAGCAGAAATGCATCTGCTGCGTGGTATGTCGATGGGAAAGGAGAGGCTGTAGGGACCTAGGGGTGAAAAACAGAACAAGAGTACATTCAATGAGTGTGTCACACACTCATCACACAGTACTTGTCACCAACTACAAGCAATGTACACACATCTCACAGAGCAACAGGGCACAATGCAACAGCCACTGTCAGTGGCATACTAACCTGGACATGGACCATTGACACACAGCACTCAGTGAACAAAAGGCCTCCGTGACAGAGCACACATACACCTGCACAACTACAGCTACTTCAGCCGTCGTAAATGGACACTCACCGTCAAGTGAAGTAGCGGGCGATGAGCTGCTGACGCACATTCACAGCTTCCTCCTCTCCACTGTCCTCGTCACTGGACCCGTCCTGGTCTGCAGGCTGGGGCCCTGGATGATCACCGTCATCCACTATTAGGGGGATCTGCTTGCGAATAGCCAGATTGTGCAGCATGCAGCAAGCCACTACTATCTGGCACACCTTCTGTGGGGAGTACGCCAGTGCGCCCCGGTGCGGTCCAGGCATCTGAACCTGGACTTGAGGAGGCCAAAGGTCCGCTCCACCACACGTCTGGTCCTCCCATGTGCCTCATTGTAGCGGTCATCAGCTGGGGTCCGAGGATTACGTAATGGGCTGAGCAGCCAAGGCCCATTCGGATAAGCAGAGTCCCCTGGGTGTGAGGAATACCGAGATTAGTTGCAATTCCAACTGTCCCCAAGACAGCATCGCACAACAGCCACGCTACACGAGTACACATACTCACCAACAATCCAAGCACGGTCCGGTTGCAGATTGGTCATCAGACGTGGTAGGATGCTGTTGCGCATGATGTGCGAGTCATGGGCCGATCCTGGAAACTTCGCACACACGTGTGAAATGACCATGTCCGCAAGGCACACCACTTGCACATTCAGGGAGTGGGTGTGCTTCCTATTCCGATAAATGTGCTCCATGGCCTGTGGTGCTACAAGGCCAATATGGGTGCAATCGATTGCACCAACAACGTGGGGGATCCGTCCAAGGGCATAGAAATCACCCTTCACTGCCGCCAATTCACGTGCCCTGGGGAATCTGATGTACCTGTTCCTGTACAGCATCATAGCTGACAGTACATCACGAAGCACCATGCTGAACATGGGCTGGGACATCCCACTTCCACTGCCCACTGTGTGTTGGAATGACCCAGTGGCGAAGAAATGCAGTGCAGCCATCACCTTAGCCGTGGGGGTAAATGCAGTTGGATACACCCTGCGAGGACGGAGGTGGGGTTCCAACAAGGCACATAGGCGATGCAGGGTGGGTCGGTCCAGACGGAATTTCCGGATTACCTCCACATCCTCCATGTCTGACAGCAATTGGTAGGGGCGATGTATGTTTGGTATCCTCCTAGGAAAGATGGAAGTGGACACATGTGAAAGCAACACGCCACAGGGCATTTCCACATACACAAAACACAAATGACTGACCAAGCAATAGAATCACAGAACAGCTGACAAGTAGGGACAGCACAGCCACAATACACTTGCACAGGTCCCCTGCCAATTGCAATGGGCAGTGACACACACCATTGCTATGAGCATGCACATGGGGATTTAGGCCTTAATAACTTGTAAGGCATGCTTATGGTATCAGACTGCATATTTGGCAAGCGGCAATACCACGGCAACATAACTGGCTGCTGTGCATGACACTGCTTCCGAGGCTGGGTGAGTATGGCACACACCAACAACGCTATGGACACAGGCTGAGCGGCCAAAACAAGTGGGACCTGTAGCACGAGGGGATATGAGACAGTCATTGATGTCCCTACTGCACCCTATGTACAGCACTGTACGGATCACACCTCCAGAAACATTGACAGGTGTACACATTGACAGCTCCATGCCAACACGGCTGTGTGATTGCCAATACACATCACAAGTGACACGTAACGTTGCACGTGCCAGGTGGCAGATGTACATAGTGAAAGATGGCATGTGTGTGCATATGCATATCCCATGCTCCCATGCCAATGTGTACATGATGATATGCTAACAGACATGTGGAGGCTGGGCACTGGCCGTCACTGCCTATGCACACAGCATGTTGTGGCCCTGTCCATTGTGGACCTGCTCCCACACACAAATCATGGCCACACCTGCAGATGCATTGCGCACATTATACTGTGTGGTGCACATGGCATCAGCGGACTGTACCCGCCATGGGCCAGGCCCTTGCGGCCAACTCCAATGACCCTCGCGGTTGGCACCCTGCGTGTTCCACTATGGAGGTAAGCGTCCCGGGCCAGCTGGGAGCAGGCCATCATCTGCAATTGAAGCTGGCAGACATGGTACACAAATTGCAGCAGCTTGGACCCACTGAACCTGCCCCAGGGGGCTTATGAGTGTGGGAGTGTGACCGGCATTACCACAGCTACCTGGGATTGCAGCCTGGCATCCCTCAACAACACCTGCTGCTGCCACCTGTCCACCTTCACGTCGATGACGCTGAGGATATGTCCAGGTCCACTCACCAGCGAGGAGCTGGAGATCCTGGATTCCGAGCTCCACGCACACTGCACATGGCTATTCCTTGCGAAAGTTGTGTGTGAGAGACAACTGCAGTGTGTGTGGGAGTGCATGTGGGGGACACACATGTCGTTGATCCGCAGCACTATGAGTCAGAGCCTGTGGGGTTCAAACATGCACTGCTCACCATGCTGACTGCAGGTGGCAGGGGTATGTGAGCTCTCGGGCGCTTTGACATGTCTGTCCCTCCCGAGTGGTGGTACATGGCAACTTCATGTCAGACATCCAGTGACACAGACAATTGGCAATGCAGGTCTCAGTGCACTTTTTGCTCGTGTGAATGTCAGGCTGGGGCCATGCTGCCCTTCTCAGTCCCAGCAGGCCTGGCCTGCACATTGACTGCACAATGCCAGTAGGTGACATCACAGACTGCCTAGTGGGTTACATGTGTCTCCTGTTCAGGACCCTCCGGATAAGCGCAAACTCAGCCCTGTCGATTGGACACACCATGCCTCGTGATAGGGATGTGTGTGAGTTAGTGGCACTGAATGTGACCTCCGTTGTGGGGTGGGGCATGCACAGGGCGAGTACGTTGATTGTTGCGCAGTGTTGGTCACAGTGGGTACACCCACACAGATGTGTTGTCTTGTGATATTTTGCTAGGTCCGCCTGACAATGGACAGTAGATGTGGGCAGACTACACATTGCACGATGTGCTGTCTATATGCATGTGCCTTCACACCAGGCACAGCTGCCCCTGCACATGTGACCCCTGCTGCCCTCAGTGCTGGGTCTGTTGAGCTGATGCGCCATCTGTGCGTGGGGCAGACAGCTCTCCTCACTTCCGTCATTGCCCATGACATCACTTTGCCGCAGGTGACATGTATCATGGAGGGCCCACATGTACGCGTGGGTGGACTACACAAGACTGTCCGATGGTTGTCACACCCAGTCAGTGCTACGAATGGGAAGGATGTGGTGCTGGTACTCATTTATATGTGTCGAGTGTGCGGGTCTAGGTGCGGGGCTACATGCAAGACATGGGAAGTTCATCGGCTTATCTACTAGTTGCAATACACACGAGACACGTCTTTTTATGACCACATCAGGGTCATTCCTTAAACTAACTGGAAGTCAGACAGTCATATGTTACCCTGTACTCATGGCCTCCCCTCGCTCACCCAAATATGCGTTTGCACCTGAGAAGCCAGCGCATGCACAAGCAGCTCCAAGCTCGCCCCAGAGAGGCCAAGGAGTGTATGTGTGGGGCCAGTTGAACAAGTGGTCTGTCTCGCGGTATAATAAGTGGCGGGATGCCGTACACCTGCGTGGTGCCCCGAGTCGAGACCCGGGCAACATTGACAATGCATGACAGGCTCCGCAGTCCGGATACACCACCTGCAACACACAGAGGCTGTAGCTGCCCTAGCGGCCCAGGCCGCGTCCAACTGGAGCTCATGGACCCACACATTCACTCTTTGGCCTCTCTGGGGCGAGCTTGGAGCTGCTTGTGCACGCGCTGGCTTCTCTGTTGCAATGGCATGTAACGTGTGTGGGAATATAGGCAATGAGTGAGATGGTGCGAGCCACCTTCCGTGACGTCACTCCTGCTCGTGATGTGTGCGTCACCCCACTACTTCCATTTGACTTGTGCCATACTACATATTGAGGATGTGTTGCCTGCGTGATGTGACCAGGAGGAGCGCGCCATGACCTCTCACCCACCATGCTCCACTGCCATCCCGTGCCCTGGATTGCCTGTGCAGGTGGACAATGTTGGGGATACACCTGGTCGACAGGGGATGTGAGTGCCTTGGCAAGGGCCTGGCGGACGCACAGCAGTATCCAGCATGTCCACAGAGGGTGGGCTGACGTCTACACCTGATGCAGCATTGATCGTGTGCCCGCCTGTTGTGCACACACGAGTTCACATTCATCCCCAGACAGGTGGTCTTTACAAATTCCCAGGAGAGCGGTGATGTACTGCTCCGGAATCCTCCCAACACAGCGTGTTTCAACATTGCATGTGCGCACCTACCCGTCACACCCACCCACCTGAGCCAAGCGTAACTCCCGCTTCACATGACACATGTGTGTCTTCCACAGTTGTGCTACTCATTTGCGTTGACATCCAATGACAGTGGACTACATGGTCATCTCACGACTGCCGTGTACTTCACACACTCTCATCCTCTCTCATTCGTACTCGTGGAATGAATAAGCAGAGACACATATTTACTTCAAGCCATGTATTAGGACTTATGTCCTCTGTGATGCAGTATAGTGGACACTACTGGCAGCGAAATGCATGTGGAGGATATACTCAGCATGATTACACATAGCATAGGGTGTAGGGGTACATGTGATTAGTTGTTGACTGTGGGATGTGGGCTTCAGAGTTACAACTGCTTAGCCGTTGCTGTGCTAATGTGCATTTGCTAATTACTGTGGGGCTGCTGACTTTGACACAGACAGTATACATTTTGCCTACCAGACCGCTTGACATCATGGGCACAGTACATCTCAGTTCCATGTTACAGGTTTGCTGCTATAGTTACTCATACACACGTGCGTGAGGGTGTCATCAGGGCATGGGCCTACGTGCATGCAACGGCGTCCCACTTGTTGTTGCAATGTGGTGGCTACTGGACATGACACAGTCACTGGGGTCATGTTGTAGGGGATGCACTTGTTGTCCATGCAAAAGTCCTGGCACGGAAGTTCAGAGGGAGGTGAGGTGACAGCTCTCACATACTACAGCCGACCGATTACTGTCCACTGACCGGTGCATTTGTTCATGGGCGCAGGATACATATTATGGCATAGTTGTACGTGCAGTGTTGTCCATGTGGTTGCCATTCACAAATCCCATGCCTCTGCCTCCCCTGTTCATGCAGAGTTACTGGATGTGATGAGGAACAGAGTGCATGTCCCGAAATTATCCGATATCATGGCAGTGTTGTTAATGGTGTGGTGTTAGTTGCAGGTTGTATGGTATAGTTGTTGGACTGGTAACTGCTAAGTCCGTGCGGAGCCAAGCATAGGTACGGTGTAGGACATCATTGTTCAATTGGGGGTATTGCGTCGGGGTCCGACGAATTGACAGGTTGTCAGGTATGCGATACCTTCCAGCAGGGCTTCCATGGCATTGGTGGTATACATGGACGCCATCCAATGAAGCGGATGGTGGCTGTCAAGGTGTTGGTCGTAAGTTGTCCCTTGTAGGAGCCTGATGGGACATGTTGGATGACATTCGATGAAACTGTGATCCAGAATACGTCGTGTGGAGGCACAGTGGTCCCATTGCAGTGTGGGTCCGATTGCAGCCACATACGCCATGCCCCCATAGGCTGAACAGATCCTGTCGTGGACGTCCAGGGGGTTGAACAGTTGTACCAGGTCCGCCATTGGACATGCCGGGTTGGAGAGACATAAATCCACAGGACAGTGGAAGGGACACCTCCGACAGTAGAAGACGGGGATGACGCAGCTGAACAATGCGATGCGGTAAGTTAGTCGGTAAGTTACGTTCAGCAGAGCCAGATTTTCACATCCCAATATCTGTATCAGGTTATGTTTGTACACCTTCATCTGTCCGGCGTAGTTGGGTAGGTGTGGTGCAAGTGCCATTTTGCTGCAGGGCGATGTGATGGCGTGCTCCGGCTGTCTGTGCAGTCTGCAGAGTGCAACCTCCGACGTTGCTGGGAATTCTGTAATGGTCGTAGGGAGGCAGGACTTGGGTTATAGTAGCTTGTGCGGAGGACACGGGCCCTCATCCCACATGCTTCTATGAATGGTCAAGGTCAGTGGTGTCTGACTCCTTCCAGATAACTTGCATGTGAACCACATGGGGAGTGTTATTATTTCTTTTTCCGTTTGAAATGTTCTTTCGTGTTATGCGCTATCTGCCCAGTGGACGGTTCCCTCTGCATGCCTGTGTTGGGCTTTTTTTGGGGATAATGACTGTATTGTCCTGCTTGAATGGTTGAGCTGTGGTTTCGGTGTGGGTATGGAAGGCCATTCAGTGCTATCTCCTCTCCCGTGTGTGGGCGGCACGCTGCGTTTCCGCTATACGTTGGGCCTTGTGTGTGGGTGTTATAATTGGAGCCACCTGTTGTCGGTCCCCGGGATCTTTGATGTTACGTATTGCTATTGGTATTGGTATTGGGTGCAGGGTGGTATCGGTGTTTCTGTGTGGTACTGGCGTACCTTTTGCCGACGGGGTCCATATTCTGCTGGGTGATATTTCCGCCGCTGTGTGCTTCACCATGTTTTGCACACAGGGGTGTGTCCTAATTTGGCGTGACATCACTGACATGTTCGGGTCAGTTGTGTGACGTCAGGTTGGCAACAGTGAATTACCGGTTGGGGACATGACTGTGGCAGGTCTGTCAAGTGACATGTGCGTTCAGGGTGGGGCTGGTGTGTGGTGTTTGTTGTGCCCTGTGTTGTTTGTGTGCGGCGCATACATGGCGCTGTCGTTGGGCTCTGCGTTGTGCGCATGTGTGGCTGCGTCTTCGCCGCTGCGCTGCGGGGCCGTGACGGGCACGTTACTTCCTGGTCCCAGGTAGTGTGTACCCGGTTGTTATGAGTTGTTTCAATTTGCCCGGTGTGACATTTGTGGGTGCAGTGGTGGATGTGTCGTGTACACGCAGGGGTGTCGGGGGGGGCCATGTACAGTTCTTCCGCCCTTGCACTGTGTGCGGTGTTTGCGTGCCCTTGTTGTGTGTCTGCCTACCTGCGTCTCCGCGGTGCGTTGACTCCTAGGTTCTGCATCAAGTAGAGCATGGGGAGGGCCTGCAGTGCTGGATTCATGCTCGGGGGTCCGCCTCTTTGGTGTCCGTACTCAGCGATCGAGTTTCCGCCTTGGTTGCTCGTGCGGTGTCTCTTAGCCGTGGGAGCTGTTTGTTTGCGGCATCGTAATTTGTACGCCGGGCGGTACGTGATTTCGTCGGACGATGTGTGTCCATTGGGCCGCGCCGCTACGTGAACGGGCACACTTTGATGGCGGACGGCGTCGCTGGCTTACGGGCGGTGTTTGGCTGACTTTTCACATCCTAATTGGGCGGGCGTGTGGGCCGCGGCGGGCGGACGGTAACTGGTGGTTTTTACATCCGACAGCACGGAGATGGTGCTACCGCCCGGCATCCTAATGGGCCCCTAAGTTTTTCTAAATATTATAATTCACATATAAATAATATTTTATCTATATACTATACCTAATGCGTAATATTAAAATGTTTGATTTTTGAATATTTAATAAATTTATATTTTGTATTAAATATTACAAAATAATACATATTTATATATATTTATATAATTTTTTCATAAACTGATGTAATAATTATTTTTGTACATTATTAATATTACATGATTTAACGTTTTAATATTTAACTATTAATAATGAAGAATTAAATTTAAATATTATTTATTTTAAAATTTACACTACAAACACATAGGGGCCGATTCCGATTCAGGCCGGAAATCTCTCCGACCGAGCCGGACCCGGAGAGATTTCCGACCGAATCGGACTCTGGCAGTCCGACCGAACGAGTACGATGCGCACGCATGCAATCGGACTCGAGTCGGTCGGACTCCCATTGAGTCAATGGGAGCCGGACGTACAACGCGTACGCGGGCTCCCATTGACCCAATGGGTGCGAGGCGAACAAGGGTGCCCCCTATAGCGGGTACGCCTCGAAGCGACTCGCAGCGTACATGCACAGGTAGGGGGGACCCATGGGTCCCCCCTGTGTGTGACTCGCGCGGCTACACGTACAGGGGGGTCTGACACAGACCCCCAAAGTGCGGCTCCGACTGCTCTTTCGAGCCGGACGGCGCGAGTCGGTCGGACTGCTCGCGGCGTGCATCGTACTTGCCCGGCCGGGGAACGTCTCCATCGCGCGGTGCGAGTCGTGTCCGTGCGAGACGGTCGGAGCACTTCGGACCCGCGAACAAGTCGGTCGGCGATTTCGCGTGCGCTTGCATCGTACTCGCTCAGCCGGACGCACGTACGAATCGGTCGGGAAAGAGGGCTCCGAATCGGATCCGGTTAAGCCGAATCCGATTCGGTGCCCTACCGGCCGAGATCGGAATCGGCCCCATAATATTTTGTAAATATTATTTGATTTTTCATAATTTTTCTTAAATTTTAAAATATTTAAACACATTTTATAAAACACTGCCCAAACTTATACCCTATAAACACAACTTCCAAATGCTAAAACAATAATTTCTAAATTCACCCAAAAATTTCTAAGTTGAATTTTTAAATTTGCGAATATATTAAATATTTAATTAAAATATTTTAAAACACTCCCCACCCTTATCCCCTATAAACCCAAAATCCCGATCCTAAAACAATATTTTCTAATTTTGAAAATACATTTTCTTAATTTTAATTTTAAATTTCCAATTTATTAAAAATGTAATCCAATTATTTTAAAACACTCCCCACCCTTATCCCCTATAAACCCAACATCCCGCTTCTAAAAAATATTATCCAAATATTATTTTTTATAACATTAACTACCTATTATTATACTCAAAACAAACTTTAGATACATTAACATATAGTACAATAACGATATTTTCACATAATATTTTTACAGTCGACTTTACAAACTTCGATATTTTTAACAACACTTAAAAACGCTATTTTTAACATCGATATACATAACATCGATATTTAATACTATCGATATACTAAACTCGATATTTATGTATATCGATATTAAAACATCAATATTATGTCTACTTACCTGAGTTTGGTTTTGTGAAAGTTACACTTTGCTGTGTTCAAATTAAGATCTGCATCAGGAAGCATTTGGCAAACTTGTGTAAGGGCCTTGTCTTGCTCCTTCTGTGTTGTCCCAAATACCAGAATATCATCACTGTAATTGAAAGTATGTGCAACAGGTTGAATTACCGGTGGATTACATCCTTCAATATCTCTGCAGCGGAAGATAGTCCAAAACTCAATCTTTTGTATCTGAACAAACCAACATGAGTCAAAAAAGTAGTAATGTACCTACAGTTGTCTTCCAGCCAAAGTTGATGATATCCTTTGTTCAGGTCAAGACAGGAAAAGACTTTAGCTCTGTTCAGCTGCATGATCATGTCCGCGATGTGGGTACCATGATGTCTTTCTCTCTCGATTTCTTTGTTGGCCTGGTGCATATCAACGCAAATGCACACTGCAGCTCCACTGTCTTTTTTTGGCACCACAACTATGGGTGAAGCCCACGGCGTAGGACCGGTGGAGCGTTCAATGTTGTCATGTTTCAGCAGTGTTTCTCAGCGGCTTGTTGTAAGTGGAAAGAGACGCTGCTGTGCTGTTGAGCAACTGGGTGAATGTCCTCATTAATATGAAGTTGCACTTTCATTGTCTTGAGCCTTCCTAGGTCATGAAACAACAACGGGAACTGTCACACAATTTCAGACTGAGCACGGATGTTGTAGTTGAAAGATATCAGTCCCATGTCAGCAGCAGAAGCAAAGCTAAGTAGGCATGCACTCAAAGCTAAGTATCCATGCACTCGATGAAATTCCCTGCAGAACATGAATCAGTGCTTGCATTGACATTGTTTTATGTCTCATGGTTGCTGTAAATGACACTTGACTCTGTAACAGTTTGGATGCAGCCCACGTGTATATCTTCGTGTTTGATGGGGTAAGGCGTGGCACAGCAGATAAGCTGTTAAATGTCTCTAGTAGCATGATATTAATCTACGCACCACTGTCAATAAGGAAGGGTATGGGGCAATCATTCACCTATTATGTAATTTTAGGACGGTGTCCAATTGATGCTTCTCATTTGATTTTTAATCTTTTTGCAAGTAGCTATTTGTACATGTGCATGTCGTTCTTTGGTAGATATCATCAATGCACATCCATATTCTTCACTGGTGCTGAATATTGACATTGAAGAACCTTTGTATGATGAATTTCACGACGATCAATTTTGTTTTGTTTCTACTTGTCATACCTGATGTTGACTTTTTGACTTGTAGGCGTGGTAGGAATGCTTCTGGAACCTTCTGGCACTGATTTTCTCTTCTTGCTGTGATGCATATGGTTTCTCTTTTGCTTTGCAGACCGTTACGAAGTGTTTTTCTTTCCTGCAGCCCTTGCTTGCCTGTCCCATGGCTGGGCATCTACCTTCATAGGGAAATGAAAACCCACAGCAGAAGCATAACTTTTCTTTCTTTGGAGACATCGACTTGTGCACATCTGTTCTATGTTTTTGCTTTCATTTCATGATCAACGCTGATTCATTTCATGCTGTTCCTGCTTCCATGTCAGCAACTTGTCAATCTGCTCGTTCTTTTGCCCTCACAGCCATTAGTATTTTCTCTAAACCGAG
Source organism: Calotriton arnoldi (assembly GCA_963921515.1). Lineage (NCBI taxonomy): Eukaryota > Metazoa > Chordata > Amphibia > Caudata > Salamandridae > Calotriton > Calotriton arnoldi. Next base: position 301,258 of record CAWUFW010007885.1, read on the forward strand.
TGCCTCTCTCAACATGTGTCTTCTGAAAGAGTCTAAGAGACAACCATCAACGACTTTGAGGCGCATGACTTCTTCATCACTGCAATCACAGAACCTACAGCATTTGATAAGTGCGTCAAGTCTCTCAGCAAACTCATCCATCAATTTACCAGCCTGTTGTTGTGCTTGATGGAAGATGTACCCATCAGTTTGTGAGACTTTCTTTACCACTTCTTTCACTCTATCACCTTGAAGGTTTTTCAGATATTTAATGATTTTCTTATCATCTTTTTCATCTAGCACATCTATGAAATCATCCAGCATTTCAATCCATGCAGCCCGCTGGGCACCGATGTTCTGTTTCTCTGCCATGTCAAAACAAGGTGGTGGCTTCAGGAATGTAGCCGCAGTGTATCTCGTGCTCCTTTCAGCCTCTGTGCTTGAACTTGGGCCATCACGCCCGACCAAAGGTCATATAGCACTCTTGTCGCTCTTGACGGTGAGTACATTTGCTGTTTCTCGTATATGGTTGCCATTGCCTTCGACTTTTTATTTCATATGAATAATCACTCTGTGTTTGGGCCTGGTGCGGTCTCTCGGCCGGCAGCCTTGCCAGCAAGTTCCTGGCAGATTTCTTGAGTGTGCTCCTCTGCAGAGCATTCAACTTCTTTGATGGCTGTGTATGGGCTGGAGAAGGGCTACGACTCGCCATACGCCAACTGCAGGCTGCTTTGTATCGATTTGGGGAGCATGTGGCATGCACAAGCAGTTTGCTGTACCTTTGCAAACTCTCAGAGAGAGAAGTCTTGATTCTTCAGGGCACGTATCCCCTACTCGGTGCTAGATGTAGCGTCTTCCCCAGCCTGGGATCATGTGAATGAAATACACCACACACAGAGCTCTGCAATACAAGTCTTTATTCTTTATTCTTCAACATACAACCACAGACTGCATGCATTGAATCATAACTTTTATAACCACTCCTTAACACCTCCCAGTGGATTGCGAAATTGCTGTTTAGAGTCTGCCCAGAACCGCAAGGGTCCTTTCGTGCATAATCTCAAGACACTACACTATCCAACCACTTTCTCTCTCTCTCTCTCTCTCTCTCTCTCTCTCTCTCTCTCGCTCTCTCTCTCGCTCTCTCTCTCTCTTGAAGTCTCACTGTCACTGCTGTAATTAAACTGAGGAAGCTGAAGAAAGTGACAGAGGTACCAGGAGAGACCATGGGGTTTCAAAACTGGCCTCCAAGGGCTCAAGTCCTTTAGGGGGAATGCCTATTGAAATAAAAGGACCATTCAGCCCTTTGAGATCCCAGCCATCATTGCAAATCAGTTGCTTATCCTTCCTAGGACTGCATTCTTTGGACATGATAATTGACAGGCCCTCGGATGCTGATCCAAACTCGAATCTAGTGCACATATTTTTTCATATCAATGCAGCACACGCTGTCTTTTACTCCTGGAACCTGCTCGGGTTTTATCGAATGATTCACAGTGAACTGTGCATTAAGGAAATGCATACATGTAGATGTGTGTGCAAATGCCCATTTAAAACACCCTGCCAATTCACAAAAGTACTCCTTTCGGTACTCTAAGATGCATTTGTGAATCAAGGAAAAAAGCGCTGAGACAGCACATTCCTTTCTTTATAAATTTTTTTTATTTAATTGTGCCCATAAAATTCCCATTTTCTTTTGACGAATTTTGAGGCCAATCCACAAAATAATGAAAGAGAATGCAAAATAGCACTACAAGAGTACTACTTCATGTACTCCAAAATCCATTTGTGATTAGAAACCAATATCTGAACATCAATGAAAAAGTTCAGTATCTATAATGTGCCCAGGTGTATTATTTGAGGCCTGGTCTTTTTTCCATTTTGCCCTAGTTAACATTACATAGGTCTAAATGGCACTGATTGTCGCTCTAACATTAGAGGGAGGCGGTATCATTGTGTTAGGGGCACCACACATACCTCAGCGAGAAAGTCCACCACCTGAAAGTCTATCATGATTTACATGGCCATTTTAATGGAACTAACTCAGCCACTTATACATCAACATCCAACATTTATTTATTTGAGAGTTTTATTTAGCACTGGCTAGACCCGAGGGTATCAGAGCGCTTTACAAGATGTGACACAGAGACAAGACACAGAGAACATAGCATTTATAGAAGGATTACAGGTTGACATAGTCTATCTGGAAGGAATAAAAAACAGTGCAACAATTATATATGTATATCAAACAGTAACAAATAATACAACATTATCCATCAAAGGCATTGGTGACGGATTAAATGCTGAATTGGGTTGGGTGACCATATCGTATGATATTGTTGGGATAGGAAGCTCAGGGGAGCGAGTTGAAGTATTTGTTCAGCAATAGTGATTTGAGGTTCCGTTTGAAACAAGTATAGTAGGTATTACACTGGAGGTCTTTAGGAAGGGAGTTCCAGATCCATGGAGCGTTACCTGAGAAAGAACATTACTGGGATGTTTTTTTATCAGTTTGGGAGCAGCCGTGGCCCTTGAAGGTAAGAGCGGTGGGGCAGTGGGGCCAGGTGAGGTGGGATTTCGACGGACGATGATGAGGGAAAATTAAATAAATAATAACTTTTCCCTCATCATCGTCCGTTGAAATCCCCCTCCACCCGGCCCCACCGCTCTTACCTGCATGGGCCGCAGCTGTTTGGGTGGGATGAGAAGTAGTGAGTTGGATCTTCTTAGTGCCCGATTTCTACCTGCTATATTGTATTCTAAATATTTTGTGTTTGCAGTGTGAAGGGCTTTGTGGGTGAGGCAAGCTGTCTTGAAGATGCACCTTCCTTCTATTGTGATCTAATTGAGACTCTATAGAGAGCAGGTTAGATGTGGTCAAATCTTTTGGTACCTTTGACGAGTCTAGCGGCTTCATTAAGAGTTGTTCTCATAGGCGCAAGGTGGCTTTTCGGGGTCCTGGTATTTTTCTCATTGCTGTAATCAAGTTTGGAAGCAACCCAGTGGCTGAGGCAAAGTACATTGATCATTGTGCCATAATTTCACAGAGAGAAGCCCACACACAAAATGGAGATCCAGTACAAGATAGTTCCAGCTCAGAAAAAAAGACCCATGTGATATGATAAAGAAGTACACTGCTATTATTTCTGCAATAACTGAAGAGTATTTTAGAAGCAACTTACTGCTTTAGCAAACCCATATAAAAACAACACAATAAGAACAATAATGTTTTTAACACATTGCCTACCAAGGTGTTGGCCGTGGGAGGCTAACTTTCGATGTGGACCTCACTATCTTTCTCTTTTCATGTCAATAGGGCAGCAGCTACCTATCTTCTATTGCTCATAACCTGGAGGAAAGCCTTTCCATTCTCTCATCCTGGGGGAAAAGGCTAGTGATTTAGGTTGCCATCACCTAGAAGAAACTACGAAAAATATACCTGGTGTTATATAATGCAATATAGACTGACACAGTATTTATTTAGCACAATATTGCCAAAAATATTGTTGACCAAAATATGATCAGCCTATACACAGACAACAAAATGTGAATATTGATTGCAAAAACATTGCTGTCATAAATATCTAAAATGACTAATATTAACAACAATAATATATCATCCAACCATTAAAAAAATACAGAAGATGTACAACGTTAAAAACAACAATATCCTGGCTGACCATGCAGCCTCCCCAGTGCTGGTGATACAAGACGCTCAGGGAGGGTTGCTGTCGGACCACAAGGAAGTGACTCAAAGCTTTGCCGAGTATTATGGGCAGATGTAAACTCAGAGAGAGGTAGACCCCTTTTCTGGGGTTGTCTGTGATGCAGCCAACCATATATACCGTAAAACAAATAATCAAATTCATGAAGCCCTGCCCCCTAAATCTCTAACAGATGCCGCTCGTGCACAGATGGACAAGCCGATCACCGAAGAGGAGCTTCCTACAGCCGTTGCAGAGTTGCAGCCCTGGAAGGCCCCCGAGCCTAATGGCTTCCCCAGTGAGTTTTTCAAAGCATTTATGCCGCAATTGGGGACACATTTGATGGGGGCTATTCATACAGCGCTTGGGGAGACACTGCTTCAACCGGATTGGAGGCAGAGGTGTTCTATAAGCCGGGCTGCCCACCAGAAGCTCATTCATCATACCGTCCAATCTCTCTCTTCAATATTGAGGTAAAGCTCCTCGCTAAGACCCTAGCCAATAGAATATTGAAATATATGCCTGGACTGGTTCATCCTTATTAGGCTAGCTTTATGCCCCACCGTGCTACCCGCCACAGTATCAGGCGTGCCTATGATGCTTTGACCTTGACGGATCGACTAGGACGGCCTGCAGCAGTACTGTTGGCTGACATCGATAAAACATTTGATTCCAGGAGCTGGGAGTACCTCTTTGCTCTTCTTCAGTGCATTAATCTAGGGCCACTGTGCAGGAGAGTAGGATCTGCTTCTTATAGTTACCCCCACTTTTTGCTGATGTTTCACTGTTTTCTGACTGGGATCCTGCTATTCAGGACCCCAGTCTATCTGCTTTCTCCTCTAAATTGATTGCAAGTACTTTAGGTACACTCCAGATTGGATTCTGGGGTACCCTTATAAGTCCCTAGTATATGGTATACTATGTACCCAGGGCCTAGGTACCCCAGAGGCCTCCCAGGGGCTGCAGCATGTATTATGCCACCCCTGGGAGACCATTCAAAATGACACCACAGGTCTGCTACAGCAGCCTGTGTAAGGTGGTGCATGCACCCCTTACTTAGATATAGGTTCACTATATCTATCCTAATCACTGCACATATAAACCTATCAGTCACCCCTATGGCAGGCCTTATCAATCCTGAAGGTAGGGTGCTGGGTTTTATGTGAGAGGGTGCCCATGCACAAGCAGAGCCCCTCTGCAGCCTTCGGAACCTCTTTTCTGGGGTTGTCTGTGATGCAGCCAACCATATATACTTAAGTGCAATATAACCTAGCTGTAAATGCTAACTTTAAAACGGCTGCACGGAAACATGTCGCGTTTGGTGTCAAACACCTTGGAATCATACCTCCCCACCAGTAACTGGCGGGGGAGGTATGATTCCACCCTCCTAGAGGGAGAAACATGCCACACCGGTACACCCGGTACCAGCTTTCTTGACCCTGACATCACAAAATGGATGCTGCCAGCCACAGACATGAGTCTGCCCTCCTGCTGCTGGACGAAACTCCGGCAGGGGAAGGTTTAACAATAGGTTTCCTGTCACAGGGAGGTGTGACCACCTCCCAGACAGGCTTTAGTGTATTGGGGCTGGGTGGGTGCACTCTGAGAGTGCTTTGATGTCTGCACTGGGGGCACATTTGGTGTCCCTGTGCATAGTCCAGCTCAAACCGGTTGCAGGAGCCATTTGCTTCTCCTCTGGCGCTAAACTGGACAAAGGACATGGGTGTAGCCACCCCTCTGTCCTGACCCTCCCATAGGTGGATCCCCAGAGTTTATCCCACCCCTTTCTTGGGTATAAAGTAGGAACCCCTGACTACAGGACTTTAGATTTTACCTGAACTAAACTCTGCTACAGAAACCAAGTACTTCGATGGTCTGCACGACGCTGGACGACTGAAGAATCTCCCTTGGAGTAAAGGAGTTACTCCCCTGCAAAGCAGCCACCTAAACGCATCTGACCGGTTTGCATCTCCCGAGCTCCTGAGGACTCCAAAGATTTCTGCAACACAGGAGGTGGGTTCCCAAGTTCTCTGAGGTTGATCTGTGCTCTCAGCAATTCTGAGGCCCGTATCCCTCGTGGGGACCGTGCAACCCGAACCCCTGTGCACCACGTACATTTGCAGCAGCATATGCTTTTTGGCAACCTCTGAGGCTGTGCTTTGGGATACTTGTAATCCTGACCCTGAGCAGTAATTCCATAGAAGATTCCTGGCCTACACTCCACGAGTGTTCCGTGGGCTGGTATTTTGTGATTCAGCTCGAGGTCCCTTCGCGAACCCTGGTCCGTTGGCCTGTGGGTCCCTGTGAAGGTAAATTTGACTTTCCGTGGTTGCTCCAGATGTGCCCTGACTCTCCATAGCTTGGAGAGTCCCCAGGACCTTGCTGGTCCTCACCGAAGCATCTTTCCTCTGACCGCGTGGGTTGCAGTTGCCAAGGCTTGTTGGTGTTCAATCGGACACTGACCCACCAGCACTCGACATCCTTTGTGGGAAAGCTCACCTCCAGACTTTGGTCATCATCGACATCTCCTGGTCCCCGTGGCTGCAGAGTCAAGCTTCACCTCTTCGCACCTGAAACACCCGACATTGGTGGGCATTCGTCTATCGTGCCCCTGGTCACTGTGAAGTGACCCAGACTCTGTCCCCTCTGCTTTCAGGTTCTTCTCATCTCCAATCCAGGCTTGGATCACACCGGACACTTTTCATCCTCACGGCAGCAGCACTTTTCCGCATCACGCCATTGAAAACGACGAGGGTTTCCGACACCACTTGACCCCTATGCACCCGGCTCCTCTGGGATAGGTAACACGGGTACCTCGGTACTCTCAAGAGTGCTGGTCTTAGAACCTTGTATGTTTAGCTGGGTTTGCTTAAAGTCCTCTCCGAAGTGTCCTTAATCTTTAAATTTCCAACCGCGACTTTCTCATAGAGTTGTACGGAGCTCGCGCCTGTGTTCACACACTGCACCCGTCCTCCGTGGGTCCCCTGTGTCACTACTTTGGGTGGTTCCTTGGGGTCCCAGCGATTCTACGTGCTCTAGGCACTGTGTCTAGTCAAGTCGTGGTTGTTATACCACTTTCTTAGTATATGGTTTGGTCTCCCCCTGGAGCCCACTGGGTATTGTGCTATTTACTGTAGTTATATTGTGTGCTTTGTTCTCTAATCTCATAAAGAGGTTGGTAGAGAGTGTTTAGTAATAAATACATATATTTTATATATTCCTTGTGTGGTTCTCCTTTCATTTGGTCATTCAGGAGGCTATACACTGGTAAAACAAGCTGCTTTACATTCCTTCGAGACTTAGCCTGAAGGCTGCTCTCCATAGCTACCACTATGATAGCTTTCAATAAAGGTTGTCTTTAACCTAATCACCAATAAGGGTCATTTGGACTGGTGCAAGGTGCCCACTTTAATTAGTGGACAGCATATACCAGGCCAACTTCTCACATTGGTGTGCAGCGGTTGGGATTCAAGCTTGCTATTATTTTACCAGATAATCTCATTGAGTGACTAACTGAAAACCACTAAAGGTACTAGGTACATATAAATCAAGGCTAGAATAAAGTAAGTTCTACTGAACTTGGAGTTGGGTAGCCAAGGGTCTAGCACATCCTTTCTCCAACTCAAGAGAGTTTCAGTTCCCACTAGGTTAGGTAGGTGCCTACACCACATAACTCTAGTATGTCTTCTAGGCCTGAAGCCAGTGGCTCCTTGCCAACTAAGTATGACCATCTCTCATTCCAAGAATTGAGAAATATGTGTACATCTAGGAAACTGAAGACAGGGAGACATGCAAGCACTCAATGCCTCATAGAGGCTTTACTGTTAGATGACCTCAGAAAGACCCCAGGGTCCGATGAGGCAGACAAGTTGGGTGGGACAGCAGAGGAGGAAAGGCCAGGAAGTGAAAACCTCTATGACCTGGACTCTGATGCTGGCCAGGAGGATCAAAATGATCCTGACCTGGATAATCCAATTCTTCCTGAAGGTGAGGGAGAAGGCCTCAGTGGCCCTCTCTTTACCCCACCTGGAAGGGTTAACAGTTTACCAAGAAGATCAAGATCTCCTTCTCAGGAATCTAATCATTCTGGTACTTCTGTAGGGACCTCTGCTTCTCATAAAAGGGAATCCTCTTATGAGAAGAAATGCCAACTGCTTGAATTTGAGAGAGCTAAGCTCAGGATCAAGAGAGAGCAATTGGCCTTAGATAGAGAATCCCTGGAGCTTCAGAGAGCTTCTAAAAAGTTGGGGCTAGAGCCCCATGGTGGCAGCAACAGTGTCCCTAGAGGTAGAGAATATACTCATCACCACAGGAACCTGAACAAGATTGTCCCTCCCTACCAGAGTGGGGATGACATCCACAAATGCATAACTGTACTGGAGAGGGCCTGTAAGGTACAGAGGGTCCCTCAGGAGCAGTGGGCAGCAATCTTGTGGCTCTCCTTTGCAGACAAAGGTAGAGACAAGCTCCTCACTGTTAGAGAAGAGGATGCTGATAATTACAAAGTCTTGAATAGTGCTCTGATTGATGGGTTTGGCTTAACCACTGAACAATACAGGGTTAAGTTCAGAGATACCCAAAAGGCACAGACTCAAGACTGGGTTGACTTTGTAGATTGTGCTACTAAGGCTCTGGAAGGCTGGTTACTTGGCAGTAAAGTGTGTAATTTTAAAGGATTGTACAATTTAATTATGAGGGAGCAGATCCTTAATAATTGTCAAAATCAGCTGTTGCATCAGTACCTGGTGGACTCTGATCTGACCTCTCCCCAAGAATTGGGCCAGAAGGCAGACAAATGGGTCAGAACCAGGGTGAGGCAGAAGGTTCAGAACCAAGGTGGTGACTCCAAGAAGCAAGATTCTAAAAACCCTGATAAGGGTGGGGAGAAGGGTAAAGACCAGAAGTCTTCTCAAGGGCCCCAAAAATCTGCATCTGGTGGGGAGTCACAATCACACAAGGGTAAAGGAAAGAAGAAGCCATGGTGTCAAATCTGTAAACAGAAGACCCATTGGACAAGTGATTTTACCAAGCCCAAGGACTCAACTCCAACCACCACTGCCCCTAAGGCAACTGTTCCCCCTAGTTCAGCTCCAAGTGGTGGTACTCAGAATAAGGGTGTAGTAGGGTTAACCCTGGGATCTGAGATGGACTCTGGCCTAGTCAGAGTTCCAACTCAGGCTGTGTTGATCTGTGATGGAGGCATGGATAGGGCCTCCTTATTTGTAAGCCCCAGTAATCTGGGCAAATACAGACAACAGCCTTTAATCAATGGAAAAGAGGCCTTGGCATTTAGTGACACAGGTGCAAGTGTCACCATGGTGACAAAAGATCTTGTGGCCCCTGAACAAATCATACTTGGTGAGATGTACCAAGTGACCAATGCTAGCAATGTCAGGACAGACCATTCCTTGGCAGTTGTTAATTTCACCTGGGGAGGGGTAACTGGCCCTAAAAAGGTTGTGGTAAGTGCAGACCTCCCTGTTGAATGCTTGTTGGGCAATGATTTAGAAACTTCAGCTTGGGCTGAAGTGGAACTCAGGACTCATGCAGAAATTTTGGGTATCCCTGTAGATGTGTCTGCTATGACTAGGTCACAGGCAAAAATGTCTAACACTGAACAGGCCCTGGATCCTGGAAAAATGGACCAGGCGCCTTCCAAGAGAAGGAGCAGTAGGGGTAAGGCAGTGTCTTCCCCCCTGCCTCAGAATCCAGACTAGTCTCTTGAGGGATCTGATCTTAGTCCTGAAGAAGGAACTGTCCCAGATGAGCTTGAACCTGATCAGGTTGAGTTCTTGGGGACAGGGGGCCCTTCCAGGGCAGATCTGAGCCAGGAGCAGCTGAGCTGCCCCTCTCTTGAACCCCTCAGACAGCAAGCTGCTGCTGAGGCTGCTGGGAGTGCTAGTGGGTCCCATAGGATCTACTGGGATGATGGACTCCTTTACTCAGAGAGTAGAGACCCCAAGCCTGGTGCTACCAGGAGGTTGGTTATACCTCTGAAGTTTAGGGGCTTCCTATTGACACTAGCACATGATATCCCATTAGCAGGTCACCTAGGCCAAAACAAGACTTGGGACAGAATTGTCCCTCACTTTCATTGGCCTCACATGTCTGAAGACACCAAGGGGTTTTGTCGCTCCTGTGTCACCTGTCAAGCCAGTGGTAAGGCAGGTGGTACTACAAAGTCCCCCCTGATATCACTACCTGTGGTGGGGGTTCCCTTTGAGATGGTTGGGATTGACATTGTTGGTCCCATGGATCTCCAAACTGCATCTGGGCACAGATTTATACTGGTGGTGGTGGACCATGCCACTAGGTATCCAGAGGCAGTTCCCCTTAGAACTACCACAGCTCCTGTGGTGGCAAGGGCCCTCCTGGGAATCTTTTCCAGGGTGGGTTTTCCTAAGGATGTAGTATCAGACAGAGATGCAAACTTCATGTCTAGTTACTTGACTGCTATGTGGAAGGAGTGTGGAGTAAATTACAAATTTACCACCCCTTATCACCCACAATGCAATGGGTTAGTTGAAAGGTTCAACAAAACCCTAAAGGGCATGATTAAAGGTCTCCCAGAAAAGCTTAGGCGCAGATGGGACATACTTTTGCCATGCCTTCTCTTTTCTTGCAGAGAGGTTCCTCAGAAGAGGGTTGGTTACAGCCCTTTTGAACTACTGTTTGGACATCCAGTTAGGGGTCCATTGTGTCTAGTGAAGGAGGGATGGGAGTTACCTCTCAAACCCCCTAAACAGGATATTGTGGACTATGTACTTGGTCTCCGCTCCAGGATGGCTGAGTACATGAAGGAGGCAACTAAAAACCTTGAGGCTAGCCAGGAATTGCAAAAGGCCTGGCATGACCAAAAGGCTGTGTTGACTGTTTATCAGCCAGGACAGAAAATATGGGTGTTGGAGCCTGTGGCCCCAGCAGCCCTCCAAGACAAGTGGAGTGGCCCTCATACAATCATTGAGCAAAAGGGAGAGGTTACCTACCTGGTGGACCTTGGAACTCCCAGGAGCCCCCATAGGGTGCTCCATGTGAACAGGCTCAAACCATATGTTGACAGGGCAGACATGGGCTTGCTCATGGCTACTGATGAGGGACAGGAGGAAGAGAGTGATCCACTCCCTGACCTGCTCTCACAAAACCCTGTTGATGGTTCAGTTGATGGTGTAGCCTTGGCAGGCAGCCTCACTGTCCAGCAGCAAACTGATTGCAGAAAAGTTCTTAATCAGTTTAGACATATGTTTTCACTGACTCCAAGTCAGACTACCTGGGGCACTCATGAAGTGGACACAGGTGACAGTCTGCCTGTTAAAAATAAGATTTACAGGCAACCTGACCATGTCAGGGACTGCATCAGGACTGAGGTCCAGAAGATGTTGGATTTGGGAGTGATTGAACCCTCGGATAGCCCTTGGGCTAGTCCCGTAGTCTTGGTACCCAAACCTCACACCCAGGGTGGTAAGAGAGAGATGAGGTTTTGTGTTGACTACAGAGGTCTCAATGCAGTCACTAGGACTGATGCCCATCCAATCCCTAGGGCAGATGAGCTTATAGATACTTTGGCCTCAGCCAAGTTTCTGAGCACATTTGACCTAACAGCTGGCTACTGGCAAATCAGATTAGCTGAAGATGCAAAAGCCAAAACAGCATTCTCAACCCCTAGTGGGCACTACCAATTTGTGGTGATGCACTTTGGTTTGAAGAATGCACCTGCCACTTTTCAAAGGTTGGTGAATAAAGTCCTTACAGGCCTGGAAGCCTATAGTGCAGCTTATCTAGATGACATTGCTGTCTTTAGCTCCACCTGGGAGGAACACCTGGTCCACCTGAGAAATGTTTTGGCGGCCCTGCAGAAAGCAGGCCTCACTATCAAGGCCACCAAGTGCCAGATAGGGCAGAGTCAGGTTGTGTACCTGGGCCACCTTGTGGGTGGAGGCCAGGTTCAACCATTGCAGAGCAAAATCCAGACCATCATGGACTGGGTTGAACCAACCACCCAGACTCAGGTCAGAGCTTTCTTGCGCCTGACTGGGTACTATAGGAGGTTTGTCAAAGGATATGGATCCATAGTGACCCCTTTGAATGACTTAACTTCCAAAAGGATGCCAAAGAAAGTTCAGTGGACAGTTAGCTGTCAAAAGGCATTTGATGACCTGAAGCAGGGCATGTGCACTGCTCCCATTCTGCAAAGTCCTGACTATTCCAAACGATTCATTGTCCAAACAGATGCATCTGAGTTGGGGGTAGGGGCTGTGTTATCACAATTGAATGATGAGGGTCAGGATCAGCCAGTAGCTTTTATTAGCAGAAGGCTGACTGACCCCCAGAGAGAAACGTTGGTCAGCTATTGAGAGGGAAGCCTTTGCTGTGGTTTGGGCTCTGAAGAAGCTGAGGCCATACTTGTTTGGCACTCACTTCATTGTTCAGACAGACCATAAGACCCTCTTGTGGCTAAAACAGATGAAGGGTGAAAACCCCAAACTTTTGAGGTTGTCCATTTCCTTACAGGGGATGGACTATACAGTGGAACATAGACCTAGGAGTAACCATGCAAATGCAGATGGACTCTCCAGATATTTCCACTTAGAACATGAAGACTCAACTGGTCAAGGTTAGTTTAATGTCCTGACGTTTGGGGGGTGTGTAGGAGAGTAGGATCTGCTTCTTATAGTTACCCCCACTTTGTGCTGATGTTTCACTGTTTTCGACTTAGTCTGACTGGGATCCTGCTATTCAGGACCCCAGTCTATCTGCTTTCGCCTCTAAATTGATTGCAAGTACTTTAGGTACACTCCAGATTGGATTCTGGGGTACCCTTATAAGTCCCTAGTATATGGTATACTATGTACCCAGGGCCTAGGTACCCCAGAGGCCTCCCAGGGGCTGCAGCATGTATTATGCCACCCCTGGGACACCATTCAAAATGACACCACAGGTCTGCTACAGCAGCCTGTGTAAGATGGTGCATGCACCCCTTACTTAGATATAGGTTCACTATATCTATCCTAATCACTGCACCTATAAACCTATCAGTCACCCCTATGGCAGGCCTTATCAATCCTGAAGGCAGGGTGCTGGGTTTTATGTGAGAGCGTGCCCATACACGAGCAGAGCCCCTCTGCAGCCTTTGGAACCTCTTTTCTGGGGTTGTCTGTGATGCAGCCAACCATATATACTTAAGTGCATTATAACCTAGCTGTAAATGCTAACTTTAAAACGGCTGCACGGAAACATGTCGTGTTTGGTGTAAACACCTTGGAATCATACCTCCCCGCCAGTAACTGGCGGGGGAGGTATGATTCCACCCTCCTAGAGGGAGAAACATGCCACACCGGTACACCCGGTACCAGCTTTCTTGTCTCTGGCATCACAAAATGGATGCTGCCAGCCACAGACACGAGTCTGCCCTCCTGCTGCTGGACGAAACTCCGGCAGGGGAAGGTTTAACAATAGGTTTCCTGTCACAGGGAGGTGACCACCTCCCAGACAGGCTTTAGTGTATTGGGGCTGGGTGGGTGCACTCTGAGAGTGCTTTGATGTCTGCACTGGGGGCACATTTGGTGTCCCTGTGCATAGTCCAGCTCAAACCGGTTGCAGGAGCCATTTGCTCCTGCTCTGGCGCGAAACTGGACAAAGGACATGGGTGTAGCCACCCCTCTGTCCTGACCCTCCCATAGGTGGGTCCCCAGAGTTTGTCCCACCCCTTCCTTGGGTATAAAATAGGAACCCCTGACTACAGGACTTTAGATTTTACCTGGACTAAACTCTGCAACAGAAACCAAGTACTTCGACGGTCTGCATGACGCTGGACGACTGAAGAATCTCCCTTGGAGTAAAGGAGTTACTCCCCTGCAAAGCAGGCACCTAAATGCATCTGACCAGTTTGCATCTCCCAAGCTCCTGAGGACTCCAAAGAGTTCTGCAACACAGGAGGTGGGTTCCCGAGGTCTCTGAGGTTGATCTGTGCTCTCAGCAATTCTGAGGCCCGTATCCCTCGTGGGGACCGTGCCACCTGAACCCCTGTGCACCGCGTACATTTGCAGCAGCATATGCTTTTTGGTGACCCCTGAGGCCGTGCTTTGGGCTACTTGTAGTCCTTTCCCGAGCAGTAATTCCACCAAAGATTTCCGGCCTACACTCCACGAGTGTTTCGTGGGCTGGTATTTTGTGATTCAGCTCGAGGTCCCCTCGCGATCCCTGGTCCGTTGGCCTGTGGGTCCCTGTGAAGGTAACTTTGACTTTCCGTGGGCTTTCCTGTTTGCTCCAGATGTGCCCTGACACTCCATAGCTTGGAGAGTCCCCAGGACCTTGCTGGTCCTCACCGAAGCATCTTTCCTCTGCCCGCATGGGTTGCAGTTGCCAAGGCTTGTTGGTGTTCAATCCAGACACTGACCCCCCAGCACTCGACATCCTTCATGGGACAGCTCACCTCCAGACTTTGGTTGTCATCGACATCTCCTGGTCCCCGTGGCTGCAGAGTCAAGCTTCACCTCTTTGCACCTGAAACACCCGACATCGGTGGGCATTTGTCTATCGTGCCCCTGGTCACTGTGAAGTGACCCAGACTCTGTCCCCTCTGCTTTCAGGTTCTTCTCATCTCCGATCCAGGCTTGGATCACACCGGACACTTTTCATCTTCACGGCAGCAGCACTTTTCCGCATCACGCCATTGAAAACGACGAGGGTTTCCGACACCACTTGACCCCTATGCACCCGGCTCCTCTGGGATAGGTAACATGGGTACCTCAGTACTCTCAAGGGTGCTGGCCTTAGAACCTTCTATTTTTAGCTGGGTTTGCTTAAAGTCCTCTCCGAAGTGTCCTTAATCTTTAAATTTCCAACCGCGACTTTCTCATAGAGTTGTACGGAGCTCGCGCCTGTGTTCACACACTGCACCCGTCCTCCGTGGGTCCCCTGTGTCACTACTTTGGGTGGTTCCTTGGGGTCCCAGCGATTCTACGTGCTCTAGGCACTGTGTCTAGTCAAGTCGTGGTTGTTATACCACTTTCTTAGTATATGGTTTGGTCTCCCCCTGGAGCCCACTGTGTATTGTGCTATTTACTGTCGTTCTAGTGATTTAATATTGTGTGCTTTGTTCTCTAATCTCATAAAGAGGTTAGTAGAGAGTGCTTAGTAATAAATACATATATTTTATATATTCCTTGTGTGGTTCTCCTTTCATTTGGTCATTCAGGAGGTGGTACACTGGTAAAACAAGCTGCTTTACATTCCTTCGAGACTTAGCCTGAAGGCTGCTCTCCATAGCTACCACCAGGATAGCTTTCAATAAAGGTTGTCTTTAACCTAATCATCAATAAGTGTCGTTTGGACTGGTGCAAGGTGCCCACTTTAATTAGTGGACAGCATATACCAGGCCAACTTCTCACACACAGTATCTTTCATACATTCGGTTATTATACATTGGTCTGACTGCCTCGGTCCGAGTGACTGGTACGGTCTCTGTTCCTTTTCTGATCTGCTGGTGTACCAGACAGGGGTACCCATTATGCCCCCTGCTGTTTGCCTTGGCAATGAAGCCTCTGACCGCTTGGGTTTGGGTGGATGCTCAGGTGCAGGGATTTCAATGGTCTGCAAGGCTGTTGGATAGGATATCCCTGTATGCCGACAGTGCTCTATTCTTCATTACAGACCCTGCAACCTCAGGACCTCATATTTTTCAAAATATGCAGGGTTTTGGTGAGGCCTCTGGACTATATATGAATGTTGGGAAGTCTCTGATATTCCTCATGGGCGGGGCCACAGAAGACATGGAGTGGGCATCGAGATTGGTGCTAGCTGTGAGTGGATTTAAGTATCTTGGGGTGTTTGTCTCTCCAGACCCAACCGTTTCATGGACCCAAAATATGTCCCATTGCTATTGCGAGTTAAGGAAGAAGTGAAGACCTGGTCCCCACTGCCATTTGCCCTACTTGGTAGATCGGCCATATTTAAGATGGTTTCCATACCCTGCTTGCTATACCAACTTCAGAACTACCCCTACACTATCCCTCTATTGTGGTTCCGAAAGGTTTATGCACTTCTGGGTCAATTCCTATGGGGATGTGGCACTTCCCGCATAGTTCTCTGGACCTGCTTTCATTTCACATATTGTGGGGGCATTGCCACTGCTGATGTACAGTCCTACTATGGTGCCTCCCACTTGTAGATCATTAATGACTGGTGTTGTCGAATGAATGATGGTCCGGCATATGCACCAGAGAAATGAGCGTAGGGTGAAACCTCTGTGCTTGACTTGCTTTATAGTAGGAAAGAGATGGGATCTGTTCCACCGGCAACCAGGGTGCTGATACACATGCGGAGACGTGTCCCTCCGTAGGATGGGGTGGTGGGGGGAACTGACGCAGGAGACACTGCTGTGGCAGGGCACTCTTCTCCGACAAGTGGCCCAGCAGAGGGACTTTCAAAAATGGGACACTATAGGTATCTCTACATTGGGAGGCATTATACGTGGCATGGCGCTTAAATCGTTTCAAGAGATGCAAATGGACTAGCAGTTGCACCGTAACCAGAATAAATATCTGAAGCTGTGACACGCTATCTCCCTCCATCTGCGTGACCTCTAAGACCTGCCAGCATTTAGCCCGCTAGAAGGCAAACTGATAATGGGAGCTCTTGATACCCACAAGATCTCAAAAATGTGTCAATCCCTGGTTAAAAATAGCTTCACTACAATACCAGCCCTTTGTGCGGCATAGGGGGAGGACATTGAAAACATAGATGAGGCTGACTGGGCCAAAGCTTTAGAAGCCCCCGGAAAGGCAATATCTTTCCAGCTGGAATACTTGCACAGGGCATATTATACGAGAAGTCGCCTGTGGTGCATGGACCTAATTGGATCCCCCATGTGTTTCTGCTGCGAGGCTGAAGAGCGTAACTTTCGCCATACGATATGGAGTTGTACTGCATTAACACGCTTTTGGAGCTAGGTAAAGTACTGCTTGGGCGAGTTTCTCACATGGGATGTTCCTTTAGTTCCAAAATTGCTTTGCCTTCATAGCAAAGAGGGGATAGGCGGGAACTGCTACAAATGACATTTACTATTTTTGGGGCTTACACTGACGAAGAGGGACATTGCCAGACAGTGGAAAGTGGTTACGTCACCATCAGTAGGGGCATGGAAGAGAGGGATGGACCACTGCATGGGGCTGGAGGTGGCGGTGTCCCAGGCTAGGAGATGCGCACAAAAACATCAATATTGCAGTGATGGGCAGATCATAGAGGCATAGTACAGGCACATGTCCACACCGTAGAATCTCAACTGGATGCGTAAATACGACACGATGGCCATGCCACATGCGGGACTGAGATGGGATCTGGGGCTGCACTTAAATAGAGACATCGCTAATGATTTGTGGTGGGGGTGTGGCTAGAGTTACACTCTGCATGTTCTTGTGTTCTGGTTGTTCATGGGTTTTATTCTGCAAAGTCCTGTATATGTATGTGGCCCGACTTGGCCCTGATATATGGGTAAAACCCAATAAAATTAGTTATGAAAAAAACAACAATATCAACTACAAAAATATTGCCGAAAAAATGTAACAATTACATGTAAATAATAAATAATTTATAGTTACCCATAACAACACATAACATAACATAACAAAATAATAATATATTGTATTAAAATAAATTATACTCAAACTATACATAAGAAAAATATTAAAAATGATTTATCAGCCAATATCTACTCACAACAAATCTACAATTAAATTGCAACAAATTTAACCGATTAAAAAGATTATACATGCAATAATAAACATCCTCACATAGAACAATATATATTATTTTTAAATAATTACAAGTTATAAATATTTCAGTATATTAATATCTCAGCATAAACATATATGTAGAACATTTAAACAAAAATATTAATTAGAGTCCACCAAATAAGGAACAAACTGAAAAAAATTGAAACTACACTAAAAATATCAAATAAACTTCAACTTAAAATCAAGTAACCAATAGAACCAGCAGAAAAACCCTCTACATTTTGCAGCAAAAAATGCTACACCTACAAGAAAGCAATGTAAAACCCGAGAGCAAGACTTCAGAAAGCTGACTACGTACCTCTCCAAATAATATATACCTGCAAACTTCACTGTACCTTAAAACTATTGTTTTCTGTAGGAAATGACCACCCTTTGTGAGGTGTACCCCGCTGATGTTTAACCTGATGGTTTTAGCTGGCTGTGGTACTCTGTGCACTTTGTCCCTGCTACTCAGAGGTAACGTGCCTTTGCTCCCCCTCTCAACATGTTACACTTAGCCTAACCCTAATTGGCAGATATATAACTTACCTATAAGTCCCTTGAATATGGTACAGAGTGTGCCAAGGGCCTGTAAGTTAAATGTCACCAGTTGTCTGCAGCATGCATTGCGCCATCCACTACAGTTACAGTGCAAATATAACTGCAGGCCTACCATTTGTAGCCTGGCTGTGGCAGTTTTAAATTGCAAATTTGACCTGTCATAATAACCCTTTATGACAGATCAAAACCTCCCTTTTAAATATTTATAAATCAACCCTATGTAGGCCTTACTGTCCATAAGGCAGGGTGAATAGAATTTAAAAGTGGGGCATTTAAACATTTTGTGGCAGATTTATCAAAATGTCACGCAGTGCAGCAAGACACCGTGCTGCACTGGGTTGTGTGACAGGGGGAGGGCAGGAATAGCTATATTTCACATTATATGGCACATTCCTGTCCACTCCTTGTGCTGGTGCACTTCTGGCTGCCTAGAGTCAGGATTGTTTTTGTGCAGGAAGGGGCTTTCTTTTCTTTCTGTGTGCTGCAGAATGCACTGCCTCTTGTTACTCCAGATTTATCAAGCCATGCCAGGCCATGCAAGGTGGCCTTGTGTTGTTTGGTAAATCTCTTTCTAGGTTTTGTGCTGCCCTGTGTCCCCTTGCGGGGTACAAGGACGACGCAAAACCTTTGATAAATCTGGCCCTTAATATTCAACATGTCTTTAAGTGAAAAAGACTGCAAAGCTATTTTCACTTCAGAAAAGCTGGCTGTTCCATAGGAAAACAATCAGTCACAATATTACACTTAATAATGCTAATTCCAGATCGGAAACAGCTAGAAATATAATTAAAAGACTCTTGTTAATAGTTATTCAAAATCCAATATAATGGTAACATTGAATTATTAATAACTTTTAAGGGAAAGGTACTTTTAGAATGTTACCTTTTCCTTACCTAAAGCCTCTGGAGGCCCATTTGTATGAGCTCTGTGTCCTGGCAGCTGAATAGCCCCATTGATGTAGTTTGAAAACTGCTTCCAGAATGTGGGGAGGTGTTTTTGTTCCCCTGGCAGGATGACCATCTAGGCTGTGCCCAGGAATATGATAAACTTCAAGGTGACCTACTCGGTCACAGGCATGTCAGTTGACACCTGGACAGGGTCCAGTCAGGCAGGCACCAATCCCAGTGGATAGGATCTGCCCCGAGTGCTGGTTAAGAGTGACCCCAGAGGAGGTGTTGCTCATTTTCCTGACCATACATCTGGGGAGGGCACATAAACTCTGCACAAGAGGAGAAGGGTTTCATCATCATAGATTTAAGCAGAGAGAAGCACTGTGGGATTGTTTGTTGTAGGGCACACAGGAAGTGCTGTAAAAGTGGGTAGGGTTACCCCTGGGAACTTTTACACCATTGGTTATGGGGGAGGCTGGTGCCACCCCCACCCTCCCACAGGCTGATGCCAGGCATAAATGTTGCAACCACAGTACCCTTCTAAGAATGCTACTGGACATGTAGAAAATCTGAAGAGGACTGAATTGGCTGTCTGAGACCTGCGAAGGGCCCAGAAGACTTAGGGGCATATTATCAAGAACGGCGTTAAAATTATCGCCGGTTTAGCGGCAGAAAACTGCTGCTAAAGCGGCGATAATGGGCTTGATAATATGCCCTGGAGAATTCCAATAGAAGCCCATGTTCACACCAGAACATGGACTTCTATTGGAATTCTCAAGGGCATATTATCAAGCCCATTATCACTGCTTTAGCGGCAGTTTTCTGCCGCTAAACCGGCGATAATTTTTAACGCCGTTCTTGATAATATGCCCCTGAGCATTCTCTCCCTCTTCTACCCGGAACAAAGAAGTAAACTCAAAGGTTCATCAGGAAGAACTCCTGTTCAAACTATAGGGACACAAAAAGCTACTAGAAGCCTTACCTGAAATGTCCCAGCTGGACAGTTCCGACCAGACCTGATCTGGACACTGCTGATGGCTTCTGCTGAAGTGAGCCTTGACACCAAGTGCTGTTCCTGAGGTTCTCGAAATCTGGGCTATGTCAAAGTGTACTCCTTCTAATTTTCCCTGAAAACTGAGACTTGGAAACCTTCTGGCTCTAAAGGCTTACAGAGGACCAGGATCAACCTTCCAAGCCAATCCGATGAAGGTGCGCTGACAGAGGGAGGAAGGCTCAGGTTGCTCCAACTTATAGCTTTTCAGCAGCAGCAAATCTGTTTCAGCAGGACCTCGCAGAGAAGGCATATGGCTTGTGAGGCACTCTTGAGCTAAAGCCTGCAAAATTGCCCCACTGGAAGAATCCAAGCTCCAAAAAAAGACTGTTGGGCATATTTATAAAATGCTCATGCAATGCAGGATAGCAAGCAAAATTGCTCCAATGTGTTGCATGAATAGGAGACAGCTGAAAAGCACCATCTGTACTAGATATGATGCACTTTAGCTCTCTCCATGCACTGGTGTACTTGAGGCTTCCTAGCGCCAATGCAGACAACCTTGCACCATGGAGAAAGGTGCCTGCCTTACAGGTAGGATTGTTTTTGTGCAGGAAAGAAAACCTTTCTTCACAAAAACAATCATTAGAGGCATTTTCTTCTTTCCATGTGTAGATATTTCTCCTTGTTACGTCTCTGTTGGATTGGCACACCATTTTAGTGCAAACCCAGTTTACAAGTCTTTGTAAATCTAGGTTTCTACTAAAATACATGGGTGGATGCATGGGATCACCCACAGGCTACAAGCAAGTGAGGCATATTTTAGAAGATCTCAGAGAACCACGCACTAACTCTCCGGCGACCACAGGAACTATTTTAAATAATATACTTCCTCAGGTTCCTGAGCACGTACAGGGCAACTACCATAATTTCCTAAGTTAAACCAATTAATAGCAGGCACCAGTAAATTGAAATATTAACAGCCCTACTATATGTCCCAGTCATTAAAGTAGTTACCTACCACACCATTCTAATAGAATCCCCAAACTACCAAAGACATTAACAAAAACTAAGACCCCTAATGGATTATTTTGAAGACACTTAGGTTGGCAAACTGTATTGTCCTAGATGCAGATGCCAACCCAAGTTTAAAAATAGTATGTTTCAAGTATATGATAGTTCCATGGCTCAGAAATCAAAAACTAACAATGCAGTAGAAGGATGGCACAACGCCTTCCAAGACACATTAAGCCAAAGGCAGCCTGTCCTATGCAAATTCTTAGAAATTCTCCAAAAAAGAACAAAACTATTAACAACTTAGAATAGAAAAATCAGTAAGTCAAATTAAACCTAAAACATCTAAAAAGACCAAAGGAATGTATGAAATGTTACAAATCATAGTACATTTCTCTGTAAACAACAACACTATCTCAAAATTATAGCATAAACAATACTATAAACCACCTATCACTGTCATTAAGACACATACCCACAAAAATCAAACACAAACCACAAAATTCAAATATTCATTTATAAACATTACATAAAATATCTTTATTCATCAGTCTATAATACCAATTTAAAGAACTTACAATAAGACTGATTAATAGAAGTAAATGACTACAAAACGTATTCAAAAATAAAAAACACAATAACAAAATTCCGTTAACAATTGACATGCACACAAATATTACATCACATGCAAAGTAAATACATGACATTTTCACTTATCTATGAATACATAATTATCTAAAAAACAATTACTCAACCATACCTTCTAAAAAATTTAAATTACTTTTTTGTTTCCGATGTGTATAATCCACCTCCACTCCACGAAAAACAAATTCACAAAAATAGACACAAAAAAATGCAAAAATGAAAGGTCCAAAAATAAATCCAATGAAATAGTTCACAATCCTAGGAAGCGATAAAAACCTGAAGAAAGGGAATGAAAACCTGCTCTAGGAAAATAAATAATAAACAGAAATTTAAACGGAATAATGATTAAAATATAACAAAAGAATTTCCTTTTTTTGAAGAAAAAAAAACCACATCCAAAAATAGGAAAAATCTTCCACTCAGATTAAAAAACCTGTAAACAAAAATAACATACTCACTCTCACTTAACATACACCCCAAAAATGATAGAAACATTTCAACAATGCATTACAAACATTATTAACATACTCACAACTATCATAACTAGTGACACTACACAAACTGTCAGCCTCTGTCAGGAAAGAGCACTTTCCAAACATTAGAGAAAGCGCTGAAGAAGGAAACTGTCAAATGCTGGTAAGCTGCATCCCTAAAGAAGTACATTGAAGCTGACCACATACCAAGGAGCCAGAGAATTCTAATCTTTCCTACGGTAGAAACTACCAATACTGAACAAATATTAAGATGGGAAACAAACCTAAAGGAGACTTCTAATAATATGATTAGACAGCTGATTGCTATTGCAGAAGAGAGTGGGAAATTTAAAGCTGAAGTGGATGATCTTACAGAAAGAATTGATGAAGCTCAAGGGCTGATTACGCGTCTGGTGGTCTTGTGACCGCCAGACTCGTGGTGGCGCAGCAGTGGTGGTCCACCGTCGTGCCAATTACGACTTCCAAAGTCGTACCAGCGGTGGACCGCCAGCTGCGCCAGGGAAAAGTCGTTACCTGGCAGTGGCGCAGCTGCGCCACAACACAATATGCTGAGCAGGGACTGGCGCAGTCCCGCTCAGCATAATACAAGTTCTTGCACCGCCAGCCTTTTCACAGTGGAGCCCCACCATGAAAAGGCTGGCGGTGCAAGTACAAAGGTGGCCCTACAGGGCCCCCATGGCCCCCCGCCATAGGGATACATTCAGAGGGGCACAACATGTGCCCCCCTGTCTGTATTCCCACAAAGTTCCAGCACGGCATGGATGCCACTTTCCATGAAGTGCTAGAAAATTTTTGTTGCTTCCATTGCGGTGCCTGTTTTCCAGGCACCGCCATGGGAAAGGCAAAGGATCGCCGGCAGTATTACGAGTTGCACATTTTTAACTCGTAATACTGCTGGCGGTCCTTGCGCAGCTTTGGTGCAGCAGTGCTGGCAATGAGACGGCGCCGTTGCGCTAAAGTCGTAATCAGGCCTTCAGCTAGGACAAACCACCACAAAAAACCTTTGAAATATTGAACAAAGCAATAGTCGATTTTAAAGAGGATCTGATCAAGAGAAAAAGATTGAAAGTTCCGGAGAGATCAATTGGATTACAAGTTAGAATGTTTCTACACAATTGCAAAAAGATACAATAACATTACCAGAATACCAGACGACCAAGGAACAAATAGCTACTCATCAGGTCAGGAATCCATTCCTGATCTTGACTAATTAGTAAGTGAAATAGAAGTTACAACCACCAAGGTAGGTGTTAATTTTTTTAGAGGAAATAAAACGTCATCAGATAGGTATCAGGAACACCAATACCCAAGATACAACAATCCAATTAAAAACCCCTCAGCTAATTTTTATTGAGGGGTTTCTGATTGGATTGTTGTATCTTGGGTATTGGTGTTCCTGATACCTATCTGATGACGTTTTACCAACCGACCAATTTGGGAGTCATGACCATACCCAGGAGGAGGGAACAAGAAAAGGAAGCCAACAATCAAACCTTGTAATGATCTCACTGACACCATACTCACTGAACACCAGACCAGAGTTTTAAACCATGAACTATCTTTCTGTCAAGCAGCCATCTGGGATCTGATCAAAACTAAGATAGATTTTTTGTAATTCACTCAAAAACTGCAACTGACATTATTCTCCAGTTATAAACCCAGGCAATTCACATTAGAGCAACAGATTCACCATAGTCCCCTTACAGTCCAAAACCTGAAAGACATAATCTTATCGCTACCCTAAGAGAAACCTAGGAGGACACAACCAGTTTGCCCCTGTGCTTGGCATGGGAGATGGGAATTGATACTAGTGACACTTTGACTAACATCATTCAAAGTAAATAGAACTCGACCCCCCCAATTACCACCTGGCAACACCATAGACCAATTTCATATGGCTGACTCCCTAGATTTGGACAAAGAATTCAGCAAGTACAATAAGAGCACGGAAGTCTTATAATAAATATGAGGAGAAATGATAGGACAGCTATTAAGGCTCTCAAAAATAATCATAACCTGGTGATCAAAGAAGCAAACAAGGGAGGTTATGTCAGCCTTATACATACAGATGATTACATCAATGAAGCCATGAGACATCTGTCTGATACCAATTGCTAAAAGAAACCGAAAGACAATCCCATTAGAGACACCCAAATAGACTTAAAGGAATGATTAATAAGACACTTTTGACATGGGAAGACAAAAATTATCTTTACATTGCACATCCAGCTATGAAAATATTCTACTTACTTCCTAAGGTTCATTAAAAAGGATTTCCGCAGCAGTATGCCTCATTATTGCAAGCATAAGATCAATATGCTCCCATCTAGGGGAATATATGGATCATCACTTCCAACCAATTTTGAAAGAGCGAGCATCCTATATGTTCGGAACAACAAAGACATCATGGGGGCATATTAACAACGAGGCGATAAGCAATTATCGCCGCTTTAGCGTCCGTTTTCGGACGGAAAGCGGCGATAATTCTATCGCCTAATCAGCAAGGTCACGCTATCGCGTGAATCCTTGCACTATCGCCTCTTTCCCCCAACGCCCATCCTTGCATCTCTAATGAGATGTAAAGTGGGCGTTACTGGCGTATCCCGGATGGGCTACGTTGCAAATATCGCCGATGTTCACATCGCGATATTTACAAGGCAGCCCACAGGATTATAGCAGACGTTAGATTTTGGCGGAAACGGCCGTTTTCGCCAAAATCTAACGTCTGCTATAATCCTGACTTACCTATGTTAGGCATAGGAGGTGGATTCTGCTGATACGACCACAGGGTCGTATCAGCAAGGTTATCGCCCTTTTGCAGGGAACATCGCTGGAAAACCAGCGATGTTCCCTGCAAAAGGCGATAACCTCGCTATCTCTGGAATTTTTATCGCCCTGGAGTAACGCGTTGTTAATAACGCGCTACCAGGGCGATAAATGCCAGAGATAGCCTGCGATAATATAATTATCGCTAAGCACGGCCAGCGATAATTATCGCTGGCCGTTGTTAATATGCCCCTTAATGAGGTTGGACAACATCATGTGGGGGGAAGACTACATATCGACAACTATTGATGTAGTCAGTCTATATACCTTCATACAACATACTGATGAGACCAATGCAAACAGCAAATTTCATGGAATCCAATGACATGATTATCAACATGTTATCCTTTTGCCTATCAAGCAATATCTTTAACTTCAGTCAGGAATACTACCTACAGACACGGGCAATGGGAGCCAAATTTGCACCACAGTGTGCTTGTATCTTTATGGTCAATTTTTAGGGTTCTTGGCTATGGGACAAATAATTTGCAGAATATACACCCACATAATATTTTGGGGGCAGGTATATCAATGACATTCTGTGTATTTGGAAATGTACCAAAAAGACTTTAAAACAATACCAATCGATGGGGCATCAGGGCCACATCTATTATCGCCACCAAAGAAATAGAATTGTGGACATCTCAATATATATTGAAAGAAGCCAAATTTGCACTAAACTCTATAGGATAAGTACTGGAGCCAATTCCATCCTCATATCAAATAGCTGTCACCCTTATAGTACCATTAAGAATATCCCAAAAGCGGAATTGCAAGTAATACAATGCAATTGCAGCAAGAATAACACATATGTTACAGTAGCTAATGAACTGAAGGAACATTATAGAAATATCAACAGATCTGCAACTGGTCCTCCACTGATGGAACATTATAACCAGGAACACCTCTACAACAAAATCTTCAAATTCTTTGGACTGGAACAACTTTAGTGAGGCAACCGTGAATTAGGAATGAGGCATTGAGAAAGTGAACTTATCATTAAAATGGACACCACCAACAAAGGACTCAATAAAGATGCAGAAATGCTCTACTGGCTACGAGAAATATAAAAGACTTTTAACACACTCCATTTTGAGGTTTTACAATTATACCTCTCTAATTTACTTTCCCGCCTTCCCATTTCACTTGAAAAGACCAGTCAAATAACTTAGGTGCATGTATTTCACTACCTTCCCCACCGAGGACATAGGGCACTAAAAACAACCTTTCAATTGACATTTATGCAATCATCAGACAAATTACCATACATTGTTCAGTTTCTGTATATTTCACAATGTATTAGCACAAATAATATCCAATTATAGTTCAGCATATTAATCAAATATTTAAAGATATTACAGTCTATTCAAATGTGCTGCCATTATTGTCAAGACCAGTGGATCATCCTGCCGAAAAGTGTCCTGACAGATATACTCTAGTGAGAAAACCAGGCTTAAAAGAATGCACCTGCATCCTCGCCCACACTACCAAATGGCAGCAGAATCAGCATAACCATAGCATATTCTTGTACAGATGGCTTTTTCTGATTTCTATGAATAGTATTTCATTGATTCTCTAATCCAATATGTTATTTCTCTCTCCAATTTGAAACATTTGTAATAATATTACTCATTACTTTCTTGCTGGCAAAATACCATGATTTACCTAGTTACAACATTTCATTCCACTTCAATATGATTACCATCAATTACTGTAGTTAGCATTTGTTTCTCCTGCCTACTGATTACTATCCCATACTTTCTAAATGTAGTCTTTCACCCTTTACTGCTTCAGACTTCTCCTATGCAGTATTTTGTGTGCCCTATTCCCACCTATGACAAACTATACTAAGGCCTACTAGACTGCACTACCTAACACCAAATCACAATTCAACACTCAATAAACAGCACAACCACTACAAACTAACACATTCCTCAATAACTACACCTACCCACAACCCCCACTCCAAACACCTAATATAATAAAGTAATAGTGGCCTTACCTTATCAGTTCAGCAGCAGCAGGGAACTGCTACCAAAAAGGAACTAAAACCGCTGAACAAAGATGTAAATAGAAAATAAAATACAGAATGCGATAAAATAATTGGCTGCCAGATAAAAATAAAAAAAATATGTTATTCCTACCTATAGAAATAAATGCAAATGTAAACACAAAAATGTAAATAAATAAATATACATGTTTAAAAAAAGTATAAAACATGCAATACGACTTCACACTAGCTCCACCACAATCATATAACATTCACGTCCAGAATCGCTGTACACCCTTGGGCAATTCAGACAATAACGACTGACTCAATGATGGGCAGACAGTGCATGTGCCTGCCCTACAGAAAATTAGTCTAGGCCCTGGTCAGCAGGCAGTTGAGTCTAGCATTTGGGTGGGCCCAGTAAGATACCCTCTTACTATCCCCTGCCCGGTGGAAGATGGTGGTCTTGATATTGTAGAGGAGAACCCTGTCAGCACTATCTCTGCCACCCATCAGGTGAAGTTACTCCACTGTAATATTGCTGGTCTGTTCAGTAAATTCGATAATGGAAGCTGGGTCACTTTCATCCACAACTATGATATCATATTCTTTCAAGAGACATAGGCCTTGTAAGATATTAGTCTGGATGAGTTTACTGCTTATATGGCCCCTGCGATCCTTTTTCCCTCAGGCAGGGCAAGTGGTGCTCTATCAGCCTATTTCCGTGTAACCTTGGCATGTATAAGTAGTGTGGTATGCGCTGGTAGCTCCTCTGCACAAGCCTTTTTAACTACGTGGCCCAAACGTATGAGCATTGTTTTTATAATGGAGGTTTCTGACCCAATTTTAGCCCCAACATTAATAGGTTATTAGACTTTATTTTTTACATTTTCATTGAATTTGCTTACTTGCACTCAAGGTTTCAAATTGTGGTCAGCAAGAATTTTAACATCAAATTGGGACCTTTGCTGAATGGCAATGTGTCATCCATCTTTGACAGGGCCAGCCACGAGGGTGTACCTCAACATATGGGTCAGAGTGCTAAAACCCTTTCAAATCTTATGAATACACTTGACTTTATCAATGCCTGTGAAGTAGTAGACTCTTGTTACTCTACAAAGGCTACCTATGTTAGGGGGGATTACAGATCAATTATTGACTATATCTTTGTTTCCAGATCACTTATGGGCTGTGTGCCAAGGGGCGGAATGGAGGATTCCTCATTTAGTGACCACAACCCCCTATGGTTGGGATTGAGTATCCACAAGGGGGGAAGTGAGCCTAAAGGTGTCCCTATGTCTTCCTAAGCAGTCAAGTCAAAAGGGCTGTGGCTGGCATGGAGGAGTGCGAATCCGGAGGCACTCATGCAAAGTTTGTGTGCCAACCATTTGGACATATTGAATAACTGCCTTTCTCCCCAGGGCAATCAGCGGGCTGAGGCAAACCAATTTGTAACACTGGTGGTCATTGTCAGCGATTACTTATGAAACCCATCAAATCTGATAGCTCTGAAGTAAAATGGTTTGATCCCCCTGTAGAAAGGCCTTGGCTGAACTCCATAAAGCTCTCAAAGGGACACAGAGGTACAGATCCAAAGTACAGCAGCACAGAGTGAGTATAAAACTGCCCTGAGTGTTAGGCACAAGGAGATCCAAATGGCCTCCTGGGGAGGCTGATCTTGGTCTGTAGACAGGAAGACTCCAGGGCCTTTTGGAAGGTGGTTAACGATATTGCCACTATGGGGGCTATTGGTGACTCTGTTAATACCACCACTAGCATTTTATATGGTTCCAGGATGCCCCCAAATAGCACTGACACATGGAAGGCTTTTCCTTTAACCATGGAGTTTACATTAGAAGAGATCTGTGAGGGCATTATGAAATCTCTAGGACTGGATGGGGTCCCTATGGACTTGTACAAAGCCCTACCATAATTCTGGGCCCCTCTGCTATGGAATTGTTTAATGCCTTTACTTAAACTGGCCTCCCAGATTCATGGCATATGGCAACCATCTTACCAATTTTCAAAAAAGGAGACCCCAGTCACCAAGCTGCTATCGGCCAATCTCCCTGTTGCATTCCGCCGTCAAGACTGCAGGGAGAGTCGTGCGGAATCATCTTCTGATGTGGGTCAGGGAATCGAAAACACTGTCAGAAGTGCAGTTATGATTTCTGGAGGGCTAGGCATGGTGGAGCAATGCCTGAACCTGTATTTGCTTGTCAGCCAATATACCATCATCAAACAGGGCTCCATTTGCCTGGCCTTCATCGATCTGTCCTGCACCTTCGACAGCTTGATAAGATCCAAATTGTGGTCCATACTGACTGACCTGGGGGTGGATGCACAGCTTGTTGATTTTTTAAGGGCCTTGCAGTACGACTTCTCGGCGTCTATTAGGTTTGGCCCAGCTGGTGAGCGCACTGCTGGTTTTAAACTGGTAAAAGGGGTCTGTCAGGGCTGTGTCTTGGTCCCAATTCTACTCTTATTATATATCAATGGCCAGGATACAGCCCTTTCTGCTAGCCCCGCTGATGTCCCCCAGATTGGTAGGGAAAGGGTCCCAGCATTACTTTATGCGGATGATGCCATGCTACTTTGGAGAACCTTTAATGGCTTAAATATCCTGTTTCAGGATCTTGTTAGCTTTATGGGGTCTTTGAGTCTTGTACCTAACTGTTCCAAAACGTTTGCTATGGTTTGTGGTTCCAAGTCTCATAAGATGGCCAGGGCCATCCGGTTGCCTCTACTCAGGATATTCCGTACATAGGCGTTGCATTTGAAGGCAGAGGGAACTGGGGACCCTGTAAGCTCAAGGCTAGAGTGGCTTGATATATTTATAACTTAGCTTAACGCATTGGAAGAAAACCAGTGGTAGAGGTTTATAGAAGTAAATACCATTCGTATATATGGGCTGGTCTCTGGGGCTATTCAAATATTACTTCTCTTCAGGGCGAAGAGAACAGGGTTTTGCGCCGCCTCCTGAGAGTCCCCCCCGGATTCCTCAACCTTTATCGTGCACCAAGAGCTTGGGGTTGAGTATGTGGAGGATAGTATCAAAGTGGCCCCCCTTGCGCTGTGGTGTGCAATCTGGGCGAATCAGCAAAACTGGCTTTAACAGAGAGGTCATACTTGACTGTGTCACTTGTGACAGAGGTTTGAAAATTCCTTGGCTCCAGTATCTTAAGTGTGAAATGACTAACTTGGGGAGGCCGGACCTTTTCTCTAACCCTATTGCTATATCTAAGTCTGACCTTGTTTGAGTCAAGAAGTCGTTTAAACTATGAAACACTGACATAGAGAGGAAACTGAGATCCTAAAGTCAACCTTCATGGATTACATGAAGCTCCAGACTCCCCTTGTAATGGAGCTGTACTTAGCAGTTCTTTTAATGAGATTTAGACTTTGGGTCTGTGAGGTGGCACCTGGGCTTTCCCGTGGGCCAATTTGATTCAAGTAAAGTGTTAATCTGCCCCTGTGGCCAGACATACCCTCAGAGCTTTCTCAATTTTACCCTCTTTTATCACTTTTTAATGTTTACACTAAGAGGTTTTTAATTCCCATTTTAATAAAGAGTGGTCTGAGAAGATGTGGTGATGCCTTTATTTGCAACAACTAAACTCCCCTGTCCTCTGTATTAATATATGTTCTTTTTTTAAATGTGCCATTGCGAAAAGAAAATCAATGTTATTTTAGATCCCAGTAATTTTGGTTGCACTGGGACACTTTATTAAATGTGCACTTTGGGCCAAACTGCAAGGTGGGCTTGCCTTAATTCTAGGAAAACTATTCCTATAACATGGGTTAAAAGATGGTGAAGCTAAAATGTCAGCTATTAGCAAATTAAAATGTTTTGATCTCATCGCTCTGCAAGAAACGTGGGCCCTGCATTAATCACCTTGGCCCGACTGCACAGCTTATGAAGCAATGGTAACAGCCACTCAGACTGGGGGCCACGCCTCGGGTGGGGTAAGGTAGCTTGACAATTTATGTGAAAAACGATCTGGCGGCAAAGGTCACAATGCTGTGTAAAGGGCATGGCTATTGCCTCTTTGTTAAACTGTCACTGATCAAAGCCGTTAAAGCAAAATCTAAGTTCACAGCGGTCATTCTAGGTTGCATCTATTTGCACCCACTTAGTTCAAAAAGAGAGGTAACGATAAGAACATTATTTCCAGCTATGAAGAAACTCTCAGCACTCTACGCGGGTGATATGTGGATAGTGATGGGCGATTGTAATGCAAACCTCATGACTATAGGCCCAAATACCCCATTTGTGTCCCTGGATGATCACATTTGGCCATACCCACGATAAGGCGGCAATACCAAAGACCAGATAAGCACTGAGTTATGGTTGCATCTTTTTTAAACCAGTTGGGCCTACAAGTACTAAATGGGAGATCTCAAACTGATTCGCCAGCGTCCTACACACACGCCTCTTGTTTCAGGATGGCAACTTTGGAATATATCTGAGTGTCAATTGCCCATTTTCAGATTATCCAAACGTTTGTGCGTGATCTTAACCCTGGCCAGTGATCACGCAAAGCTCCCTTGTGAAGCAGCAGCTTTGCAACACGCTCACCCCTAAACAAGACCCATCGGCTCTGAGGAACAACTCGAGCCTTTAAAGAAAGTAATGTGATCTATGATAAACCAACTTAAACTCAGTGCAAGGGTGGGCCTGTTCCTGGACACGTTTTAACAAAAAAGCAATGATCCAATGACGGCAAACCTCTGGGAGCCAGTAGTTGACCACCTAAGGGATAATTTAAATAGTGCCGCAAAGTCAGGAATAGATAAAGCACCATTAAAATTTCATCAAGTTGCCAAAAGGAAGCATTAAATCACAACCTTAAAAAGCACCTTAAACAACGCAGGGGGATATTCACAAGGACTTATCTCCGATTTATCTCCACCTAAACTCATCAAAAGTGGAGATAGATTTAACAACCCATTCACAAGCGGGTGCAAACTGCAGACATCGCCAGTATTTCAGCAACAACTGCCCCAAAATTTAACACCACGGTGGACACCACCAACTAACCCTAATGAGATGCAGAGTAGGCGTTCCCGTGCAAAAACACACGAAAAAACCACAACACCACTTTCACAACGAACTGCCAGATCTGCGAAGCGAACCAAAAACAGGCGATAAGCCCCGGTAGCACCAGGGATTTAACACCTGCCTTTTGCTGGTGTAAAGCAGGACGACTACCTGCAGCATGAAAGGGAGCCCAGCCAAGAGCCACACCTGAAGACCCACAGATGCCATGGAGACAATGATCATGCAGCTCCGATACCCATGAGGGCAACAACACCCACCGCCACCACCCCCAGGCCCCCCCCAGCCCCCGCCCCTGACATACACATACCGTGCACGACACAAGAGCCCCAAAAAGCGCATGATGACGCACATTGAGAAAAAATAACACGTGTGGCCAGAAGAACGAGAAACAGTCACACAGCACTGAAGTAACAACCAAAAACTTTATTGAAATACAACACAAAACACCAATGCGGAAGACTCCTGTCGGGTCCGTCCGGGACAATCTCGATGTCACAGCCTCGAAAACAAAGCACAAAATCAGAACGTGTGCCATGCGCACATCAAAGGAGCGAGACACAGAGAAACAGAAAATGAAAGAAAGGCAGAGAGAGAAGGAAAGGAAGGGAGAGAGAGAGAGAGAGTGATAGAGGGAAGGAAAGGAGAGAGAGTGAGAGTGAGAGAGAGAGAAGGAAAGGAAGGGAGAGAGAGAGTGAGAGAGAGAGGGAAGGAAGGGAGAGAGAGAGAGACAGCGCCGCCCCTGCGCACCCAGGCCTCACTGTTCACCTGCTGACACCGGTGTGTCTCCAACCACGTGCCGGGATACACTGCAAGCCACCAGGTCTGCAACCTGTAATCGAGGCCAGAGTCAATCATGGCAGAGTCCATCACACAGCACACGGCAACAACGCCTGTCCGTCCCTGCGCACGCATGCAGCCGCACCCCACCCCCTCCCGCCGGCCAGCGCTGGCTGTCTGCACTTGCGCACCCTGGGCCCACTGCTCACCTGCCGCCAATGGTGTGTCCACCAGTGGGCACACCGGGCCTGATTCACAGAACTAACTTACGTCAAAAACGTAAAGTTAGTACTTTTTGGTATTCACAGAATACACTTACTCATTTTGGTATTCACAGAATGCACTTACTCATTTTGGTATTCACAGAATGCACTTACTCATTTTGGTATTCACAGAATGCACTTACTCATACTAACTTTATGTCTGCACTCGGGCCGGAGATTCCGGCCCGGTGGTGGAGATTCCGGCCCGGAGGTGGAGATTCCGGCCGGTTGTGGAGATTCCGGCCCGTGGCGGAATCCGCCACCGGCCGAATCTCCACAACCGGCCGGAATCTCCACCTCCGGGCCGGAATCTCCACCTCCGGGCCGGAATCTCCACCACCGGGCCGGAATCTCCGGCCCGAGTGCGGACATAAAGTTAGTATGAGTAAGTGCATTCTGTGAATACCAAAATGAGTAAGTGCATTCTGTGAATACCAAAATGAGTAAGTGCATTCTGTGAATACCAAAACGAGTACGTGTATTCTGTGAATACCAAAAAGTACTAACTTTACGTTTTTGACGTAAGTTAGTTCTGTGAATCAGGCCCACCACGTGCCCGTGCAAGATCCAGGCCCCGGTCCCGCCACCATGGCATGGTCCACATCATGCGGAGCCACCCCGCTGCCCAGCAGGTCCCACACATGACGCTGAGTCCTGAGTCATCAATGGCAGAGACCACATCAGTGCACACGTCATCATCGCAGGCTGCACACCCGCTCAGCTATTTTGGTGCCACTAACCCTGTGCAACCCCAGTCAGCATCACGTGGTGGTAGGCCCGTGACGGCCGCAAGGTTTCGGGTGCCACTAACGCTGTGCAACCCCAGTCAGCGCCACATGGTGGTAGGCCCGTGACGGCCGCAAGGCTTCGGGTGCCACTAACCCTGTGCAACCCCAGTCAGCGCCACGTGGTGGTAGGCCCGGGTGCGACCAACCCTGTGCGCAACAACTCATGGGCCCTTTATGATTGAGAACTGTGGAGCATCCGTCATCCAGTCACCACCGGCAGTGGGGAATGTGACGTTGTCGGCCCCTTATATTGGCGGGGTCACATGGCCTGTGACGCCTGTGCCGGATGGGTGTGGTGTGTGTGCAAACCTGCCCTCAGGGAGTGGCCGTGAGATTGCTGACAACTAGACCAGTGACCTGCATACCATCAGCGTGTACGCCTGTGACATGTAGGTATGTGGGCCCCCCTCTGAGCGTGGGCGGAGTGGTCTGGCCTGGCGTACGCCGGACCAGCGCAGGGCTTGCAACAATGACTCGGGCTCAGGGCGTGGTTGAGTCCATGTCCGGACAAGGAAGTGACTAATGCGTGTGTCCCTGTTGTAGTGTCCACGGCAAGTGGAACACAATAGGTAATGTGGCACACTGTGACTGGCATCCCACTAGATGAGCATCATTGACGTGAGGGAAATCACTGTCCCTACATTTATCCACACATTCATACATGAATGATGAAGGACATGACACAGCAGTGCGTTTCTGGATGTTTATTGCACATCCGGTGGAGTATTGCAGCTGGAGCAGTACAGGTCCATGCCAAGCACACTACACAATATGGGCCCGTGGAGGGCCAGCCAGAGTCCATCCGGGGATGACAAGTACTGCGGAAGAGGAAGGGTACAGTCCGCAGTCTGGTCGCCGTGTCATTGGTCATTGAACAGGATATGGCAGTCCATGTCGCAGTCCAAGGTGAGTGCAGCGGAGTGTATCAGGGGTCAGTGGCAGGTTATGGGGCCATGTGCGGCACCAAGCAGAAACAGGCAAGGTGGCAGACATGAATGCTAGTGCCTCCTTCTGAACCCAAGCCCATCCACGTCCTCGTCCTCGGATGTGTGCTCTGCCCCACCTGTGGGTGGTGCAGTACCGGCTGCGGCACTGTGTGCCACTGACACATCAGGGGCCGGAGGAGAATTGTCGGCCGCACTGTGTGGCAGTGACACATCAGGTGCCGGAGTGGATACGCCTGCCGCACTGGGAGGCACTGACACACCAGGGGGCAGAGATGTGGATGGTGTGGGGGCAGCAGCATTCATCATCGCCACGCCTTGTGGCAGCAATGCCATGATGAGGACATGCAGGGCCTGGTAGATCCCAGCTACATTTCGCTGATGTGCAGCGGTGGCTGCCATCCTTTCCGCCTCCATCCGCACCATGTCCTCCATGAGCCTCCGCATGTGTGCCAGCTCACGGCTGGAATCGCTGGAGCCACTCTGAGCGGACAGGTGTTATTGTCTCCGAGTCAGGACTCCAGCGATGTCAGTCATGGCTCGTTGGAGACCATGGAGCGGGCCGTGGGTGTCCGTTAGGGACTGGAGCTGGTCCCTGATGGGACCTAGACACCCATGGATGGCGTCCAGTTTGGTAGCCATGAGGTCGAACCCCACCCGCACCTGCTCAGCCATCTCCCTTTGGCCCTCCAGCACACGGCGTTGGAAGGCCATGTGTTGTTCCTGGGGGTCTTGGGGGACTGCCGGGGCTGTGGGTGCCTCCTGCTGGGTGGTTTGTGGAGTGGGTGGGGTCTCCTCGATGCAGCTGGGCTGCCCTGGTCCTGGAGGTGATTGGCAGATGAGTTCAATGATGTCTTGGAGGGCTTGGGTGTCGATGCTGGTGGTGTCCTCCTCGTCATCAGTGAAGAGTGGCTGGGACTGCTCTGCAGGAGGTGTTGATGGTGCCCCTGCAATGTGAAGGGGAGATGGTGTATTACAATGTGTCCGCATGTATGTAGCCGCATGGTACAGGTTCACATTCAGACAGCATGGCATTGTACATTGTGACAGTCTGTGGATCAGGGCCATGATCCACAGTCATTGTGGGTGTGCATTGTGCTCTGCTTGATTGTGCATGTGTGCCATTGTGGCCATCTCCCCCCGTCCCCCCAGTACCTGGTGGTCACTCACCCTGTTGCGGTTGTGTTGTGTCCTGTCGAGCAGTGTCCGGTCCCCCGACTCCTGCCACGGTCTCCACACTGATGACTGTTGACACCAGCTCCTCCATGTCATCCAGCTCCTGCTGTGGCGCAGGGCTCCCACCTCCAGTCTGCATTGCTGCCTTCTGGTTGGCTGTGAGTTTCTCCTTGGTCTTGCGCTTGTTGTCATTCCCTCGCATCTTGACCTCGTCCATTGACCTCTTGTGCTCTCCGACGGCGTTCACCTTTTCCACGATGGCCCGCCATAATCCATTTCTGTTGCCCAACAACACATTGGAGGCGATGAACAGTTGTTGATGGTGTTCTATCACCTCCGTGACCAGGATCGATTCTCCTGCGGACTGTACTTCGTCTTCCTCTTCTTCTTGTCCTTGCCCTTCCCTGTCACCGTGGTCCCGGCCTGGTCGTCCAGGGTACTTGTGGGGTTGCGCTCATCTTCTGCGCCTGCTCCGGCTGCCTCCATGGTGCTTGGGTGTTGGTCATTTTGTGTTTGTGTGTTTTTTCTCCTTTTGTAGTGATTTTCCCGCCTGCCGTGTGTGTATGGCAGGCCTGGCGCTGCTTATCGCTGATTTCCTCATCGCGAATGGGCTCATCACACGTTTTTTGGTGTTAGGGTTTGTGTTTTTATCGCCGTCGCGGTGGTTGTATCGCGGACATTGTCCGCGGTTTCAGGAGACTATCGCATGGTACCACCGTGTTGTGAATTCCAGGTTAACACGGGGTTATTTTCCCGCGATGGACTGCGATGTGTAAAGTTGCGTTAACATTTTTGGTGATATTTAGCACACGTTCTTGTGAATATCCCCCGCAATGTGAAGGATTAGTGAGGACAAAGGTGAAAATGCACAACTATGCCTACAGGTCACCACAATCCGCCAGGAATATAGAAAAGCCCTATATGCACTAAAAAGGGAAGAGGAAGATTGGAGGTGGAACAATGCACATACAGTGTTAAAATCAAAGGATCAGAGAAAATTCTGGATCTGGGTGAATAAATGTTTTAAACCAAACCTCTGGCGGATGATTGTGAACTCAGAATCAAAGGGGCAAGAAAAATGAGCTAACAAAGCACATGGATCAAGATGGCGACAGTAGGCTAGTGGGTTAGATGACGAGGAAACATCCAAAATAACACCAGCCCTAGTAGCACAAGTCATCAAGCGAGTGCGTGTAGGTGGCGCACCCAGTCCAAACGGCATCCCGGCATCATTGTATAAGTGGGCATCGCTGAGATGAGCAGCAGTGATGGCGCCTTTGTTCCAGGAATGCCGGTTAGGGGGAAGCATTCCAGGGACATAGAGAGGCACTGCTAGATGTGGAAGAGAAGTGCTACGCCAGCATTTTACATCAAGTGTTGTTAGGCTGGGTGGAAGAACGAAAGTTGATTACCACATCTCAAATTGGCTTCCAAAAAGGCTGCCATATCCATACTGAAGATAATCTTATGTGCATCGCTTATTTGATTCAAGATACATTAGCAGGAAAGAGAAGGGCCCTGTACTTAGGATACATTGATTTTCAAACCGCGTTTGATAATGTATACTGCCCAAGGATTTGGGAAAAGCTAAATAACTGGGGCATTCTCCAAACGTTATTAAAAGCAATCATTACTCTCTACTCAGACACTTGGGTGAAAATAAGAGTCACTCCGGATGGGCCACCATGAGTAAAATTGAAACACATAAAGGATTGAACGAAGAGGGCATTTTGGGACCTTTGTTGTTCAATTTGTACTTGGCGGATCACCCAGAGTATCTAATGCGTACGAGGTCTTTTCTCCCCAAATTCACAGGAGTCAAAATAAAATCTTTACAGTATGCAGATGACACAGTACTTCTAGACCAAACACAGGTGGGGCTGCAGAGGCTCTTTTTGCAGCTGACCACTTACTGCAGGGCAAATCTTTTGAAAGTAAACATAGAATAAACAAAGGTGATGATAATCTTTCAGCAACAAGCAAGGAAATGGTCTTGGTTCATTGAGGGAAAAGCTGTAGAAGTGGTGACTACATATAATAGCTTGGTGTCTAGCTTGGTGTCTGGCTTGATCACAGGGGACGCTTAACCGCACATAGCACTGCCCAGCAGGGGTAGCTAATTCCCTAGATGGGGCCTTAAGTAATGCGAAGAAATCAATGAGCACACCAGACCTATCCCCCCTTCTAAGGGATATAGCTGCACATTTGTCCCTACTGTGGCCTACAGGGAGATGACATTCAGAGACAGAATGGCAACCTGGCTGGACAGAGTGCAATCATCTTGTTATCGTAGAGTGTTCCTGTTGCCGAATTGTACCTCACACGCTCAAATCCTTTTTGAATTTAGGTTTACATCACAGCAATGGTTATTAAAAGCCAGGTTTATAGCGTACTGCTTGAAAGCTAAGCAGGCCCAGGAGCGTACTCTAAAAAGCTACATCTGGACCTTAATAAATAATCCAGCAATAAATTGGTACAAGTTTTTAATGCATGCTATGGAGTGCCTGGAAGCACAGTCAATATGGGCAAGTGGGCTGCCTACCCCGTTGGTGACTAAGCTACTGACAAAACAATTGAAGGTAATATCAACAGAGCATGATGCACAATCAGTGAAAAAACTGAGGCATGGCAGTTAGGCCGCAACACTCTTTGACTCCGTATCCCTGCCATCCTATCTCTCCTCGCCTCTCAACTTGATAATGAGCGCCAGTTAATGGGCTTGCGCTGTGGATTAGTCCCGCTGTAGGCATATTGGTACGGCGGAGGAGCCTCAAGGAGTAGGATAGGCAATGTTTCCTTTGTACCAATGGGGTAGAATCCTTGACCCATGTGATCTGTATCTGCAGGGTATTGAATCCACAAAGAAAATTTTGGCTCCAACCAATCTGGTGCATTTTAAACATCCGGACCAGCCAAGGAGCAGTGGAGGCAAGCTTGAGAGGGGACTCTGTACAACTGGTGGCTCGCTTTATGAAATTTGTGAAAGCTGCAGCAGTACTGTTGGAGACTCATCATTAATAAGAGACAAAGACTGAGAAATCTGAGCCATTATTTAATTTTAACCTCATACAGGCATTTTTCTACTGAGCTTTTATTGATGAAGTATTTATGAGTGATATTGTATTTGTTTAATATAAATTTCCTTTAATAACAATCTTTTATGTATGATTGCAGTGATTTTAAGTAATTGTGCAACAAATAAACTAATATAATCTAAAAAAAAAAAATTCCTATAAAATGTCTACTCTGGTTATTTTGTCTAAATGAATTTTAACCAATGTATTAATAATTTAAAGATGTGTTTTTTATATCTCTGTTTTATACTTTTTCACAAGTTTGTAATGATTGGATTATATTCAAGTTATTTCTGTATTGTGCTTTTATGGCTGCTTTTTGTTGCCAAAATAAAGCTTTGATTGATTAACTGAAATTTAACACTCAATAATCAACACAACCACTATAAACTAACACATTACTCAATAACTATACCTACCCACACCCCCACTCTAAACACCTAAAATAATAAAGTACAAGTGGCCTTTCCTTATCAGTGCAGAAGCAGCAAGGAACTGCTACCAAAAGGAACTAAAACCACTGAACAATGATGTAAATAGAATACAAAATATATTAAAAAATAATTTATTACTACCTATAGCAATAACTCTAAATGTAAACAAAAATATGTAAATAAATAAATATACATGTTTAAAAAAAGTATAAAAGTGCAGTATTGTGAAAACATGTAACATACCAATATCAATGTATATGTGAAATACCTAATAAAAAAGTACTATAAAAATGTTAAAAATATATATTACAATTTTTTATAATTAACGTAAATTTACATATATTGTTCTAACAATGTTGATATACAAAATTCAATTGAAACTCTTACGTAAAGAAACATTTATTTTGCATGTGTAAAATAACAGAATAATAAGTGTATGACATAATTTTGTGTTATTAAAATTACACTAAAATATGTTTCTAAGGGGCCCATTACGATGGCGGGCGGAAGCACAACCGCCGTGCTGGCGGATGCAAAAACCACCAGTAACCGCTGGCACGCAGCAGTCCACACGCCCGCACAATTACGATGCGAAAAGTAGGCCAAACACCGCCGGCAAGCCAGCAACACCGACCGCCATCAAAGTGCGCCCGTACACGTAGCGGCGCAGCCCAACTGACACACACCGTCCGACGAAACACGTCCCGCCCGGCGCATAAATTACGATGCCGCAAACAAACGGCTCCCACGGCTAAGAGACACCGCACGTGAAAGAGAGGCGGTAACACGGACGCAGAGCACGGACAACGAAGAAGCGGCACCCCGGGCATGAATCCAGCACTGCAGGCCCTTCCCATGCTTCTGCTGATGCACCACCAAGGACGCAACGTACCGCGGAGACGCAGGTAGGCACACACACAACAAGTGCACGCAAACAGCGCACACAGTGCAAGGGCGGAAAAGCGGACAACCCCCCACCAGCGCGTGTACACTACACATCCACCATTGCATCCACATATGACACACAGGCCAAATCCAAACATCGCGGAACACATGTGTACACACCACCTGGGACTAGGAACCAACCACCCCGTCACGGCCACAAAGCGCCGATGACGCCGCCACACATGTGCACAACGCAGAGGCCAACCGCAGCGCCATGCATGCGTCGCACACAGACACAGGGACACAACCAAGCAGCACACACATCAGCCCCACCCCGAACGCACATGACACGTGACAGGCTTGCCACAGACATGTCCCCAACGCCCAATTCACGGACAACACCCAACGCCACACAACCGACGCACACATGTCAGTGAAGTCACGCAACAGCAGGACACACCCCAGTGTAACAAACATGGCGTAGCACACAGCGGCGGCAACACCAACTAGGAGAAGCAGGGCTCCTTCGGGAAGAGGAACGCCAGTACCACACTGAAAAACTCATACCACCCTGCACATATGAACAAGACATATAAAACGGAACACCAAAGAGCACGGGGACCGACAACAGGTGGCCCAAGAATAACATTCACACACAAGGCCCAACGCAGAGCGGAAAGGCAGCCTGCCGCCCACACAAGGGAGAGCAGACAGCACTGAATGACCTTCCATTCCAACACCGAAACCACAGCCCTACGACAGAAGCCGGTGAATACAGCCATTGTCCAAGAATAGACCAACACAGGCATGCCGAGGAGACCGACCACAGGGCAGATAGCGCATATCACAGAAGCACACAACGGACGGGGAAGAAAGAAGAAAACACTCCCCATGTCGGCCACATGCAAGTTAATTGGAAGGAGTCACACAGCACTGACCTTG
Organism: Calotriton arnoldi; assembly: GCA_963921515.1. NCBI lineage: Eukaryota > Metazoa > Chordata > Amphibia > Caudata > Salamandridae > Calotriton > Calotriton arnoldi. The sequence goes on from CAWUFW010007885.1 coordinate 342,466, forward strand.
AACTGTCTGAGAAGCATGTGGGAAGAGGGCCCGTGTCCTCCAAACAAGCCAACAGAACACAAGTCCTGCCTCCCTACGACTACACAGAGCTCACAGCAACCCCGGAGCGTGCACATTGCAGACTGCACACACAGCCGGAGCACGCCACCTCAACGAACCGCTGCGAAATGGCAACCGCAACACACCTACCCAACTACGCCGAACAGCTCAAGCTGTACAAAACCAACACGATACATACATTGGGATGCGATCTCCTGTCCCTGCTGAACGTAAGTTACCGACTGACTTACCGCATCACATTGTTCAGCTGCGTCATGCCCGTCTTCTACTGTCGGAGGTGTCCCTACCAGCATCCCGTCGAGATATGCCTCTCCAACCCGGCATGTCTGAAGGCGGACCTGCTACCACTACTCCTCCCTCTGGACGCACACGACAGGGCGTGCTCTGCCTATGGGGGCATGGCGTATGTGGCCAACATCGCACCCGCACTGAAATGGGACCACTGTGCCTCCACACGACGGATCATCGAGAACAGCTACATCGAATGTCACCCAGCATGCCCCATCATGGTCCTCCAAGGGACAACTTACGAACAACACCTTGACAGCCACCATCCGCTTCATTGGCTGGCAAACATGTACACCACCAATGACATGGAAGCCCTGCTGGACGGCATCGCATACCTGACAACCTGTAAATACGTCGGACCACAACGCAGGTTCCCCGAGTGACCTATGAAGTCCAACCCCGCACCCATGCACAGCTTCCGCACGGACTGGCCAGTCACCACCACAACAGCCATACCAAACGACCGGCAACTGTAACCACACCATCAACGACATCGCCATGACATCGGATATGACCGGGACATGCACACTGTTCCCCATCACATCCAGGAACACCGCATGCATCGTGGGAGGCAGTGGCATGGGCTCTGTGTATCGCACCCACATGGACGGAACTGCACGAACAACCAGGACACGACATGGATCCAGCGCACATGGACACACACACCGCTCAGTGGACATGAATAGGTCGCCTGGAGTCTGTGGGTGCTGCACCACTCCCACCCCCGCCCCGGGAATCCCATACCAGGACCTTTGCATGGACGACAAGTGCATACAACAACAACACGACCCCGGTGTCTGTGACATGTCCAGTAACCACCACAGTGCAACAACAAGTGGCACGCCGCTGCATGCACGCAAGCACATGCCCTGATGTCATCTCACATGCACGCGTGCATGAGGAACAACCGCAGCAAACCTGTCACATGGAACTGAGATGGACTGTGCCCATGATGCCGAGCGGTCTGGTAGGCTACATGTATACCGTCTGTGTCAAAGTCCGCAGCTCCGCAGCTATACGTAAATGTACATTAGCACAGCCTTGGCCAAGCAGATGTCACTCTGAAGCCCACATCCCACATGCAACAGCCAATCACATGTAACCCCACACCCTATCCAATTTGTAATCATGCTCAGTATATCCTCAACATGTATTCCGCTGCCAGTAGTGTCCACTATACTGCATCACAGAGGACAGAAGACTCAATATAATGTTTGAAACCAAAACTGTCTCCGCTGACTCATTTCACAAGTACGAATGAGAGAGGATGAGAGTATGTGAAGTACACGGCAGTCGTGACATGACCATGTAGTCCACTGGTATTGGATGTCAACGCAAATGAGTAGCACTACTGTGGAAGACACACATGTGTCGTGTGAAGTCGTATGGACGCAGTGCTCAGGTGGGTGGGTGCGACGGGTAGATGCGCACATGCCAAGTTGGAGCACGCCAGGTTGGGAGGGGTCATGAACAGTACACCACCGCTTCCCTGGGCATTGTGAGAGGACACCTGTCGGGGGAGTGAACACGTGTGTGCACAGCAGCCGGGCACACGTACAAAGCGGTACCAGGCGCACCTCAGCCCACCCTCTGTGGACAAGCTGGATCCTGTTGTGCGCCCGCCATGCCCCTTGACAAGGCACACACAGCCCCAGTCGACCAGGTGTAACCCCAACATAGTCAATCCGCACAGGCGATACAGGGCACGGGATGGCAGTGGAGCATGGTGTGTGAGAGGTCTCCTCGCGCTCCTCCTGGTCATATCACGCAGGCAATAGAACCTCAACGTCTAGCATGGCACAAGTCAGATGGAAGTGTAGGGGGACGCACCACAGCACGAGCAGCACTGACGTCACGGGAGGTGGCTCGCACCATCCCATCCATTGCCCATCATACCAACCACGCCACATGCCATTGCGACTAAGTGCAAGCGCGTGCGCCACCACCCCCGAGCCCTCCCCAGAGAGGCCAAAGAGTGAATGTGTGGGCCATCAGCCACAGACGGACGCGGCCTGGCCGCAAGGGCAGCCACAGCCACTGGGTGTCGCAGGTGGCGGATCCGGAAGGCGAAGACTGTGATGCATAGTCCATGCAGGCCGGGTCTCCATTTGGGGCACCACGCAGGTGGACGGCGTCCCGCCACACATCATACCCTGAGACAGCCCACTCATGCAACTGGACCCACACATACACTCCTTGCCCTCTCTGGTGCGAGCTTGGGGCTGCCTGTGCAAGCGCTAGCCTCGCAGGTGAGCATGCATATTGGGGGGCGAGGGGAGGACATGAGGGCTGGGGCGAAGATGACTGTATCACTGTCAGTGAGTACAAGGGATGACCCAGATGTGGAAAGGAAGAGACGTGTCCCGTGTGTACTGCAACTAGTCGCCAATCCAACTACCCCCCATGTCCGGAATGTAAGCCCGCACCTAGGCCCGCCCATCCGCCACATCGAACATACCACCAGCACGACAACCTTCCCATACGAAACACTGACTGGGGGTGGCGACCAGTGAACAATCATGTGTAGCCTACCCACGCGTACATGTGGGCCCTCCATGATCCATGTCACCTGCGGCAAAGACATGACATGCGCAATGAGGGAAGTGAGGAGAGCTGTCCGCCCCACGCGCAGAAGGTGCATCAGCTCCACAGACCCAGCAGCGAGTCCAGCAGGGGTCACATGTGCAGGGGCAGCTGTGCCTGGTGTGAAGGCACATGCATATAGACAGCACATCGACCAATGTGTAGTCTGCCCACATCTACAGTCCATCATCATGCGGACATAGGAATTGAACACAGGGCAACACATCTTAGTGGGTGCACCCACCGTGACCTACAATGCGCAATCATCGACGTACCCGCCCTGTGCATGGCCCCCCACCCAACGGAGGCACATCCAGTGCCACCATCCCACACACACAAGCCTTCCACGGAACATGCTGTGTCCAATGGTCAGTACTGAGTCAGCGCCCATCTGGTGGATCCTGAACAGGAGACACATGCACACACATGCCAGCTCCCACTATGTACGTCTGCCACCTGGCACGTGCAATGTAACCTCTCACCTGTGACGTGTGACTGCAAGCACACAGCCGTCTTGGCATGGGGCTGTCAATGTGGACACCAGTCAATGTTTCGGGAGCTGTGATCCGTACAGTGCTGTACATAGGGTGCAGTGCTGACACCTACTACTGTCTCATATCCCCTCGTGCCACAGGTCCCACTTGTATTGGCCGCTCAGCCCGTGCCCACATCGTCGTCGTCGTGTGCCATACTCATCCAGCCTCGGAAGCAGTTCCATGCTCAGCAGACACTCATGTTGCCGTGGCGTTGCCGCTTGACGAATATGCAGTCAGTCCCCATCAGCACGCCCCGCAAGTCATTGGGGCCTAGATCCCCATGTGCATGCACATGGCAGTGGTATGTCTCACTTGCCATTGCCATTGTTGGGAGACCTGTGTAAGTGTATTGTGGCCGTGCCGTCCCAGCTTGACAGCTGGGCTGTAGCTCATGTGCTTGCTCAGTCATGTCAGTGATGTGTATGCGAAATTGCTATGTGCCGTGTTGCTTTGACATGTGTCCTCTGCCATTTAACCCAGGCGGAGACCGAACATTGACCGCCCATACCAATTGCTGGCGGACATGGACGATACAGAGGTAATCAGGAAGTTTCGGCTGTACAGGCCAACCCTGCATCGACTGTGTGCCATGTTAGAGCCCCATCTCCGTCCCCGCAGGGTGTATCCGACTGCTGTCACCCCCACGGCTAAGGTGATGGCCGCCATGCATTTCTTCGCCACTGGGTCATTCCAGCACACAGTGGGCAGTGGAGGAGGGATGTCCCAGCCCATGTTCAGCAAGGTGCTGAGGGATGTACTGGCAGCCATGATGCTGTACCGGAACAGGTACATCCGCTTCCCCAGGGCTCGTGAATTGGCGGCAGTGAAGGGTGCATTCTATGCCCTTGGCAGAATCCCACACGTCGTGGGAGCCATTGACTGCACACATGTTGGCCTTGTTCCACCACAGGCCACTGAGCACCTGTACCGCAACAGGAAGCACACGCACTCCCTGAATGTGCAAGTGGTGTGCCTTGCGGACATGGTGATCACCCACGTGTGTGCCAAGTTTCCAGGCTCGGCACATGACGCACACATAATGCGCAACAGCATCTTGCCACGACTGATGGCCAATCTGCAACAGGATCGTGGCTGTATTGTCGGTGAGTATGTGGAGTGGTGTAGCGTGCTGGTTGTGCAATGCTGTCCCCTGTCCAGTTGGAATAGCAACGGTTCTCTGTGTCCCTCACACCCAGGTGACTCTGCGTATCCGAATGGGGCATGGCTGCTCAGTCCATTGAGGAATCCTCGCACCCCAGCAGACGATCGATACAATGAGGCACATGGGAGGGCCAGACGTGTGGTCGAGCGTACCTTTGGCCTCCTCAAGTCCAGGTTCAGGTGCCTGGACCGCACCGGGGGTGCACTGGCGTACTCCCCACAGAAGGTGTGCCAGATAGTGGTGGCGTGCTGCATGCTGCACAATCTGGCCATTCGGAAGCAGATCCCCCTCATTGTGGATGACGGAGATCAACCAGGGCCCCAGCCCGCAGACCAGGACAGCTCGAGTGAGGTGGACAGCGGAGAGGAGGAAGCTGGGAATGTGCGCCAGCAGCTCATCGCCCGCTACTTCACTTGACGGTGAGTGTCCATGTACGACGGATGATGTGTCTGTATCTGTGCAGGTGTGTGTGTGCTGTGTCAGGGTGTCCGTATGTTCACTGCGTGCAGTGTGTCAACGCTCCATGGCCAGGGTAGTATGCCACTGTTGGTGACTGTGGCATTGTGCCCTATTGCTCTGTGCGATGTGTGTATATTGCTTGTAGTTGTTGACATGTACTGTGTGATGGGTGTGTGACACACTCATTGAATGTGCTCCTGTTCTGTCTCCCACCCCTAGGTCCCTACAGGCCCTCCGGATTCCATTGCCATGCCACGCATCAGGTGCCTTTCCGCCCAAGGTGGCCGTTGTATTCCGTACAAATAAAACACAGGGCACAAGCAGCAGTTACTGAAAAAGGTGCATTTATTACAAACTGTGACATGTGATTGTGTGTAAGGTGATGACAAAAGTGGTGCGTGTGGTGACAATGAGCTGTCGGTCATGGCTGCGTGAAGCTCAGGGTGTACCCACTGGTTCTATGTCCATAGTCCAACACACACATGCCATCCAGCTGGCTGTGTGGAGTGGGATCGTAGAGCAAGTCAATGCAGTGGCTGGTCAAGGAAGGCTGGCGGAAGGCTGGCTGGCTGCCTCACTTGCGACTGGAGCGTGCAAAGTCCTCCCGGGAGATCTGTTTCCTCTGCGGACGGCCCCTTCCACGTTTGGGAGGGGGGGTATGTGGTGGCGACCTGCTGGTGGTGGGTGAGGTGTGCTCACTGGCTGTGGACGCAGGGGAAGTGGACACTGCTGCCCGACCCTGCGCCCTAGCAGGTGGTGGCGGAGGTGGTGTTGCTGGCCTTGCCTGTGACCCCACCGCCACCACCAGCTGGCCCATGAGGTCCACGAGTTGGTCCATACGGGACACGAATTGGCCCATATGGGCGTCCATGGACCTCAGCACCCCCAGCACCTCCCGCGTGTCTGTAGCAGACCTGGCCCATTGTCCTTGGGCCTCTTCATAGGCCCCAAGGACTCTGGCCATTTGAGGCAGGGCATGGCTCCCAGGGGAGGCTGGCGTTTCCCTGACCCTGCTCCTCCTACCAGTCCTGCTGCCACCGGCCCTGCCCACTAGCCACATTGCACACCACGGTCCTCGCTGTGGCTCCCAGGGTGGATCCAGTCGGCCGGGCCACCACCTGCGCTGGGGCTGGTGCCAGCGAAGACGTGGTGGTGGTGGTGGCGGTGGTGGTCGGTGCGGCGATGGTGGCGGTTGCGGCAGTGGTAGTGGCCGCAATGACCGTGGGTGTGGCCGCAATGACCGTGGGTGTGGCCGCAACGACAGTGGCAGCAGGGGGCTGGGACTGTTCAGCATCCCTGGATGATGGGTTGGTGGGTAGGAGGGGTCCTGGGGAGCGGCTGGGCCCTGCCACGCCAGATGGGCCTGCTTGGTGGTCCGTGTCCGAAGAGGAGGACAGATCCTCCAGATCCGTGTGTCCTCGTTGGGGGCTTGTGGGCTGGCTGTGCTGGCTGCTGTCTCCATCCCCAGCATCCGGCAGTTTGTCACCTGTGGAGAGAATGAGATTTGTTATTGTGTTGCACCTGGCAAAGTATGTATTTGTCGTCTGACATTGACAGTTCGTGCAATCTCGTACATGGGTTTCCCGGAGGCGTGTGTGTGGCTGTAGCATCTGTAGTTGTGTGTGCTTGGCAATGGGACTGTGTGCTGTGCACATGTGGCATGGGACGGATTGGCCATGCCGATGGGTGTGTTGCTGTGCCCCTACTTATTGTGACTCTGGTGTATGCGGGCTCCTGGCCCATCCTGGGTCTGGTTTGTACTTTGCTTTTGGTGTTCAGATGGAACGCTTAGGTACGCATATGGCAACATGGGGGCCATGCCCCAGATTCGCATTTGGGAGGGGATATGCTTTTGGGGTTCAAATGGAACGCTTAGGAACGCATATGGCAACATGGGGGCCATGCCCCAGATTCGCATTTGGGAGGGGATATGCTTTTGGGGTTCAAATGGAACGCTTAGGAACGCATATGGCAACATGGGGGCCATGCCCCAGATTCGCATTTGGGAGGGGATATGCTTTTGGGGTTCAAATGGAACGCTTAGGAACGCATATGGCAACATGGGGGCTTTGCCCCAGATTCGCATTTGGGAGGGGATATGCTTTTGGGGTACATGCTGTGAGCCATGGGTGCCGAACGTGACATGTGTTGTGGCAGCATGACAGTGCATGGTTTGAGGTGTGTGCATGCTTGACATGGCCTGCATATTTGCTGTCTGTTGTGATTGCTGGACATGGCATTGGACGCATCGTTATGAGTGAGTGATAGTTGTGTGCCAGCCAACGTATTGCAGTTGTCCCATCTCCTTGGTGTGCGTGCTGCCCTGTGCCATGTGCATCACTGCAGTGCTCGGGGGTGTGGCCCATGTTGTGTGTTGTTGCTCACAGTGTGTCGTGCGCTTAATTGACTTCTGGCACATGGTTGGTCATGGGCATGTGTCTTAGCGTGACTGCTGTATGTGTGGCAGCTGTGCGGATGACATGCCTTTCATGAGACTGGGGCTGACGGATGGGATGGATGGTATGTTGTATGTGCATGGTGTGTCTGTGAGTTTTATGGGTTCAGTGGTGTTCGTGTGCATTTCTGTTGTTCCGCTCTGTTGCGTCTAGTGTTGTTTGTCTTACATAGGCGTAGTTGTGGGGTGTGTGGTTGACAGGCAGTAGGGGCTACATGGACAGGACTTCAATGGTGTTTCGGTTGTGTGTGATGAGTTGCACAGTGGCTGCCGTGTGGGACTATATTCAGTGTGGCTTGTGCATGCAGACGTGGCTCCTTGGGTGTTGCTATGTCTGTGATGGGTCATGTGGGGTGTGAGTCTGTTGTTCATGTCCGTGTGCACATTGTTCACTTGTTCGTGACGGTGGGCGGTGCTGCGTGTTCGTCTGCTACGTGACATGTCCCATGTGTTGGTCGTGTTATGGTCCTCATGCCTCCAGTAATCCAGCCCTGTCCAGTTTCCCACCTGCAAGTTGTTCGTGCGTGCACTGTACTGGATGCCACATGGCTCTAAGCGGGGGTGCTCCATGTTGCAGGTCTGTGGGGGTGGGGGGTGTTGTGGGTCGTGGGGGTGGCTGGACACCCACTGACACCGATTGCTGTGGACCGTGATGTCTGCCTTTCGGCTGTGGTTGTGCACTGCGGTGGCTGACACGTGGCTGTGGGGTGTGGGGGATGCTCCTCCTTGCTGTGCTGTGGGACTGGGGCCTGGTGTGTGTTGTACTTGGGCTGTCCACCCTCCCACCCACTGCACTTTGTGTTCCTGCCACTTACCTGTTACTTGTCGGTTAGTGCAGCTGTGGCGGACACATGGGTGTGGTGGGTGCTCGTTGTGGCGCTTCTGGCATATTTGGGGACCTGTTGGTGGTTACGTGGCTGGCTTAGTGTACACATGTCCCCACGCATCTTACAGTTGTTCGGTTTGGGCTGTGTGTGGTAGTGTCTGTTGCATGTGTGTGTGATGTGTTGTGTATTGTGTGCTGGACATGGGGGTGTTTGTCCCTGGGAGCTGTGGCATGGTGGTTGCGCATGTGAGTACATAGCGGTGTGCTGGTATACATTAGTTTGTACTTACCAGCCTCCACTCCCCCTGCTAATCCGGCAAGGATCTCCGGATGGATTACGACTCGCACCTTCTCCTCCCACGCTTTGAAGGTCTTAAAGAGCGCGGGATTCCCTCCGCCAGTGACGGCAGCCAGCTCTCTGTTTTTGCCCTCCTTCTTCTTGACCAGGCTCTTTACGTCATTCCAACGTTTGTTAATTTCTCCTCTGTTCCTGGGCAGGGTCCCGACTGCATTGACCTGGTCTACGATCCGGTTCCACATTCTGTTTCTGGTGGCTAGTGGTGTGTGCTGGACCATGTTCCCATAGATTTGTGGGTACACCTTGATGATCTCGTCGACCATGACCGTCAGCTCCATGGGCGTGAACTTGGGCATCCTTTGTGGTGCCATGGTGTTTGTGGTGCTGGTGCGGTGTGTGTTGTGTAATGTGCAGGGGGTTTGTGGTGCCGGGGTGTGGTGGTGGTGGTGGTGGTGGTGGTGGTGCCGGTGTTTGGTGGTGGTGGTGGTGGTGGTGGTGGTGGTGGTGGTGGTGTTTGGTGGTGGTGGTGGTGGTAGTGGTGGTAGTGATGTGTGCGTTTCTGTGGTGTGCTGCTGTCCTTGCTGTGTCACTGTGTCCTCTCCTCTCCTCTCTGGTTTGCAATGTAGCAAGGGGTTGTGGTCTGTGGGAGTGCTGCTTTTGTACTCACCTATGTGGGTGTGTCCTCATGGTCTGTTGTTTTCAGGTGTGTTGTGTCTGGTGTTCTGGCCTTTGTATTTTTTGTTTGTCCGGGGGGTGTTTTCGGGATGTGTACTGTGCTTGTGTATTTGTGCGTGCCTTGCTGTGTGGACTTGTTGGCCATGTTGTGTGCTATTGGTTTTGTGTGCGGATGGTTTCTGTGCAGGTACGTTGGCGCCATGGCTTCTGCCGTGTCGATTCTCATCGGCGTTGTTTGCGCTGGTGGGCGGTATATTTGTGGTTTTTCCGCGCTCATGGCGGTGCGATCGTAATTTCACGTGCGGTGTGTCGGCCGTGTGGGCGGGCGGTTTTGTGTTGTCGTGCGTGTTTCCGTCCGTGGCGGGCGGTTTGACTCCGACTCGGAAGTTGGCGGGCGGTATTTTGTGTGATTTTTCCGCCGATGGCGGTTTTCGGTTTGTGTAATCGTAATGGCGTGGTCGGTGTTCAGGCGGTGTGTGCGGGCGGATTGTTGCCGCTTCCATGCCTGGCGGATTTATTTACGCCGGGTATCGTAATGGGCCCCTAAATATTTAAAAAATTTATGAATATAATGAAAGCACAAAACTCTTAAAAATGTTGTAACCATCTTTTGTGTTATAAAACTGTATGTATAAAAAATAAAATATGAAATGATATGTGCACCAAACATTTAAAGCAGTATAAATAAAATATATGTTAAACTATCACATTTTATATAATCTTTCAAACAAACAAACACCATACCTCAATCAACTGCAACCAATACAACAACATAATAGTTTGTCTTTGTAATAAATATGCATACATAAGCCAAATATCCCAGCACACTACTATATAATGCATTGTTTCAAAGGGGTTACACACTAAAAGAATATGATATACTAATCTCACTCAAATCTACTTCACTTTGGGGAAGGTGTTGAACACAAAAGGGTTCATACATACTGGGCCTCATTACGAAGTCGGGCAGAAGGACATCTGACAGCTCGTTGGTGGCCGTCCGCCCGACATCTGAGGCATCTGTCCGGCCACCGTATTACTATACAGGCGGTCCGACCGATGCTTGGGGGGGGGATCCCCTCCGCCTCCGACAGGCGCAAGGAGCCCGTCGGGGCGGTGGGCGGATCGTAATCCCCAAAATGGAGGAGTGCCTGAGACATGGGGATTCCGATGCACCTTTCTGGCAGCCTGTTCATGTCAGTTCTTCCACCATGAAAAGGCTGGTGGAAAGGGTATTTTGGCTACCCTGCCCCCTGTGGCCTTCCGCTATGGGCCCTGGGGTGCCCCTATGGTACCCTTAAACATCCATGCATCCTGAGGCAGGCACTGCGTGGTGTCTGTCACACAGTGCATGGATGTTTCAAAAGTGTATTTTTCCTATTGCGCACAAGCCGCAATGGGAGAAATACACTTTCCGACCATTGTGAAGGCGGTCACATCCAAATCATGGTAGCGGGACATCCGACTCCTTGTCTGGCGATCCCGATTCGACTACGAAGACCGGCATCGTAATGAGGCCCACTATTCCCACTTCAATCTAAATTATTTTGGGGAAGGTGTTGGACACTAAGGAGCTAATATTTGCTATTCTCACTCCAATCAAATTCTTTTTGGGCAAGAGGTTAGACACTATCAATCAATCAATCAAAGCCATTTATAGAGCATGCAGCTACCTCCAATGAGATCTCCCAGCGCTAAAAGCGAGACTGAGGAAAAGACCGACCAGCTAAACTACACCTGACTGAAGAGCCACGTTTCTAAGTCCTTCCTGAATCCCTGTCTGTCTCGGCCAAGCATAGATGGATAGGCAGGGCATTCCAAAGCTTAGCCATCCTTACCGAGAAGGACCTGCCACCTTGTCAAGTTTTGGCATATCTTGGAATGTGAAGGAGTCGCAGATGATTAGATCTCAGAGTTCGCTCCTGGTTGTATAAGCTAAGCCTCTGTCTGAGATAATGTGGCCCTGTGCCCCTTAAGGCTCTGAAGGCAAATGTCAGGGCCTTAAACTCGATCCTCATGGTCACAGGGAGCCAGTGGAGCTGCCTCAGATGAGGGGAAATATGGTGGCGGAAAGGGACTAAAAACCTTGAAATATCTACGATAACCTCAAAGCTACTCGTATCACTATAAATATAAAATAATAAAAATATAGCACACCCAAACACAAAGCAAAATAATTTTACTTCTTAACTTAAACACTACAGAATTTTTAAACTAATATTTTTCTACATTAAAAAATAGAAATTGAAAATAAAAATATTTAGCAAACACTACCCCAACACAAAGGATATCTGTCAAAATTATTTAGTAAATATTACAAATAAATTTACATATAACCTTATTTTAAAATAACATTAATCATACTATTAAACATAAGTAAAATTTTTAGAATATTTTACAATTTATAAATATGAAATGAAATCATGTTTTCCTAATAAAGACAAAATTAAAATAAAATTAAAACAAAACATATTTTAGAAATAATTATAATTTAAAAGTAAAAAATAATTAACAGAACCTAAAAAACTGAATCTATTATAAATTATTATATAATCATATACAAATCTACATATATAAAATCTCCAATTATTTGAAAATATACGAACATTAAATGAAGAAAATACCAACATTCACAATATTACCATGTATAAAATGTAAGACATTTTTAAAATGTAATTCTACATTTTAAAATGAAGAAGAGTTCCATTTGAAATATTTATTTAAAACATTTTCCCACCCTTTTCCATGCAGACCCAACATTTACAGTACTTTTTACCCAAAAGCTTTTTCACAAATAATAAAAATGAATACTTCACATATAAAATAAAAACAAAGGATAGGTTATGGTTATTGTATACTTATAAAGCGCATTTTCACCCAAAAATATCATGATGCTAACTCTCAGAAGAACCCCTGAGATGTACCGGCTGTTGCTATATTTCAGGACCAAAGGCTTTCTCAAATAATCGGGTTTTCAGTGCACGTCTAAAAGGTTCCAGTGATGTTATAGATTGAATAACTGCTGGGAGGGTGTTCCAAATCCTGAGAACCAAAACTAAAAACCGACGACCTTCAAGTCTCGCTTTCCAAAATCTAGGTACCTCAAATAAATGTGCCTTGGATGAGCACAAAGCCCTGACAGGGGTATATCTCACCACTTGTTTAGCAAGAAAATCTGGGGTTAGGCAATGAATAGCCTTAAAAACTAGAGAGCAGACTTTAAATTGGATACGCTGTATTATTGGTGTGCTCTCTACGAGGGTCTATAAATACCAACTTCAAAACTGCATTCTGAAGTAGTTGGAGTCGTTTTAAATCACAGTCTGGCAAACCCAGATAGATGCTGATGGCATAAACAATTTTTTGATTTTTAAAATATCGAAGTCATTAATATCATTCACAAAAATCTAGTTGTTTATAATATGTATTTTTTTAAGTATATATTTTAAATGTATATGATGTGGATTTTTAGTATAATTATTGTTTATTTTTTTACTATAGTTGTCACATTTGTAGCAGTTATGAAATGTGATTAAATTATTTTTTGTTATTTTTATTATCGTAGCAGGTTTTATGTTTATAGGGGTACAGGGTGGGAAGTAATTTAATTATAATAGATTAAAAATTAGTTTTAAACCATTATGATTTATTTAATTGGTCATTAATTATGTTTATAGTGCAATCGAGCATCGGATTGTCATCGTTTCGGAAACGGATCGCCCGACAAGGAGTCAGAGGTCTCGCTTCCATAATAATGATGTGACCACCTTCACTGCGGTCAGAAAGTGTATCTTTCCTATTGTGGCTTGTGCTGCAGGTGCAGCACAAGCCGCAATAGGAAATATGCACTTTTTAATTATCCCTGCACCATGTGGTGCCTGTTGCACAATGCAGGGATGCTCCCAATAGCGAGGCCTAGGGGATGGGGGCCCTGCTAAGGGGCCCTCAAAGTCCCTTTCCATCTGCTTTTCCATGGCGGTCGGACCGCCATAGACAGGCAGACAGAAAGGGACATTGTAATCCCTACGGCGGTGCCTGAGCAGGCACAGCCTTATTGTAGAGAATACATTCAGACCACTGGGCCGGCGGGCTTCTTGAGCCCGTTGGAACAGCAGTGGTCGGTCCCTCCGCCTGCTGCCTTGGTCCAATGCATCATAATGCAGTGGTCGGATCACAGAGGCAGATGTGGGTCGGACCACAACCAACGGCTGGTCGGTTGTGCTCCGACCGGCTTTGTAATGACCCACTATGGGCCTGATTACGATGACGGTCAGAGTTGCCTCCGACCACCACCATTTCGGTGAGGGACCTGCCCAGCTCCGCACACCTGATTACAATGCGACCGCACATGGGACCTAATTATGATATCTGTCAGAAAAGCTCCGAGCGCCATTCGGATTTTCCTAACCTGTGTTGGAACCCATGTTTCCGACCGACTTGGAAACATTTCTGACCGACCTATTATGATAGAAGGGAACCGTTTGGTCTTTCTGACTCGGTTCCGACTGGCATTTGGAGACTCCGAGTTGGTTGGAGCCAAATCATACAGGTCTATGGACCGCATTTTCGACCGACGTATTACAATGTCGGATTCGGACAGCCATTCCGAATCGGTTTGTCTGACATGAAACAGCTGTTGGAAACTGACTTTGGAGGCCTGTAGCAGGCCCCCCTTCACTGGAGGCCTCTGGTTGGGGCCCAGGGGGGTACCCATGGGACCCTCTTTACAACCATGCACAGTGTGGCAGGCATCATGGGGTGACTGCGACAGGGTGCAAGGTTTTCCGCAACCACCCCATTTTTCAATGGGAGCCTGTGTTGTCGGTCGGAACACAGGCTCCCATTGAAGTCAAAGGGAGTCTGACCAAACAGTGTTCGGAAACATCGTAATCGACTCGGTCGGCCATGATTCCGACAAGGAGTCGGTCGAATTGCTTTCTGGCCGACATCGTAATGAGGCCCATTGTGCAGTTGCAAACTCCCATTTCTCTATGGGAACTTGTGCAGCGGGCAGAAACCGCCTGCAGCAAAAGCTCCCATTAAGAAATAGGAGTTTGTGAAAATCCCTGCACCGTGGGATTTGCAGGGGGGGGCACCACAGGTGCCCCCCCAGGCCCCTAACCAGAGGGTCAGGGGGGAAGAGGGCCCCCAAAGTCACTTTCCGATAGCCTTTCCATGTCAGAAAGGCCAACATCATAATTCCGACAGCATAAACACCGTCCTTAAGGGAATATGAGGCCATTCCGACTGGCGAACGGGCCATTACAACTGGCCAACGGGCTCCATCGGAACTGTGTCAGATTGACATGCTGGTTTAAACTCTGACTGCCGTCATTGTAATACGACGGTCGGACTTTAAACCTACCATGTCGATCGGAAAGCCTCCGACCAGAGGTCGGAGGCTTTCTGACAGACATCGTACTCAGGCCCTTAGTTTTTAATTAATACTTATTATTTAATTGATAATTAATTATGTTAATTGTGAAATTACATTTTTTGTACTTGAATTTTAGGTGTAGGTTGTGGGTTTTGTGGGGTTATAGAGTGGGAAGTAAATTAATTTTAAGTAATTTATAATACATGTTTTACTTGATATTAATTATAAAATTAATAATTAATTATTTTATGTGTGCACTACATTTTTTGTTAAGTTACATTTTAGGAGTGTTGTGTGTTTTGTGGGGGTATATTGTGTGAAGTAAATTAATTATAATTCATTAATAATTCATTATTAATTGATGATAATTAGTCTACTGATAAATATTTATTTTAATAGTGTAAATAATTTGTTTTATAAAATAAAGTTTTAGGTGTGGGTTGTGAATTTTGTAGGGGTATAGACTAGAAAGTAACTAAAATAAAATTATTTAATAAATATTTTTGGGTTATTAACTAATTTGTAGAAACAAATATTTATTTAAATGAGCATTTTTTTATTTTAATTAGAATAATATTTGTAGTTATTTATGAAATGCATTTAACATTGAAATATTTCGATTTATTTAATTTTTAATGTAAAATATATTTGTATTTTGTTTTTACATATTAATATTTTTATTTGTTTACTATGTTTTTGCAATTATATTATTGTGTGGAAGAGATTTTGTTTGTTTCTAATGTTGCACTGACTGGAGTGGGAATAGTACATTTTACTCCTCCGCAATCCAACACTTTGCCCACTGTTGCACTCATTGGAGTGGGAATAGTAAATTGTATCTCTCCGCAATCCAGCACTTTCCCTACTGTTCCGCTGACTGGATGGAAAATAGTAGATTTTATCCCTCTATAATCCAACACTTTTCCTACTGTTAAATTTATTGTAGTTGGAATAGAAAATGTTACCGCACCTCAGTGATAAAGTTTGCTGTACTGTTTTGCACTGGTTTAATGTTCCTTCTAAAATCCATAACTCTGGTTATACTTATCTGATTTACTTTGTTTTGGTGTCTAAATTGATATCAAAATCTGCTTTGTTTTATATAAATTGGTGTCAGGTTTCTTTTGAGTCGTGTCAGCTGCACTGCTCCCATGACTCAATCGGAGGACATCAACTTAATTTTTAGTCACAAATTTTAAATTCCTTCACATTTGCGGAACATTCAAAAATATTAAATTTTAATTCTTTATTTATATGCACTTTATAAATATGTCAATATTAATTTTTTAAGCAGTCAAGGACCCCCTGAGTAGGTGTCACTGACCCCTATGGGTCCCCAAGCACAGGTTAAGAATCTACGGGGCTGATTAGGATGGCCGTCAGACTTTTGTCCGACCGCCATTCTTTCATAAATGGGACTCCCGACAGTCTGTCGGCGGTCCTGCCATAGGCATTAGAATGCAACCGCCACCACGGCGGTCGCAATGCCTATATTTTGTATTGTGGCGGGTGCTGCGGTCTGCAGCACATGTGCAGTACAAAAAGAGGACACTTCACATATCCCTGCACTATGTGGCAGGCACAATGCAGTGCCTGCTGCATGGTGCAGGGATATGTAGGGGAGCACCATAGGTGCCCCACAAAACTCACAGCTGAGGGCCAGGAGGGAAGGGGGGCCCACTACGGGCCCCCAAAGTCCCTTTCCACCTGCCTTTTCATGGCGGGTTGACCGCCATGAAACAGTGGGCAGAAAGGGACATTGTAATCCCTACACAAACTGCCACCATTGTAGGGAATACAACTCCCTCAGATGGTCTGATGGGCTCCTTGAGCCCTTCGGATCCGTGGCAGTCAGTCTCTCCAACCACCACCCATCCGCCTGCCATCCTAATGTGGCGGGTGGGAATTCTCATTGCGATGGTGGTGGGACCACCACCGACGGGCTGTCAGTCGCAGTCCCACCATCATCGTAATCAGGCCCTTAATAACTAGGGTCTCTTCCACTGTTGACATTCCAACTCCACAGCCATTTACGCGGTTTGCCTATTTTAATATTATGAACTACTTGACATATGTGAAGTGGTCCACTGCCAAGTAGCTAGTTCCTGCTTACAAATACCCCCAAAAAATAAATAAATACATCAACCATCTAATAAATCACTAAATAAACCAAGTCTTAATATGCTTAAAGCATTGTTCAACAAATATGGGACTCTCACTTAGGGTATGGTTGATAACATTAAGACTGGTGGCATAAGGGGATCAGAAAACAACTCCACTGTCAGGTATTGCAATGCAGAGTAAGATTTAGTCATTATGTATTTGAGATGATAAGTATCTATCTGGATCAACCCCACACAAACACTATTTACTGAGTTATTGTTTGAAAACAGGAGGTTCATAATGGTTTGTGAGGAGCCATTTAGCCCAGCTCCTATGAGGTTGAAAGTTCCAGGTTGTGCACGAAATAGCAATGACTACCTCGATAGTATGTTTGACAGCCAACTTGAGGTTGAACAACAAAAAATGAATGGAGAAGCTCTGTAACCTAAAGCTGGCAGTAGGAATGGAGACCTTCAGATAAGGTTGTTGCTATCATTTTTACATACAGGATAAAAGCATGGGAATGCATATGGGCTTTCGTGATGAAAATGTGAGCACTGAGAAAAGGTCTAAGCTGCACTATCCTACCCCCACACATACTTTTTCACCCTGTTGTATTTTCTTTCATACCTCCAAGTATAAATAAGGTTGTGAAGTTAGCAAACACAATCAAAGCTTCTAGCCTGCCGTTGATCATTGTTCAGCAGCATGCAAAAAGTAATGCTTTCTAAGGCCTGCTCCTGGCATCATTGAGTGTGAGAAAATAACCTCTTTCCCTGGCAAGGTTCCTGACTCCTTTAAGTGCAATTTTAAACCCACATTTTGAAGACAGCCACTGAAAAACCTAGGGGCATATGTACAAGGAGTTAACTCCGCCGTAGTTGCACTTTTTTGACGGTACGGTGGCGATTTTTTTATCGCCATATGTACAAGCTGTCGCTAACCTCAGTTAGCTGCAGTTTTCCAGTGAAAACGTGCATTTTAAAGATCGCCACTTCTGTGAGCGATAGTTAACGAAAATGAGATGCAAGGTAGGCGTTCCCGTGCAAAAACGGCCGCAAACCCCACTTCGCAATATTTACAAGAATTCCTTGTATAGAGCAAGACCAAACAGACTGCATCTAACTGCAGTTAGAGGCAGTTTTTTAAGACGAGAAAATGGCTGGTCTTAAAAATGGTGCAAAGACTTGGGGCCTCATTTCTGCAGGTTTTGGTGTTGGACAGCGCTGCAACGAATGTTGCTGCGCTGCCCTGCGACAGAACCACAGGGCAGGAATGCACCATCAATAAGATAGGGTGCATTCCTGGGCCTCATTCATGAAAAGTGTTGCAGCGCTGCGACAAAACAGCGTTGCAACACTTTTAACTATGCCCTTCTTGCGACACCATGGATGCACTGTTTGCACTGTACAGTGCTCCATGTAGCAAAATTAATGACAGATACGTCTGGAATCCTGACGTATCTGTCAGTGGTAAAGTCACGCATTACTGCGGTTGTGTCACAAGCATGACGCAACTCCAGCAATGCATGGGGCCAGCCTATTCCTGTGGCACTGCGTCGCCCTTACGCCTGCCATGAGGCAGGCGTAAGGCACTGACGCAGTGCCGTCTAACAATTGTCGCAGTGAAATCGGATGGATTTCACTGTGCCACTCCTATGAGGCTTTGTTGTGTGGGAACGCACACCCTGCATACATCATACCTGATGCAGGTATAATGTGGCACAGGGCTTCACAGGGTCACGCATATGCCTACATGCATCACTTTGCAAATACGGTGCAACGTGGTGCAAGAATCACGCTGCAAGTACGTCAAGAGACTGACGCACTGTCGGGGTGAAGCTGTCAGAAGGGGCTCATGAATAAGCCCCCCTGTCTTTTTCACCTACGTTGGCGCACAATGGCTGCCATGCGCCAATGCAGGCACCCTTGCACCATTGTGCAAGGGTGACTGTGTTGCGGAGTTGATTGATGTTGTGGCTCCATCACTTCTCGAGATGTCTGCAGGGCATCTTGACTAGTGGAGGGAGGGAGTGAACCAGTTGGCCTTCTTGGAGTGTTGTTTGCCTGGTCTTTTCTTGAGGGGTGCCAGGTTGTCGGCGCAGTTGGAGATCTATCGGTGGAGGTTGTGCGCTGCGGTGTCATCGTCTGTAAGCGTTGGTGGAGTGGTGGTGCTGAGGGAGTTGACGAGAAGTTCTTCAGTGGCCTTGATCCAGCTGCGAGGGGGGGCGATGATTGCAGTGGTGTACGGTGGGCATGGTGAAGACGTGATGTATACAATGATAGTCGGTCCAGGAGAGTCTGGTGGTGTGGCTGTAGTTGAGTTCCCGCTTGCGGAGGAGATGTGCTTGAGAGTGTGTCCTGCTATGTGGGTTGGTGCGGTGACTAGCTGCTTGAGTCTGATGTTGGCAAGCTTCCCCAGGAGGGGGTGGTGTTCTGGTCACTGGGGTTGTGAAGGTAGAACTTGAGGGCTCCGAGTAGGATGGGAGAGCCTGGGGTGCAATGAGGTCTACAAAGGTATTGGTGAATGGGGGTCCATGGCCGGAAGGGCCTGCAGATGAGGGTGCCTGCAGAGGATGGGGTTGGGGTTGGTCCGGATCTGGAAGTGGAGGTGTTCCATGGTCACCGTTGGGTCATTAGAGTGCATGGTCAATCGGAGTGTGCTTTTGGAGGAGATGGCAATGCCTCCTCCTGGACGGTCCGGGTGGTCCTTGCGGGTGATTTAGTAGCCATCAGGGATGGCGATGGCGATGTCCGGTCCGGAGCAGATGTTGGTCCAGGTTTCCGTGAAGAAGGTGATGTCTGAAGAGGTGGCGTCGAGGAGGTCCCAGATTTCTGTTGCGTGTTTGTGGAGGGACCACACGTTGAGGAGGATGCAGTTGAGCCGGTCGGGTGCGCTGTTGGTCGGCTGGGTGGCACGAGGCACTGGTGTGCTGATGTGGCAGAAGGTGCATTTGTAGTTTCAACAGGCGCAGGCCTCAAGAGAATTCCACAGTGTTGCTAGATGGTAGGCGATGTGGTGTCCAGGGTTGATGGCAAGGAGTGTGCTGGCGTAGTTACGGTGGAATGTCCGAGAGGAAGGGTCCTTAGTGCTGGGCACGGTCCAGGGGCGGACGGACGCAGACGGGTTTGCCTATGGCTTGCCTTTGGCATGGGAGACATCCATTACAATGCAGGCATCACATCGTAATGCCTTTACAACGCAAGATGCCTTTACAACGCATGCCATTAAAAATGCGTTGTAAGGTTAGTAATGGAGAATTTTGGGTATGGGTTTTGGGGTGAAAAGATCAATTTGAGGGTTCAGGGTGGGTTTTGGGGTGCAAAGGTTAATTTGAGGATTGAGGGTGGGTTTTGAGGTGCAAGGGTTAGTTTTAGGGTTGCACTCACTGGAGTGGGAACAGTAATTTTTACCCCTCCACTATCCAGCACTTTCCCCACTGTTACAATATGTGTAGTATTAGTATGCATTGCAATGGAATGCGATGTAATGGTATGCGTTGTACCGTAAAAATTCCTTTGGCACACCAGTGGTATGCCCGCTGCGCCTGGGCGCTCAGCGGCCGCCATTGAGAAGTGCTGTGGGGGGAACTGGACAGCTGGGTGGTGGGAAACACAGGAAAAGACACTGGAGGGGGCGGGGACGCGGGTGGTGGGTGTGAGCGGGGCTTGTAAATATTTTTTTTAAAGATTTCTTACCTTGAGGCCTGGTCCCGCGTCTTCTGTGCTCCTGCTCTCCTGAGTCTGCTGCCAGGAAGCAGGCAGCCATGCTCCCTCCCCAAAGCCAATCACAACGCTGCAATGCGGCGTTGTGATTGTTCTTGAGCGCCGTGACAAGGCGTTCAGCCAGGGGCTGGAGGGGTGGGCATGTTCTCCATGCAGGCTGTAATGCAACCTGCATTGCAAACAGGGAAGTGCGCATGACTGCTTTGGGCGGCCTGAGAGGGGCGACCAAACAGTCATTGCGCACTTGAGTGGGCATACCACTCTGCCCCTGCCCTGCTTCATGAGTGGAGCAGCCCTACCCACCCTCCCACTCGCAAAGGAAACATAGCATGGGTGCATCAGAAAGTTATCATCATGTTATTATTTTGCCTCTTCTTGCACTGCTTGAAAGCAGTGGGGTGACACTCTTCCACCATAGCAGATGATCCGCCACTGAGGGTGCGTCATCCACAGGTGCAAGGCCTGGGCGACTCGACCCCCGGGCCTCCTCCGCTATGCGTCCCACCTTCTCCTTACCTGGACATTGACACTGTGGCGCAATCCGCTGCACTCTCTCCTAATCTGTTACTAAGCCAGCAGGAGCCTCAGCCAGGTGGGATTTCACAAGCCTGGGTACAGCAGTCACCACCAAGTCAGCTGGGGAACCTCCCAAAGCAGGTGATGCAACAGGGCCCCCTTAGGCGTGAAGTTGCAGCGCTCCCGCCACACATGTTCTGCGCAGCTCAGGGGCATCACCCTCCACAGCGTCCGGCCTGTGCAACATCATCCGGACTGTGATGCAGCGAGGTGCTGCCCACCATTGGTAGTCTCCTCCGTGCACCCCGGTGTAGTGGTGGATCATAGTATGCGATGCAGACCTCCCTACATTGGTGCGCAGGAGCGCCTCTATCGTTCACATCTCCAAGGGGCTCAAGGCTGTCTTCACACACAGGTCAGCAGCGTGTCTCCATGCGACCTGTCAGACTTCACCACCAGGTAAGGGCGATCGCCGCGCCTCAATGTCTACCGCCACGGCCCAGCGACTCCACAGCACCTCCGCATCCTACTCCGGGTCCCAGACGCAGGCCCAACGAGGCCTCCGGGACCCATGGACTGTCCACGCTTTCAAGGTTTTAGATGCCATGGTGTTGCAAGGAGTGTGCTATGAAAAGTGATGCATCACTGGTTTTGCACAGCGATGCGCCTCTTTTCATAGATGTAGCCCTGAATTTTCTCTTCCCCTGGGACTTTGGCTGGTCATCCTGTCTGTTGGGGGGCTTGAGGGGGTTGTTGATCTGTGCTGCACTTGGCCCTGCCTGCTCCATTCTGCATTCCATTAGTTTTATTTCCTATTTTTCATTGGAGGTGGACTGATAGGCTATTTTTGCCTACCGAGGCAAAAAAACTCACGTTGGGCTGACTAACGTGCGTTTTTTTGCTACTAATGGGCCTTTCGTTAGTTGTCGCCTGCTAACGCCAGAATTTCTATCGCCTTCACTCTAGTGTTAATGACAGTTTTCATCGCCACTACCTGGAACTATCGCCATGTAGCGATTGTATTGTAAATACATCGCTAACAGGGCAATCATTTTTGGTGATAGGCCGCGTTAAGAAAACTGCTGCTAACTAGCGTTAGCGGCAGTTCTTGTACATATCCCCCCTAATATGCTAGACATTTGCCATCTCCTCCAGATCTCGACAAAATCATAAAAACATATGTACCAGGTAACAAAATAAGTACATGGATCAACAAAACTTATTCAAAGTCTCCTACAAGCCTGCTGGGTGATAAGAACACATATAACGCAAATCTTGAAGAGGATCTTTTCACATTAATGAAAAAACATTAATGCAGCATGGATATGCCAGTATCAGTATGTAGCATATGATAAAAGCAAATCGCAAGCCATAAGATGGTCCTTAAGTTAATAGGAGAGTGAGTATGGATCTCTGGTACTGCCCTAGAATGATTCCTATCAGTCCTCCAAAATCACACCTAGATACAGTTTAAAGAGTCTTAAATTCATGTTTTGATCATGTGTATATCATCTTAGATATGCTAAGTTAAAGCCAGGCAAATGCCAAATAGCCAAAGTGTAGATGCCAAAAATGACAAATGGTAGATGTCTTGCAACATTTAATTGGTTTCCAATTGTATAGCCACAAACTGACACAATTAATAAAACTGCTTCATATGTAAATCCATATGAAGATGCATACGCACTCATTCAGTGCAATCTAAAGAGCGAACCTTGAAGGCAGGCAGGTTTCACAGAGCACTTTGATCAAGTGTATCAATGCGTGAAGGAATATGTTTTACCTTAATTTATTCAATTGTAGGTGGGTGTGCCCATATTTGCAGGACTATTTTCAAACCTTTTTGCAAACCTTGTCCAAACTTGAGAACTTCATCAAGTGGATTCCTACCTGCATTTGTGCCAACATGTGTACACTGTCAGGTGAAAAAGGCAACCTTATTAGGGTCTGTTAGATTTGGGGGTCTCTAGTTGGCAGAGGTAGATACCTTTGTCCAAATAGGGACCCTTGAGTCTAGTCAGGGAAAGTAGGTACACTCCTAAAATAACCCCTGCTCACCCTCTTGGTAGCTTGGCACGAGCAGACAGGCTTATCTCAGAAGCAGTGTGTAAAGCATTTGTGAACACATACAGTAATCAAGTGACAACACTACAAATGGACACCACACTGGTTATATATTTATAAAAATAGGTATACTTTATATAGATTTATCACAAGACCATAAACGACAAAAATAATCCACAATACTGTCAAGAATGCTTAGTTCTGATCAAAAAGGCTTCATTCAAGGTTCTGTGTGAGTCGGTAGCCTCCTCCGGCTACGGCGATGTCAAGAACAAACAGAGTCCAACAAATCCAGCTGACCGCGTCGAGACGGGCTAACACAGGGTAGACAGACTCGGTCACAGTACCTTTTACTTGAAGCGGCAGGCACGGGCGTGCGAGCCGGATGGCTGTTCGTCGCGGTTGCGTTGCAAAATGGAAGCGTTGCAGGACGCGTTGTCCCTCGATGCGGTGCAGGCAGCGGCTCGTTGACGTCGTTGAGACGGAGTCGGTGAGACCAAGGCCGTGCGTTGCAGGGCGTGACGGTGCTTCGATGCGGTGCTGGCAGGTTACGGTGCGGCGACGGAGCCGGATTCGGGAGCTGGCGTCGATCAGTCCGGACAGCGGTGCGAGTCGGGCGGTGCGTCGCGAAGCGTGCGAGCGGTTCCCAACTCCGGTGCGGTCACAGGACTCGAACTCAGCAGCAGTGACCGTGTCGGTCGGACCAGTTCGTTTCGGCGTAGCGAAGCGTTGCAGGACGCGTTGTCCCTCAATGCGGTGCAGGCAGCGGCTCGTTGACGGAGTCGGTGAGACCAGGGCCGTGCGTTGCAGGGCGAGACGGTGCTTCGATGCGGTGCTTACAGGACACCGAGCCGGTCGTCAGAGTCGGTCACAGCTCCCTAACCCTGTAGCCACTGAAACAGCGTTTCCAGCACCAATTCACAAGGCTGGTGAAGTCCACTGGTCCTGGGACTTCGGTCAGGGGGCAAGCTCTCTCTCAAGCCCTTGGAGATCCTTCACAAGTTGATGAAAGTAACAGCAAAAACAAAAGTTCCTTTCTCCTTTCTTTGGCAGTCAGGCAAACCACTGCAGGCCAATCCCCCAAGCAGCACTTCAGCTTAGGGATAGTCTCTCCTCAGTTTCTTCTTGGTTCCGCTCCTCAGCAAAGGTTTCTTCTTGTTCCCAAAAGTGATCTAAAGTTCCTGGGTTTGGGCCCCAGTACTTATACTCCTTTTCTCTTTGTTCTCTGAAGGCAGAGAGGCCTTTGCCTAGTTTAAACCAGTTCTGTGCAGCTTTGGAGCACTCTGTGTACATGTCTCCTTCTTTTCCTTTCAGAATGTGGGGCAGGGTACTCAGACGCCCGGCAGGAGGTGGAGCCAGCATTGTGGCAGGCAGGCACAGCCCTATTCAGACCCAGATGCAACTCCTCCCTCCACTCTGGATGCAGATCTCTCTATTCAGCCCTGGGCTGCCTCACCCTGTCTCCTGTGGCCACCCCAGCCCCTGTCACGCACAAACCAGACACACAATACACAAGCTGGCAGAGGCAGGCTGGATAGTTAGGCAAGAAAATACCCACTTTCTAAAAGTGGTATTTTCAAACACAGAATGTTAAAACCAACTTCACTAAAAGATGTATTTTATCATTCTGAGTTCAGGCATACTAAACTCGAATTTCTACCTAGTTCCCTGAGTCAGTTTAGGATTATAAGATGTTATAATCAAACTGCCCATTCTGGCCTATGGGGAACAGGTAGCCTTGCAATATTGAAAAACGAAAATGGCTGTAATTCACCATTAGGACATGCCACACACACCAGGCATGTCCCACCTTATCTTTACAATGCACCCTGCCCGTAGGCCTACCATAGGGGTGTCTGATATGAAGAAAAGGGAAGGTTTGGGGACTGGTAGGTGGGTGCACTTACCAAGTCGACATGGCAGTCACAGACTGCACACAGGCTCTGCAATGGCAGGCCTGAGACACACTTTACAAGCTACTTCTGTGGGTGGCACAACCAGTGCTGCAAGCCCACCAGCAGCATTTGATTTACAAGCCCTGGGCACACTCAGTGCACTGTACTAGGGTCTGACAGTAATTCAAATAAGCCAAACATGGAGTCACTAATTCACATCACAATTTACAATAGGGAGCACTTGCACTTTGGCAATGATTAGCAGTGGCAAAGTGCCCATGAGCATCTAGTCCAGCAAAAACATATCGACAACAGTGGAGGCATTATGAAAAAATGGAAGGGAGACCCACGCCAAGGATGCCAGGTCTAACAGGGTCCATAAATATGAGGGTAGGGAATTGAAAGGGTTAATGTTTGAAAAAAGATGTTCTGGCACTGGATGGATACATGTATAAAAAGGTACCACTCATTTGTTTTGTCAGAGTCTGGACAAATTAACTGAGCATGACCAATATTTCAGACCTAATTCTCCATCTACCACCCAAACACAGTGTAGGCAAAGCACCCAAATTCCAAACTTCCAGGCTCTGTAATTACTGGTAGTGTTTAGCTGGTTTCTAGACCTGGTACACCTGGACTACTACAATTTCAAGTTGAACCTTCATAAAAACATTGTTAGGTTATGAGAATAAAAACTAGGAAGGGTAATGAGCCTCAAGAGGAAAAGCAAAAACGCACAGTCAACCCATATGAGAATCACGGAACTAATTTGTTGTGGAAAGCATGAAATCAGGTGCAGAGCCAGACCCAGGACACCTAGAACAACTGACTTGTCACTGCACTCTGACCAAGTCTCGCCCATCAAAAAACTTTCAATCATCCTGCCTAATTTATTCCAAGCCCTAAAAACGAGTTATGGTCCCTTAAGTGCATGGACTCATTTTCTCGAGTTTTCTCAATTGATCCATAAGAGCAAAGTCAATGTATCTGCTTCAAGTCTGATCAAAGCAGCCTTCACTCGTTGACAAGGTCAAAGGATGAAGTGACCTTGTAAGACGGGAAAGCATACCCATTCCATCATCCGTTGCCTGACTCACAGCTTTTAAAATGTTTCCCCTTTAGAGTAACTGCCTCCTGCACCCTTGCCTGTATTTCAGACTGTATCCCTCTCTAATCAGGCCAACGGCCGTTTTTTCACTGACCGTTTTCCTCGTGGGCTGGCGCCTTTTGGGGGCTGGTTTTAGGGGTGGGGCGCTGCTGGCGCATCTGGCATTTGCTCCAGCTTCCTGAGGCCATTACAGCAGGAATGGTGGGGGGGGTGTTTAGGAGGGAGAAAGATGGTTTCAACATTTTTGCCAGAGCTGATTTTGGTTCCTAGTCTGGCCCTGCTCTCTTTGGATCTCAACCACGAGTGTCTAGTTTGCCACTTTTATTTCTAAAATGTCGTGCTGAAATGGAATTCCCGAGTCTCTTCTTAAATCTCTATATATGCAAATCAGTGGCGGAACTGGGCGGGATATGACGTGCCTTTACTTTTTTAATTTAAGAACAACAGTTCCCTTACTTTTCTGAAAAGATGACTGTCCCTCGATGATTAATTTCGAGAGTGGAAATACATCAGCAGAAGTGTAAGGCAGGAGTGTCATGTGCTATGAAACCGAGGGAGGGGCAGACAGCTAAACAAGCCTTCTTGCCAGGGTGCCTGCTGCCTGAAACAAATGTTAATGTGGGCAACTGGTCAATCTGCACATGTAAAAGGTGCTTGGAAGCCCGATATTGGTTTTAATTGATGGTATCACTTGAAGCTTGCTGATAAAACAGATGTATTCTTTATGAGTGGTATTGCAAGGCTGTTATCAGCTGAGCTGTGAAGTGCGGGCTTTTAAAGGACAGTTATAAAAAAAATTGCACTACATAAACTCTGGGTATTAATAAAAATCAATATTTTGGAAGCTCTTTTTTATCTTAAATATTTTTGTGAGTTTTGTAGCAGCCTATCTTCTACTGTGTGTAATGCAAGTTTAATATAATGCCTTACATAGTCGCAGTACATTTTGTCACAGACTAGAAACTCGTAGCACTGAACATACACAGGTCACTATTCTCCACTGCTTTCACCAGGATTTAATTCTGTGCCTCTCTGGTTACACAAACAGACCTCTCCAATGCATTAAGTAATAGAGGTTTCATAATGTATGATAGGACATTTTCCACTGATTAACTTATCGTGCATTTATTTTTCATTTAAGCTGTGCCTTCTTTTATATGTAGTTAGCTGAAGGTGAAAGACCAAAACAAGTTACAGAATATTTGCTTTTTTAGCCACACCTTTGGCCCCGCACCTTGCTCACTCACTCCACCCCCATTTCAACGCAGCATCACAGCTCCCATACTTTTAAATGCACTTCGACCGCTGATGTAAGTATTGTACTTGTTTGTTCCCTTGTGCTGCCAAATGATTACACCTGGCACATAAGCTACATCCAGGCTTCCTCCACACCATGATCGGTTTGCTGATGTAAAGGGTTTATAAAGCAAGTTCTTTCTTTGCTATTCTCATCAAGAGTTATTACGATTAGAGCTTGTTTTGTATTCAGGCACTATGGAAATTCAACTAACCACTAAGCACAATAAAGCAATCTGAATCCTCACAAATATGCCAGTGTTGGTAGAAGGCTAAATGTTGTGATCAATGTGCCACATGCATTATGTGAGTTCATTTGACAGTTAATGAACCCTGTCTCCATGCTTCCTAAAATGATAAACCAGTTATCATTTGACTGGCGAATGGAACGATATGGGGCCAATATAATGATGAGCTGCCTCCGCTCAGTACAGAGCCGTGTTATTTTTGCATTTGAGGTGCCTCTTAAGTTCATACATATAACTCTGAATTTCTGAGAGTTACTACATGACATTTAGAAAGAATCAGCCAGAAACAGAAAGGGGCAATGACTGTTCACTGTGTCCGACTTCTCCTGTATAAAGTTAATACATACGGGGGCAGATGTACGACCTGCCAAACAGCGCCTCGCAAATTGCGTCGCATCTGCGACTCGCAATTTGCGAGGCGCTATTTGGCATGTACAACAGTGTGTTTAACACTGTTTGTGGTTCCCAATGGGGTCGCAAATTGCGAGGCTCATGAATATTACAGAGCCTCTCGCAATTTGCGAGCCCATTGGGAATGACAGGCCCTCCCAGGGATGGTGGCCTGCTGGGCTCAGCAGACCACCATGTCTGGGACTGCTTTTAAATAAAGCAGATTTTAATTTTTTAAATGCAGCCCGTTTTCCTTAAAGGAAAATGGGATGCATTTAAAAAAAGAAAATGAAACGTTTTCGTTTCATTTTTTAAAGGCAGGCAGTGGTCACTGGGACCACTGCCTGCCCTTAAAAAATAATATTGCAAGCATTTGCAAAGGGGAACGGGTCCCCTGGTGACCCCTTCCCATTTGTGAATGCATTACCACCTACTTGAAGTAGGTGGTAATTTGCGAGTGTTTTGCGACCGCAATTGCGGTTGCAAAATATTGGTACATAGCTTTGCGGTCGCTATTAGGAAGGGAACGCCCCTTCCTAATAGCGAATCGCAAAACAGTATTTTGCTAGTCGCAATTTAAAATACTGTTTGTACATGGGCCCATGCTTTTAAGCGTGCGCAAATGGGTCTAAGACCCGTTTGCGCCAGCAATAATTCTGGCCCTGCGTTCTGCAGGGCCAGAATTATAGATTCCTAGTCACTATGCCTTACTGACCGAACAAACTTTGTGCGGTAAATTCCATCATTAGTGAAAACACACTCAAGTGGAAACCTTTTTTGCATGGCTTACAAACCGTTCATGGACATTTCATCATTGGCGTGTTTTTTTTTTTTAGCAAACTCAAAAGCCTCATAGAGTCTTGCAGGTGGGCAGACCTTATAGTCATACTTTTGTCAAGAGTTTGCACCCTCCAAGGACCTAATTGTGTCCTCTAATCCCTGCATGTTGAACTTTAGACAGCATAGATACAAAAAACAGAGGAGCAGCTCTGAGCTGAGTCAGTGCACCTGATCATGATATGGCCCCGGCTGTTAGTAGAGGCAATATCCATCTTCCAATGATGGCATGAAAAAGCAGTCCACATCTTCAGAAGAATGTATGAAAAGATATTGAAATTTCTAAAAACTTCTGTTGGCGAAAAAAATGGCCTCATTGTAAAACGAAAAATCAAATAAATTTCTCTTATATCAGCACCAAAACAAATGAGTAAAATCCATGAAAAAAACGCAGTGTATTCATTTTCAATATTTCTTAATAGCTCAGAAAACAATTTGAAATGTGCTGCAACTGACCAGCTACATGATGACAGAGGGCCTTATTACGTGTTTGGCGGTCCTCCTATCGGACCACCACTACTGTTCTAATAGGAGGACCGCCAAGGCCTTCATTTGCCCGCCTGCTGGATTACGACTGTAATCCATGGTGGGCGGGCAGTGCTCTGGCGGTCTCACAGCAGCGGCTGTTTAAGGCTCATAGGATAGCCTTAACAGCAGTCCGCAGCTGTGACAGCACCTGCACCACGATCCTGCCTGGTGTGGCATGCACCATGTTGTGCATGCCATACTGTGCAGGAATGGGTGTGCAATTCCAGGTGGGCACAACATGTGCCCCCCTGAGTGCACCCCGAGGCCCAAAAGCAGTAGGGGCCCCTGGTAGGGCCCCCTTACTTCCCCCTTACTTCCTTGTCTGCCACCCTTTTCATGGCAGGCTTACCATGAAAAGGGCATTGGAAATGATAGTCGGAATATGCTTGGAGGGATCCTGAATCCCAGTGGAGGAGGCAGTCCTGTGGTGGTCCGACCGTCACATTCAGAATACTGTAGGTGGATCACCACGGGTACGGCTGTCCTGAAGAAAGCTGTACTCGTAATAAGGCCCACATTCTATGTCTACATCCACTTGCCACTTCTTGCACACATATTCTCAACAGCCATTTTGGATCATGATGCCTGGGTATCTCTGGGATTAAAAACCAAAGCATTGACAAGATAAGAATATATATGTCATTATAGGTCCACTTTACCTAACTCTACATCTATGTACCTTGATGGAAGATATAAGTGTGTCAGAATAGAAATGATTTTGTTTATGCATAATCGTGTGTAAGTTAGCATTCGCTGCACCATTTTCTATTTGGGCGCAATTTTGAGTCATAATCGAAACTATCTCTTTGTGGATTCCGAGAAAAGGCCTCTGTTAAGTTTCTCTTCCCCGAGGTTGGGTTTTGCTTTGCTAATGAATAGACTGTTCTTATTAGCGCATACCTTTCCACTAGATAAAGGCCTTCTCCCACTTGTCTAGTGGCGGGCATGGGCAGAACGACCTTGAGTAGTAGATAGTGTGTGCCCGGCCTTAGAATCAAAACTTATCCTCTGTACTCCTTTGTTCAGCTACATCTGTTTAGAAAATTCCATTGTGGGCGTGTCTTTATTGGTTCTGAAATGTACATAATGTATCTTTATGCTTGCTGATGTCAGTCCTTCTGCAGCACTCCTAGCTACTGGGAAGACTGGGCTCCACTCTGAGTGTACCTGAAATAAATAGATATTGGTTTGTATTCTCTACTGTCTGACCGACTCTTCATTTGGTATGGAAGGCTGAGAGGTGGTCTTGTGTGACCCGGGTGACCCGAATCGGGTCACTTCCTTCAAGTGGCGGTCACCATTGTGTAGGTAGGCCATATAGTCCATAGGAAGAGCATTTTGTTGTTTTTGCTAATAACTTTGGCGCTGTTTGACAAATCTTTCCAAACCTTAAAAAAAAAAAATCATCCACCTGAGCTTCTTCCAGGAAAGTTTCAGGGTGATCCATCAAGTGGGGCTGAGAAAAAGGGGGGTCCCAACTTTTTTTCCCCATTTATTTTTCCATCGGAAATTTGGACATAGCTACAGCCCAAATGGCTGAATGAATTTACACCAAATTTGGCAGAAAGCTAGATATTTGATTTTTGTTAATTTTGATTCCGCAACAGACACTACAGATACACCTGTAATACAATATGTGGTACCTCCACTGTTTTTTTGTCATAAACAGGCCCTCAACTGATAAAATTGGAGGAATTGTTTGCTATTTTTGAGAATTATTTAGAGGCATTAGAGAGATTATACTTTATACCAAGCAGGAAGAAAGCATTGCTAGTGAATGCATTAGGGAAGGAAGGTCAGCTTGTATTTTTAACTCTTGCATTGGGTCTTGATAATGCAGTTATAACAGACATGTATTATGAAATAAAGAAGTGGTTGGAAACACATTTCGGGAAAATAAGTGAACCTGGCTAAGTAAAAACATAAGTTCTACATGCAACCTCTAAGGGGCCGTGAAACAGTATATCAGTCTGTTGCAAGGTGAAGAAAGCAAGCTATCAAATGCAACTATAGCAAAATGACTCACTATAATATTAGAGAGCAACTAATTGTTCAATGGAAGAACATAAAAATGCAGGAGATGTTCTGAGCAGCGAGGAATCCCACTGTGCAAGAAGCCATAGGAATAGTGAAGATCGTAGAGAATCTTACTTCTGCATGCAAAAAACGTAAAAATGTAACAGATTGATCTAAAAAGGCTCAGGGATGTGACTATAAATGAAAACAGGGGAGGTGGCTTTACACTCATGGAAGATGGCGGCGTCCGCATAGCTCTCTGCGGGCCAGTGGGGGATTTCTTCACACGGCAGTAGTTTTTCCCTTCGCTACTTGCCGTTTTTAGGTCTCGCCTGAGCCAGCGCATGCGCTGCACTGGCGAGAGTTTTAGTAAGTGGGTTTTGGAAGTGCAAACAGTGGCTTTTGCTGGCGACTAGCCTGCGTTCACGCGAGCGTGCACGCGCGATCAGGCGCCATATGGCTTCCCTCGCCATCTGGACGCTCGCGTGAACGCAAGCTGGTCGCCAGCAAAAGCCACTGTCTGCACTTCCAAAACCCGCTTACTTTCACGGCCGCGCGGCCGTGTCAGTTTCACGACCGCGCGGCCGTGTCAGTTTCACGGCCGCGCGGCCGTGGCAGTTTCACGGCCGCGCGGCCATTGCTTGTCTCTGTATTCAGTGAAATAAATGTGCGCGCCAAGCCATTGCTAAATTTGAAGTCTCCGCTCTAAACATTTTGTTAAAAAAAATCTATCTTCAATACCCGTGCAGTAATTTAGTAAAAATGCGCGCTTAGTAAAGCCAAACATATTTAAATCATGTGACTGAGACATAAACATAACGAGGCGAGAAACGCCTTTTGTTTTTGAACGATAAGCCCATTTTCAACAAATACAATCGCCCCAAATAAATCAGGGTTTAAACACCTGCCTGGTCAGTTAGCATCGCTGGGACTCGTAACTTTTTAGAAGTGGTAATGTCTGGTTTATTTATACACGTTTACACGTAGCTGAAGTGGCATTTCTATAACTTTCTGCCATCTGCTCAGAATGTGCCACCCTTCAAACAACGACTTGTCCTCCTTTTCACTTATTCCGCTGTCTGAGATGTGCCCTCTGTCTTCGCACTGGCATGCTTGACGATCTGTTTGACTGTAAAGGTTACGTTAATTTAATTGTCCATTTTTTTCTTACCAGACTAAAAGCACCTATTTTATCGTAAAAATGCATTGCTGCTATAAACTGAGCCTACTTTGCTTTACTGTAATTTCACTAACACAGACTTAATTTAAACTGCTCACCTTAATTTGCATTTCTGTTTTTTTTCCTTGTCTGCTCCTCTCAGTCAAGCATGTACTTCCTGACAAAATTACCCAAATGAAATAAATTGTGTGCACGGTGATGGCACCATGTTTAAAAGTTGTTTCAGACGCCGGGCGCACCCCTAGGTCCACTAGAAGATCCGCACCTGTGTAAAGAATAAACAACTGCTAAACACATCACTTAATTTCAAAGTCTCCGGGCAAGATCACACTCCACATTCTGACTTTGGGGTCCGAGCGCGTGCATTGCTTCAACTACTCCCCCCTCGCCCCCTGCGCCGACCCCCCCCTCGGTGGAGGGACACTTCACTTTGCAGGCACTTTGTAACCTCGCTGTTTTCCATACATTGGACCTGCATTGATGCCGATGTTTACTGTCAGAAAAGTTGGCAAAATGAACGGGGCTGGATAACGCACCCCTCGACCCCGCCGTCTCCTTCTGTTCATCTAAAAAGACCCTGTCGCTTTTTGAGGGCAAAGGACTCCTTATTTTTCGAACATTCAAACTAAATACGCACGCTACCCTTGCACAGTCTACTTTCAAACTTACAGCAACGTCAGCTATACCACTGTATAAAATAGAGCCTGGCACAAGCGTTAAAACCGAAAGCTTCCAAGTGACTCACCGGTCAAAAAGTAAAGCCGCAGTGATAAACACCCACAAAAAACACACTCACACGTTTCTGCCAGGGAGAAAACCGTGGGTTCACTTTTAATCATTATGTGCAAGTTAACTTTGCCATCCTCATATTTATTTAATTGACCTTCAGGCTAATACGGACCAATCTTATATTTTTTCAAAAAGGTTTGTTTGCTTCGGAAGACGTGCGATGTTATCATAGGACGACGCCTGGTAAAACATGACGACGCCCCCATCTTTTTCTGTCTGTCGCGCGCGCTATAATTTATGAGGTGCAACGGAGTGCCGATAGAGGGCAGCAAAGAGTAGGAAACGGCTAAGAAGCCAAGCTAAAACAAGCATTGGCATAGCCAATAGGTCTCGCCTTTGGGACCTTGTAAGTTAAAAAAAAAACCTGAAGTATAAGACTTCACGTTTACATTTACTTCGTATTTAGGATGCAGTAAATGTAAACGTGAAGTCTTACACTTCAGTTTGTTTTTTTTACTTACAAGTTCCCAAAGGCGAGACCTATTGGCTATGCCAATGCTTGTTCTCTTTATTGCCGATGTGAAGGATTGGAGTGCTGTTTTGCTGTATTTCTGGGTGGAGAGGAGGTTGCTTGTGCTTTTTCTCCCCTTGACGCATTCCTCTCCCTCACAACACCCATCATTTTTGAAGGCGGTCGAGTTGGAGCACCCATAAGGCACTTCATGTAACAGGTTTGGCACTTCCAGTAGCACATCTCTTCTCATTTGTTTGCAACTTTGAGTATCTTTACCACTCCATCGTCATCATACATGTCTGTTCTGATGGCTTCCTTTGGTTTTTGGCCCTGGAATTCAAATATTGCCTCACCTCAAGTAATTACTTAAATATACATCTTTCTTCTATGCACTAAAGTGGCCTTGTCTCTCCTCAAAAATTACTATTACAACTCTGGGTTTGTTGCTGTGTTACTTACCTAACTAAGAACTTGCATTACCTCTTAATTCTTATAGCTATTTGGGCAGACTGAAAAAACTCAGGATACTTCATAAGTGTTCTTTGGAGTCCTCACACAAATTTACTATGCATTCTCCTCAACTTTCAACAAACTTGGAGATGGAGGATTCTAATCCTCCCACACCTCATGGATCACATTCTTCCTCAGTTGTCACTGCAGGCATCGCTATCCCACCGCAGACAGTTGGGAAAACCTCTACTAAAAGACTAACAAAGGACCTTCCTTCTCCTACTAAGTCTCTTTCTTCAGTTTCCATAGAACTTTTATTGGCGGAAATTAGGGCCTTATATGGAAGAGACCAATGTGAAACTTCTGAGTCTTGACCACAGGTGGTCAAGGATGGAAAAAAGAATTGGGATGGCTGAGCAACATATTTCCACTTTTGCTACCACTACTCTTACACTCAATCATCTTCAAACCCAAGTTTCCATGCTTCAAAAACAAGTTAAATATTTCAAAAACAAAAATAGGTGAAATAATATACATATATATGGTCTGACAGAGGGTTCCGAGGGTCCTGATCCCATCGTGTTCTTTAAAACATTTCTCCCTAAACTGCTGAATTTACCAGAGTCACTGCTCCTCAATATTCAGCATGCTTACAGACTTGGTCATCTTCCCTCTGTTGCTTCTACTTCCAAAAGACCCTAAGGTGTTATTGTCTACTTTCTTGAATATACTCATTTACTTAATGTTTTCTCAGCAGCTAAAATGATGATGAAAATGTCTTGGTCCCGTAACATTTACTTTTTGCGGGGCTACGCCAAAACACTGTAGACAGACGCAAAGAATTTCTCTCCATGAGACCTGCTCTCCACTCCCGTGGGGCCAGCTATGGCCTCTTTCAGGAATGCTTATTTAAAGTCACCTACAAGAATAAAACCACCACTTACGAAGAGCCCTCATGTTTGAAAGAGTTCCTTTAAGAATGTAAAGCTGAGGCCATGGACAATTCCAGATCTACTAAGCCTTGACATTTTTCACCTAATTGGTGTGTTTCTCATTTAGAGGCATCTTTTCCTTCACTTCATACTTACTTCTGTTTTGCATGCATTGTTGTGTACATTGTTCCTGAATATTTAGATGTGCATTTTTTAAATCTGTCGCTTCATACTAAAGTTACCTTTCCTTTCACAGGTTTTATTTTTCTGTTTGAATCTGTGCTGTTCCTCGTTCATCCTTATTCCACAAGTCCCCCTTGTGCCCTCCATTCGGAGCTTGGATATGTCATCCTTCAATGTGGTCTCAACACCCCCCAGATTATTTTAAATTATTTTTAGGCATGTTCTTTTTCCCTTATTGTTTTTTGTTTCTTGTTCCTATTTTACTGTATTTATGATATCTTCTTTTTATCTACTTGTTTATATCCTCTTTCATTGTTTCTTCTCCCATTTCTGAGTCTTCTTTTTACTCCGTTTCCACTATCCTTCTTTTACAGGTAACTTAAAACTTGGTCCTTGTTACTTGTTCTTCTTCTATTATCTGATGTATTATTCAATGTTCTTTCTTTATCTCATTAAAATTGTATCTTGGAACGTCAAGGGATTGGGTTCATCAATTAAAAGACAATGGGGCATATTTACAACTAAAGTGGCAGAGCGGCGTTAAGACAAGAAGGCTAACGCTGCGCTCCATCACTTTAGAAATGCAGGGCTGCACAGTATTTACAACAATACGGTGCAGCTCTGCGTTTCTCCTCGGTCTGGCACTACATTTAGCTGCCTAGCACCAACGCCGGCACCCTTTCACCATAGTGCAAGGATGCCTGAGTTGTGGGAATGATTGTTTATTTGCAGGAAGGGACACCTTCCTGCACATAAACAATCATACATGGAGTTTTCCTGTTTCTATGTGTGCTGCACAATGCAGAACACATAGAAACAGAAAAAACGAAGAGAAATAAAGCATTTTTTAACGTTTCGCCTGTTAAATACCAGGTTTCCCCTGGTCTTAATTTTGGCACTGCCCCATATTTACGGCACCCTTGTAAATGTGGGGCAGCATTAAAAGCAATGGGTGTTGCTGCGGAATGCCCACCGCAACAGCCATTGCTCACCCCTTTCACGCTAAGTATAGTGTGAAAGGGTGTCTTAGTCACAAGGCGGCGTTAAGCCACGTTAAGTGGATTAATGCCGCCTTGTGAATAAGGCG
This sequence comes from Calotriton arnoldi, assembly GCA_963921515.1. NCBI lineage: Eukaryota > Metazoa > Chordata > Amphibia > Caudata > Salamandridae > Calotriton > Calotriton arnoldi. Next base: position 378,986 of record CAWUFW010007885.1, read on the forward strand.
AAGCCCCTATTGCCACAGGAACGTCACAAAAGTGATGGTCCTGTGGCGACAGGGGCTTGTAAACATGCCCCTATGGGTTTTAATGCATTTATCAAAACGTAATGCTGATATTGCTCTTATACAGGAATCTCATCTTATGGAATCTGATTCTTTGAAAGAGAGTGGGTTGATAATGTTTATTTTTCTCCAGGTACTGATAAGAAGAATGGTGTTGCTACCATATGCCATTAATCTCTCAATGTTCGCTTGTTATCATAGGATATTGATTCTGAGGGAGATGGTTACTTACCAATCTTATGATTGATAATTTTCCTGTTTCTATTTTTAATCTATATGGTCCTACTAACACAGATTGTCAGTTCTGGTCAGTTGTTAGTCAAAAGATTTTACAATGTCCAGAAAATCATTTTATTTTCGTAGGTGATTGTAATCGGATTGTTGACCCCATTGTTGATGGAAATTCTTACTCTACTACGATCCTAATCAATCAAAAAATTGTTTGTTCATGCCCTAAAACAATGTGCACTAACTGATGCTTGGAACCTTTCTAACCCTACTCTATGAGAGGAAGCTTATTATTCCCCAGTGCATCACACACAATGAAGATTTGATTATATCTTTATCTCGCACACCTTATCTCATACTCTGCATTCCGCAGAGATAGATTATATTCTAATCTCCAATCATGTACCTGTTTCTGTTCAATTAGATATCCTACCTAACACTGTCAAACCCAACAGATGGAGATTCAACTATTCCCTACTGTCAGACACTTCCTTTACTTCTGCTTTTTCATCTTCCTTTTGTGACATTTTTCAGTTAAATTATACAGATGAGATTGCTTTTCACTCTATTTGGGACGTTTTCAAAGTGTCTGCTCAAGACTTTATTATTAGATATATTTCCAAAAAGAGAAAATCTCCGCAAAAACTAACACAATTTTTGCAAAAATTAAACATTTAGAACACACACATTATACCTCTAAATCAATGCATTGTTTAAAAAACGTCAAACTTCAGTTTAACAAATTGTCTATTGATAATGCACCCTTTTTCCTTCTCAAATGTACAGCCAAATACTAAGGGGGTCAAAATAAGACAGGTAAACTACTAGCAAATTATCTTAAATTTAAAAAGAACAAGAACAATATTGAATCCATCATGGACAACCATTCAAATCTGCTGCCCAGAGGTCCAGACATACTGAAAGAATTTGTTCAGATTTATAAGACCTCGTATACCCCTGAACACACTCCTGCTAACCCAGACATTATTAATTACTTCTCATTCATACATAATTCTTTTGATCCTCACTTGGATCTCTCACAAGTAGAGGCAGACATTATTTGACATAACTTCAGACCGTACTATCCTCCCTCAAATTAGGCAAAGCCCCTGGTCCTGACGGTTTTACTGAAGAATTTTTCACACACTATTCTAAATTGCTCCTTCCTCAATTATCTCTTCTCATTACCTCCTTTTTCCATAAAGGTCAGTTGTCTGATTCCTTCACAGATGCCCTTATTTGTACCATCCCAAAAGAAGGGAAAAATCCACAGATATGTAAAAATTACAGGCCCATCTCTCTTGTCAACATTGATTACAAAATGTTTTCTAAAACTCTAGCTCTTTGTTTGGAATCTTTTTTGCCCAAACTTCTTGGGAAGGAACAATCTGGGATTTGTAAAAGTGAGGTACAAATCCGATAATATTCATCCACTGTTTGATGTTTTATCTAAATCTACATGTTTAACTGTTCCCTTAGCAGCAATTACTTCATATGCTGAGAAGGGCTTTGATCGTCTAAACTGGTCTTTTGTTTTCCATACTCTTAAATGGATTGGTTTTGGGCCGAAAATAATTTCCCTCATTTCCCTTTTATATACCTCTCTCCAAGCGGCAATCTTTGCTAATGGGCTTTACTTCTTTTTATTTCACTTTGAATAGAGGTGCTCGTCAAGGTTGCCCCCTTTCACTCTTTCTCTTTAACCTAGCATTGGAACCCTTCATCTCTAGGATCCCATCAAATTAAAATGGCTGTTTGTGCAGATGACATTCTCTTATTCATCTCACAACCTCTTTGTTCAATTACAGCTTTTCTACACAAAGTAGATGCTTATTCTCTTGTCTCTGGTTATAAATTTAATCAAGACAAATGTGAAATTGTACCGCTGAACAAATATACTTTTAAACAAGATTTCTTGGTTACCAAATTCTCCTGGAATGCAACAAAAATTGAAAACATAGCTTTATGGTTTTCCCAATCACTTAAAACCTCTATTTCATTAAGCCTAGATGATTGCGCCCATACATTCACAACTTTAGTTAATCGTTGACTTCCTTTATATCTCTCCTGGTGGGGACGCCTTGAGACCATAAAAACAATGTTAGTACCTATTGTTTTATACACTATTTCTAATAATCAATTTTCCATGCCTTCCAATTTTTTTTAACAAATCAATTCCATACTTTCTGCTTTCTTATGGAATAGGAAGCAAACATGTATATCTTTATTGAAACTAAAACGCCCTAAATCAGATGGTGACGTAAATTTCCCTGACTTTCATAACTACCACTCACCTTTTATTCTGATCTAGTTACTGAATTTTAGAATCCTCTGAACATTATCCTCTGTGGGCAGAGTTGGAGAAATGCTTTCTTTCTCCTTTTACTTTTTGCAAATATTTGTCTTTCTCGAGGAAACCTCAGACTTTATCTACCCCTATTTTTAAAAATCTCTCTACACTATTGGAGACTTTGTTACCATATAAATCTACTTATACTATTTCTTTCCTTAATTCTACAATATAGCAAAATACTTCATTATTATATTTTAATAAACCCCTTTATTGGCAGGGTTGAAGGAAATCCGGTTTAATATGGATTAATCAACTTTATACTAACTACTAATTTCTAACATTTCCACAGGCTAAAAATCGTTTTAATTTTCCATCTTCCTTTTACCATAAATTCCAAATATTACAAACTATTGTCACTGATGCTCATAACCACCTACAATCTCATGCTTTTCAGCCTTCAATACCTTCCTCTAAATTAGGCACACTTCTACATACAACTCCAAAAGCCTCAGCTATCTACCGTCTTTTACAACGACAAAAAGCAAAAATCTGACATTGAATTGCCAAGGGAACATGACTTGGGAGGAACTTGGCCTATTTCCACTTGGAGACAAATTTGGACTAAATTGTGAAAAACCTCTCAAGCCACTAAAACGACCCAAACTCTATTTTAAATTAATAACAGACTTTAATTTTCTCCTTCTACTCTTCATCACATGACCATCCTGATATCTGTTGGTCATGTCAGTCATAACATGCAGATTTAACACACTTATTATTCACCTGTCCTTTAGTACATACTTTCTGGACTCAAGTTTGAAACCAAAAAAACTCTATTTTCCACTCATCAGTACCTTTTTCTATTATTGATATTTTCTTAGGAAGTATATCTAGCAATTGGAAAGATGTTTCGCTACACATAAAAGTTATAGATCTATTATTGGCAGTGGCATTCCAACAGATAACTGGGAAGATTTTACCCAGTTATTTTTTCAAACCTGGTGGCACGCAGTTTGTTACAATCATAGACTTGATACAGCATACACTCATCCTCTCTCCCTTGTCTCTCTGCGTTTTGCTTTATGGTCTCCCAACACAAACATTTTGGATCAATATGCTAAAACTTCTTTTTAACGTCAACTTATCACAGAAGAAGTGCTTCAAACCCCTTGACTTTCCTATTTCTTATATAGATGACATATGTATTTTTATTTTATTTTGAATTGCTTAAATGCTTAAGATTTGTCTTATACTGTTATCAGATTACTTGTATTTCGGACTTTGTCCATTTTTCTTGTTGTATCATCCCCATTTTCCAATTCCCCTCCTTCCTACCTTCCCTCAACTGTTTTTTGTATCATTTGTTTGAATGCCCTCAAGCACGCCACCCGCAAACACCACCAGATGATCCGTGCCACCAAGAAGTCGGCACTCAAAGAACGACTGGACAACAACGCCCACGACAGCAAGGAACTTTTCAGCATCGTCAAAGAGTTCTCCAACCCCAGCGCCGGAAACAACGACATCACCCCCTCGCAAGACCTCTGCAACTCACTCGCCGCGTTCTTCCACCGCAAGATCACCGACATACATAACAGCTTCGACGCACAGACCACGCACCCTACCGCCGAACCAACGCCCGCCACCACCACCCTCTGCAACTGGACCCCGATCAGCACCGAAGACACCACCCGCACGATGAACTCCATCCACTCCGGATCACCAACCGACCCCTGCCCACACCACGTCTTCAACAAAGCCGACGCCACCATCGCACCCCATCTCCGGGACATCATCAACTCCTCCTTCCACACCGCCACCTTCCCGGAGAGCTGGAAGCACGCCGAGCTTACCGCCCTCCTGAAGAAACCAACGGCGGACCCCACCGACCTCAAGAACTACCGTCCCATCTCGCTCCTTCCGTTTCCGGCCAAAGTCATCGAGAAGACCGTCAACAGACAGCTTGCCGCCTTCCTCGAGACGAATGGATCCCTCGACCCTCGCAGTCCGGGTTTCGGGCCAACCACAGCACCGAGACCGCCCTTATCGCAGCCACCGACGACATCAGAACCCTAACCGACAACGGGGAAACAGCAGCCCTCATCCTCTTGGACCTCTCCGCGGCGTTCGACACCGTCTGCCACCGCACCCTAGTGAAGCGCCTCAGCAACATCGGAATCCGAGAGAAAGCACTGGAATGGATCATCTCGTTCCTCGCCGGAAGAACCCAGAGAGTCCGCCTCCCCCGTTCAGATCCGAGGCCACCGAAGTCATCTGCGGCGTTCCACAAGGATCTTCACTCAGTCCAACCCTCTTCAACGTCTACATGAGCCCCCTCGCAGCCATCGCACGCCAACACAACCTCAACATCATCTCCTACGCCGACGACACCCAGCTGATCCTCTCCCTCACCAACGACCCCACCACCGCCAGAGCCAACCTACACGACGGGATGAGAGACGTCGCCGACTGGATGAGGAACAGCCGCCTTAAACTGAACTCAGACAAGACGGAAGTCCTCATCCTGGGCTCATCACCCTCCGCCTGGGACGACTCTTGGTGGCCCCCGGCCCTGGGCACCGCGCCCAAGCCAACGGACCACGCACGCAACCTGGGCTTCATCCTGGACTCCTCCCTGTCGATGACCAGACAAGTCAACGCCGTCTCATCTTCGTGCTTCAACACCCTGCGCATGCTCCGCAAGATCTTCAGATGGATCCCCACTGAAACCAGGAAGACCGTCACCCAGGCACTCGTCACCAGCCGACTGGACTATGGGAACACCCTCTACGCCGGAACCACAGCCAAACTTCAAAAAGACTCCAGCGCATCCAGAACGCCTCCGCACGACTCATCCTGGACATCCCCCGGCACAGCCACATCACCGGACACCTGAAAGACCTGCACTGGCTCCCCGTCAGCAAGAGAATCACGTTCAGACTCCTCACCCACGCACACAAGGCCCTCCACGACCTGGGCCCCAAGTACCTCAACGACCGCATGACCTTCTACACGCCCACCCGCCAGCTACGATCAACCAGCCACGCCCTCGCCACCGTACCACGCATCCGCAGAGCCACCGCCGGAGGAAGATCCTTCTCCTACCTGGCAGCCAAGACCTGGAACTCCCTCCCCACTCACCTTCGGCGAACCCAGGACCATCTCTCCTTCAGGAAGCAGCTCAAGACCTGGCTGTTCGAGCAGTAACTTACCCCCTCCCCCAGCGCCTTGAGACCCTCCCGGGTGAGTAGCGCGCTCTATAAATGCCGTGATTGATTGATTGATTGATTACCATGTTGTACTTTGTTTATCTCTAATAAACTTACTTTATATTAAAAAAATAGATGAAAAAGGGAAAGTGACAGCAAAGTGGCAAAGGGAAGAGAAAGAGAGGCTGTATTGACAAGGATATGAGCACCAGTAAGATAGGGGGCAAATTTCAGACTGGCATTTAAAGCTTGTGAAAAATGAGGTAGAGTGATGCATACTGCTAATTGTAAAGGGTGCTTTGCCCAGGATAAAGACTGCCACAGGTGTTGGAAGAGGGGTCATTTGGCCAGAGTATAGAAGGATATGAGTATGGAGTGAATTGACAGCTTAGAGGAATGGGCAGAAAGTAGTGGCCAAGTTTTATGTTTAGAAAATAGCTGTCCATCAAAAAAAAGTGGACACAAATAAAATGTATGATAAATGACAAGAAGTGGAATTGATGGCAGACCCGAGGTCAATGTGTACTATAGTACCAAGATTGTTGCATGAAGAATTGTGGCTTGGATGGAGCTGAGTTACAAATTAATGATATCCGCACGAGAGGATATGGAGGGAAGGAAAAAAAATGATAGGCTCTACATGGTCAAGATTTAATTTCAAGAGGAGATTTATGCAGCGCATAGTGGACCAACAATTTTGGGATGAGCACAGCAATAAGATCCTGTGAGAAATTGATTTTATTGGTTGAGGATGGTTTGAGCCCTTCTCAAGCAGCAGCCACAATCTCCATCAGGGTGAACCACTAAAGTTACTAAATGAATCGGTGCTTAACTATCTGGTAGCCTGGCACAAAAGCAGTAGGGCTTAACTTAGGAGGCAATGTGTAAAGTATTAATACAGCACACAAACAGTAACAAAGTAAAAAAACAACACAAGAAAAATCCCACACCAACTTAGAAAAATAGAGTATATTTCTATAAATCATTTGATAGCAAAATTACAAAAACCAATCAGTAGAACCAGAGATAAGCAATTTTAAAGCTTTAGGTAAATATAGTGCTTAAATCACAAAGCTCCAACTGTGATTTTCTGGTCGCGCTGGACCGGGACAAAGTTACAAGTTCAGGCCAACCATGGCGGACCATGAGCTGGATTCACGGATCAGGTTAGGCCCACTGAGAATTGTACCGTATGTCTTTGATGCAGACCATTGCACCATACTGTGGCTGTTCCAAGGAGTGATGCAAGGTCCTGCATCGAGTTGTCCACGCTGCATCAGCTTCGATGATAACCTGTGAAGGCTGCAATGCTAGGTCCACGTCAAGTTGTGTCACACTGCATCGGTTCCAATGAAGAGCTGCGATGGCAGTGATGTGAGTTGCGTCGTGCTGCGTTGGGTCCCATAAGGAGGTGCGAGGGCTGTGTCGGATTGTGTTGCCCTGCGTCACTTGTGATAGGTGCCACAGCTTGTCTGGCAGAACACCTTTAACCCCATTTCCAAGGGTCTAGGACTGGCAAGGCACCATGGTGGGGCGGGGTGGTTTGGGGTCAAGGTGCTGGGGTCAAAATGGTTGGATCCTTTTCTGTCCCTGAGGGTCTGAATAGCAGGTCAGCTAAGTAGCCCTTGGAGTCAAGGTGCATAACCGGTCCTTCTTACCCAGGCAGCAGTGCATCAGAGCAGCAGGGCATCAGAGTAGTCCTTCTTGCAACAGAGCAGTCCTTCTTCTGAGTCTTCCACAGGCCCAGAAGTGATCTCAAGAGGGGGTCTGAGGGTCCAATATTTATACCTGGTGCCCATTGTGAAGCTGGAGAAGCTTCTGGTGTTTTGCCCTACAGAGGTGTCTGGAATTTCCTGCCTCCCTGTCCTTGTCCCAGTCTGTCTGATGGCACAATAGGCTAATGTGAAGTCCTTTGTCTGTGAGCTGAGGCAGTGCCTTTGAAGTGCAAGTGTGGTAGGTGACAACTCAGCCCCTATATCATGTCAGAGACTGCCCACCCTGGCAACACCCAGACCCTCTAATGTGAGGCAGTCTGGGAGGAATACACAAAGGCCAACTGCCAACTACACCTAGCCATATGACCCTGGAACAACAGGCTGTTGGCATCAAATGGTTTGGACAAGAAAATGCAACCTTTCTAAAAGTGGCATTTTCAGAATTGTGACTTAAATGCAACTTTTCCATTAAAGAGGATTTGAAATTACTTTTTCTCCAACACGAAACTTGACATTCCTACCTGCTTCCAATCAAATGTTAGCACTTATTAAATGTAATATGGTAACCTAATGGTATCCTATCGGAGATGTAGGTCTCACCATAATGAAAATGAATTTGTGAGTTTTTCACCACCAAGACATGTAAATCGTAAAAGTACATATCCAACTTTTTAATTACAATGCACCTTGGCCTACGGGCTGTTTAGAGCCTACCTTAGGGGTGACATATGTATTAAAAAGGGAGTTTTAGGCTTGGCAAAGAGGATATTTTGGCAAGTTGATTTGGCAGCTCAAAACTGCTGGCAGGCTGCAGTGATAGGTCTCGGACATGTTTTAAAGGGCTAGGTAATTGGGTGGCACAAGGAGTGCTGCATGCCCACTATTAGCATTTAATTTACAGGCCCTGGGTACATGAAATACCACTTTACTAGGCACTTGCAAGTGAATTAAATATGCCAATCAGGTGTACGCCAAGTTTACCATGTTTTAGGCAGTAAGTACATGCACTTTAGCACTAGTTAGCAGAGGTAAAGTATTCAGAGTCCTTAGGCCAATAAAGAAAAATCCAGAAAATAGGAGGGGTGAAGGCAAAATGTTTGGGAGGGACCCTGCTGAGAGTGCCAAGTCCAGCAGGCCTTCACATTGTTCTTGATCCCAGATAGGCAGAGCGAGTACTAGTGGTGCAAGGGAGTAAGCTATTGGATGATGTCTTGGTTTGTTTGGTGACATATTTTATGAAAGGATTTGAACATTGAAGAGATATATATACACAAAAGTAAACTTAAGGTAGTTGTTGTGCCCGTGAGACATAGTATGCGGAAAACTCCATTGGTAACGAGGACAAAAATTAAAAAGATGTTCATGTAAATGGAAAAGGAGGGAATCATACAAGCAGAAGAAGTCTCTGAATGGATTTCCCCAGGAGTTATCACCATAAAGGCCAACAGGCACTTGAAATTCTCTGTCAATCTCTGGCTCCTCAACCAGAATATTGTAATGGACAATTTCCCTCTCCTGAACATTAATGAAATTATACCACCTTTGAGCCCCTTGACCAAGATGATAGTAACCTCAGTGAAGAGGAAGATGCACAGTGGAATATTCCTTTGTTGGAGCTGCCCCCGATTAAGAAATGGACGGAGGCTGCTCTACAACTTAAAGCACTGTGTATGGAGCGGGGCATCAGGGCAGTCAATGGCAGAGCTCCCTCAGATAGAACAGGCTCCCATACATTTTGTAACGGCCAGAGAAGGAGTCGTATTGACTATTTGCTTATTAACAGCGAACACTGGTCGCTCCTAATCGATATGTAGATAAAAGAGAGAGTAGAAAGTGACCATAATCCTCTCATACTTAAGATGTCAGCCCCAAGCTTTGTAACGGCCCAGCCACAGGCAGCTCTGTGTACGACAGCAAATGCCCTGATTTGTAACGATATGAGGCAGGTCAAATGGGATAGAATTTTGGAAAATGAACAATTGCTCGCTTCAATAAGGGCAGATGTTGTTAACACCTTAGCAGCTCTTCAATCTGCTACCACACAGGCCAAACTAAATGAGACCATAATTCGAACTCATGAAGATTTATTTGGCAAAATAAAGACTTACTTTTTAAAACCCCATAGTCAGCAAAGCAAGTCCAACATAAAGCATGCCAATTGGTATAACAAGTCGTGCAGAGAAGCCTACAGGTCTCTGGCCTTAGCTATAAAATCAAAGGACACAGGGAAAATTAAACAAGCACGAAAGAGTTATAGAGCCACCCAGTTAAAAGCCAAGAAAGACTGGGATGAGCTTAGATGGCACGATCTCTATCAGGCTAGTAAAGAGAAAACCCCCCAAAAGTTCTGGCAACTGGTCAAATGGGGCAGTGGAGGACAGGCGCCAACACCACAAAACCATGTAGCACCGAAATTATGGGTCACATTCTTTGAGGCACAATTTGCGGCAGAAGAAGAGGGGGGATAGACGAATTGTTTCAAGTCCCCTAATCCGATACGGTCCTGACATTTGACATTGGGGAGGTTGCATCGGCATTAAGAGCAGTAACACGAGGAAGAGCTCCGGGTCCTGATAGTATACCGGCAGACCTATTCCTGTATGATAGCGATATCTGGCAAAAGTACATACAGCAACTAGCAAATGCAATCGCTAGTGGAGCCTAAATACCCGAATCCTGGTGTGGTGCAGAAATCCTACCCATTTACAAAAAAGAGATCAATCCAATCCCAGCAACTACAAGCCAATCAGTCTCATAGACTCAATACAAAAGATAATGGCAAGGTTAGTGCTGAGTAGAATTCAAAACTGGATTTCAGAAAATGATATATTAACCCCGTTTCAGGCAGGATTTTGTGCTCATGTGAGTACCATCGATCAGGTTTTCCGCTTCATCTTAATCTATTGGCGGGTTGTGATGTTAGCAGGAGGCACCATTTATGCCGCCTTTGTGGACCTCAAGTCCGCTTTCGATATGGTTCCCCGCAACAAACTGTGGGCGGTCCTAAAGGATTTAGGGATGCCACTTGACCTACTATCCATCATTGTGAGATTATATGAGGCCAGCTACGCCCAAGTGCGCTGGGGTTCACAGGGCAACATTACAGATCGGTTCCCCTTATCTAAAGGGGTCCGCCAAGGATGTGTGATGGCCCCAACATTATTTCTAAATGGGGTCGTTAACTATTTTCCTACCCATTCGACAGACGCTCCCTCACTTGCAGGCATTAAAGTACCGATACTTATGTTTGCGGATGACATGCTTGTCATCTCAAAAACACAAAGTGGGCTGTAGAGAGCACTGAATCGCTTTGAAGTTTTCTGTAAGGATCGTGGCCTTGCAATAAACGCAAACAAAACAAAATTCATGATCCTCCACAAACATAGAGCAATAAAGGGCAGGGTACATCTTAACAAGGAAAATCTCGAACAGACTGATGTTTTTAACTATCTAGGGATTACCCTTGGGAGAAAACTAAATTGGAAACCCCAGATCGAGATCATGGCTCTAAAACATCGCCAACTAGCTGGAGCATTGCTGAGAGAACATAAGTCCTCGCGAACTAAGCCCATAAACCCAGCGTTGCAGATTTACAATACCAAAGTTATGGCCTCGACATTATATGGGGCAGAACTTTGGGGCTTCGACAATCTGCAACCACTAGTCCTAGCCCAGAACAAATTTGTGAGAGGCCTCACAGGCCTTCCGCAAAACACTCCACTGAAGCAACTTTTCTACGACCTAGGGTGTAACCGTCTGGACGAGACAGCAGGGTTTCGATCGATAGCATTCTGGCGCAGACTATGGTCTACTCCCGAGCTATCGCATTATGCAAAAGCACTGAAGGATGTTAGAGAGGCTGATACATCCTGCAAGATAATTTGGCTACAAAAGGTGAAGAGTACTTTGGTTAATATGGGCTTGAGCCACTTGTGGGAAGATCCAGAAGGCCATCGGTTCCCAACCAAAAGAGAATTAAAGGAGCTTTATTGGTCCATGGTCATCACAAGTAGTTCACGTACCATCAAGAACACTACATTAACTGGAACCTTTATAGAGCACAAGCACAGTCCAATGTTTGAGCTTTACTGGGATGTTATAACTAAGCCTAGTGACTGGAGATTATTTTTTCAATTCCGGGTTGGTTCACTCCCTGTAAAATATTTTACTTACAAATGGCACAATACCAAAGACAACAAGTGCCATCTCTGTACAGAGCAGGAGGAGACAATCCCACATATCCTTTTTGCTTGTCCCGCATATAAGGCTCCCCGGGACAAATGGCTCAAACCCTTATGCAACACATTGGGCACAAGGTCTAGTACCACAGCGCTAAGAATTATGATGTCAAACACCAATGAGCTCTGTGTTATTTCCATTGCCAAATATCTAGGTTGGAAGTGGCGAATACGCGCCAAACTGTTAAAGATGCTGGTGGCAACTCGAAGTAGTAGCTCACAGTAAAAAGATGTTGGTATAGTCAAGACAGGCCTTGATAACTAATTGGCCAAAGTTGGACAAACAATATGAATAGGCAAATTGTTGCATTGGTGTGTAAACAATGTCCCAATCTTGTATATGAACTCATGTTTTATATAGCCGTGGTCACATAGATTTGCACATGTACCTTTCCCCCAGGTTTATTGGTCGGTGTACCAGTTTCTTTTACTTTCTCAACTTCTTTTAGAGGTTTTATGTGTTGTCATTTTATTGATAATTGTTAAACTTTTTATGATCTCATATTAACTCCACTTTTTACGCTATTTGTATAATGACAAGTGATGAGCCTAAAGTGAATGTTTTAACAAAATGCTTTTTACCGTGATTTTTTAATATAACATTGTAAATGTCTTTTATGATCTGTGTGATTGAAATAAAGACTATGAACTGAACTGAAATTATATTGATGTTGAACAGTGCAAAGTTTTTTTCAAGGTTGGATTTAACACCTTTTGTGCAGTCGTCGGCCAATGACCGATGGCAGCACTACCACCCAGTGTGTTCATTGTGGTGAATGAGCTGACCCCCCTCCACGGGATATTCATTTTGAGAAAAAAATATGTTTTCCCCCGGGGGAGGGATGGGGGGTGCCCCCAGGGGAAACCACATATTTAAAAAAAAATGTACATAAGGGGTAGGCCCTCAGGGCATGGGTAAACCCGTTTTAGGGGCCATTATATATATAGTTTTAGAAATGTGTGTTTTCCCCACAGGAATTCATAACATTCCTACCACCAATTGTTACCCAACTTGTGTTGATAAAATCACTGCTTCACTTGTGTGGCTAGGCCTAGTGCCCACAACAAGAATGGATCAAACCAAGGTCAATGGGAGTCCCCTTGCGAGGACTCCCTTTGACCTTTGTTTCATCCGTTTCTGTTGCACTCACTAGGCATAGCCACACAAGTGGGGCAGTGCTTTTATCGGCACAAGTGTCATAATGCTGAGTGGTAGGACTTTTGTAGATTCCTCCAGATTCCGGAACGTTTCATTACAGAAATGTAAGAAAAATGCATGATTTCAGGCAAAGTTTGAAGTTTACAGGGCATTGTGGGTAAGAAATACTCATGGGATCCATTCAAGGCACACCCCCCTAGAATTCCCTGTTTGTCTAGTTTTAAAAATGTCTGAGATTCAGCACAGCACCAAATACTGCAGCTACCCCAAAAGCTTATCTCTCATTGTAGAGCTTAAGGGGCTTTTGTGTTGGTCTCTTGGCCCACCCACACAAGTGGGCTACTGTTCTTATTGCGAGATGTGTGGGAACTCAGGGTGGTAGAAAATTGTGGCTCCCCACAGATTCCAGAACTTTACGTCATAGTAATGTGAGAAAAAAGTGTGTTTTTTTTAACCAAATTGTGAGGCTTGGCAAGGGCTTCTGGTTAAAAGACTACCTGGAGGAAGCCACGCAAGCCATGCACCCCTAGATTCCCCTAGGGGTCGAGTTTTCAAGAATGTACTCGTTTGCTAGGTTTCCCTAGGTGCTCTCTGAACTAGGGTCCAAAATCAACAGCTACTGACATTGCAAAAAAGGGTCAATTTTCAGAGGAAATATGTGATTTGTCCATGTTGCATTTTGAGCCGTTACCTGTCGCAGGCATTAGGCTTATCCAAAGAAGTGAAGTACCATTTTTATTGGAAGATTCGGGGAAATGCTAGGGGGTAGGAAGTTTGTGACTTCCTGCAGATTCCACAAGCTTCCATCATAGAAATGTAAGGAAAATGTGTTATTTAGTCAAAGTTTAAGGTTTGCATAGGCTTATGGGTAAGGAAACCTAGTGAGAGGCATGCACTTCACCCAACTCTGCATTCCCTTAGGTGTCTAGTTTTCACAAGTGTCCAGGTTTGGTAGGTTTCTCTAGGTGGCGATGGAATTAGGGCCCCAAAATCCACAGCTATCGCAATTACACAAAAAAGTAAGCTTTTAGTGGAAAAATGTGTCCATGTTGTGTTTTGGGCTGCTTCTTACCGGTGGCACTAGGCCTACCCACACAAGTGAGGTACCAATTTTATCAGGAGATTTGGGGAAATGCTAGGTGGTAGGAAGTTTGTTGCTCCCTGCAGATTCCAGAACTTTTCATCACAAAAATGTGAGGAAAATGTGTGTTTTTAGTTAAAGTTTGAGGTTTGCAAAAACTTCTGGTTGAGAAAAGCTGGTGAGAGCCATACAAGTTACCCTATCCTGGACTTCCTTAGGTGTCTAGTTTTAAAAAATTTAGTGGTGTGCTAGGTTTCCCTAGATGCCGACTGAGCTAGGTCCCAAAATCCACAGCTACCCACATTGCAAAAAAAGGCTCAGTTTTCAGTGGAAAAGTGTGATGTGCTCATGTTGCTTTTTAGCCCTTTTCTTGTCATGTGCGCTAGGCCTAACCACACAAGTGAGGTAGCATTTTTATAGGGAGACATGTGAAAAGATAGTACAGTAGAACATTTGTTGTTACAAATTGGATTTCATTGCATTTGTGCCCTCCAAATTTAAGCCAATGGCTAAGAAAGAAGACATTTTGAAAAATGCCCTCTGAATCACATGCTAGAATGGGTACCCACAAATTCAGAGATGTACAAATACCAACTGCTCCTAAACTGAATATCTGGTGCCCATTTAAGAATTACATAGGTTTCCTTGATACCCATTTTTCACTTTCCATATTTTTCCATATGACTTAGTCTATACTTGGTACACAATGAAAAACAATTGTACGATGCAGCTTAGTTGTTGACTCTGGGTACCTCGGGTTCTTGGACAACCTACAAACCCTATATATCCCCACAACCAAAAGGGTCTAGTGGATTGAATGGTATATTTCTTTTTAAATAGGCCATTTTGACAAAAAGTTACAGATGAAAACATTGTCACAAATGGGCATTTGTTCCTACTCATTTTCAATATTTCTTCAATTCAACAGTTAAGTTTCTTTAGGAAAACCTTGAGGGATCTACACAAATTATCTCTACTTCTTAGAAATCTGAAGTTTTCCTGAATCACCCATGGGTTTCACACCAGTGTCCACCATAAATTGGAAGTAGTTTGAAAGCACAAATACTAGGAAAAATAGGCTACCTCTTTGAAAGATGCCAACTGTGGTATAAAAATTGATTTTTGTATTCAGCTCTGCATGTTCCTGAAAGCTGGGGAGATGGCGACTTTAGCACAGCAAACCCTCCATTGATGCCACTTTTAGGAAAAAAATTAGCCATATTTTGCCCATTTTCTCAGTCCCCTCCAGGGGAATCCACAAACCCTAGGTACCTTTAAATGGAAACATTTTATGGAGCCCTAAGCACAAACTACCCAAAATAAGCAAAAAAGGGCTCAGCACTGGCAGGAAAAAGCATCAGGAGTTAGGGGTTCAAATCTGCTTATCATAAAACTAGGTTGCGCCACAAGTCTCAGGGACATATTTACCAATTTTTCACGCAGCACAGGGCAGCAAGCAAAGCTGCTGTACTGCGTTGCGTGAAAGGTAGAGAGCAGAAATGTTCCATATTTACAAAGATATGGTGGCTTTCTTCAGTCTCCTATCATTGGCGCACTGTGTGCTGCCTAGCGCCAATGCAGACACCATTTTACCATAGTGCAAGGCTGCATGTGTTGCAGGCAGGATTCTTTTTGTGCAGGAAGGGAACCTTCCTGAACAAAAAACAATCCTTAAAGGCTTTTTTCTCTTTCCATGTGTGCTGAAGAATGCAGCACACATGGAGAGAGGAAATAATGAGGAGTAATAAAGATATTTCTCCTCGTTACACATCACTGGGGAAGGCGCAGCATTTTGACACATCCCAGGTTGATGTGGTGCAGCGGCCAGGGCCGCTGACTTCGGAGCACAGGCTTCACGGTTCGATCTCCGGCGGCAGCTCAGCTCAGCACCATGTGTCTCTGGGCAATAGCTCACTTAATTTCCACGACGGCCCCCAGCGCCTTGAGACCCGTAAGGGTGAGTAGCTGCGCTATATAAAAACAGACTTACATTTTTTACTAGTTTTAGTAAACCTGGAAATGCAAAATCCGCGGGTGGATGTTTGAGAATGTCTATACTCAACCCAGGGAACGCCTCCTAAGTTGAAATTTAATGCAATGTAGTGCAAGCAGCTGTGTTACATTACATTTCTTTACAAAGTCATGCCACGCAAATAAGGCCTTGCATGGCTTTGCAAATTCTAAATAAGCCTTTGTGCTGCCTCGGTCACCTTGTGTGATGCAAGGGTTAAGTGTAGGCTTAGTAAAGTCTTTTTCAGCATTTATATCAATATAAGAGGTATAGCAATTTACCAGGTTTCTACTTGGGCTGGCATCAGTGGGTAGCATCTTCCAGGGTATGATGAACAATTTGGTCAAATGCATTGCCAACATTCCCTTCTTTTAGGATGATATCCTAATTTTTGGAGCAACAGAGTCTGAACACAATCATGCCTTAGAAGAAATATTGAACATTGTGAAGGCTACTCGTCTTCCTCTATGCAAGGGTATTTGCCAGTTTCTGTTAGAGGAGATAGAGTACTAGATACACTATTTCTGGCCTAGTCAATAAGCCTAAAGAAGACCTGCTAAAATCAACAAGGCTAGCAATATCGCCCCATGGGAAGAACCAACTACAATATTTTATTAGTATTATTAAAAATTTGTAGCCTACTTTGCAGAGAAAACTGAGACTTTAAATGAACTTTTGAGGAAAGGAAAAGAGTTTAAATGGTGTGAATGGCAGGAGAAAGACTTTAAAAGGATCAAGCAAGAGACATTCATAGATTTTAATGCCCTTTTGATGTTACAACTAAGAGCATTTTGACAGTTGATGCATGTGCCAATTAGGTGGGGTTGGAACATGCACAAGTGAGAGGAGGAGTAGAGAAACCATTTGCTTTTGCCTTGCAATCACTGAACATTTGTCAGAAATCCTGGAGATCATGCTCTCTGGAGTTCTGTCGAGTGTTGCAGGGACATGGTAACATTTCCCAGACTCCACAATACAAACTTGCTATGGGTCGGACTTGGAGACTATAGCAGATGGCCTAGTGGCAGCTGGGGAGTCAAAGTAGGGTTGAGTCACAGGGTAACACATTAGCACTTAAGAGGCAAGGTGGAAAGAGCTAGAACATTGTGGAAGAGCCTGAACATTCTAGACAAGCCAGAACACTTGCAGGTCAATAAAAGCTGGGAGTATTTAAGCACCAGTCACAACACTACACTTTGCCTGGCAATAGTGATTGAATGGGTTCTCTACTCCTTTTGCATAGTTTGCACCATTTGTGTTCCCTGCACCTGTTTTGTTTTGCTCCCCTTTGGTTCCCTTGGTGATTAGCGCAGCTCAGTGCAAGGAAAGAGGTTTATTATATAGAGTGGATGTGCAACCTCACTGAGTAATAAACTCACAAACCTTTCTTGCATCCAGTAAGGCTTGTTTGCAAAACCTTAGCTCAACCTTGGGTAGCTGTGGCTTCGAGCAGTCAGGCCTTCTTAAAGCAACAAGCAACAAGTGCAAAGCATTTATAAGTACCAAAACAGTTGAACAAGAGAGTAACATGGTACAAAGAAAACAAGACCTCAATTTATAAATATAGCTCTTATTTTTATGGATTTTTAGACACTAAAATCCTCCTAAAGGTTCCAGAGATATAATTATTAATCAAATAATAAATCACTGCTTTTCATTAAAATGACATACAAGCATTGTCAACTACCATGGTTAGCGGTTACTTGGAAAACTATTGTAAAGTTGTGTCTGACTACTACAGCCCACTTAAGGCGATTAACTCCAGCAGGGAGCGAGTCACAGGGGTCAAGGAGGCTTGGCGAGACAGTTACCTTGCAGTCAAAGCGACAGTTACCTTGCAGTCAAAGCAGTCTCCACTCCAGTTCCAGGCTCTATGGCAAACCACCATAGACATCAGTGAAGTGGACCTGATGCAAGGGATGCAGGATACTGGAGATGCCGAAGGACACTGAAAAGGGTTTTCTTGGGACCAATTTTTCTATGGCCCAGATCAAGAAAGATAGGAGTCAGAGGAGAGTTAGCCGGGAGGTTGAAAATAGATCTTATGAAACGATGTTCGGTCACACAGAGACAGTTGGTGTTCCCACTTCTCCACAGTTCTTCTCCATGAATAGCTGAACCTAACACTTTAGTGTTATAGATTTCTAGTTCTGGAGCCACTTTTCTTGACATGGTTCTTCTACGGATCTTGGTTATTTGGGCAGTTTGCTGAACTAGAGAAAGGTGTGCTTTCACTATATGAGAGACCCAGCACAAATTTGGGGTTAAACGAATCTCCAAATAATCAAAGGTAGAGACTAATTCAATGAGTCAGTCCCCGACATACATACATCTCTTAGGGCTGCGAAATACCATTGGAAAACACCATATACTTTGTTTTTAAATCATTTAGCTCCAGGCAGCTCTCATCACAAAAGTATTTAAAATCTTTCAATAGCTGTTGGAGCCCTTGTGGAGTCTTTGATATCAATAATGTATCATCGAGGTACCCTACTACCCCATTAATGAATAATGAAAACAGGGTGGGTGCTAAGACACTAAACACACCCCTGTCAGACTCAACGTCTAATCATAAAGAGCTCTGTTAGCGGTCCCTCCTCTCCCCACCTAACTTGGGACATGTTTGCTGAATGTAATCGCATCAGGATATCCAGTAAATTTGATGGAGTCCCCATCTCTGCTAGCACCTTGCAAAGTTTACCCCGTCGCACCAGGTCAAAAGCTGTGCGGAGGTCCGCAACGCTACATACAGCTGCCCCCTTTAACTATAACATATTTGCAATAGATACAAAGAAATCGAAAAACTTGGTCCATGGTACTAATGTTGGCATGAAACCCAGCCTGGAAGTCAGACAAAATATTCCCCTCTAAATCCATGCCTGGAGGTGGGCCAAAATATGCTTGCAGAAAGTTTTCTGCAGTGAATCTATAAAGCTGATGGGTCTGTAACTTCCCGGATTTGCCCTGTCCCCTTTCTTGAAAATCTTTATGATCTCAGCCGACTTCCAAGAGAAGGGGATCTCCATACCCAAAAGTATGGCATTAGATAGCAGGTTGATATAAGCACCCCACACTTCTAGGTCTTCCCTGTTCTTTGAGCAAAATTTCAAGGACTTAAACATTGCCAGATGGAGACTTATCCAGAGGGCCGCTTTCCTCCCCATCCTCCTTGGAGCTATGGGCATACAATCCCCCAAAATGAGACACATACTCCTCTGACTGTACAGTGTCCTCTAGGGCAGTCCTTGGGCTGTTCATCCATAAAGCCGTTTTCTTCCAGAAGGACTTATTATCTTTATTTACTAGGGCGCTGTGTAGGGAGTACCATAGCGAACATTCCCATTGCTTCTTGGCACAGTCAAGTGCCTGTCTATATTTAAGCTCTATACCCCTGCACATCAGGGTGAGACTTATATTTTAATGTCCGTAGGAGCTCGCCCTTAGCCTTCCTACATTCCTGATTGTACCACTCAGCTGCATTGGGCTGCTTTTTTCCCCAATTGTGGGTTGAAGTTTCCCCCCCCCTTTTCACATTGCCCAAGGTTTCCCTAATCTGCGTGTAAAGTACCTTGTGCAGATTATTCAGCTTCTCTAGTCTATCTACTCTAGAAAGATTAGACAGCACAGCCACCTCCTCAGATACTTTGGACTTAACAACTTCTAGGGCCAGGAGTTTTTCTCCAGCCAGTCCCATCTTATTGTTCTTAGATCAATAGTTTGGGATAACATCCCCAAATCTCTAGAGCCCCTGGCAGCAACTTCTGGCTCCTTATAGCTGGATAATGATAAACTCAGGGCATTATGGTCGTGGCCTCCTTTTTTGGTCCATCTAATGGTAGGTAACTCTATCTGGGGTGGTCATGCAATTTTGGCTACTAACTCACCAAGGCAGGCTTCTTCAGCTTTTGTGGCCCTGTAGCCAACAGACTCTTGGAGCTACTTCTTCAGTCTGGGGCTCGGGGACAATTTTTCCTTGAGCAGGCATCACAGGAACAGTCCACTCTTTGCTAGCCCAAGGATCAGCAGGTGCAGTCAAGTCTTTGGTGCAGGATCTCTTTGCCGTGTACAGGACAGCCCTTAATTGGCACTCTCTCAAGTGCAGATGTGATCTGAAATCTGGGTGCCAGATGTGGCTTTTTTATGCCGAGAAATTTCCCTCGAGGGATGCGGTGACTACTAGCCAGTGGGCTACCAGGTCCCCTCCCACTGATGACAACCTCCTGCAACGTGTGGCAGCTAGCAATCCCAGAATGCATTATTCTCTCTCAAGATCGCAGGACCCTTCTCTTGTTGTGTGGAGCTCTGTAGCCCACCCTAGATCTGTGGCTACCTAAGGGCTACATGCCCACGGGACAACTGGTTTGGCAACTGTTTTTCCTTCTCTATCCCTAATGCCAACCTGATTATACCAGAACAAAAGAGCAGCCCCTGTTATGTGTGTTCACCAGCTGCCCATTAAAAGTGGCTTCCCCTTTGAAGCTCGCCTTTTGGGATCACACCCCATTTGGCATTCTTACCAGGAAGAGAAAACACCTCTTCCAACAGCAGGCCCTTTGTGTCCCTTTCTGAGAGTCATTCACACCTTCCTGGAGAAGAGCAAAAGGCTCTCTCGTGCCCAGCAGCCCTAAACTGTCACTGGAATACTTGGGCAACAGAATGGCAACTTTCTAAAGTTCGAACAGTTTTGTCTAAAATGAGAACAACGTCCCCACTCTGCACTCCGGATCAAACGTAAACAGCTTTGTGTGACTATTGCACAATTTCAGTATGGCGCT
Organism: Calotriton arnoldi; assembly: GCA_963921515.1. Classification (NCBI taxonomy): domain Eukaryota; kingdom Metazoa; phylum Chordata; class Amphibia; order Caudata; family Salamandridae; genus Calotriton; species Calotriton arnoldi. Next base: position 399,752 of record CAWUFW010007885.1, read on the forward strand.
CACGTTTGTTTACATATTCTCAGCACCGCCGAACACATGCACTTCCAGATCCACACGGACCCCAACACCACCCTTAGAGGCACCCTTGTCTACAGACCCCCTGGGCCCCGACCCCAGTTCAGCGACTCCATCGCCGACTTCATCAGCACACACGCCCTGACCTCTACCGACTACATCCTCCTCGGAGACCTGAACTTTCACCTGGAGAACAACAACGACAGCAACTCCACCACCCTGATCGACAGCCTCGCCAACCTCGGCCTGAGCCAGCTCGTCACAACACCGACCCACTGCGCCGGCCACACGCTTGACCCCATCTTCTCCTCAAGCTCCCACGTCTCCTTCAGCCACACCACGGAACTCCTCTGGACCGACCACCGCTGCATCCATTTCACCTTCCAGAAACCCACCACACACCACCGCACCCAACAGATCCCACGCCGCTGCTGGAGCAAAGTCACCGAAGACCAACTCCGGGCAACCCTCGCTCTCAGCCCTCCCTCCGACCCATCCAACACCGACGACGCTGCCTGCAACCTCAGACGATGGATGGACGACTGTGCCAACACCCTCGCCCCGCTGAAAAAGCTCACCTACAGCAACACCACCAAAAGAGCCAGCTGGTTCACCTCGGAACTCCTAGCTTCCAAACGTACCTGCCGGAAACTAGAGAAGAAATGGCACAGCGATAAGACACCGGACAGCCACACAGCCCACAAAGACGCCATCCGTAACCACCACCACCTCATCAGGTCCGCCAAGAGAATCTCCTTCAAAGACCGCCTCGACAACAACGCACACAACAGCAAGGAGCTTTTCAACATCGTGAAGGAACTCTCCAATCCCAGCTCCAACACCAACGACATCCCGCCGTCGCAACCCCTGTGCGATTCCTCGCCACCTTCTTTCACCGCAAGATCGCCGACATCCACGACAGCTTCAACACCCAGACAACCCCAACTAAGATCGATACACCAGACCCGCCACACACCATCGACCACGACCCCCTGCCAGCCTGGGCCAGCGTGAACATCGAGGACACCATCAAGACCATGAGCACAATACACTCCGGCTCCCCGTCAGACCCTTTCCCGCACCACATCTTCAACAAAGCCAGCAGCTCCATCGCACCCCACCTGTGCAACATCATCAACCTCTCCTTCGAGACCGCGACCTTCCCAGAGAGCTGGAAACACGCAGAGATCAACGCTCTACTCAAAAAACCCAAGGCGGACCCGAGAGACCTCAAGAACTTCCGGCCCATCTCTCTGCTTCCGTTCCCAGCCAAGGTCATCGAGAAGATCGTCAACAAACAGCTAACCCGATACCTCGAAGAAAACAGCATCCTGGACCCATCCCAATCAGGGTTCCGCAGCAACCACAGCACTGAGACTGCCCTCATCGCCGCCACCGACGACATCAGGATCCTGCTGGACAATGGTGAGACCGCAGCCCTCATCCTGCTGGACCTCTCCGCCGCCTTCGACACTGTCTGCCACCGCACTCTACGCGCACGCCTCCACGACGCAGGGATCCGAGACAAGGCCCTGGAATGGACCACCTCCTTCCTCGATGGCAGAACCCAGAGAGTCCGCCTCCCACCTTTCCGATCCGAAGCCTCCGAGATCATCTGCGGCGTACCCCAGGGATCGTCCCTCAGCCCAACACTGTTCAACATCTACATGGCCCCGCTCGCACGCATCGCCAGACAACACGACCTCAACATTATCTCCCTACGCCGACGACACTCAACTGATCCTCTCCCTCACCAAGGACCCCCTCGCCGCCAAAGCCAAACTCCATGAAGGAATGAAGGCCGTCGCCGATTGGATGAAGATCAGCCGACTAAAGCTGAACACGGACAAAACGGAGGTCCTCATCCTCGGCTCCAACCCCTCAGCCTGGGATGACTCCTGGTGGCCAACGACGCTGGGAGCAGCCCCGACACCCACCGACCACGCACGCAACCTGGGAGTCATCCTCGACTCAACGCTCTCCATGGCCAAGCAAGTCAACGCAGTCTCCTCCTCCTGCTTCAACACCCTCCGCATGCTTCGCAAGATCTACAGGTGGATCCCGACAGACACAAGAAGAACAGTCACCCAGGCCCTCGTCAGTAGCAGACTGGACGATGGGAACGCCCTCTACGCGGGAGCCCCGGCCAAGCTCATCAAGCGACTGCAACGCATACAAAACGCCTCCGCACGACTGATCCTCGACGTACCACGCCACAGCCACATCACCCCCACTTGAGGAACCTGCACTGGCTCCCCGTCGACAGGAGGATCACCTTCAAACTCCTCATCCACGCACACAAGGCACTCCACAAAACTGGCCCAGCCTACCTCAACAGACGACTCTTCTTCTACGTCCCCAACCGCCAGCTCCGCTCCGCCGACCTCTCCCTCGCCACCGTCCCCCGCATTCGAAGAACAACCACAGGCGGCAGATCCTTCTCACACCTCGCCGCCAAGACCTGGAACACCCTTCCACTAAGCCTACGACAGACCCAAGACCTGCTGACCTTCAGGAGGCTACTCAAGACCTGGCTGTTCGACCAGTAGCAGCATCCCCCCCCTTCCCTCTCCCCAGCGCCTTGAGACCCTCGCGGGTAAGTAGTGCACTCTACAAATTCTGTGATTGATTGATTGATTGATATTCACTTGTTTTTCAACTTAGTCCTTTTTGATTTTTGGAAACTTGAACACGATTTTAAATGCACAACCGGTGGTCGCGTTTGCATTCGTGCCAGAAGCATTTCACCACACAAGCTCATTTAGCTTCGGTTACCAGTACGTATTGTACTAAAATCTGTGACTCCTTTTCTTTTGGTGATGGGATGACTTCTCGACATTTATACTCCGTTTCTAAATCGGATGCATCTTTCGATTTTTTCTTTATTCAAGAAGTTGGTTTGGTTACTGCATTGTGTACGGCACTCGATATGTGTGATGTTGACTTGACATTTGACTTCCCGCAGCGTTCCTCACTGTTTATTACAGTATGTTCGGTTTATGTTCAACGCATCTTTTTCACCATGTCTCTTTAATAACGTGGTGACCTTTGAACCTTTTTTTTAAAACATCCTTTTAGCTAGTTTATTAACCAACACTCGTTTCTCCTAGTTCTCTACACCCTTGATTATACTAATGGTCACTGGATTTTCTCTGATTTTATGAATGACCATTCTTGGATCTTCGAATATTTGAATATTAGTTATCTATTACATTGCAGAGTTTCCCCTGAAGAAGGGCCAGTCCCGAAATGCATGGGGATCTGCTGGAAATATAATATCGCAGCGTGTGATGATTCAACACAATACATTGATATTTTCTAAAACAGGATGAAAAGAAAAAAACGACAATTTTCATTACCATTTGTGATAAGCATATGACTATTCTTCTAATCTAACAGACCAATTGTTTACGTTTGATCCGGAGTGCAAAGTGGGTATGTTGTTCTCATTTTAGACAACGCTGTTCGAGTGTTACTGTTATTTGCCCCATGCTCAGAGGGCAGTAACCACTTGCACCCTAAATGATGATGACTCCTATTGAAGCAACACTTCGGAGGCGCACCCAATACTATTCGGCCGGGAAAAAAGCCATGCGAAAGCCTGTTTCCCGACCGATCCGTACAGCACACCGAACGAGCAAGTACGATGCGCACAACAGCAAAAATTCCGGCCGAGCCGTACTCACCCAAACCAGGTCCTGTTCTCCGACCGAGGCGAATCCGGAAACGCCGAATCGAGTCGCACGGAAGGAAAAATGCAGCCCCGTCCGGCCGGACAAGTACGATGCGCTTCCCGTACGCGCCGAACCCGTCGCTACGCACGGCACGTCAAAGCATCCGGGAGAGGCGCACATAAGCTCCGAATCGCGCCACAACACGATCCACGGCTACGAGACGAACACGGCACCGACGAGGACGACGCGAAGCGACGAGGACGAAGCGAAGCGACGAGGACGACGCGAAGCAACGAGAAGGACGAACGACACGAACCAACCATGAATCCCTTCGTCCCGATCATACCAATATTCTACATCTACTACCGGAACAGGCACGGACGCGTACGGCGCAGAAGGTAAGCCAGACACCAACCACAAAACACATACAACACGTACACGACACATCACACACATACACGGGGATTCTGAATATACTTACACCAGCAACAGCAGCACCATAGGGGCGGGATGCCCATCACCAATGCCACATATGCACACAGGGGCCTGAATGCGCACCACCACCCCAACCCAGGGGGGGCTGGATGCCTACCACTACTACCACCCTTAGCCAGGGGGGGCTGGATGCCCACCACTACTACCACCCTTAGCCAGGGGGGGCTGGATGCCCACCACTACTACCACCCTTAGCCAGGGGGGCAGGATGCCCACCACTACTACCACCCTCACCCAGGGGGGGCAGGATGCCTACCACTACTACCACCCTTAGCCAGGGGGCAGGATGCCCACCACTACTACCACCCTCACCCAGGGGGGCAGGATGCCTACCACTACTACCACCCTTAGCCAGGGGGGCTGGATGCCTACCACTACTACCACCCTTAGCCAGGGGGGCTGGATGCCTACCACTACTACCACCCTTAGCCAGGGGGGCTGGATGCCCACCACTACTACCACCCTTAGCCAGGGGGCAGGATGCCCACCACTACTACCACCCTCACCCACGGGGGGCAGGATGCCTACCACTACTACCACCCTTAGCCAGGGGGGCTGGATGCCCACCACTACTACCACCCTTAGCCAGGGGGCAGGATGCCCACCACTACTACCACCCTCACCCAGGGGGGCAGGATGCCTACCACTACTACCACCCTTAGCCAGGGGGGCTGGATGCCCACCACTACTACCACCCTTAGCCAGGGGGCAGGATGCCCACCACTACTACCACCCTCACCCAGGGGGGCAGGATGCCTACCACTACTACCACCCTTAGCCAGGGGGCAGGATGCCCACCACTACTACCACCCTCACCCAGGGGGGCAGGATGCCTACCACTACTACCACCCTTAGCCAGGGGGGGCTGGATGCCTACCACTACTACCACCCTTAGCCAGGGGGGGCTGGATGCCTACCACTACTACCACCCTTAGCCAGGGGGGGCTGGATGCCCACCACTACTACCACCCTTAGCCAGGGGGGCAGGATGCCCACCACTACTACCACCCTCACCCACGGGGTGCAGGATGCCTACCACTACTACCACCCTTAGCCAGGGGGGGCTGGATGCCCACCACTACTACCACCCTTAGCCAGGGGGGCAGGATGCCCACCACTACTACCACCCTCACCCAGGGGGGGCAGGATGCCTACCACTACTACCACCCTTAGCCAGGGGGGGCTGGATGCCCACCACTACTACCACCCTTAGCCAGGGGGGCAGGATGCCCACCACTACTACCACCCTCACCCAGGGGGGCAGGATGCCTACCACTACTACCACCCTTAGCCAGGGGGCTGGATGCCTACCACTACTACCACCCTCACCCAGGGGGGCAGGATGCCTACCACTACTACCACCCTTAGCCAGGGGGGCTGGATGCCTACCACTACTACCACCCTTAGCCAGGGGGGCTGGATGCCTACCACTACTACCACCCTTAGCCAGGGGGGCTGGATGCCTACCACTACTACCACCCTTAGCCAGGGGGGCTGGATGCCTACCACTACTACCACCCCCACTCATAGGATGGACAATGCATGACACAACAAGCACACCACAACCTAGGGAATGCAAGATTAAGACATCCCCCCACCACCATGACAAGCGTGTGTAGGCTGTGTCAAATGCCTACAACACCGAACATGACTTTGAACATACAATGTGACCCCCTAGCACATGTGCCACACATATATGTGTGTGGCACCCACAATGCAAGCAGCCCATGACCATTGTGGCAATGGGGCCTAAACCCCCATCATCACAGTGACCAAAAGGTAAGTGTGGGGTCCATAGCCGAAGCACATTTTGACCATTGTGGCAATGGGGTCTAAACCCCCATCATCACAGTGACCAAAAGGCAAGTGTGGGGTCCATAGCTGAAGCACATTTTGACCATTGTGGCAATGGGGTCTAAACCCCCATCATCACAGTGACCAAAAGGCAAGTGTGGGGTCCATAGCTGAAGCACATTTTGACCATTGTGGCAATGGGGTCTAAACCCTCATCATCACAGTGACCAAAAGGTAATTGTTGACAAAGAAAGAGCTGCAACTGCCAAACTGCATGGATCATTCCTGGTCACAGAACCAAAAACTCATCTGTGGCAAAGTAGTGTATGTGTCCCATTGCAACATAAATTGGGGGAGCCAAATACTGCAGTGCAAATGAAACATTCCTTTGGCCATGTGCAGACAAACAACACCCATGGGGGCTGAGACCGTCAACAGTCATCAATGACACAATGACAGAAGTGACCATCAGAATGCAGAACCACATATTTGCACCAATGGGCACACAAATGCAGATATCCTGTGGAGACAGCAGATGTGAGGTGAACAGATACCATACCATGGCAGCAATGGGACACACAAACCATGATCACTGTGCTGACCGATGACCTAGGAGTCCCAGGGACAGCAGGGGAAACACACCAAACAACATACAGCCAATGGCACACCCAAGATATGCCAATGCAGTGGTGCAGATGCACAAACACAAACAGGCAGACCAACACTGTCATCATACACAGCAGGTGAGGGGTGGGGGTGCCAGTGTCCCCAGGCAACCACACAACACATGAGGAGAGCTGAATACCAATCATACAGATGTGCATACACTGCCACACTAAGGTAACTCATGGATCCAAATCCCCTATGTGGGCAAGCAGGCATTGTCAGGTGAGAGGGAGCACAAAACACACATGTCACACAGGCACGTAGGAACAACAACTGACACAGCAAGACACAGACACACCACAGCACCACCCCCAGGGCCCCCACAATGTGGTGACCCTGGGCTGAATAAAAATACCACTGTGATGACAAAGCTAAATGTCGTTCACACTGTGAACCACAGTCAGGTGTCCTGAGCAACAAACTACCATCACACCTACACAAGCACAAATCAATCAGCATGGCCAGTAAGCCAAGGCCAACATGGAGGCAGGGGCCTAGCCGGGCAACAACTCTCATCTGCACACACTCAACACCACACCCCTCGACCTCTGACAATGTGCAGCAGTGAAGTACACATGCACTGGTGACATTGCACATGCACCCATGACTATTCCAGGGTGGTGGGTGGGAACCAAGGTGTAGAAACACATCACACATGGACACTCAACAAGACTCCTGAATGTCTGACACACTGCACACTACGCTGTACATGGACATGACGGCAATACCACACCGACCAATGGGATCCCAGCCACAGTCACACACCAATGAAGAAGCCAAGGTCACCCACAAAGAACACACATAGACAACAACCAACATTGCAGCCCGGACCCTGAGGAGTGCCAGCAGTCACACACACAACGTGTCACAATCACTGAAAGATAACACAAACTGGAAATCACATGACAGGGGCAAACAACAAGTGCCAAGGGGAAACCTGACTGTGACCCATCTGCGTCTGCACACAAACTCAGCCCTGACCGAAAACACACCTATGGGTGACACCCTGATGACCAGTAATGTGCCATGCACCCACATCACAGAGAACACAGGGAGAAGACTTTGGGGGAACATAGCTCAAGTCAGCAAGCATCACAAACAGGTACAACACTAGGGATCACAGCATGCGCAGATGAATGGAAGTGAACACACAGACATGCACATACAACACACACCTTGGGCGCAGGCAATGTCACACGTGTACACACTGCCATGAGGGGACTCCACTCCTGTGTGAGGAAAGCTGTGCCATATGTTGCCTCAGTAGGGCCCCATCATGTCAGCTGAGCACTTGGTCACACAATCAACAATTAGCACCAAATGAGGGCTCCCATCACATCAGCCTGGTCATGGATGTGCCAACGGAATCATCAGCACAGATCCAACACACTTGTATAGCAATGTTGCACTGACTACACGGATGAGTCCTTCCCCATTGATGCCCAAACCTGCATGTCCACTGGAGATGGCAACACGGTCAGGGAAGTAGACAAATGCAACGATGGCAGGCACAACAGATGTGCAGGGGTGGAAGCCACAGATATGAAATTGCCAATGTAAGTAGGAAACCCATTGCCAAATACTGAACACATGACACCCTCAGATGCTGCTATTGATGACATGGATACACCACATGATAGGACACATTCCCCCTGGACCACATGGGTTCCTGCACAGTAACACTTCATAATCATGAGACCAGATATCACCATCACTGCAGCAAGGGCATGGTTAGCAGCACCAACAACATGTACATCTGAAGCATGAGCACTAGAGAAAAGAAAGTTGCTTTATTCAGCATATGTGTTGTTTGATAACGACGTCCAGAAAAAATAGAGCAAAGGCCAATGGCCAGTCCATTGTCAAAGTTCAAACAGGGTGACACTGGCAGATGTCACCCTACGCATGCCTGCACAAAACCAGGGACAATCCACTAGGAGGGGCAACCGGGGGGCAGGCCAGGCACCGCAGGGACAGGATCAGGGCTCACCAGGGGGAGTCAGGGAAGGGGTGGTGGGTGCTGGAGAGCCACTGACAACTGCAGTGGAGGTGTCTGACATGGTGTGTGCCGGCACAACTGGGGGGCATGACTCAGATGTCGTGGGTGCCGGCACAACTGCAGTGGACCCTGCAGATGGGGTGGACAGGTCCGCCACTGCAGTGCCCAAGTCAGACCGGGCGGTAGTGGACTCCACTGCAGTGCCTACCTCCAGGGGAGGAGAATGGGGAACAGGCAAGGTGGGTTGGACAGAGGGGGAGGACACCCTCACCACATCAGTGGCACAGACAAGCGCAGCGGGGGTGTGGTGCTGGGAGAGCAAGTGGCAGGGGGAGAAGGCCTGATCCTCTTGGGGATGGTATATCTGTGGGTGGGGGAACCTGGGGCAGGGTGTGGTGGGGGCACCTGTGCAGTGGGGGCCTGAGGGATGGAGGACGGAGACCTTGTGCCTGAGCTGCAGGGCGGTGGCGGGGTCTTGCTCTTACCACTCCGGGGGACTTGCGGGTGGGGGCCTCAGTCCGTCTGCGCCTGGGGGAGGGTGTCCGGGGGCGAGGGGCACTCTGCTCCGTGTGGGTGGGCTTCCTCTTCCCCCGGGATGCTGGAGCAGCTTCATCGGTGGGGAAGAGGCCGAGGTCACAGAGGAAGAGCTGCTGTGACTTTGGGGTTGCATGTGAGGCAAGGGAGGGTGCTTTGGAGGGAGAGGGAACTGAGGACTGCGCAGTGCATGTGGATGCGTGTGTGTGTTCCAGGGCCCCATCCCCTGTGAGTCTGGCTTCAGTCCCCTGAATGTGCGTGCGTGTGCGTTTTGTCATTGGCGTGTGTGTCAGTGTGCTGGATGTGTGTGTGCTGGTGTGTGCCTGTGCCGGTGTGTGTGTGCTTGGGACGGGTAAGGTGCTGGGGAGTGTGGATGGAGCAGAGGCAGGAGGGGTGAGGGACCGTTTGAGGAGGGACACTGCTGCCGTCAGGGAGGAGTCCATGGACCTATTGCCCCTCTGTAGGTCAGACATGCCCGATGAGATGCCCTCCATGAACGACACCAGCTGAGTCAACAGCGCGGTGTGCGCATGGAGGACACTCAGCATGGCTGTCTGCCCTACATGGAGCTGGCGAAGGAGGTACACAGACTCCTCACTCAGGGCAGCAGGGGACACAGGGGCAGGGGGTGCGGTGCCTGGCCCAAAGGAAACACGCTCCCGGACATGGGAGCCTCCACGGACCTGGGGAATGGGAGCCGATGGGAGGGCGGTGGTGGTGCTGGTGGTGGCGGGGACAGCAACACTAGCTGGGGTGTGGTGGCTGCTGACACCCGCCTCCACAAGGGAGTCATCCTCCGAGTTGCTCTGGTCCTCAGCTGAGGTGGATGCTGCTGAGGACTCCTCGGTGTGGCTCCCCTCGCCCTCCGTGCCACTGGGTCCCTCCGACCACTCCTCGGCTGCTGACCCAGTCTGGCTCTCTGGCTCCTCCTGGTCCGTGGAGCTGTCCCCTTCCGTGGCCGTGGATGTATCTGCAAACAATGGGGATACAGACAGACATCAGTCACCTGCACATAACGCACACACCACTGTGAGCACAGCACATCACAGAGCAAGCCCTGGCATCATCAGTTGTACATTGCTAAAAGTGCCCTAATTGAACAGGAGAAGTCAATTGTCAGTCTGATGCCAAGCATGGCACTCACATCCCACATGGCCTTGCACCCATCTGTCTGGTGTCTGTTGGATTGCAACACCCCAGGGTTGACACATGCACCAAGTACACAGTAGTTGGACAGTGCAGAGGACACGGTGTGGACACATCACAGCTCTTGCCACTGAGTCAGTACAGGTTTCCGGATGAAAGGGATGCCCAGAGTCAAATAGGAAATGCATGTGATGCATACCAGCGACAGACACCATGATGCACCCATGTCCTGATAGCCAGCGCCACTATGGTGTGCATGTAGCACATGTCACTCCCCTGCAGGCTCACCAATCAGTAGACACATGCCATGGCGGAGGCATGACTGCAAAGTCATACATCACTGTCTCAGTGATGTATGACTTTGCAGCCAGACAACAACACTCTGCACTGTGTCACAATAGTAGGTCATGGGGAATGCAAGTCCTGGAGCTGCACAAGTGCACATGTACATCCCCCCACAACACATCTTCTTAACCCTCATCTGTCCAGGTCATACCTATTGGACATATGGTAGACCTGTGACACTACCCTCTGAACCTGAGCCCCTCACACTCTGCTGTGCATGGGGAACAGCTGCCTGAACTTCACATTTACATGCCCCAGTCTGCATGGGCAGCTGATCAGACACCTATGTGTCACACAAGTATCGTCTCCTATGGTCACATCTCCAGTGGCATGCTGAGCCCCTACCAAGAAACTCCACAGCAGTCCTGGCGACTAATCCACAGCACACTGACACAGAGGCAGACACCTGAGGGGTCAAATCACTGTGCACAATGTGTCCGCTGATACACGGGAGTGGGAGTACAGAGTGTATTGTATGGCCTGGAGTAGGCATGACTGTCCAGCCCCACATGAATGAGGGATGAGCCCTGGACTGTAGGCAGCTGGCTAAGTATGTGTGACACACGTCATATACATACTCCTGGGGCCCAAACATTGTTCCCACCCGCAGCATGGGTGTGTGCCAGATACCCCAGCCACATGTGGTGGATCAGCTCAGCAATTGGACCACAGATCAAAGTAACACGCTGAATACATGTCAGAATACAGGCATTGTGTAAGCAATGGACCCACCCATGATGCCCACCACAGAGTCAGGGAAACAGATGCTGTCTCCCACCTTGAGTCAAGCAAACTGCAAGGACACAGTCCTAAGTGACAGAATTCCCTGCATGTAAGGGCCACACCTGGGTATCAGATGAGGAGTGGGCAGTGCACAATAGAGGGACATGGCTCCTGGACAACATGACTGCTGTACTGTGGCAGTTTAACCAGGCCCGAGGAGGGCACATAGCATGTTAGACAGAGTACACAGTGCAGTCTTTGACTCACCCCCTCCTTGCTGCTCTCTGGCCTTCAGCTGCCCATCCAGGTCTGGAAAGACCACCGCCAGGATCCTGAGCATGTGGGGGTCAGGGTCCGTGTTCCGCCCCTCCTGCGAGGAGGCGACAGCTTCAGCTGGACCCGTGCAATCCTCCGGGTCCAGCCCCGAAGGTCCTGCCACCTCTTTTGGCAGTTGCGGATCCGGCGCTTGTAGACCCCCACGGACCGGACAGCCCGGACGATGTCCTTCCATATCTCATGCTTCCGATGGGCAGAAGCCTGTCAGGATGACAAAGTGATAAGGCCATTACTACACAAGCAACATATCCGTGCATGACACAGTTGCATATACATGTCGCAATCACAGGGGCACATGGTGTACACAGGCAGTGCACGGCTGCCCATGGACAGTTTTCCAGAAGTCACTACATGGTATCATTGCATGGGGAGTACAACCCTGTTCAGAAGCACTGTCACTGCACCATACCTGTCCAGTGCAAGTCACTACACACTATGGGGGGTGACAACTACTCAGTGAGCCTGCTAGCCAGTGGCGTGCTGACTCTCAGCCTTGCTAGTCAGACAAAATGCACATTCAGAAAGGCAGTGCACAGAACACTCACCTGCTCCCCTGGTGTCCCATACAGCTTGCTGTACTGTGGAAGTAGGCTGTCCAGCAGGGCCTGGTTCTCTTCAAGGCTGAAGGCTGGGGCTCTCTCCACAGTACGTGCCATTGCAGGGTCCAGAGGGGCAGAGACAGCAGCAGTGCAGTGGCAGATGTCGTCCTGGAGCATGTAGTGCAGGCAAGTGGGCTCTCAGGGGAACAGGCAGCAATATATATGTGCTGGAGAGGCAGATACTGTCCCTTGTGTCCAAAGTGATAGGTCCAAGTCGTTTGCATCTTCTGAATCTGGCCAATCCATGGAATAGCAGCACCAAAACACGCCCACAGCATCCTTCAAAACTTCAACTTCATGACATACATGATTTTGCAACATTGTTGTGGGTGACCAACTGAATTCCCAGCAACCGACTCGTTCGAAATTCGAAAACGCGTCCGTTGCCAGGCAAGCCCATTGTCAATGGGTGCGCACCGATCGGTCCATTGCGGTACAACGCGCACAGGGGTACAACGCGTACCCGCACACATTGAAGGCAATGGGCCGGCCGGAGGCACCGATCGGTCCATTGCGGTACAACGCGCACAGGGGTACAACGCGTACCCGCACACATTGAAGGCAATGGGCCGGCTACAACGCGCACAGGGGTACAACGCGTACCCGCACACATTGAAGGCAATGGGCCGGCCGGAGGCACCGATCGGTCCATTGCGGTACAACGCGCACAGGGGTACAACGCGTACCCGCACACATTGAAGGCAATGGGCCGGCCGGAGGCACCGATCGGTCCATTGCGGTACAACGCGCACAGGGGTACAACGCGTACCCGCACACATTGAAGGCAATGGGCCGGCCGGAGGCACCGATCGGTCCATTGCGGTACAACGCGCACAGGGGTACAACGCGTACCCGCACACATTGAAGGCAATGGGCCGGCCGGAGGCACCGATCGGTCCATTGCGGTACAACGCGCACAGGGGTACAACGCGTACCCGCACACATTGAAGGCAATGGGCCGGCCGGAGGCACCGATCGGTCCATTGCGGTACAACGCGCACAGGGGTACAACGCGTACCCGCACACATTGAAGGCAATGGACCGGCCGGAGGCACCGATCGGTCCATTGCGGTTCTACGCATCACTGTACATGTGACTGGCATAGGTCAGCATGCCTGTCTCAGATGGACATATGCCAGCCACAGATAGCTCCCAGGGAGTGAGGGGCACACCTACATCACGACAGCCTGTCCAAACCTTATCATAAGGCATGTAAGGCTGCATTTCCTATTGTGTGTATGTTGGTGTACATGTTGTCCTGTGGGTGTCACCTGTGGGCAGCCACCCCCAGGCTGTGAACGTGTTCATGGGGACAGGATCCTGGGTGTTACGTGTACGTGACCACTGTGATGTGCAACTGTTCATATCTGTGCATGTGTCATGGTCACATTTCACAGTGGTGTTTGTGTATGTCATGTCACATACCCTGTGAGTCCCAAGTGGGACGGTATGTTTGAGCCAGGGTGTCCCAGTGGCACAATAGTGATGGCCCTCCACAGTCTTTGTGCATGTAGTGTTTACAATGTCTCTGATTTCATGTGCACAATGGGAGACAGTCTCCACATCCACGTTGTGTGTGCATGGACTCTGATGTTGTGCGTGTGTGTCACAGACGTCCATGTCTGTCCTGCCATGGCAAGTGTGGCCACTACCTGTGGGGGTCATGTTTGTTTTGCTGTGGTGTACACATGATACTCCAGGTGATGCCAGTGTCCATGTGGCATTACAGGGTCCCTGGGAATGTGCCTGTCGTTGAGCTGTGGTGCCTGGGGCACATCTGTCCTCACATGTCACTGTGGGGGGTGACTGTGACACGGCATCATGATATCCAATGGGCCAACCTGGGACAAATTGATGCCACCTGTAGGACCGTGTTGACAGATGTTGGCCATGTATGTACCATACATGTCCTTCCGGTACTGCACACTTCATGTAGTTGTGCCTCATGATGATGTATGTTGGGATCTTGAGTGTGTTCAATGCCGCATATGTGGGGTGACTGACGATCTTGCTTACTTCTCCTCTGCACTGCAGGGCTCCTGCTGTCCATCGGCCATTCCCAGACCTGGCAACGATGGTGGAACGGGACAGCATCCGACGGTACCGCTTCACCAGGCAGCTGATTGAGGATTTGGCAGTGCAGTTGTCCCCACATTTGCAGCCTGGCCGGCCGTATCCTACAGCGCTGACCCCCAAGGTGAAGGTGATGGCAGCCCTACACTTCTTTGCCACCGGTACCTTCCAACATACTGTGGCGTCTGCTGGTGGGATGTCACAGACCATGTTCAGCCGTGTGCTCCGCGATGTTTTGGCGGCAATGTTGCTCTTCCTGAACCGGTACATCTATTTCCCTAGACTGCGACGACTCACTGACGTGAAGAGTGACTTTTATGCCCTGGGGAGGATGCCGCATGTCATTGGCTCCATTGATGGGACACATGTGGCTTTGGTACCACCACAGGCCCAGGAGCAGGCCTACAGGAACCGCAAGCACTACCACTCGGTCAATGCACTGGTGGTGTGTCTTGCAGACATGACCATCACACACGTGTGTGCCCGTTTCCCTGGTTCAGCACACGATGCCTTTGTGATGAGGAGTAGTCGCATCCCCAGGATGATGGCACAGATGCAGAACCAGCGTGCCTGGCTTGTCGGTGTGTACTGACTTTGTGCCATTGTGTGTGATCTGATCTGTAGTATTCCGCCCACTTTTCCAAGTCAGCTGATGTGCACTTGTCTGTCCGTAGGTGACTCGGGATACCCCAACATGCCGTGGTTGCTGACACCCCTCAGGAACCCTGTGACACCTGCCCAGATGCGCTACAATGAGGCACATGGTCGGACCAGGAGAGTGATTGAGCGGACCTTTGGTCTCCTGAAGAGCCGCTTCCGCTGCCTGGACAAGACCGGAGGGTCCCTCCCATATGCCCCTGCGAAAGTGTGCAAGATTATCATCGTCTGCTGCATGCTACACAACCTGGCAGTGCGGAAGGAGTTGCCTCTCATCCAGGATGACGATGACCAACATCCGCCACCTGTGGAGGATCCTGGCCTGGACCACGATGCCAGTGACGATGATGATGATGATGGTGATGGTGATGTCCGCACACAGCTCATCACCAACTTCTTTAGCTGAATGTGAGTATCCTGAGGTGTCATGTGAATGATGTGAGTTGGCATGATGTGTGGGTGGGGCTCTGGCGCTGTTGGAGTGTGTCCATGGGCTACTTGACTGGATGTGTGTTGCGATGTGTGGTTACAGGTGGGCTGTACTCCCCAACAGTGTTGACATGCTAACTTGGTTCTGGGTGGGTATCTTGTAACATGTATTGTGCATGAGTTTTGCTGTTCTGTCCTGTACTGCATTGCTTTTGACTGTGTGTCATTTCTGTCCTTCACAGGGTACTTTCAGATTCGTTTGGTCAACTGTGTCCACCGACGACGTGATTGCACATCCAGGCTGGTAGCTGTTGTGTCCCTACAGGTGATGTGCGCCACACCCATGGACTTCCTTCCGTCTACAGTTGTTGACTGTGTGCCCGCTACCAGGTGGGGTTACCTTGCATCTGTAGTGGTTACGGCATGTTGCTACTGTGTAATAAACCTGTGCTTCACTTAGTGATGTGCGTTGTCTGTGGTCACACATTTGACTGCCATTTGCTTACTGCACCTGTGGGCTACTTGACTACAACTGGGAATGGGTGTGGTGTCTGTGCATTGCACCGTCTTCCCTGGCAACATCAGTGTAGGCAATGAGTCAGATGGCCTAGGTGTGTATGTGTTGTGTAGCCCTGGTGGTGTGTCTCCCTCATATGTGTCACGTTGCCTGTACTCACATGCCTGTGTTGTCCTTGCTGTTGCAGTTCGCATACACAGTGTAATTTTGCAGTTCATCATCCCCATAACAGCACCCACGTTGGAATCACGACAGAGGCAAGTATGGTGTATTAGTGTGTTTATTGTGATACATTTGTGTTAATAGTGCATAGGATGGGTTGTGCTGTACATGAATCTTGCAATCCCAAGTTCCTAGGTGAATTGAAAGTCCAGGTAGACAGGATCCCCAGTATCGGGGCCACAGTTGTCTGACACATTGGTCCAACTTGTACTCCCCATGCAATGTGTGGGAGTAGTGTTGCCGTCAACAGGGTGAACAGTCTGTGCACAAAGGCGAAAATCCAGAACAGGTTCAGGCTTCCTGGGAGTTGCGCTTGGCCATCAGCCTCTCACTTTCCCCTCCTCGGACGACCCCTCTTCTTGGGGGGGGCCCTCAAGTGCAGGCTGCTGCGGTGCAGGGGACTCTCCGCCAGAGTCCTCCTCCCTCCCTGTGGCAGTTGCAGTTTGTTCGGTACCAGATGTTGTTGGCACACAGGGAGGTGTGGACTGGTTGCTGTTCATCTGGCGGAGGCATTGTAAAATGTCCCTGTGCACCGCCGTCATCTCATGTAGTACATCCCACTTGGACTCCACGCGGGACATGTGTGAGTCCACACGTGACATGTGTGACTCCACGTGGGACATGTGGGAGTCCAAGCGGGCATGATGGGCAGCCTGCTGCTGTTTGATGTCTCTGAGGAGCCCCACTACCTGGCTGAGCTCTCCGGTGCTGGACTGGTACGCATCAGCTATGCGTACCAGTTGTGGGTCTTCATGCACACCAGCAACGTCTGCAAGCAGCGACCTCTGTCTCCCACCCCTCCCACCACCCCTGCTGACATGTGCAGTGTGTGCAGTTGCACGCACAGATAACCCTGGTCCACCTTGGGGGTTGGTGGTGGTGGTGGTGTCCATGGCCCCAGGTTGGTCCAGGGTCACTGCGCTGGTGTTGCTCCTTATTCTGTCCATGTCGGCAGGGATGGTATTCGTGGTGACAGTCGTTGGAGGGGTGGGTGCAGGGGGTGCAGCTGGTGGACCTGCTGGTGCTGCAGCTGGTGGTCCTGCTGGTGCAGCATGTTGACTTGCACCGGATGTGCCAGGTTGTTCATCGTCCGAGGAGGACAGAGGCTGTACGACGCCAGTGAGCTCGGCATCCTCTTGAGCCTGGGACTGGGACTCCTCAGCGTCTGCTGCTGTGTCCCCATCATCACCTGTTTTTGGGAGACACAAACAATGTATGTCATGTTTCTGCAGGCATCAGTGGTTGACACACCTGACAGTTGTGACTGTGCCTCGGGGTGCGGGCCTGTACATTGCATTGTCCTAAGTCGTCACAGTCAGGGGTTGATATTGGTGTGGCACATTGTCCTGCATTATTTGGGCATTTCTATGTATTCTCTGGGGTGTGAACATGGTCTGCATTGCTTGTGTTTGGTTGACAGCCAGACCTCCTTCCCACCCACCCAGCCAGCCAGTCAGTTATCCCACCATGGAACGTGCTTGCATTGCAGGGAGTGTAAGTTGTCTCTCAGGATGTCAGTCAGTGGTGTCCTGCTGTTTGTTGGTGCACAGTTGGCAGCAGGGCCTTGTGCTCCCCACAGCAGTAGCCAGTGTCAGCCATCTTGTGAGTCCTTCTCCACTCCCTGTGATGTGAGCATGGTTCAGGGTGGTGTTGATGGGCCAGTTGTGAGGCTGAGCAATGTCTGTGACTACGACTCCCATCATGCTATTGCCTCCACCCCCTTCCCAGCATGCCCATGCTTCCTTCCTTTTGACTCTGCTTCCCTGTGGGGTGGGCTGGCTGTGCTGACAGGATGGCTGGGAGTGTTGTCCTGGCAGTTGTTTGGCTAAGAGTCCCAAGAGTGTCCCTGTGCTTCACACAACATAACCCAGGGTGGTGGTGCTTTGTGGGATCTTGTGTTAGGATGGAGGGCATTGCATTCTACCAGGTGGGTACTGTGGAGTTTGTGTTGGGGAGGGTGTGAGGGGAGGTGCTGGTGACTATGGTCAGTGCTGTGAGTCCTCCTTCCCACCCAGCCAGCCAGATATCCCACCATGGAACGTGCTTGCATTGCAGGGAGTGTAAGTTGTCTCTCAGGATGTCAGTCAGTGGTGTCCTGCTGTTTGTTGGTGCACAGTTGGCAGCAGGGCCTTGTGCTCCCCACAGCAGTAGCCAGTGTCAGCCATCTTGTGAGTCCTTCTCCACTCCCTGTGATGTGAGCATGGTTCAGGGTGGTGTTGATGGGCCAGTTGTGAGGCTGAGCAATGTCTGTGACTACGACTCCCATCATGCTATTGCCTCCACCCCCTTCCCAGCATGCCCATGCTTCCTTCCTTTTGACTCTGCTTCCCTGTGGGGTGGGCTGGCTGTGCTGACAGGATGGCTGGGAGTGTTGTCCTGGCAGTTGTTTGGCTAAGAGTCCCAAGAGTGTCCCTGTGCTTCACACAACATAACCCAGGGTGGTGGTGCTTTGTGGGATCTTG
Organism: Calotriton arnoldi; assembly: GCA_963921515.1. NCBI lineage: Eukaryota > Metazoa > Chordata > Amphibia > Caudata > Salamandridae > Calotriton > Calotriton arnoldi. The sequence continues at coordinate 418,438 of CAWUFW010007885.1, forward strand.
TGTTAGGATGGAGGGCATTGCATTCTACCAGGTGGGTACTGTGGAGTTTGTGTTGGGGAGGGTGTGAGGGGAGGTGCTGGTGACTATGGTCAGTGCTGTGAGTCCTCCTTCCCACCCAGCCAGCCAGATATCCCACCATGGAACGTGCTTGCATTGCAGGGAGTGTATGTTGTCTCTCAGGATGTCAGTCAGTGGTGTCCTGCTGTTTGTTGGTGCACAGTTGGCAGCAGGGCCTTGTGCTCCCCACAGCAGTAGCCAGTGTCAGCCATCTTGTGAGTCCTTCTCCACTCCCTGTGATGTGAGCATGGTTCAGGGTGGTGTTGATGGGCCAGTTGTGAGGCTGAGCAATGTCTGTGACTACGACTCCCATCATGCTATTGCCTCCACCCCCTTCCCAGCATGCCCATGCTTCCTTCCTTTTGACTCTGCTTCCCTGTGGGGTGGGCTGGCTGTGCTGACAGGATGGCTGGGAGTGTTGTCCTGGCAGTTGTTTGGCTAAGAGTCCCAAGAGTGTCCCTGTGCTTCACACAACATAACCCAGGGTGGTGGTGCTTTGTGGGATCTTGTGTTAGGATGGAGGGCATTGCATTCTACCAGGTGGGTACTGTGGAGTTTGTGTTGGGGAGGGTGTGAGGGGAGGTGCTGGTGACTATGGTCAGTGCTGTGAGTCCTCCTTCCCACCCAGCCAGCCAGATATCCCACCATGGAACGTGCTTGCATTGCAGGGAGTGGAAGTTGTCTCTCAGGATGTCAGTCAGTGGTGTCCTGCTGTTTGTTGGTGCACAGTTGGCAGCAGGGCCTTGTGCTCCCCACAGCAGTAGCCAGTGTCAGCCATCTTGTGAGTCCTTCTCCACTCCCTGTGATGTGAGCATGGTTCAGGGTGGTGTTGATGGGCCAGTTGTGAGGCTGAGCAATGTCTGTGACTACGACTCCCATCATGCTATTGCCTCCACCCCCTTCCCAGCATGCCCATGCTTCCTTCCTTTTGACTCTGCTTCCCTGTGGGGTGGGCTGGCTGTGCTGACAGGATGGCTGGGAGTGTTGTCCTGGCAGTTGTTTGGCTAAGAGTCCCAAGAGTGTCCCTGTGCTTCACACAACATAACCCAGGGTGGTGGTGCTTTGTGGGATCTTGTGTTAGGATGGAGGGCATTGCATTCTACCAGGTGGGTACTGTGGAGTTTGTGTTGGGGAGGGTGTGAGGGGAGGTACTGGTGACTATGGTCAGTGCTGTGAGTCCTCCTTCCCACCCAGCCAGCCAGATATCCCACCATGGAACGTGCTTGCATTGCAGGGAGTGTAAGTTGTCTCTCAGGATGTCAGTCAGTGGTGTCCTGCTGTTTGTTGGTGCACAGTTGGCAGCAGGGCCTTGTGCTCCCCACAGCAGTAGCCAGTGTCAGCCATCTTGTGAGTCCTTCTCCACTCCCTGTGATGTGAGCATGGTTCAGGGTGGTGTTGATGGGCCAGTTGTGAGGCTGAGCAATGTCTGTGACTACGACTCCCATCATGCTATTGCCTCCACCCCCTTCCCAGCATGCCCATGCTTCCTTCCTTTGACTCTGCTTCCCTGTGGGGTGGGCTGGCTGTGCTGACAGGATGGCTGGGAGTGTTGTCCTGGCAGTTGTTTGGCTAAGAGTCCCAAGAGTGTCCCTGTGCTTCACACAACATAACCCAGGGTGGTGGTGCTTTGTGGGATCTTGTGTTAGGATGGAGGGCATTGCATTCTACCAGGTGGGTACTGTGGAGTTTGTGTTGGGGAGGGTGTGAGGGGAGGTGCTGGTGACTATGGTCAGTGCTGTGAGTCCTCCTTCCCACCCAGCCAGCCAGATATCCCACCATGGAACGTGCTTGCATTGCAGGGAGTGTATTTTGTCTCTCAGGATGTCAGTCAGTGGTGTCCTGCTGTTTGTTGGTGCACAGTTGGCAGCAGGGCCTTGTGCTCCCCACAGCAGTAGCCAGTGTCAGCCATCTTGTGAGTCCTTCTCCACTCCCTGTGATGTGAGCATGGTTCAGGGTGGTGTTGATGGGCCAGTTGTGAGGCTGAGCAATGTCTGTGACTACGACTCCCATCATGCTATTGCCTCCACCCCCTTCCCAGCATGCCCATGCTTCCTTCCTTTTGACTCTGCTTCCCTGTGGGGTGGGCTGGCTGTGCTGACAGGATGGCTGGGAGTGTTGTCCTGGCAGTTGTTTGGCTAAGAGTCCCAAGAGTGTCCCTGTGCTTCACACAACATAACCCAGGGTGGTGGTGCTTTGTGGGATCTTGTGTTAGGATGGAGGGCATTGCATTCTACCAGGTGGGTACTGTGGAGTTTGTGTTGGGGAGGGTGTGAGGGGAGGTGCTGGTGACTATAGTCAGTGCTGCAAGTCCCCCTTCCCACCCAGCCAGCCAGATATCCCACCATGGAACGTGCTTGCATTGCAGGGAGTGGAAGTTGTCTCTCAGGATGTCAGTCAGTGGTGTCCTGCTGTTTGTTGGTGCACAGTTGGCAGCAGGGCCTTGTGCTCCCCACAGCAGTAGCCAGTGTCAGCCATCTTGTGAGTCCTTCTCCACTCTCTGTGATGTGCGCATGGTTCATGGTGGTGTTGATGGGACAGTTTTGGGGCGGGCAATATGTGTGACTGCGACTCCCATGATGCTATTGGCTACACTGACTTGGCCAGCATACACAGAATTCCTTCCTTTGAGTGGTCTTCACTGTGTGTTGGTGTTGTTGTGGTGGCTACATGTGTGGATGTGTTTGTTAGTTCTATTTGTGCCACTGCCTAGCTGTAGTTGTGGTTGTGTTTGTACATGTGTTGGCACAGTTGGATGTGACTTTTTTGATGGCATGTGTTGTGTTTCTCTGACTGACATACACATTTTGGGATGATTCTGTTCTGGTTGCTGTGTGATTGCTATGAGTGCATGGTTAGACTCTCCCCTTGACAGTGATGTGTGTGTGTTTTGTGGCAGTATATTGTGTACATTTGTTGTGTACTCACCAGGCTCTGGGATGTCCTCTAGTCCATATACGCTCACTGGCGGAAGGATGGCCCGCACCTTCTCCTCCCAGGGCCTGAGGTATATTGGCTTGGCAGGAGGGCCACTGCCGGTGTGTTGGCTGTTGATGTAGTCTTTCTTCAGCATGTCCCGTACCCTCCTGCGCACGTCATACCACCTGTTCTGGATGTCCGTCTTTGTGCGCCGACATGGTGATTGGGCGTTCACCCTGTTGATGATCCTCTCCCACATCTTGGTTTTCTGCGACATGGGGGTCTGTTGGACCAGTGTGCCAAACAGCTGTGGCTCCACCCTGAGGATCTCGTCTTACATGACTTCCAATTCACTGTCTAGGAACTTGGGATTCTTCTTGGGGGGCATGGTGATGGGTGGTGATGGTGGGTGATGTGTGTGTTGGTGTGCAGGTGAGGGTGTGTGAGTGTGTGTTTTGCTGGGTGTATGTGAGGTAGGTATTTGTTGGTGTGCTGCTGGTGTGTGGCTTGTGTGAGGGATGAGCTGTGGGTGTGTGGTTGCTTTCTCTTGGGTGCTGGCAGTGGAATGGCATTTGCAAAGGCTCATGGTAGTGATTTGTGTCCTTTATATAGGTGGAGTTGTGGGTGTGTCTTTGTTCTCTGTCCCCACCCCCCCAGTATTTATTGGCTTGGTAATTGCTTGTTTGGCCTTTTTTTTGGGTGATTTTTCCTTTGTGTTGTTTGTGTATGTTGGAAACGTTCTTGTGACCGAGTCGGACCCTGCATTGGTCTCGTACGGTGTTTTCCGTTTCGTTCACGCTGTGTTTGTGCAGTTTTCTATGCTGCGTACGCGTCGGTCGCGGTGTATTGTGTTGCTTCGGCTCGGTTTTGTATGCGTGTCGGTCGTACGGCTTGTCCTCCGTCCGACTCGGTCGTGTTTTTCGCGCCTTGCATCGTACTTTGCGGTTTGGAGTTGGCGGGTACGTTTCGGTCGGATTTGTTCCGGGTGCGTGTCGGTCGGTTGGATTCGCGTGTTTTTCCGGCCGGATTGCTATTTTCCGTGCGGCTCGGTCGGTCGGCTTGGTTTCCTTACGTGTCGGTCGGATTTATCGCGGCTTGCATCGTACTTGGCGTGTCGGGCGCCACTGGTACGTGTCGGTCGGTAATTTTTCCGGCTCCGAGTCGGTCGGTGCTTTTTCCGGCCCGAATCGGAATCGACCCCTATATATTTAAGAATATTACCTAAGGTGTGCCACATTCCAATCTCTATTAACTTTTTAAAGTTGCCATTTACTTAAAAGTTACATTAAAATCAACCTGAGCATCATGTGAGGTTTAATGTAAAGATTATTTTGATACGTTGAAGTACCAACTTCAGTGGTCCCATTCAGAAGTTAGCACATTTGAGTTGTCAGCATGTAATGCTGAACTCGCCAATGGGGGAACTAACCATTCGACAGTAAAACGACAATTTGTGGTTTTTACTGTTTGGACAAAGAAAAACATGCTTCCTACTTTTTTAATATACAACAAGCCTTAGGGCTTAATAGGCCTACCTTAGGGGTGACTTAAATATATTCAAAAGGAAGTTCTGGGCGGTGTCAATAATTTTAAATGACAAAGTGGAGTTAGCACTTTGAATACAGCTCTGCCAGCCAGAAATGGCAGACTGGGAGTCTTACTTTGCTTTGTCACAATCATGGTGGCAATAAGTGCTACAGTCCACAAGTGGCACTTTATTTTTTTTAAACTTACAAGACCCAATACTAGGGACTTATAAATAGGTTAACTTCTGCCAATTGTGAGTGAGCCAATCAGACATACATGTTTTAAGGTCAGAGCACTGGCATTGATGCCTGTTAGGCATGGCTCAGTGCACTCTCAGAGTCGGAAGACCAGCAGCATCAGCCCAAAACTTTGGGGTGATCATGCAAAAAGAGGCATGTCCTTACACTCAGCTTAACCCTTTCCTCCACAGATACTGAGCTTTGCTTAGTACCATTTTGGATTCTTTCTCCAACTTCAAATGCTTCAAGTCATCCTGGCTCCTTACTTCTCTACAAGTAGATGAGGACCTTTGTATTCAGTTTCTGGTCGTCTGGAGGCTAGTCACAGCCTCTCCACTTCCATTCTCTGGTAAGCCATTCTACTGTAGCTCACAAGACAGTGTATCCTGTTGTACATCAGTCTATTTAGATTAATTGTACCTTGCCTTGTAGGATTACGAGGGATAGCAGTCAGTCCATTGCAGACCGTGGGTCCTTGTGGGATGCTTTTCTTGAGCCCTTCTACAAAGATCAGAGGATCATTCAGCATTTCTCCCTGTACAGTCACTTCAGATTCTTGAATTCTTTGCAAATCTTATTTGACAGAAAGGGGGAAGAGTAAGGGTAGCATCTGAGTCCCAGGCCTAAATTCCATTGAAATCCTGAAAGTAACACAGAACAAAGTTATTCAGTGAAATAGAAGGAGGCATTAGCAACAGTACAGTGAAAAGAATATATTTGCATTTATTTATGTGGCGTGAACTTTAAATTGAAGGTAGATCACTGTCATAGGTGAAAGTATTGCAACCAGGAGGGACAGGAAAAGAGTCTGCAAAATTGGCAAGGTGTGTCGCAAGGCTATGGGAATTTCTGTATGAAGTGGAACATGTAGCAAGTTGGAGGAATATGCGGGAGTATTACTTGTCAAGAATGCCCCTAAGGTGGGAGGATGGCAAAGCAAATTCAGAGAAAGGTGATACAGCAGACTGTGTTGTTGCCAGCATGCAGGAAGCTTTGGAAGTAGAGAATTGGGCAATCTCATGCAGTTAATGGGACAGATCTTCATTTTTTGCTGTAAGTGATGGTGAAGTGCATAAGGTTTGGATGAAAATGTGAAAGGGACTTGAGTCCTAATTTATAGTGCTCTTATAAGTTGAAAGTTGAGCTGAGTTTTGGAGCCTCTGGCAATCTGGTTATAAGTGTGAAAAGGTATGTTCTGTCGGAATGGGTGAAGAGGAGATTGAAAGAATTGACACATTTGAGGCATATGGGCTAAACGCTGATGAAGAAATGCTTAACAGGGAAGTTCTTATCCCAGGTTTGAGTGAGAATGTGAAAGAATGGATAGATAGGTGTAATTTGTGTATAGAGAGTGAAAGGAGATTAAAATTGGGAGATGGACCAATAGGGAAGTATGAAGTTTTCAGAGCGATGCAGCAAGAAGGTTTGCTTAGAATCTATTGGTTCAGTGGAGTATCTGAGGGAGCCAGAGTGCTATGCAGTGGTTGTTGTGGACGTGTCTTTTAGGTGTTTGAAATTGAAGTTTGTAAGGGGTATTAACAATGAGTCCATCAGGGTGCTCCAAAGAATCTTTTGCAGAAAAGTATACCCAACCTATCTTGTCACATACAATGGCACTCAATTTACCTAATGCTGTATGCAGATCTCTTGGATGTGCAGGGGGTGAAACATATCATTCTGAATCTCACTGTACAACCCACACAGCAGTGGCATTATGGAGAGTGCAAAATGCTCACTTAAGGGTATAATACAAATGACTGTGAGTTGTTGCAGTTGAGAGAAGAAGCTGTGCATTAGATGATTTGGGCATACAAAACCACGCAAACTGGTGCAACAGGCAACACTCCATTTCAAGCTATTAAGGGCAGAAAGCAGTAGATGGAAGTTGCTGCCCCAGTGGATGGCTGATAAGAACACTGCAAGTACAAAAGAGAGCAAACCATGTGATGGGTGGTTACAACCAGGAGACTAGGTTAAGATGAAATTGGGAAGGAGTGGTGAAGGAGTGTATACATTCTTGTGTCCAATGGAAGTGGAGAAGGTGTATAAGTGGCAATTAGTGTTGAAAATGGCCAGAGATGGAACAAGAGGAAAATAGCCCTTACTGTAGGAAGGGAGAGAGAGTGTTGAGATGGACCCGAGTGAAGGAAAGGACAGGGAGGGAAGGTGAAGAAAGTTGTAGTATTTGTGACAGAGAGAAGATGGGGTAATATGAGAGATATGGGTGATGCGAGATGGATGGATCACCACGGGAGTCATGCCTGAAAGCTGGATTACAAGATTATGCATTGATATATGGTGCTATTTATGCATAATTTCATGGTTCACTTGGTAAAGTATACTTCATTTGTATATTTAGGATATGTTTAGCTGTGTTGCCACCTTTCTATTCTGTGTTGTTGAACCTACTTATGTCATTGGTCAGGTGCAGCTAGGGGAGGTCATGTTAAATATTGCTGTTTTTCTTTTTTGACAAATAAGGGTTGATATGCTATGTAGGGATCTTTTGCATATGTTTAGCACCTGGTGGATGTATATTTTAGAACCTGGTTATGTGATCCAACAGGTGCAGCTGTGTCACTATGGTCCAGGTGCTTTTGTCAGTTGTTTTTGGGCAGGCACGCAAAGCTCCACAGGTCTGCTGGGTACTTAAAGAAAGAACAACTATGGTTTATATGTGTGGTGTGAAGTATATAACTTCAACTTACCTTCTCAATATGGCGGTCTTCTATATTATACCCATGATATTATGGTAGGTCAATATTCTGGAAACGATATTATGACATGCAGTCATACCACAGCTGTTGCAAGTCTCTGTTAATATCTGCACCAGCAGCTCCACCTCCATGTCCTAGTCAAACTTTCTTACTGATGTTTTAAACACTTTTATTCTGCTTGGAATCTTAGGAAGAGATCAAAATCAATAGATAACTTCTCACATTTCAAAAACCTACCGACAGTTTTGGAAATTCTGCAGACTCTGCAGCACAAATAAATCTTTGCTGAACTAAGAAATCATGTTAATTGCAGAAAATCTGTGCTGCAGATTAAAGCAGTACTTATCGGGGTCATTAAGAGTTTGGAAGAGTGGGAACAAAGCTGTAAATTGGCAGTACTCCCACCGTGGCAAGCTCATGTTTCCTTTGCTCTATTCAGATTCAAAGAAAGACCTGAGTTTACAACAGCAGAGCCTCAGCTGGGTCTACTTGCATAAATCTTTGACCTAATGGCTTGTCTGCCAGGTCATAGTCATGGTTGTAGGTCACAGTGACGGTTGCCCATTTTATTTAGGGCAGAGCAGCTGCCAGATGAAAAGTAGGGTGAGCGATAACTTTTGCTATGCTGGCGGAGTTTTAACCACTCCGCGTTACACAAGTAGAGTGGAGTCCCGGTCAAACTCCGCCAACCACCACGTGGTGGAGTTTTTTCTTGCATGCGGCTTGTCAATAGTAAGTTGGTGATTGTGAGTGAAAATTGGTGTCCCCAGCGCAATTTTCGGGTGCTAGGAGGGTACCGGCGAGATTTTCTCAACGCAGTTGGTCGCGACAGTTCACAGTGAGAAAGCTGTCACTTGAGTAGAAAATCTCCTTGAGCGGCAACAAACAAGCAGCACTCTCTGGTGTGCCACTTAGAAGTAGCGGCCACTCGTTCTGTGAAGTGGTGAGGCGCGGGGAGTGGGGAAACACAAAAAAAGAATAAATAAAGAAAATAAAACTTACCTGCTCCGACAGTCGCCGCCTTGCTCCCGGTCCTCACGCCCCTGTCAGGAGCCTGCTGCACACTGCACAGACACACAGCTCCCAATCCCAGCATTGCTCACAAGCTGGGAATGCTATTCCCAGCATGTGAGCAGGGCTGGGATTGTTCTGAGCGCCTTGGTTCGGCGCTCAGACATAGACTGGGAGCCTGTTTTTGTTTCTCCACCCAGCTGTACAACGCAGCTAGATGAGAAAGGCTAAGTGTGCATGCCGGTTTGGGTGGCCAAACCATCATGAGCACTTGGCAGTGCCCACCATTTCCCCCTCCACCCAGGTGCTGCAGCTGCAGCATCAGTATGGGAGGCCACGCGCCTCTCTCAGCCCGCAGCCTGCAGGGCTAAAAATAAAATGATAATAAAAATGTGTTATTTTATCATTTTATTTTTGTCCTTTGTCTCTCCTGGCTCTCAGCAGGGGGGGGGGGAGGCGATGCTCCACTGCCATAATGGAGGAGTCTGCCCTGCCGCTTAGTGCTGTTTGTGCTGATTGTGCAGCGCGGAACAAGCTTCCAGCTCTAAAAATCAGCGAGTAGTGAAACTCCACAAGTGCTGCCCAGCCCTAAAATGTACAATAGCCCCAAAACACAGGGAATAAACTCTGTACATGTCGTGGTCATTGCTTTTTTGTTTTAAAAAAACCCCTCATGAACAAAACATTTACTGAGTGGGCACACCAACTATGGTGAACACTCTTTCTGGAAAATATGAGTGCCTTCGTTGGACCCTCCACACCCGAGGCTCCACTAAAGGCAAAGATATTATAGACTGCCTGGAGGGTATCTCCAGATATGACAGGCTGCCTCCAGCCATGCTCTAAATATGCCTCTTATTTATTAATGGAATAAAACATTTCATTCAGCACTACACGCCATAAAAGTAATGAATGTTATTGTTACAGATTGCTTGCTTAAACCAATCATCATAATCATAAACCACTATGGTCGGATTACATGGATTGCAGTATCCCAAGTACAAATTCTCACCAAACATGCACTGCCTGAAAAATGCAAAAACAATATTTACACTGAATAGCAAATGCAGAAATAATGTTTTGTGCCAGTCGAGGGGGTTTATTTACAAGGCCCTTGCGCCACTTTTGCATCATTTTTAACATGGGAAAAGTCACGCAAAAGTGGCGCAAGGGGCTTGTAAATCTGCCCCGAGGTGTCCAAATGAAAATGCAAAATTGAACCAGTGTCAGTGCAATCTATGTAATCCATAAATATGTGCTCAAAATGTCATTGTCTACCGTGCAGTCATTGTAATGCACCACTAGTATGTTTTTGCCATGGAGGGGGGGCGTAGTAGAATATTTCTATATTTCACCTGTAAGAGGAAAAAGTTACAACTAACCACACGTACCTTTCCAGACAATATGGGGCAGATCTACAAGGAAGTGCCACAGCGCGGCATTGCAAGCCCTTTGGCTGCGCCACGCTGCGGCACTTCCGAAGCACAGGAATGCAACATATTTACAATAATATGTCGCATTCCTGTGCTCTCCCCTGCGCTGGCGCACAAACTGCAGCCATGCGCCGGCGCAGGCACCCTTGCACCATGGTGCAAGGATGCCTGCGTCATGGGGAGATTGTTTTTGTGCAGGAAGGGGCACCTTCCTGCACAAAAACAATCACTACAGGCATTTTCCTATTTCAATTCGTGCTGTAGAATGCAGCACGCTTTGAAAGAGGAAAAAACGAGGAGAAATGAAAACATTTCTCCTCGTTGTGCCTCACTACGCCTCCCCTGGGGAGGCTTAGCATTGACACGCATTTCCAGATGTACGATTCCTCGTAAATCTGGAAATGTGTCTCATTCCATGGGTGTTGCGTGAGAACACCCACAGCAACACCCATGGAACGCCCCTTCCACGCAAAGTGCTGTGTGTGAAGGGGCCATATTTACAAGGAGAGGAAAAGTCACGCAGGGTGGCTTTTCCTCTCCTTGTAAATATGGAGAAGTGAAATGCGCCTCCAGTACGTCACAAAAAGTGAGGTACTGGTGGCGCAGGGGGTTGTAAATCTGCCCCTCTCTATTTAGCAGTGAGTCTCCATTGCACTCCGCAGAATGCCTTTATTTCTCTGCAACGTTTTAGATTTTTATTGAACTGGTTCTAGCTTCCTCTTCATGCCGCCACAGAAATTTTCTTACCAAGCTCTCTGATCACTGTATCCTATAAATAGTCTTCCTTCCACTGCACCACATTTTTTGTGGCTACAATTTTAAAATCTCATAATATGTAATTAGTTCTATTGATCATATTAACGGTTGCTTAAATGACTGCTTCTGCAGCTATTTCGTTTCCTATTTTAGAATATATTAAAAAATATTTTAAGCATTTAATTGATATAAAGGCACAATCAGATGCAATTCAGTTCCGTTGATACTCACAATTACGGCAAGGAGCGGCATGTATGAAATTCCTTAATGTTTTCTGACTAATTAGAAGCCAGAAATTAAATGTAACATAGATTCTAAAATAATATGTGCCATATGTGTGGCATAATTTCCACGTGCAGGCAGCTAGTTGGCACTGAAAATGGCCTACAATTGCATTACATTGTGACTGACCAGAGCTTTAAGTGGGCTGGGTCCTGTACGGTCTAGGCATTGGCAGAGCAAAACTGCAATGTCCAGACAGCTACACTCATATAATAGTAATAATTCGGATGCTGACTACAACAAAACAATAACAGAGAAACAAAGCTTGAATGACAAATTACAATAGAGGGAAGAGTGGCCATAAGTAATCTGACCAGTGCCACTTTGGAACTACTTCCCTAGTTATTCTTTTGAGCAACTTCACTGCAGGCGTACACACTCTTACTTGTTAGTATATCTATGGACAAACTGTTCCATGACTGTGTTATGCAACATTTCCTCTATATTGAAACTTCTGCATCCCAATTATCTGGTCACCTTCTTAACAGACACTGCACTGTGTGCACCCTGGGCGTATCTATCAATGGTTCAGCAGGATAAGAGGCGCCAACACCCAAGAGCGAGAAGGGCCCATTGCACCCCAGTTAAAGGTGTCTTTTAATATTAAAGCATGGGGTGTTGATCACATTTTCCTTGCTTTAGGGCCAATGGCAGCCTTTATACACCACTAGTATATAAGATTGAGAAAGGGACATGTAGGCACACAAGTCCGTCACAGCTTGGATTTCGTATCATAAAGGGTAGTGATGCATGCAGGAGGAGGGTATCAGCAGGTGGAAGAGGCAGGAGGATATGTTTGTCGAGGATGATTAATTAGAAAGTTGAAAAGGAGAACGAGCAGAGAAGGAGGGCCAGAAAACCAGGATGATGATCAGCAAAAGGTCAGGAAGACCTGGAGTAGGCAGAGTTGGACCAGAAGTGCTAGGGCTACCAGGAGTACCAAGACAAGGAGGAGGACCAAGAGGATGGACAGGATGCCCAGGAAGAGGATAGGGGAAATCTAGGAAATCGACGAGAAGGAGGGAGGCCAGGACCACAACAGGACTATGAACACAAGGACACAAACCAGCAGGAAACCAGTAGATGATGGAGTATAAGGGGGGTGAAGAGTAAGACCAAGAGAAGGAGGAGAACAGGAGGAGGACCAGGATGATCATGAAGCCAAGAGGAAGATCAGGAGAAGAAGGAGCACCAGGAAGACCAGACCCAGGAGGCTGAAGGAGGAGAAGGAGGTGCGGGGAGAATAGAAGAACCAGCAGTCAAACAAGAACTCCCAGGAACAGGACCATGATCACAGTACCACACGAAGAACCAGGATCACAAGGAAGAAGAGGACCAGAAGATCCAGAAGAGATCACGGTTACAGCTACTAGAACACTCCTCTAGTTAGAAGCCACACCTCCCATAAACATATCTTAGTTATGCTTAATAAGCCAATCCTCCCTTTGAACCCCCCCACCCTTTTCAACCTACTTAATGCAGTTTGTGAGACATTTAAATATTGCTTAATTTAATGGAGTACTTGATGCAATTCAAGGTGTTTGCATTGAACACATTCCACAATGAGTCTGAAGTCTAATAGTACCATTGATCAATGACTTTGTGATTACATCTACAACTTGAGGAGTCTGAGATACTGATATCCTGCAAGCAGGCAATTTAATCTGATGACTCTAATATTCTTCTATTGATGTTTAGTTTAGTTTTGTGCATTTAGCATCAATAGTGTGATGGTGTGCATTATGCTCCAGATTAAGCCACTTACACGTGTTTTGGGATATTTGTCATTTCAGACGACCTTGTGTTGTGTGTTGGCTAAATTTGTCCATTTTCAATAATGACATTTTGAGTATCATGCTAAAGGTTGCCATTGACTGAACATGTTCAGTTTTGAGATTAGTGCAAAGTTGTGCTTCTTTGGCCAACTGGTCCTCAAGGAGTGTAAGGGGGCCAGCCTCACTGACCCTTGGGGAGACCCACTGGTCATGGGGTCAACTGGGCAGAGTCCTTAGTCCTTTCTGGGCATCAGGGGGTTCCTCCTTTCAGACGTCCATGGCGGCTCCATGGTCCAGCAGTTAAGAGCTGAAAAACACCAAGCAAGAGAGAGTCTTCCCCTTGTGCTAGAGTTCTTAAAGCGGAATGGAAGTTTTCAGAAGCAAGCCACTCCTGGTCCACCCTAGGGTGCCTCATCACCTCTCCACCCCTGTCCCAACCCTCCTGCAGAGCATGCTGGGGCAGTTCAAGATGGCATCATCCAGGAGTCACTAGTCCCATCTTCTCTGGGGGCCTCAGCTCTGTCCCCCACTGACATCACTACCAGGGCCTTTTTCACCAAGTTTTCAATCAATCAATCAATCAAGCATTTGTAAAGCGCACTACTTACCCGTGAGGGTCTCAAGGCGCTAGGGGGGGGGAGTGCTGCTACTGTTCGAAGAGCCAGGTTTTGAGGAGTCTTCTGAAGGTCAGTAGGTCTTGGGTCTGCCGTAGGTGGAGGGGGAGGGTGTTCCATGTCTTGGCGGCGAGGTGGGAGAATGATCTGCCGCCGGTGGTCACTCTTCGGATGCGGGGGACAGTGGTGAGGACGTGGTCGGCGGAGCGGAGCTGACGGGTGGGGGTGTAGAAGCTGAGTCGGCTGTTGAGGTACGCTGGTCCGGTGTTGTGGAGTGCTTTGTGTGCGTGGGTGAGGAGCTTGAAGATTATCCTCTTGTTGACGGGGAGCCAGTGCAGGTTTTTCAGGTGGGGTGTGATGTGGCTGCGGCGAGGGATGTCGAGGGTCAGGCATGCGGAGGCGTTCTGGATGCGTTGGAGTCATTTCAGGAGTTTGGCCGAGGCTCCTGCGTAGAGGGCATTTCCGTAGTCCAGTCTGCTGCTGACGAGGGCCTGGGTGACCGTCCTTCTCGTTTCGGTGGGGATCCACTTGTAGATCTTGCGGAGCATACGGAGGGTGTTGAAGCAGGAGGAGGAGACGGCGTTGACCTGCTTCATCATGGAGAGGGTGGAGTCGAGGATGACCCCTAGGTTGCGTGCGTGGTTGGTGGGCATAGGAGCTGTTCCTAGTGTGGTAGGCCACCAGGAGTCGTCCCAGGCCGAGGGGGTGGATCCGAGGATGAGGACCTCCGTCTTGTCTGAGTTCAGCTTCAGTCGGCTGTTTCTCATCCAGTCGGCGATGGCCTTCATTCCCTCGTGGAGGTTGGTTTTGGCGGTGTGGGGGTCTTTGGTGAGGGAGAGGATCAGCTGGGTGTCATCGGCGTAAGAGATGATGTTGAGGTCGTGCAGTCGGGCGACGTAGGCGAGCGGTGCCATGTAGATGTTGAACAGCGTTGGGCTGAGGGATGAGCCCTGGGGTACGCCGCAGATGATCTCGGTGGCTTTGGAGCGGAAGGGGGGGAGGCGGACGCTCGGTGTTCTGCCAGAGAGGAAGGAGGTGGTCCAGTCCAGGGCCTTCTCTTGGATCCCGTCGTCGTGGAGGCGTGTTCGTAGCGTGCAGTGGCAGACCGTGTCGAAGGCGGCAGACAGGTCTAGGAGGATGAGGGCCGCGGTTTCTCCGTTGTCTAGCAGGGTTCTGATGTCGTCGGTGGCGGCGATGAGGGCTGTTTCGGTGCTGTGGTTGCGGCGGAACCCGGACTGGGACGGGTCCAGGATGCTGTTCTCCTCGAGGAATCTGGTCAGTTGTTTGTTGACAGCCTTTTCGATGACCTTCGCCGGGAACGGGAGCAGGGAGATGGGTCGGAAGTTCTTGAGGTCCTTGGGTCAAAGTCAAAGTAGAGCCCCCTCCTGTGTTGGCTCCAGAGGTCTGAACTCCCTCCTTTTTTCAGTGTGCTTGGACAGGCCCATTCCTGGTACAGTGTGACAACTGATTGATAGATGCAGTTTCTTCAGCCCCACCCCTTTCTTACTCAGGAGCTGAGTGAAGCACTGTTAATTGCACTCTATGTGTGGGAAGGCCTATGTTCCTGCTGCTGAAGAGAAATATAATTAACCTGCCAAGCAGGGTGACACAAGGCCTGGGCACTGATCCTGAGCTGAACCAGAGAAATATGACAATTCTGGATGACCCATACATTGTACAGGTATCTTTGTGGAACTTGCAGATTTGATTTTCTTGCACAGGTCACACCCCATTTCGATATGTCACTGGTCACTGTAGGCCAAAGGGAAGCGAAACTGCACTCCAAGGCTGTTTTCCCCCTGTGTGGATAATAAATTGTCACTGCAGACAAAACAGTAAGTCACACTGACTTTTCCTATCAGTGTACACTAACATTATAAGGCCTACCCCAGGTCAATATCTAATCCTGCAGAGTCCCCACTGTGCCAGTCTACCTGTGCGTAGTCAAGGGGGTGCGCACAATGGTAGTCTCCCATGTGCAGCCCACACTCATGTGCACACATGTGTGCCTACATGTTCACTTGTAATCATCCAAGTGCCCCGTACCCTTGCTGCGTCACAGCAGCCTTATCTGAAAAGGCAGCCACTGGTGGTAAACATGCGCAGTCCATTTGCTATGTGATTACAGTGGGTGAAACATATGTTATGAGACTCACCTATAGTAAAAAGTCCAAAACTGGGTCATACAAGAAGCAAAACAATCTGAGCGTACTGAATGGGTGGTACCCAATTGCAGCACATGCCACCACCAGCTGAAAGTAGGAAAGAGATAGCCATCACTCATGGGTACTCTTGCCAACTCCGCTGTAACAAGTGGCAATGGTTTCTGACCAGACACACCATACACCAGTTGTCCGCTACCACTGACACCTTTCACTTGCCTTCCTATGCTAAGATCACCCACCTAACTCAAACATGTGGCCACCTATCCTTATAGGGAACCCAGACTGCACTAACAACCTCTCTGGTTCTAGATCGAATGCATCCAGGGCACTAACCACCTTCATGGACTGAGCAGAACAATGCTCCATCCACCCCACCATTCCTGGCAAGGGTTCAATGCCTCTGCACTGATACCAACACAACAGACAGGTCTAAAATCAGTCACACGAGTCACTGGCTGTTCCACCACCTGGAGAAAGCACAAGCCAGCGCCCTCACTCAACCAAATCATGACACAAACCCTTTTACTGGGCTGCTGGCCCGCACCGACAGTAGTTACTCTGGGGTCTATGGTGCCACCACACCTTTTCTGGCTGATTCTGTCCCCTTAAGAGACCTCAGCCCAATCATGGAGTGCTCCAAGACAGGAGTCACCCCAGGCAGTTCCCACCACAGAAACCCCTCACCCGTGGACTCCCTCCAGCCCCACCAGGTCAACAGAAGCACTGCAGGGCACTGAGTGGGACCCACCTGATTCAGGCCCCACTTCTGCCACTTCCGAGACTCCATGCCACAACCATGAAGACCAATCAGGGACTATAAAGATCCCTCTGCACAAGATTCAACAGGTTACCTTGAGGCCCACACTGCCTCCTTTCCCCACACTCAGCAAAGGGCTACCCCCACCTCCTGAGTCCTTGCCTTATGAACCAGGACTTCCAAGGGGTCTAGGGCAGCACCCTAGACTCGTACACCTGAAGGGCACCACGCTGGGGTCTACCGGGTTCAGTCCTCGACAGCTGTACGGCTGGCAGCACAAAGCAAACCTCCAGGACAGAAGTGGCTAACATGACTGCAGACTCATGCACAGGGTCCCCTCCCATTGGATAGGGCCCACCTGGTACCAACACTGCAGGCACACCCTTCTTCTGCACACCATTGCCACGGGCATCTGCCCCACTGATACACCTAAAGTGCACCCACCAGAAGTCTGCTGGGTACAGTCCTCGCCAACTGCTTGTGGGAAAGCTCAGAGCAACCCACAGGACATGAGTGCCAGCACGATCCCAGACTGAAGCACATGGTCCCTTCACCTAAGATAGAGCTTAACTGGTCAGCTGTTTCTACCCACTGTGGGCGCACATGCCTTCTGCACCATAAAACCATGTTGGAGGCTGCACCCACCAGCCAAACCAATGCCTGGCAACCCAGGACTTTGAGGGGCCTCAGGGTATCCACTCCAAGGCTGGTACATTAGCAGTGCATCAGGCAGGGGCCTGCTTAGGGCAGCGCCTCCTGCACACCCTCACCACGGTGGAGGCCACACCAACTAGCTACAGGGCCTCCACCCTGAGCCCTGGGATCTGACCCCCACAGGACCTACCTGATTGGACATCCAGCTGAACATCGCCCCAGCTGTCACCTTAGGTACAGGTAAAAGACAGTCCTAGGATGACATCCTACACTGTTCTCGGGCAGTTGCCTACCCTACCCTGACATCTCAGGGTCTACCACTAACCCATCCTAGGAATCTAGGGTAATCCGACCACCCTCTCTGATCTCCTCAGGGTCAGCCACTACAACTTCAACCTTGGGAACCATCCCTCCACAGGGCCACCCACCTCTATGGGCCACCCTTGGCTATCTCTCCCTCCCCACCAGATAACTAATGGGCACCATGGGAACCTCAACTTCATCCTTCTGGCGGAAGCCCTTGGGGTGGTCAACTACTTCTGGGTACCCTTCCACACCACCCTTCCAGTGGTTACTGGCTTGTGTCAATGGTGGGGGAAAAAACTGTAAAAAGAATGACTCACGGTGGGCTCCCTCACCGGAAATCCACACAGTCATGGCAAGAATTTCCTGGAGCCCCCAATCACCTCCTACACCCCCAGAAGCAGGGTCCACCCCTACACTCAGGGCTATGTTGTGGGTACCCGTTGTAGCCCCTAAAGCTATAGAGAAGAACCGTCCTTATACAGGCCTCGTGTTATAGTGCTGGGGATCAAAGGGCTCTCTATCCTGGAACACTCTAATGAGAACACTATGTGCGAAAGCCCATCTTGTCATTTAGCTGTTCAAACAAATGCAAACTGGTCCTAACAAACACAGTTAATACATTAACCACCAACCATGTTTTTACATGATGTTGTACGCGGGGGCTTTCTTCTCCCACATCTAGATCTCACCCAACCAAACCTTTGGACGCCTCTCAGAGTCTTGTGCTCTGATATTTGCACATTAATGCATTGGTAATCTGTGACAAAACTGAACTTATCAAATCTTATCAATGCGTAATGGAACTGAATGCTATTATCCCAGCTCTGAGCAAAAATGTAGGTTATTAGTTGTGTGGCTTGCACAAGTAATAGGTCCACAATGTTTCCGTACTGAGAAATAAGCACCCCGTTGTAGAGCTTGATTCTCTCAGAGTAGTGAAGCAAAGCAGTCCAAGGCCTACTCAGGGGAGGTGGTGTGGGCTCGTAATCACCACTTGCTGGCTTGCACTAATAATACTCAATAAATGATTGCCCAGTTAGTGCGTTTTCTTTAGAAAAAAAGAAACGTACATTTATTACACACACACACTACTAAATACTCTGGGGCAGATTTACAAGCCCCCTGCGCCACCAGTACGTCACTTTTTGTGACGTACTGGAGGCGCATTTCACTTCTCCATATTTACAAGGAGAGGAAAAGCCACCCTGCGTGACTTTTCCTCTCCTTATAATATGGCCCCTTCACACGCAGCACTTTGCGTGGAAGGGGCGTTCCATGGGTGTTGCTGTGGGTGTTCCCACGCAACACCCATGGAATGAGACACATTTCCAGATTTACGAGGAACTGTAAATCTGGAAATGCGTGTCAATGCTATGCCTCCCCAGGTGAGGCGTAGCGAGGCGCAACGAGGAGAAATGTTTTCATTTCTTCTCGTTTTTGTTTCCTGTTTCAATGTGTGCTGCATTCTGCAGCACACATTGAAAGAGGAAACCACCTCTAATGATTGTTTTTGTTCAGGAAGGGTTCCCTTCCTGAACAAAAACAATCATTGAAAGAATGCTGTTTTTCAACTTCTATGTGTGCTAATGCAGCACACATAGAAGTTGAAAAACGGCATTTCAGATTGTTTTTGTTCAGGAAGGGAACCCTTCCTGAACAAAAACAATCTCTCCACGACGCAGGCATCCTTGCACCATGGTCTCTGTGAGGTTGAAGGCAGCACACGAGGCTGTGGTGCCCACGATGGGGCTCTATGTGGTTCTGTTAAGCAGCGAACACTCGGCCCAGGCTGACGTGTTGATGCTGCACAGAATGACATCAGTGCAGGGCAGTGAAAGGAGGAAGGACTGCAGGCACACTTAGAAGGACCACAATGGGGAGAGCTCTCCACTTAGTGAGGTTCTCTTTTGGACTGGAGTGCAAGCTGGAAGAGCTCTAGCATTGATGAGGTGGAGGGCAAGCAGAGAGAGTAGTTTTTCTGAGTGTAAGGGAGTTGTTGAAGGCTGATTTCATAAGCATGGGGAAATGAAGAGGGGGAGTTAAAGGGAGGCATACACTAGGAAGAGAATAGGAGGAAAATGTAGATGGATGTAGACCACAAGTTATTGGTAATATGGCATTGGGGAAGTGGGGAGGCCGGGACATAGGTGATAGGAGACATAGATGAGGGTCGAAATGGGTGTGGGTGCAGATTGGATCAAAAAGAAAAAACGAGCAAGGGGAGTGGTGTGGGACTAGTAACGAGAAGAGTGTAGCAGGGAGAATGAGGATAGCAACAAGTGCTGCACAGAGTAGAATGTCACATTTGGGAGAGTTTTGTGTGGCTCAGTTACCTAAGACGATAGGCAGGTACAATACAGTGCAGTTTACCAGGTGGCAACAAAGAACCAATACCATGATGTGCCAGGTAGGTTCGGAGCAGCCTCCTTCATGAAGACACCAAGGGGGATATTCTCAAGAACGTGTGTTAACTATCGGCAAATTCGCTTAACGCAACTTCTCACATCGCAGTCTATTGCGGAAAATAACACCGTGTTAACGCAGTATTCTCAACCCAGCGGCACCAGGCGATAGTCCCACGATAACGCGACAAATGCCCGCGTTAAAATTAACGCGACGCCAAAAAAATGCGAAACACGAACGCAAAAAAAGCTACGATGTACCAAATTGCGAAACAATAATCAGCGATAACCAGCGACAGGCCTGCGATTCCCACGCGACATGCGGGAAAATGCACTATAAAAGCAGAGAAAAAAAAAGATCAAAAAATTTAACTGCGTAGCACCATGGACGCACCCGGACTGAGTGCAGAGGACAACGCGAACCCCACAAGCCCCACAGACGACCAGCCAGGAACCCTGGGGAAGGGCAAGGAGAAGAGGAAGACGGGGTTCAGTCCGCAGGAAAACAGGATCATCGTCACGGAGGTGACAGAACACTACCAACAACTGTCCGTCACCCCCACTGTGTCATCGGTAACACAAACGGAAATATGGCAGTCCATCGTGAACAACGTGAATGCAGTCGGAGTGTTGAGGAGGTCAATGGAGGAGGTCAAGAGGCGCTGGCATGATGTGAAAACCCAAACCAAGCAGAAACTCGCTGCCAACCGGAAGGCAGCAACGGCTAGTGGAGGTGGGAGTCCTGCACCACAGGAGGAGCTGGATGAGCTGGAGGAAATGGTGGCCACAGTCATCAGTGCGGAGACGGTGCAAGGAGTTGGGGCTCCGGACACTGCTCGATATGACCTGACCCAACAGTAACAGGGTGAGTAACGACCAGGGACAGGGGGGACGGGGGAGATGGGCACAATGGCACACATGCACAATTAAGTGTAGCACCCTGCACAACCACAATGACTCTGGATCATGTCCCTGATCCCCTTGGCACACTGCAGCACACATAGAAACACCAAGTAGGCCCCCATCCACCATGTGCACAAATGCCCCCCCATCACCAATCTCACAACCTACCCATGCACATGTGCTGAACCCAGCAAAGCAGCGGCTCTGTGAGCCACACTGACAATGCAAGTGACACTGCATGACCAATAGCATGGCTGCAGTCAAAATACATGACATGGTGCACGCCACGACACTGAGGTGGCCCAGTGTGGATAACATCCTCAAAGGAGCAGGTCACACTCTGACACATCCATGTGCACATACAACCCCTGATGTCAACAACACATCTGCAGACAAACAATGCACAAGAGTCCAAAATCCGTCCAAGAGCACAAATGACCCAAGTCGCCAACATCTCAGCACCGTAAAAGCACACAAGTCAAAGGCACACTGCCTCAAAGGAATAAGGGGCCGCTAAATCAGAGCTGCAGGGGCGACTCTCCCACAATGCAGCACACACACATAGCAATCACAGCACATCAACATTGATGACAATGTGGTACAAAGTGCCACACTTACACAACAGAACAGAGGACACAACTGGTGCCGCATGTGCGTAGAAACTGGCCAATCACATCAGGCATAGCAGGAAACTGTCAGATGATAATGTACGAGTACAACCTCACATCCGTCATGTAGTCGAAATGTCCACTGTCCCCCATCAAATGGCCAGCTCATCCAAAAAAGTCACAATGTACATTGTCATGCAGTTTGTATGTAAACATGTACAATGCGTGCACATACATGGAACACACTGTTAACCTGCATCTCCCCTTTACATTGCAGAGGGACAATCAACACCTCCTGCAGAGTAGACCAGACATCCCTTCAGTGATGATGAAGAGGACCCCCTGGCCATCTGCCCCGACACCCTCCAACGGCTCATGGACAGCCTCCGCACCCCACCTCCAGGAGCAGGGCAGCCCAGCTGCATCGAGGTGATCCCACCCCCTGCACAGACCACACAGCTGGAAGCACCCACAACCACGGCTGGCTCCCAGCACCTCACCGAACAACACATGGAATTCCAACGCCGTATGTCAGACTGCCAGAGGGGGCTGGCTGAACAGGTGCGGGTGGGTTTCGACCTCATGGCAGCCAAACTAGATGCCATACGTGGGTGTCTTAGTCCCATCAGGGACCACTTACAGTCCCTAACGGACACCCTCAGTCTGCTCCATGCCCTACAACTATCCTTGGCTGACCTCGCTGGTGCCATTACTCGGATACAAGAACTGTCTAGTCAGACAGGCTCCAGCGACGACAGCACAGAGTTGGCACAGATGCGGAGGACAATGGAGAACATGGAGGGGATGCAGGCAGGAAGGATGGCTGCCACGGCTGAACACCAGCGAGATGTAGCTGGGATCTTCCATGCCCTGCAGATCCTCATCTTGCCATTGCTGCCACAGAGCCTGTCCCAGATGACTGCTGCAGGAACTTCGACACACACATCTCCGCCCCCTGATGTGTCAATGGCACACAGTGAGGCAGCCATAACACCACCACACACACCTGGCACACCTGACACAGAAGACATATCAGAGGACGAAGATGTGGATGGTAATGACTCTGTGTCAAAAGGAGGTTGTAGCATTCATCCCCGCCATATGGCCTGTTTCTGCTTGGTACAGCCCTCTGCATCATGCCCTGGTACAACACCTTCCACTGTCCCCCGAAACACTCTGCGACATTCACCTGGATCCCGACATGGACTGCCATATCTGCTCTGGTTACCAATGACACAGAAAACAGGCTGCGGACTCAACCCTTCCTCTACCGATTAACTTGTCATTCCCTAAAGGACTCTGTTTGGCCCTCCACTGGGCAACCATGTAATGTGGGGTGTGCATGGCCATGTACTGCTCCAGCTCCGACACTCCACAGAATGTGAATAAAACATTCCTAATCACACAGATGTGTTATGTCTATGTTCAATCAAGTAGTACAGTATGGATGACTGTAGGGACATTGATTGCACAAAAAGGTACACCCTGGGAAATGACATCAATGCGCATGTTTGACCGTGACACACATGGCCAATTAGATGACTGTGAAGGTGTGAACTAGCTGTGGCCTCATTTATTATGAACAACAATCTCGCAACCCCCCAACGTAGCCCCACGTCCATGTATGAAATAGGGCTGGGTGTAGAAATGTCAAAGTCGGTAGGAGGCCTAAAGTAGTGTCCCACATCACATGTGACAACAGAACATCTCTTCGCATACCTACACACACTCAACTGTGTGGACACAGCCTGGTTTGATGGAACACATTGATCCACATGGCAAGAAGTTGGACACCATACTCACATTGCTGAAGACACGTTAGCGCACAGGTCTACCAGCAACTCTCCCAACCACAATGTCTGGCTCACAGAGGTGGAGCTGGCAATGTGGACTCACCCCTAAGTGAAATGCGTCAGTCAGTCCCTCCCTGTGTACGGACAATGCTCATTGAGGCACACGATTTGGCATGCTAATCAACACTCATCACAGTTGAACACTAGTGAAGTTGCGTACACTTTATTAGCATGTACGTGTCAGTACGGGCAAGACAAGGGCCCGTACTGTGCGGGCCCGGATGTCGCTGCCGCTCTTCCATATAACTATGCAATAGTTAGGAAAGATAGAGCCATAAAAACTGGAGGGGGCATAGCCATTATTTTTAAAAAGGATTACCAATGCTCCTTTGAACCTTTTGTGTCTCAGAACAGTGAGGCAGCACTATTTAAGCTGACCCTGACCCCTAATTTTACTTTCTCAGGTATGCTGGTATATCGTCCCCCGGGACCGTCTGCATCCTGGACCTCTTCCTTCCCTGAACTTATAACCCCTCCAAGTATGAAAACAGCAAATTTCACAATTTTGGGTGACTTCAATCTTCATCTGGAAGACCCCACCTGTAAATCTAGCACTAATCTTATCTCGGACTTAACAGCTTTAAATATTAGCCTAATGAACTCAGGCCCCACACACGAGGCAGGTCACCTGCTGGACATTTTTTTGAATCTTCCTGGGATCCACTGCTTCCCTGCCTCCCCTCTAAACTGGTCGGACCACTTTCTTACTAAATTCCACCTAAAACTTCTAGAGATTCCTGTACCTATTTATGTAATTCCAGACACTTTAATCAGGAACTGGAAAAATCTAGATGCCACAGTTTTAAATAATATTTTATGCTCCCACACGCCCATTTCCAAACAATCAGTGAACTCACTTTCTACCTCGGTACAGAAATGGCTTCTTAATGCCATTGACATTTGCTTACCTTTGGCAAGAAAAAAGCCAATAATCATCGACCTCCTGCACCTTGGTTTACTGAGACTTTAAGGACAGAGAAAGCCAAATGTAAAAAAATGGAACGCAAGTGGAGAAGGAACTACACCCCCGCTTCCAAAAGCAACTATAAAGTAGCAAACAAAATATATCATGATCTTTGCATAACAGCTAGGGCGGACCATGTCTCATCCACCATTTCAAGCGCTCTAAACTGCTCTAAAACACTTTTTAACATGGTTAAGGAACTTGCCGGTTCCAAAACTCAAACCAAGCCCCCTGCACTTAATAAAAAGCAATGTGAGGACCTGGCCACTTTCTTTGTTCAAAAAGTTGACAGTATATATCTGGATATAGTACGAGGGCAGGTTGACAATTTCTCTCCTCCCCCAGAAACATCCACACCATCTTCCATGGACGACATGCCCCCCAACCAAGATTGGAGCCCTAACTTTCTCACTAATCAATTGGACACATGGCCTCTGCTAAACATCACCACCCTAAAAAAACTTTTGGGTAGTATAAAATCAGGATCGCTAAGGGATCCCTTGCCCATTTCCGTGCTCCAGCAGCTGGAACCACCATCGCTGCAGGTAATCATGGATCTTTTAAATGCCTCCCTGCTGGAGGCAATCGTCCCGCCTGATTGGAAACATGCCATGGTAATGCCTCTTCTTAAAAAGGCAAATGCTGACCCTGAACTACTCTCTAACTATCGTCCCATTTCACTCTTACCGGCCTTCTCTAAAATCTTAGAAAAACATATCCATGCACAGCTTTCATTGTTTGTCGATGCGCAAAGTTTTCTCCATCCTTCTCAGTCGGGCTTCAGAGCCGGATTTTCAACAGAAACCACCCTGCTGGGGGTAAACGAAAGACTACGCCACCATCTTGATGCTGGAGACACCGTGGCCCTCATTTTGTTGGATCTGAGCGCAGCTTTTGACACGGTGTCCCACGCTGTGTTAATTAAAACCCTAAGTTTGTTGGGCATATGTGGGCCGGCTCTGAAATGGCTCACTTCCTTCCTCACAAATCGCACTTTCCAAGTTTTTTCTCCCAAAACCAGCTCTGATATCCACTCTCTAACTCATGGGGTACCTCAAGGCTCTATCCTTAGCCCCCTACTTTTCAACTTATATGTAAGACCCCTGGCGGATATTGCAGAGAAATCTGGGCTGACCCTTTTCTCCTATGCGGATGACTCGCAAATTATTTTTTCTCTATCTATGAAGAGCACGACAGGGATTTCTCCCCTTCAGCTGGGGTTGAGGAATATTGCATCATGGATGCAATCTAACTACCTCAAACTGAATGGAAGAAAAACCGAAGTTCTTATATTTGGGAAAAATAGGGAACTTTGGGGTCCTCAACATTGGCCCTGCGAGATGGGTGCTCTTCCTATACCGGTCCGCCAAGCTCGAAATTTGGGTATAATCATGGATGATACACTAAGTATGCACAACCAAGTCGTTAAAATAGCTGCTACCTGCTTCACTATCCTGAAGTGGCTAAAAAAAGTTATCTGGATGCTACCAGAACCCACTCAGAAGACTGTTGTTCATGCCTTGATTACTTCAAGACTTGATTACGGGAATGTTCTGTACTTGGGATCTAACAAAGAGGTGACACGCAGGCTGCAACTGGTTCAAAACTCTGCAGCTAGGCTTTTATGCCGGATCCCCAGAACTTCCTCTGTTTCCGGCCATCTCCGTGATTTGCACTGGCTCAGGGTGGAGAACCGAGTTAAGTTCAAAGCCCTGAGCTACATGTTTAAAATCAAAAGTGGAACGGCCCCCAAATACCTTCAATCACTGGTTCATCCCTATGTCCCTCTTCGTGACCTTCGCTCATCTACGCAGGGGAGGTTTTCTGTCCCAAAAATCAAACTAGCGAGGATGGGCGGTAGGTCTTTCTCACATCTTGGCCGCTCACTCTGGAATGCTATGCCCTTAGCTCTTCGTACCGAAACTAATTACATCCAATTCCGTAAATCCTTGAAGACATGGCTTTTTAATCATTAGCCTGCTGCCTTTGCTTTGACATCATCCTCTGAATCTGCGTTTGCGCCGGGAAACCCTTTTTGGGTAGCTGTTGCGCATTATAAGTTTAATTAATAAATAAATAAATAAAAACAACATGCAGACCAATGCATCATACACTAACAGGCAGCAAAGGAACATGTAGGGGTGCAAGACATGGGGAGGCACAAATGAACACCAATCATTACGGATGCCAACGGTCTCAGCCCACCTTGCCTTGCTGGACGAGTCATGTTGTGTTTGGCAAATGCTCATTGCACTGTGTCAGGAGACACCACTCACAGCCCATGGGATCTGCATAGTCCTGTACCACCGGACTGCGCTGACTGTCTGCTCTGCTGACAGTGAGCAGGTGAAGGAGTCCAACAAGGTCACATGTAGTACTACATTGCCATGTGTATACTCTCCCTCCAGCGGTGTGTCAGGTTGAGGAACGTTGCCAGGAGCCGCTGTCCACTCACCTTGCACAGGTGTGTGTCAACCCGCAGTGTTGCACGCACATGCATTCTGAGTCCAGGCGAATGCAGCCATGTCCACTGTTATAGTGGGATATGTGTCCATTTCTCCAAGATGCAAAAGGGTGTTGGGACCTGTGCTATGGGTTACAATCTTTTGTGGCTGCAGGAACGTAGTTACTTGTCCATGAAAGCGAGCGCAGCTTCATGGGCAATCAGTTCCAAGAGTACGTTGTTGTCGACTTCAACGAACACGGGGGCGAGCCAATCCATTAGGTGGTCCGGACAGATGTGCTCCGTCCACGCCGTTTCACCAATCCGCAACACAGCCCAATAGGGGAGCGCTTCTATGTGGTCACTGCACACGAGGAATTGTGCAATCTCACATGCCCAACTGCCAACACATACGCCAAATATCAAGGCATCCCATGAACGGGTATCACGGTTACACTCCTGGTTGTGGTCCAACAGGGGGCGCACACACATGTCATAATCCAGTTCAGCTACCGTTGTGTTGGATAGCCAGACATCCATGGGCCACTCGAATATGCATGATCGACAGTGGAACCAGGGCTGGACGCAGGTGACGTACGCAAGACGGAAGCTCAGACGGTAACTGATGCGCAACACTGCCAGTGGCAGTGCCCCCAACAAATGCAGCATTCGGTCACGGTACAGTTCCACATGACAGGGGTTGTGCATGTGCCCGGGATGTTCTGTCATTGCGTTGTTCGCTCTCGTAGAACCGGCACTCTTCTGACCTGCGGCTGTTATGTGGATGATATGCCACAACTCGGAGCAATGAGTCATATGAGTGTGAAAAGTTTGGACGTATGGGTTGTCCTGTACGTAAGTGTCAAGGCCATTCCATGCAGGAGTACCTCGAGCAAGGACTTCTGTGTGTGGATACGTTGATCTTTCATTAGCGCTGTGTGTAGTGTGGGAGTCGTCATCATCTGCCATGGTATCTCTCTCAGGGGGTGCCTGCCGCATGCAATTCCAAGGTCGGAGGTGCAGATGTCCTTCGCCTTCTGTATTGAGACAAAGGGGCTTTCATCCCTAATGTTAGTCTGACTACTGCTTGTATCCTGGGAATGTGATGTGGCTTTCGCGCTGCAATTGAGGCTAGGCCTTGGGCTTATGGTGCACCAAAAGCGATGAACACACACAACAGTTGGCATGTATGAGCCAAGACCCCAAGCGGCCTTGCGCTCCTTGTACAATCCGTTCGTGCGCGTACGCCCTCCGGCTGCATGCAACATTGCAACA
The DNA here is from genome assembly GCA_963921515.1 of Calotriton arnoldi. NCBI lineage: Eukaryota > Metazoa > Chordata > Amphibia > Caudata > Salamandridae > Calotriton > Calotriton arnoldi. The sequence continues at coordinate 446,095 of CAWUFW010007885.1, forward strand.
TTGTCGATTGCGGGCAGTGTGGCGCAGACACTGCAACAGAGACACACGCATCAGTTGGTTTCCTGTGCAGCCCAGATATGAACCACGCCCAGAGGCCAGGGATAATTGTTCACACCCCTACGCTGGCCTGGCGTACGCCGAGCCAGCCCACTCGGCTTACGTATAACGGGGACGACGACGACGCTACGTGTCCCAGTTCTTCCCCACTGCCTGAGGTGACATGGCTGTGTCCGCCTGGCATATCACGAGATTCAATCATGAAGGGTCCATGACTTGCGTTGCACAGAGTAGGTGGCACCGGATACACTGTGGCCGGCACGGGACTACCTCCATGGGACGGTGACATTCGGTGCACTGAGGTAGGGGCACCTAAAGTGCCGAGCGGGTGTGCAGCCTGCGATGATGCCGTGTGCACTGATATGATCTCTGCCATTGCATAATCAAGACCCAGAATCAAGTGTGAGACCTGGTGGACCGCGGTGCGGGGCTGCATGATGTGGAGGCTGCCAAGGTCGCAGGCCCCGGGCTTGGAGCTTGCACCGGCACGTGGTGGGCCCTCTTGGAGACACGCCAGTGGCGGAAGGTGAGCAGTGAGGCCTGGGTGCGCAGGGGCAGGCAATCCCCGCTGGGCGGCAGGAGGGGCTGGGGTGCAGCAGCCTGTGTGTGCAGGGGCGGGCAAGCGATGATGCCGTGTGCAATGATATGAACTCTGCCATCATTGACTCTGGACTCTGTTTCAGATAAGGGACCTGGTGGACTGCAGTGTATACCGGCACGTGGTTGGAGACACACCGGTGGCAGCAGGTGAGCAGTGAGGCCTGGGTGCGCAGGGGCGGGCAATCCCCGCTGGGCGGCGGGAGGGGCTGGGGTGCAGCAGCCTGTGTGCGCAGGGGCGGGCAAGCGATGATGCCGTGTGCAATGATATGAACTCTGCCATCATTAACTCTGGACTCTGTTTCAGATAAGGGACCTGGTGGACTGCAGTGTATACCGGCACGTGGTTGGAGACACACCAGTGGCAGCAGGTGAGCTGTGAGGCCTGGGTGCGCAGTGTCGCCACTGTCTCTCCCTCTCCCTGTCCCTCTCTTTCTTTCACTGTCTCTCTCTTTCCCTCTCTTTCTCTATCTTTCTCTCTCTTTCTCTCTCTCACTCTCCCTCTCTTTCTTTCACTCTCTCTCTCCCTCTGTTGCTCTCTCTCTCCTTCTCCCTCTCTCCCCCTTTCTCTCTGTTTCTCTCTCTCTCTCTCTCTCTTTCTTTCACTGTCTCTCTCTCTCTCCCTCTCTTCCTCTATCTTTCTCTCTCTTTCTCTCCCTCCCTCTCTCTCCCTCTCTTTCTTTCACTGTCTCTCTCCCTCCCTCTCTTTCTCTCTCTTTCTCTCTCTCCCTCTCTTTCACTCTCTCTCTCTCTCTCTCCATTTCTTTCTCTCTCTCTTTCTCTCTCTCTCTGTCCTTTGTTGAGCGCATGACACACCTTATCTTCAATTTTGTCTTGCAGGCTGTGACTAAAAGATTGTCCAGAGAAAACCCGCCATGACTCTTCCAATTATTAGTGTTGAGTTAAATTTGAATAAAATAATTATTTTTGAAATTCTAAGATGTATGAATGTTTTTCCTTTTTCTGACCACACATGAATGTTAATTGTTGTACTTGTGCGACATCAGGTGAATTGTTGTGCTCATGAATTTGTAAGGTAGATGTGAAATATCTTTGTCCGGGGGCGGTTGCCCGGGGTAGGGCCCCAGGGGGGGGTCCTGGGGGGGGTGGGGGGCCTGGGGGGGTGGCAGTGGGTGTTGTGGCCCTCTTGGGGCTCCGAGCTGCATAGCTCCATGGCATCTGTTGTTCTTCAGGTGTGGCTCTGGGCTGGGCTCCCTTTCATGGTGCAGGTTGTCGTCCGACTTAACACCAGGTAGGAGCAGGTGTTAAATCCCTACTGCTAACGCGCCTTATCGCATGTTTTTGAATCTTATCACCGATCTGGCTGGTCGTTGAGAATGTTGCAAAGTGGTGTTTCCGCGGGTTTTTGCACGGGAACGCCTACTCTGCATCTCATTAGCGTTAGTTGCCGGTGTCATCCGTGGCGATGTTTTTTGCGGCTGCTATCGCAGGAAAACTGGTGATATCGGCTGCTCGCACCTGCTTGTGAATGGTGCGATAAATTTATCGCCACTTTGGCTGCGATAAAGTGCCGATAAATCGGCGATAAGTCCTTGAGAATATGCCCCCAAGAATGCATACTTTTGAGGAAAATGATGCTGTGGTTTTGATGAGGAGTTGCCAAGTCGTAGTGGAACGGTTTTGGGGAGGGTAAAGTATGGTGGGATGGATGAGGCAGACTGCGATTATGATGAAGGGAAGGACGAGGTAGAGGAAGTATAGATTATTGTGGCATTTCTCGGGGCAAAAGCAAGCAAGCCGCTGGAGTGACATTGGTTTTCTGAGGAGCTGAAGGCTTGGTGGGGGCTGTGTTTTAACTAAGGTATGGAGGACTTTTGTGCTTGGCAGGCATGTTAAGGGCATTCAGAGGCACCCACTTGAAGAGTAGTGGTGGAAGTCAGGCTTTGGTGCACAGTCAATTGGTGTCTGTAGTTAAAGCACTGAACTGGAGACAAAAGTATGCTTGGTGAAGGGGAAGTATGCATTGAATCAGGGCACAACCATGTAAGGTGAAGAGGAAATCAAGAGTAAAGGAAAACTAGGGGAGGGGTTAAGAAGAGATACAGGGGACAAAGCAGAGGATACAGGAGTGACAGAGAAGAAGAAGAATGAAAGTAGAGATTCAACAAAAGATGTTACCATATGTGGGGATTACTAAATCATTAGATGCACATTTGATGTTGTCAACCAAAGACAAGATATGGAAAGGGAATTTGTTGAAATATTTAATTTGCTTCACAGGGAAGTGACAACCAAGGAGAGTTCCAAGAACAAAGAGTTTGAGCTGTCAAAGTGGCTGATGATGATGGATCCTATTGAGAACTGGACAATGGCGTTCTTTATATATGCCAGTGTGTACTGTCAGAAATACTGGGAGCACTGCCCTATTAAAGTATGTTGATGTAATAAGGAAGGAGCAAGTTATTTTAGGGGGTTATGCCTAGGTTTGTAATGATCAGTGGCTCCGGTTGCACCTTGCAGAGGATGCAGAGGGGAAGTGGGGTGAATTAGATATGGGTTTGTGGTTGCCATGGATGGCACCGGCTAGGCCAGCCCCAATGGTATATACTGCTAACAGCTTACCATAGGTGTATCAGCCCTTTCGAGGGTGGCTGGCCCAGGAAGGGGAGGACAACACAGGCAGAGGTCAGGAAGGTCAGACAGGACATGGTTGGGCTTACAACAAGAGTTTTTCTGCAATAGGGAATATTGTAGATTATGACATGAATGTTCAAAATGTGGCAGTAAATACGCTATCATGCACTGCGGTACACAATCATGAAGGGGTCAGGAAGTGCAGAGTGGGGTTTGGTAGCAGCAATCATACAGGGAAGGGCCAATCAAGGGCCTTTGGGAAAAGTGTGAACACCATTTTAAAAAAAGCACTTTTGTTTTTGGTTGCAGTTTTACAACAAGAGAGGTTGGCACATTTATCATTCAGGAGTTTTGAAGTGGGATTTGTTTTGAGGTATGAAGAGCCAAGGCAGAGAAGATGAGGGGAGAATCTGTGCTCCAGAGAGACTGCTTAAGTAGTACAACAGACATTGAGCAAGTAAATTGGGGAAGATAGAGTGGAGGGCCCTTTTGAGTAACTGCCTTTGGGTAGGTTAACATTTTCGCACATAAGTAAGGTTCCAGAGGAAGAGTGAGGTGAATTTAGATTGATTCAAGAGTTGTCATGGCCTGAAGGTCAGTCAGTGAATGATTTCATATCCGAGGAATTGATTTCTGGGAAGTATTCTTTGGTGGATATGGCTAAGGGGCTGGTAGAGACAGCAGGTGCTGGGGCATGTATGGAAGAAAGTGACATAAAACCAGCATTCAGACTTTTATAGGTGCATCCAGAAGATTTTGAGTTGTTGGGTATGCAGTTTAAGTACAGTTGTTTGTATATAAGGCATTTCAGATGGACTGTTCTATTTATTGTGCATTATTTGAGAAATGTAGTTTATTTCTACAATGGCTGTTTACCTTTACATCGGTTGTGTCATCTGTGATGCATCATTTGGATGATTTATTTTTTGTTGGTGCTCAGGATCTGAACATTTGTAGTCTCTGGTTGACAGTTGTTCAGGATTTTCTGTTGGATGCAGGAGTTCCTTTAGCACGAGAAAAGACATTGGGCCTAAGCATGGTGTTGGCTTTTCTTGGCATTGAGATTTATTCTGTCAGATTGGAGGCCAGGTTGCCAGAAGAGACAAAATTGGCAATGTTTCATTTGTTGTGTGAAATGTTGGAAAGAAAAAGGTGATGATGAGGGACATTCAGGTGTAGCTCGTCCACTTACATTTTGCATGTAGGGAGGTTCGGGCTGGAAGGACATTTTGCAGGAGACTTGGTTTGGCATTGTCAGGTTAGGGCTTTCCGCACGACAGGGTGAGATTGTCAGCAGGCAAGTGAGTGGATTTGAAAGCCTGGGGGTGTTTTTAAGACATTTCAATGGGATTTCAATACAGGATCTTGGTGAGAAGCCGTAATGGTCTATTTACCTAGATGCAGCAGGAGGTTGAGGCTTTGGCTTGTTTAGGCAGAGCAGATGGTGTGCCAAGCAGTGACTGGCAGAATGAAAAAAAGAAGGGTGTAATATCGCCTTTTTGAAATTCTTTCCAGTGGTTGTGGCATTGGCATTGTGGGTTGACCAATTCTGGAACAAACAGGTTTTGTTTAATATTGACAATATGGTGGTGGTTCACATTGTTAATGAGCAGTCTAATAGCGATGTGAAAGTCTACAGCTTTGGCAAGTGTTTGTACTAGGCTGTTTGCATTATAATATAATTTTTTTGAGAGTAGTATGCCCCAGGTAGTGACAATGGTGAATGGATGCATTACTTTGCTCACAGTGGAGGAGATTTCATGGGCTTGCAGCACATGCAAAAAGGGTCAAGATTCAATTGGTGGAAGAAATATGGAGGATAGGAGGAAGAGAACGGTCGTATTGATTAAGGGTTCCTAAGCAGTTTCAACACAAAGAGCATATTTGAAGGCATGAGCAGAGTTTTAGCGTTAGGAGCAAGGAGGAGGCAATTTGAGCATGAGGACAGTGTATGTTGGGCATGGCTAAGCCAGCAATGGTGGCAGACGTGCTTGGGTAGAGCTCCGGCGGGGGCTCCCTGATCTGACCACATTGCTCCGACTAAACCGATCCGCGGTGGCTGCAGACGGGAGGCGAGGCACTTGAGCGTTCGTTCAAGCTTCGAGCCGAACGCGGTGCCAATCAAAGCCCGTGCAGCGCGCTGGGACCCTCGGCCCTGCGGCGCGCCGGGAGAGCTGGCCGAAGACTGGGGACGAGGAAAACGCAAGCCCGAGGCTGAGCCCCGCCCACAGGGCCGCATCGAGTGGCGCAGTGGCCCTGAAGAGATGCCGCTGCCAGAGACAGGAGCCACACTGCGGGGAGTGTGCCTGCGGCGCTTTGAGCCCATCCATGCACCAAGCAGGGATTACCCCAGAGACACGGCCTATGTTCACTGGCCTTCCATATTGGGACCTGGCTGCGTAGCGGCGACTGGCGGACGGATTCACCCGCGAGTCGTACCCTGAGGCCTACAGAGGAGGCCCCGCGGGCCATGGTGACGGCTCGCTACATCGACAGCCCTGACCACCCTGCGATGCGCTGCTGAGGTGTCCATGGTCCTGCGGGTGGCCGGTGATGCCGGGAGCCCTCGAGGTGATCGTGATGGGGCCTGTGTGTTGGACCTGGTGACCTCCCTGAGGGCCTCACGCGGAACAAGCTGGGAGGACGAGGCTGCTCGTGTGGGCTAGAAGATCGGAATTATTTTGCCCTGCATTAACCCTATTACTGAGAGGGCCGCCGTTGGACGCTGGTCGCCCCGCCGCAGGCCCCGCTGGTGATGAGGATGACCTGGCCCCCTGCGCATATAACTGAGGTGAGAGTGCGGGAATTGCAGTGACAGGAGCCGGACATATGGTGGTGACCGGTACTGGGGTGGACCTGGGCCCCTCCGGACGCATCTCCATGCCGGAGATCTCCAAGTGGGCGATGACTTCCGCGTCCCAAGCGGCTGGGAGCTGTCACATTCATTAACGGAACTTCGGAGCGATGGTGGGGCGGCTAGCAGTGGGCGCGAGTGAGTCACTGGGTGACGGTGTGTATAGAGGCACCCCTGCTCTCCCTGGAGTGGCCATCACAGTGACATTGTCTCTTATCTGTCCGGCTGGGATTCTCGGGAGCACATTGACACTGGAGTGCCTGCATCATGGCCTTGGAGGTGGTATCCAGGAGCTGCCTAGCCGAGCAGCAAATTTGAGGCCTGGCTAAATTAATGACCAGTGGCTTGACAGACGCGCGAGGGCACGGGAGTAACCGTTGGGAAAGTTCCAGCTGGCGGCAGTTACTGAGTTATAGTAGATGGCCACCCCCACATTGTGACAGACGTGGTAGACGTCGGTCAGTGCGGAGCCGAACCTGGTGAAGCGTTTCCTTCAGATCGATGTCGCGGGACAGGCGACTCAAAACAAACGTGCCTGGTGCAGCGGCCCCACCTCCGCAGACGCAAGCAAAGACGGGCAAAATGGCAGAAGCGGGATCACAAGCTAACATGTTCGGGAAGCTGGACGCGGTCCTGGCCGCTGTGGAAAAACTGGGAGAAACCTTGCAACATACCCGCACTGCCTTGGAAAGCAAAATAGACAAAGCAGTTATAGATCTAACGCTGCTGCATGCAGATCATCGCAAGCTAGCAGACCGCACTGATGAGCTTGAGGTTAAGATGGTGGAGATGTCGCCCCGTGTGGCGGAGGCGGACAAGCACATTCAACAACTGCTTAACAGAGTAGACTTTCTTGAAGACAGGGCGGAAGATGCGGAAGGACGGGCCCGCCGCAATAACGTACGAGTGGTGGGTCTGCCGGAGGGAACGGAAGGAAGGAATCCTGTCGCTTATGTTGAATCTTGGCTGCACGGCCTCCTGCCAAAGGGAACCCTCTCTCTGCACTTCATGGTGGAGAGGGCACACAGAGTGCCGACCAGGCCCTTGCCATCAGGATCTAATCCCAGGCCTTTGTTAATTCGGCTGTTGAACTATAGAGACCGGGACACAATATTGCAGGAAACAAGGAAATTGCAAGACATCCAAGTCGACAATCATAAAGTGATGTTCTTCCCCGACTACACCATTCAAGTGCAAAAGCAGAGGTACTCGTACATGGCTGTAAAGAGACGCCTCCGACAAAATGGTTTGCAATACTCTTTATTATTCCCAGCACGCCTACGAGTGGTGGGAAACGAGAAAACGCACTTCTTTAACACTTCCGAGGAAGCTGAGGACTGGCTGGACCGGAACGCACCGTCGGGGAGTGTGCCCAGGTCTGGAAACGCAAGCACTAAATCGACGGGAGAGATGTTGCGCCGCCGCCGCCCCAGGAGAAAGAAGCCGAAACCCACGCTACCCTCTTCACAGATGAGCCCAGCTCGGGACCAGGTGCTACAGGAACGGCAGGGAGCTCTACAGGCGGTGGCAGGTATCAGCGGAATGCAGATGGAAGACAGTGCATCTGCCTCAAGTCAACAGGAGCGGGCTAGCGAGGCTGATGCTGAGGATCTGTCCGATGATCCGCTCACAACGCAGGACTCCTAATCTCTGCCGGAAGTCACTCCTCAGACAGCTGATAACATTACTTGATATACGCTGTGGTTTCCAGTTGTTTGAACTTACTCATGACCAGTGTCCCTGCACGCAAGTATATAGTTATAAGATGAGCAATATTAAGTTGTGTTAGAACTATAAACTACGCATGGTTGTATGCTCCATCATACTGTCAACTGAGGTTCTAGCCACCCCATTATTTAGCACAGCAGTGTTCCTTATATGTTCCATAGTGCTTCTGAGGCTTATTTAGAGTAATACTTTACTGATTGTCCTCATTTGCTGTAATGTGAAGGGCGACTGGAGATGTTCCCTGATGGGCGCAGTATTGGATAATATCTGGTTGGTCAGTGGCCAGGGAGCCCCCCCTCGAGGAGACTCTCTCCCTCCCTAGACATAATTAGATTGTAGGGCGCAGCACACCCCCACAGAGTTAGATAGTTAGATGCTATTGCATATGGTTTGGGTGATTGCCTGCTGCACACTCGCCCTTTTGGTATTCCTTTTCATTATGGGCGCATTCCTGTTGTTCATCAGTCTGAGTGAAGACGATTTACTTTCTTTTATTATTGCGAATTATTGCAATTATCATCCTATGGCTTGCCATGCCATGCTTCCAGAATTAAGTCAGGACAGTTGTGATGCTAATATTTACAGGGGAACGCGCGCCAGGGTTGCATGCATGCACACTACACTTCCTCCCTCTGCTGAGAGGCTTGGCCAAGGCGCGCACACGTCTAACTCACAAATGGGATGGCACCTATAAAGATAATGACCTGGAATGTGAGGGGCATCCACAGCCCGTTGCGCCGATACCTTATTTATTTGTATTTAAAGCGCCACCACGTTCAAATAGCGCTTTTGCAGGAAACGCATCTGCAGAAGTCGGAAATACAACGCCTGCACCGGCGCTGGAGGGGGCAGCTGTACGCAACGGGTTACTCGGCGTATGCCCGTGGGGTGCTGGTGTGGGTAAGGCCAGGGACCCCCTTCCGGGTGGTGAACTCCCACATAGACACAGAGGGCAGATACGTTATAGTAAAGGGTGTGTTGGACGGTAGACAGATACTGCTGGCCTCATTATATGCACCTAACACGGAGCAGGCAGTTTTTCTAGCTCAGATCTCCCTTAAATTGGCAGAGTGGCGTGATACTCCCTTAGTGCTGGGTGGTGATTATAACAGCGTATTAGATGTGTCACTGGACCGTTCCTTCCCGCCGCTGCCAGGCACGACTACACACACTGCGGCGAAGGCGCTGAACCATTGGGCCACACACTGGCATCTAGCGGATGCTTGGCGCCACCATCACCCACATGACAGAATATATTCTTATTATTCAGGGGCGCACAAGCTCCATGTACGCCTAGACCGATTCATGGTATCCGTTGACCTTCTCCCGAGTGTTACAGGGTCCTCATACATGGGGCGGACACACTCGGATCATAATCCGCATATAGTGGAGCTAGATTGGGAGGACGGGATACCGCCGACCCCCACGTGGCGACTTCAGCCGGATGTACTCCTTGATGCACCATTCCGAGAGTCCCTGGCTACCAGCATGGCTCAGTACTTTGATGATAATGCAGGCACTGCCTCGTCTGCGCTGGTGGAGTGGGACGCCCTTAAGGTGGTGGTGAGGGGACACTGCTTGGGTGCACAGGCGGGCATAAGAGTACAGCTTGAAAAAGACCTTACCACTCTAGAGAAACAACTGGTGGATAGGGAGGACGAGGCGATCGTGGGGTCCCAGGGGCAGCTGAGACACTGTAGAGAGGAGCATGCAAGATTGCTGGAAAGGCTGCGATGCCTTAATTATGCAGCGCATTCGGCGAGGACGCACCATCTAGGGGATAAGGCTGGGAAGCTGCTCACGTGGCTCATCAGACAGGAAGAGTCGTCATCCCCTATTACATCCGTGCGAACGGTTTCGGGGAACATAGTGTACACGCAGCGCGACATTCATGCTGCGTTTGTGACTCACTATCGAGGTCTGTACGAATCTCGGGCGCAGGCCGAACCCCTGGAATTACAATTTTACCTCGCGCACATAGAACTACCACAACCCACCCGCATGCAGAAAGAAGATTTAAATGCTACTCTCACTGGGGAGGAAATACGAGAAGGTATATTCTCATTATCCAACGGGAAGTCGCCAGGGCCAGACGGATTACCAACTGAATTTTATAAAGCATATGCGTACCTATTAGTGCCACAGTTGCTGAAGATGTATGAGACTGCCCTAGATATGTCCACGCTTACTGATACGCAAAATGAGGCTCTGTTAGTATCCCTCCTGAAACCTGATAAGAGTCCTGAATCCCGGGATCCTACCGGCCTTTGGCACTTCTCAACACCGATTATAAAATCTTTGCGTCGCTGCTGGCTAGGCGGCTCTCACCCTTAGTGCAGACGTTGGTGTACTCAGATCAAAACGGTTTCGTTCCCACAAGGAATACCTCACTGAATCTCCGTCGGTTCTTTAGGATACAACAATACGCATTGCGTGGATGGCCTTGATCCGGTTGCCTGGTACTTGATTTAGAAAAGGCATTCGATTCGTTGGAATGGCCTTACCTGGCGGCAGTGCTCAATAAATATGAGCTTGGAGATTATTATCTAAGCATGGTCCAGTTGCTGTACCGACGCCCTACTGTCCGGGTCCGTATCGGCAAGCTCCTCTCGGATTCGATCAGAGTACGACGGGGAACACGCCAGGGTTGTTCGCTATCCCCGCTGCTCTTCTCCCTGGCCATGGAGCCACTGGCGATGTTGCTCCGTGATGGCGGTGAGGACTGGGGCATACCGCTGGGGGACGGGGCCCACACGGTGTCCCTATATGCCGATGATTTATTGTTGTATGTCCGAGACATCACGGCTATCCCTGCGTCTATTGCGGCCGTGTTGCGGACCTTTGAGACAATGTCGGGCCTCCGGGTTAATTGGACCAAGTCCGGGGTGTACCCTTTCGATGCTCGAGTGGAGGAAATGGACGTGGTCATCAATGGCTCGCGACTTCCGTGGTACCCCACCACTTTCCGGAATCTAGGACTATTTATTTACTGGACGCCTGCTGATTTGCTGGAAGGTAACCTAACGAGGGCGATCACAGCGGTGCGAGCACAGGTACAGTTCTGGAAAACGCTCCCGCTGAATGTCATGAGCCGCATCACCCTGCTGAAGATGATAGTCCTTCCCAAGTTATTATATTATTTCTCGAATCTCCCAATTTATGTCCCGTCCCCAATATTCCGAGAATTGGAAAGCATGTTCCGCGACTTCATATGGAATAAAGGCAGGCCTCGTGTTGCGTTGTGGAAATTATACGCACCTGTCAGTCGGGGGGGGTTGGCGGTTCCCAATATGGAACTATACTATTTGGCTGCCCAGCTGCAATGGGTAACAAAATGGCTAAACAGAAGCAACCTGGAGGACACGGCGACCTGGCAACAGCCATGGACGCATACCCAAATTTATCATTTGTTTCACCCAGTGGCCAGGTCCACGCGCCCGACCCAGTTACATTTAGGTGCAGCGTACAGATGCTACAAGAGGAGCTTGTATCTCACCCGCGCGACACTGCCATACGCCCCGGCACTACCGCTTCAGGGGACACCACGGGGGAGGGTGGGCACCACTGCAGACGCCCTCAGACATTGGCATACAGCAGATGTACATACTCTTGGTGACCTTTATCGGGATGGAGTACTACTGACGTTTGAGACCCTGGCAGAGGACACCGACATACCTGTAGGCCAATTTTTAATGCATGCCTCTTTAAAAAGGACCTTATCGACTCGCTGGGGAGACCTAACGACGAGCCTCCAATGCATTTATTAATACAGTATCTTCATGTCATGGGGGCGGGGTCACACATAGTACACTGGCTGGTGACGGCCCTACTTACACACACATTGAAACCGCTGCTGTCCCTCCGTGCCCGTTGGGAAGAGGATCGCGGTCAACCCTGGACTGACAGGGAATGGGACACTATCCTGGCTGGCCCCACCTATATCCAGAGGAGCTCCAAATTTAAATTAATACAAGCTTATATTTTACACAGGGCGTATCTCTCTCCAGATAAAATTAACCGGTATTTCAAAATCACTACATCGGAATGCCCGCGTTGTCGGCGGCCTGCCGCGGACCTGCTACACATGATATGGTCTTGTGTTACCCTCCAAAGCTACTGGCGCGATGTCGCCACATCTCTGGCGCTTTGCACTGATACATCTCTGCCATTAACGTGGGAGGTTTGTATATTGGGAGTTTATGCAAGGACCAAGAAAAATAAGGTAACATCTAGATTTCGAGACTTGGGTTGATAGTGGCGAGACGCTTAATTACGAAGCGATGGAAGCATGTGGACCCCCCTGAACTGATCAGCTGGAAAAAGTCTCTTTCAGTCTGGGCTCAGGCGGAAAGCACAGCGCTGCACAGAGAGGAAACTGCGGGGCTGTGTAAATTTCCTATTGCACAATATTGGGACACTATACTCTTAGCCTTCACCAACGAGGGAAATGGGGCTGCGAATGACACTCACTCTACTGACACATAATGGATATGCAGGCGATTCTGGGTTGCAGAGGATATGCTGTAGCACGGTAGGGCCCACTAGCTATCGGAAGGTGCTATGCAACTGCAATATATTGCGGGAGACCCTCCTGCCCCCCCCTCCTCTTTCCCGCCGGCCTATAACTTAACATTGCACTGACACTCTAGGTCTCGGTGAGTCCACCCTACCCTGGTGTGCACCCCCTATCACTACAAAGGTTGTGATCCGTAGCACCGCATACAGTCCGACAACAGTCATCATAATGAGATAAACATGGCAGTCTTCCCTCCCCCTCTTTTTTGGTTTTTCTCTTCTCTTAGATGTTTTATTGTCTACACTTTAAAGATGTTGTTAGTAATCATTCAGTATGGTATATATGATTTATTGATGCATATTCAATTTCATTTTCTCTTTTGATTTACTATGCAAAGTTCCACTGTTGAGGAATTACCATGACCACACGTTGCCTTTCATTGAGCCTACTGATGATGAGTACGCTGTATATCGTAGTACTGTTACTGACAAAATAATGTGCATGTATAGACCTAACGACCATCATTATGAACTGGCAATAATGGTGCAAAAACGCTGATAGGCATCTGTAGTACTATTGGATGCGCAGACTGTGGATATTGGCTAGGCGTGCTAAGGCTTGTCCTGACAATACTCATGTACTACACAATACTGACTTGTATGATGATTTAATGATGTTATATAATGTAGTTTAAATGCAGCATTTGATCATTTTTTTTTGTATTGTCATGCAAAGTGGAAACAAAGAGACGAAGTATTCAAATGACTGTAAGAAAAAATCAATAAAAAAATATTTAAACAAAAAAATGAGGACAGTGTATGTTGTAGAGAGGAAGATATTAACTTCATTATATTGATGATTGAAATGGCTTCTGAGGCAGCAGATGGGGAAATGGGGAGGGGGATCATGAAAGGCAGGGTAAAGTAGGAGGGGGAGCAGATGACAAGAAGGCCAATGACGCTGGCCTTTTTTTGGCAGGTTTTTCAGGCATTGACAGAGATTTGTACAGATGAGGGGGAAGCTGTACTATTTTTTATGGTGGTGGGGTGGTGCTTTTGTGGTCACTTTAGGTGTCAGAGATTCTGGTTGTTGGTAAAGGTGTGGTTTGAGACAAAATGTCTTGGTGGCATGGGGAGAAGCAGTTGAGGTGTGTGTGAACAAATCTAACAGAGATCAGATGAGCAGTGGCACACGGGTGGTAGTAAAGAAATCTCCCATAGAGTAGGTGTGTATGGTATATTGGTGGCAGAGGTATGGTGCTTGCAGTTTAACAGGGAGAGTGAATGTTTCAGCACGGGAATGGTTCTACATTGCCTATCTTCCAGTTGCTGATGGTGTTGCACTACATTGCGAATTATGGATTTGCCTGCTGGGGACTCTGGCATACATTCTTTCACAATAGGGGAGGTGACGGAATAAGAGGCAAGGGGGTGTTGTTCAGAAAGAATAAAGAGCTGCAGAAGATGGAGGTTGGATTGTTATAAGTGGTATGTTATCCGGTCATTAACATTCTTCTGTTGCTGGTTGATTACAGCTTGTGTGGCAGGCCCAGAAAGTGACTACGTGATGGTATGGCTATGCGGTCACTCATTTGTAACTTAGGCAGAAAGGCAGACTGAGCAACAGTGTTTTGGAAGGTAACTGGGGTTTCAACATCACCAGAATTAAAATGAAATGGTGTGGCAATGGGGATTGTGTTCTGCTGTCTTAAGGCTAGATTGTATGGTGAAGTACCAAGGGCTGTTGATTACTGATATGCACACCTGTCTCATTAAAACTGCTTTTTTACACGTTTTATTGTGTAGAGTGGCTTCTGAATTATGTGGTCTCTCCCAAAATGGTATTAATGAGGTTTGCGTTATGCACACATTTTACGTTGGAGTACGATTAGAAGAATCTTTAATTATTTCTTCTCATCGGTTTTGGCAGTGGTGGCTGTCACGGATCAGGGGTGGCGGGGGTGGGGTGATGTTGTAAATAAATAAAAATAGAAATTTACCTCATCACCGGGTCTCTCCTCCGTAGCCTCTCCTGCGTCTCGGCTTCCCTAAGCCAATCAAGACTCTGCTGTCAGCAGCGTTGGGGTTGGTCTGAGTGCCGTGGTTCGGCACTCAGACTGGGACTAGGAGCCTGTGCATGTTCTCCACGCAGGCTGTTCACTTACAGAGTGCCCACCACTCCTGCGCCTGCTCTGTGAGCAAGGCAGCCCAAACCCCGCCCCGCAAAACTGCCTCAGCAGGGAAAAATAAAATGATATTAACTCCTTTTTTAAACTGCCGAAAAGTAGTGGGGCGACATCCTCCACCTTGGCAGAGGAGCCACCCCTGGGTTTTGGAGGCTTGGAGTATACTATTGTACTGGAATTGGCGACACTAAATTAAAGTAATGTGTCTAATTAGAGTTTTTTGTATGTGCTGTGTGATTCATTAATGAAAATTTCATTTTAACAGTGATAACTTTGACCCACCGAAATGGCAGCTTCGGCTTCCAGGGCAGACTCCATGGAAATAGTTTGGCACCAAAAAAAACAGTAATTCAATTTAAATAGATATATAGGGCTCTTAAACTGACACCTAAAGCTATGAAATATTAGCACCCTTTGAATTGGTGAAGAATATTTTTACCCTTTTCAGAGGGCGTTTTGGAAACCTATAATCACTAATAAAATCTCATCTCTTTGAAAAGGAATAGAGTGCCTTTGTATTGTGTTAAGTGTTTAGACACCTTTTTTTAAAACATTTAGAAAAATATTTTCTTGTTCATTAAACCAAAAATGTTGATTTCTGTTAAAAACTAAACATGGTGGTGGTCTAACCTTTTTTTGTAATTGATTATGGGAGTGGGGGGATTGTTCTTACATCTTTCTTGATTCTTGGGCATAAACATTGATTGTGCAACATGCCAATAACATTTTCAATATCACATCGCCCTATGTAGGTAAATCAAGTAATGGTTCATCTGTCTTTCAATTTATTTGTATGAAATGGTATAAATTACATGAAATGGAACTTACCATTTTGGACTCATATTGCCTGGGCGTAATAAGTTTAATAGGTCTGTAATTGCAAAATAGGCCAATTATATGCAGTGCAGAATTCTATTTGTCAGAATGTGATATTTTGTTTTAGAAAGTTCAGCAACATAAATGTCACTATCAAAAAAATGAACATCTTTTAATATTGCGATAAGGTTATGGTAAAATAAATGTTGCAAACTGTTTTATTTCATTTCATACGGTTATACTTGGATTTTTAACGTTTTACAGCCTAAAAGTGTTCATGGGATCGACCAATATGTGGTGCTGTGTTGGATGAATAATGTACAGTGGGCAGAGAACTGTTGTCTTTTCATTTGTTATCCCATTCAATTTAAATGTTGCTGGAAATTTAAAGTGATGTCTTTTGGTCAAGTTGAGCGAATGTTTTAGCTTTGAATACAGTTCCACTCAACTCTTTTCTTTTCGGTCTACAACTCACACTGCCAAGGTAAAGCCATTGCATAGTGTGTCTCTAACAAGTTACCAAATATATAAATTAAACCTATCTATTTGTTGACCACCAATCGGATTTTTACTCTAAAGTCAGCAATGATGGTGCTTGATGGTGGCCTATCTGGCCACAAGTAATTATTTTGATGCACTGGTTTCACACAAAAAGACAATTGGCTTTATATTTAAAATTCAAAATTAAAATACCCCTCCTGTGGAATTTACTGCAAATTGAATGTAACATTTTAGCATCATGATGGCAAGTCTTACTAGACTTTGATGAGATCACTTTGCTTTAAAGTGGGAGTATTTTAAGGATATTAAATAATTAGTTGCTTTGAATATTAGAGAAATGAACAGTCATATCTGAATATTAACCTTGCTAGTGCCTTGCTAGAGCATGTATAAGTATGGTTAGGGACATTTTGTGATTGCTTTAGAAAAATGAGCAATCAGGCTCCTGTACGGTGCAAGAGAGCAATCACTTCTCTTTCAGGCAGGCACCGAACAGGGGGAGAATAATAAGAGCTCCACTTTCAGAAATCCAGCTTTTCGGGTCAGTCTGGTATCACTTTAGTCAGAGCCAAACGTCTCCAAACGTTAGTAGTTCTCCCTGTAGGATTTTGAGGACTATGTGTGACAGTTCTTGAGCTCATTTATGGCTGGCTCAAACAAACAGAAAATCCTGCCTTCTTTGCATTCAGGTCACATCAACAGCAATTCTTTGTACTCTGTGTTTCAGGTCTGTCACAGAATCTGTGGGATGGCAGACATGTTTTTTACTTCTCGTGCAAACCCCCTAAGTCTGACTTGTGTGTGGTGCAGCGCAATTTTGCCCACCCTTTACATGTCACAAATATATCACAATTTCATAACAGATACATGACATGAATGTGCATTTAGCACATGTTTCTTGTGTGGTCTAACGATATTAAAATAAGTGTTGTACTTGACATTAATTTTAGTGTGCATTTATTGTAGGACTAGTGAACATATACTATGTGTTTGACTGAATCAAATAAGATATTAATAAACCATCCTTACTTAGTAGATATGTACTCACTGCAAGATGAAATCGAATTACATGATGTGTGCATTAATACATTAATTGTCATTTACTGTTTAGATAATTGAACAGAAACCCTCCTCCTATATGTAGAATGTGATTACCCTAGAAGTGATTAATGTTTATGTAATGTGTGCACTGTTTCATATATTGTCAAAAAATGTAGCTCCTAGACACACTTATACATATACCTTTAAGATTTTTTGTATGTTCTATGTAATATGAATCTAATGAACTGACGATACATATTACTTTGTGTTTGAATGTGCAAACACATATTAAATGTGCACCATTGAGTTAATACTTTAAGTTGTCTTTAGTAAGCCCGATTAATGTGCTGCATAAAATATTGTTTTCCATTTTCTGCTAAGATGACATTTCTTGCAGGTAGTCACATGCTTTGTTGGCTGAAGAATGGATACATTACTGTACTAGTGATAGAGAGAGAGAACCTGAGAAGAAGACCTTGACCAAAGAACGTGGAGAGCCAGAGTGTTATCTGAAAAGGCCTATTCAGCAATGTTTCAACCTGGCCTCTGTGTGAGAAGACAATGTTGTTCCCATGTCCAGTGTGACATACTTTGCGAATGTTACAGTCTACAAGGTGAGAAGTGGAGAAAGGCAATGGACCCTTGATGATGTGCGCAAAGGGGTGTTGCCCAGGAAACTATTATGTGTATAACTTAGTGCTCATGCAGATTCTTTCAGATCCCTTCAGATTCTCTTCAGAACCTTTCCAAGACCCCTAGAGTTTGAGAGGTTTAGACCTCTATGCTTCCTTTGATTCTTTGCTGAGTGTAGCTTAGCCTAACACTTATTCCCTGAGCCAAGAAGAATCTTGACTGAGCTTCTGAAATGCTGACACCTTCCTGCTTAACCTCCTGTCCCATTCTATTTTCCCTTATTGATTTCTTGATTTTTTAGATCCTTTAAAGCTCTAGAACCATCCTGTTAGCTTGAACTTTACTTTAGGTGCTTTAGATTTACCCATGCATAGATGAGAAAACCTGAAACTCTTCTGTGAGTGTCAAATTTTATTGTTAATCTTTTGTATTGGTGTGACTGAGCTTCTTGTTTGCCTAATATTAGTCCACTTCAATTTCTTCTGGGGGTTGGGCTTTCCCGTTTTATTCTGTATATTTATAGCATGGTATTAAGAGTTGTCTATCATAACTTGATTCTTAATTTGTAATAAACCTTCTTACTCATAGTTAATGATTCCTGGTCCTTATTGTGTAGCAAAATGGGTTACACTGTTAATGGAAGTTTTTTGATGTAATGTACACTCCCATCACCTCTCAGGTGGAAAATAAAAGGTCCATGGGAGGACCAATGGTAAGTAAGTGGGCCCAGAAAATGCTGGATCAAACTTGGTAGCATGTCGGATGGTTTTCCACTGACGTGAGGGAGTTAGGGTGTTCTATTTAGAAATTGCCTAAGCCCAGTCCAAACCCCAAAAGCTCATGGTTTATTTGAAGAATTGATGGAGTTCTAGCGGTTCGGAAACTAATTGTAGCAGCGGAGAAGTGTGAGTATTAATAGGATTAGGCATTGCAATTGCTTATGTTTATGCTTAGATTGGGGTATTTTGCAGTGGCTGTGTGGTGTTCTGCTTAGATGATTTAAGTTGTGTTTATATGGCACTTACTGCTGAGAGTTGAAGTGGTTATCGGGTTCGTCGTGGCCTAAGATCTCCCGATACAAACCTGCATGGTAGGAGGTTCAGTGTAGAAGGATCTGGATGTAGTTGCCTGTTGTGGTGCTGGACCTGAGACGTCATCAACAGCATTATTGAGATAGGGACTTTATTTTGTTGGTGATTGTGAGGTGCAGTTGGTATAGTTGATCTCAGTGAACAGGGAAGAACTGTATCAATCTAGGTGATACCCCACTGGTAGAGATTTCATTTGAAGCGAATGTCAGGATAGGTCAGAAAGTTTTGCTTTGAACTGTCTCTTGTGTGTATGAAAAGCTGTCATTTCATTAGAGGAGCAGGCAAAGTTAGTTGTTGAAATTGCTTGTTTTGTGCTTAAACTGCTTAAGAACGTGTTCATGAAAAATCATAAAGGATGGTGAGCTGCTGCAAGGAGTGAGATTGATGTCACAGTATGCCGTGCTGGCATAGGTTGGTTGGTGTAAAGCTGCACTGGTACTGGCTGGATACGTCATAGAGAGTCTTGCTGGTATTGGTTGTCATCGCCAAACAGAGGATTGTGGGTGGAAAACCATTTCCTGGTTTCAACGGAAAGTCACTTGTAAATATTGCATATTTTGATGGAAAATGAAATTCTTAAAGAATTACAGAGCCTAGTGAAGTTATATGTGGCTGTGGCTGTGCCTGTTAGGAAGGGGTAAGAGACACCAGCCAAAGGTACACCTGGTCATATTATGTCGATAGACGTGGGTCATCACACATGTTTTGCTTGCCCAGTGGCATACGATCACTGAAAAAGATGGGGCATTGACATTTCCTTGTTATGGCACAATAATTTGAGCATTAATGAACATTTAGGGAGGATGCTGCATGACATGAAACCACCTCCCAGACATACACAATACGAAGTACTTGATGCCTGGGAACGTACAGCTCATCTTAGGCAGAAAGAGAGATTTCAAGGAAGGGTCAAGAAAGCCATACACACTTGTGCGGATGCTAGGTGGGATGCAGAGCAGAAATCTTGGAGAACTGATATGATCGAGGGAACTAGACTATATCCTGCATTAACAAGTAAAGAAGAAGGGAAAGGTAAATGCAAGGACAAAAAAATGAATGAATCCAAATTCTATGGGAGAGAATTCAGGAATGACAGTCACTTCAAATTCACTTACTCCAAATGCGCCAGATGCATTGACTGTTCCTGTTACAGTTGGTCCTGTAGTTCTTTTGTATCAACCTGGATTGACAGCGAATTCTACACATACTTTTTCTGTTCCTACTGGAATGAATCCTATAGCTAGCAACTCAGTGGGGTTAGACACTGAGACAAATTCCTCAGACTCCTATGGTTCCGACACACAGGAATGCCCCATGTGCTGCGAGTGCAGACCCCACATTAAATCAGACAGGGATTGACGCAACTAGAAGATACCCTCAGAGTTCATCACTTTTTTTCCTCCCTACAACTAATGAGCTTCCATATGTGAATTACAGCAACCCTGGTTACTACCGGAACGTCAACTTCTACGGGCACGTCAACTTCTTACATGTCCCTTTTGAATTCACTGCCAAACGCAAGTAGTGGTACCTATAGCGGAGAGATAATTCTTAATACCCCAGCAGAACAACCAGGTCTTACTGTGCGAGAATTTGATGATTGGCTTAGAGGCATAGACACCCTGACTGGAAGTGGAAATCCTGGAACTAGTGGAGGGAATTTTCAGATCCTGGAGACAGAAAGGTTCATGGATGTGGCTAAATTGAAAGTAGAATTAGAAGAAATGATAATTGGAACGTTTGACATGTCACAATGAAATGCTTACCAGGATGATGAACTATTATTCCTGTGCAAAGATATTACCAGACATGCAGGACAGGCTCATGAAAGATTACCTGAATTGGCTCACAGATATGGAATTGATTTGGAGAAATCTAAAGCTTTACAAAGAAGTTACCAGTTAAGCTTTAGTGATAGAGAACTCGCAAACATGAGACCGTCAGGAATGAAATTACAGATCATGGAATTAATTGCCCATGTTCAAAAGTGGCGTAAGTTAGATAAATGGGAAGGTAAATGGTCATAGAAAAAGAAACCGTAGAAAGTTAGGGTATAACTGCCTCTGTCTGGAACAGAGGAGTAAGACAAGGATATACACATGCTGCCCATGGGAGAAGTGTCTGGTGGATGGTTTGTCCATATTCTGTGGAGCAGGACTGATCTGCGTCATTCACAAATGATTTTCCAAAATTGAGAGAGAACCCAGTGGAATGGTACAGACAGGTTGATCAATTTGTAAAAATATCAAACGTTCTATGGGAAGATTTGAATACCTTATTTGAAATTGTGGTTCCAGGTGACTCATGGATTGAATGCAAAGTTGCTGTGGGTTGGCCCAGAGTGGACCCAACAAGACATCTTGTATCACATGCTCCATCCCCACAGGTAATGAAAAGGTATAATCGGGTGATTACATTTCTGAAATCGAAAGTCTCTTCTAAAGAGATTGATTGGGTCAATATTGACCGAACGAGCCAAGAGTCCAAAGAGTCAATACATGCTTACTATGAGAGACTGTTCCAGGCATTTAAACAGTTTAGTGGGGCAGAGACCATAAAGGCAAAGGATATGGGACATTTTGGTTATAGATTTGTATATGGATTGCAGCCTGAGGTTAGTTCCATAATTCAGCAGCATTTGATTTGTTGGCAGAGTAAACCCATTGATGAGATATTGACATATGCCAAATACTGCAGGGACAAATTGGAAATGAAACACAAGAAATTGAAGGAAAAGTTACTGGTAGCACAAATGAAAGCTGCACAGTGAGGTCTGAATTAAAAGTTTGTTGGAAATGCTAGTACCATGCAGCGAGTGTATCAGCAGGGAGTCCTGATGATGCAAGGTGGAAATGGATTTCAACCTCAAGGTAGAGGGCTTGATTGACCCGAGTACAGGTATTAATGTGTCGACTTTGAAGAGGATAAATCCCTACCACGTTTGCGGTAGGCTAGGGCATTGGAAGCACAAATATCAATTTAATGCTGGTAATATGGCTAATGGCAATCATGTTCTGAATGGTGGATTTGTGCAACCTCAAGAGAGTAATATGGTTCAGACACAACAAGTACAGTGACAGTGAGTTCACAATCCCAATATATTCCAAGCTCAGATGATGCAGAATCCACAAGCCCCAATGCCACAACAGAATGCAAATGTCCAGAGATACAATGCAAATCAAATTCCCAATGTAAACACCAATCCTTACTTGAATCAGGGAATGTCTCAGCAGTTGTCTGTGATACAAACAGATGATGATTACAGCTCAGACCTGTTGCAATGACAGGCCAGAGAAGGGAGGAAGGTTGTGTACTTGGCGCAGCCTTATTGGCTGACCAAAGTGGTCCATTTCTGGATGCTGGATGCTCTACTGTGAGAACAGCAGAGGTTCCCAACCTACCCCTCTCAGGACAAAGAATTCAAGTAGTAGGAGTATCAAATAAATAAATGACTAGTCCAGTTTCAGAAGCAGTAACTGTCAAAATAGGGCCCTTTAAGGAGAATCACTGATTTGTATTATGTGATTAGAGTCCTGTCAATCTGCTTGGATGAGATATATTGTGCAAGCTGAATTGTTCCATTCACTGTACCCCAAATGGAATCGAGTTTCAAACTCATGATGAACACATTGCCTTTAAACTTTTCAGACGGAGATCAGAAATCAGACAAAAGATGACCTGCCCCAAGAGTTAAGAGACACAGGGGGATATTCACAATGAAGTGGCGGTGAGAGGCGTTAGCCTCCTTGGCTTAACGTCTCTCACCGCCACTTCGGAAACGCCAGGCTGCACCCTATTCACAAGAATGTGGTGCAGCCTGGCGTGTCCCCCTGCGACAGCACTAAGTCTCACGACTTAACGCCAAAACAGACACCCTTGCACCAGAGCACAAGGGTGTTTGCGAGCAGGGAGGTTTGTTAATGCACAGGAAGGTGTCCCTTCCTGTACATTAACAAACCGAAAATGCCAGTTTGCTTTTTCCATGTGTGCTGCTACATGCAGCACACATGGAAAAAGCAAAAACGAGGAGAAATAAAGCTTTTCTCCTCATTTAGCCACCTTAAGACCTGATTTTTCTAGGTCTTAAGTTTGGCGCTGCCACCTATTATTGCCGCCCTTGATAATAGGCAGTAGCGTCAAACTCAATGGGTGTTGCAGTGGTACGCCCACCGCAACCCCCACTGCACGCCCCCTTTCACGCTAAGTTTAGCGTGAAAGGGGCCCTATTCTCAAGGCAGCGTCAAGCCACTTAACGTGGCTTTAAGCCACGTTAAGTGGTTTAACGCTGCCTTGGGAATAGGGCGCTGGCCCTATCGCCACGGGAACGTCAAAAAAAGTGACGTTCCCGTGGCGATAGGGGCTTGAGAATATGCCCCACAGTGTCACCTGAAGTCTGGGACTTTTCAGGGAAAGACATAGGTCTCATCAAAGGTGTCGAACCAGTCCGCATTACAGTGAGGCCTAATCCCGAGTACCCAAGAATCCCACAATATAATCTGACCCCTGAAAATATTGCTGGGATTAGTACTGTGATTGACTCAATGATTGAGCAAGGCATTCTGAAGGAGATTATGGGGAGTCCATGTAATTCGCCTATTATGGGTTTGCAGAAACCCAATGGAAAGTGTCACCTCGTACAATATTTGAGAAAGGTTCATTCTATTGTTCCTTGTTGTCCTGGGGCACAAAATCCAGCCGTAATATTGTTTCAGATTCCATGTGAGGTTGAGTGGTTCTCTTTCATTGATTTTTGCCAAGCTTTCTTTTCTATACCAGTGCATTTCCTGTGCTCTCCCTGCGCTGGCGCACAAACTGCAGCCATGCGCCGGCGCAGGCACCCTTGCACCATGGTGCAAGGATGCCTGCGTCATGGGGAGATTGTTTTTGTGCAGGAAGGGGCACCTTCCTGCACAAAAACAATCACTACGGGCATTTTCCTCTTTCAATGCGTGCTGTAGAATGCAGCACGCTTTGAAAGAGGAAAAACGAGGAGAAATGAAAACAATTCTCCTCGTTGCGCCTCGCTACGCCTCCCCTGGGGAGGCGTAGCAGTGACACACATTTCCAGATTTACGATTCCTCGTAAATCTGGAAACGTGTCTCATTTCATGGGTGTTGCATGGGAACACCCACAGCAACACCCATGGAACGCCCCTTCCACGCAAAGTGCTGCGTGTGAAGGGGCCATATTTACAAGGAGAGGAAAAGTCACGCAGGGTGGCTTTTCCTCTCCTTGTAAATATGGAGAAGTGAAATGCACCTCCAGTACGTCACAAAAAGTGACGTACTGGTGGCGCAGGGGGGTTGTAAATCTGCCCCCTGGAGTCTCTGGTGATGCCCTATCTCTCAGTCCTAGTCTAGTACATTGACAACCTACTGGTGGCATCGAATATGCAGGAGGCTTGCAAATGACACACAATTGCTCTGTTAAACCAGCTGATAGGGGTCATAACGTGTCCCCAACCAAAATGCAGTACAGTGAGAAAGAAGTCTTGTACCTAGGACACCACATTGAATAAGGAGCGAGGAAGGAGCCACAAGAGAGAATCTCAGCGATTCTGAAAATGAATCCGCCAACAACCCAGAAGGAAGTCAGAATGTTCTTGGGAATGATGGGCTACTGTCAACAATAGATTCCCAGCTTTTCCCTAATGGCCAAGACTTTACAGAGACTGATACACAAATGACGTATCAAATATGGTACCATGGGATGACAGCTGCATGTGTGCCTTGTCAGAGCTGAGAGAATGTCTTTGCCTTGCCCCGGCACTGGGAATTCCTGATTAAAAAACATGCTTTGCTTTGTTTTGCAGTGAGAGGGAGGACTGCACTCTCTCAGTGCTAACCCAGATGCACAGGAATGCTCGCAGACTCGTAATTTATTTTTCTGTCACACTTTATCCTGTAGCTGCTGCTTTGCCTGGCTGTCTTAAAGCCGTAGCCTCCACAGGTGTCAGCATAGAGCCGTGCCAGAGCATTGTCATGAGTCATCAATAGACAGTTTTTGTCCCCCATTCTGTGGAAGTTTTGCTAACTTGTACCAGAACCCAGTATTTAACCAATAGTTATCTTCCCAAGTACAAGCAGGATATACTTGGCACTGATAACATCACATTCAGGAAATGTACTGTACTAAATCCTGCTAACCTTTTGCCCATACCTGGAACTGAATCTGTCAAAGATGAAGTTGAGCATGACTGTCTTGATGTTACTGAACAATGCACCAAGTCAAGATCTGACATACACGATGTGTCATCACCTGAATCAAATTATGTGATGTTTGTTGATGGCCCCTGCTAACGAGACCATGATGGAAACCCGAGAGCTGCCTACACAGTCTATACTGTCTCAGGTGTGGTCGAATCCTCCTGGCTTCAAGAAGTATCTTCAGCACAAGTGGTCAAATTGATTGCTCTTACTAGAGCATGCTGTGTTTTAGACCAGCTAAGAGTGACAATTTTCACTGAAAGTCAGCATGACTTTAGTGTTGTTCACGACTTTTGACAGTAATGGTCACAATGTAGGTTTATGACCTCTTCGGGGTTGCCCATAAAGAATTGCAAGGATATTCATAACCTTTTGTAGGCTTTACAGTTACCTGCCCAGATTGCAGTTGTGAAATGTGCCGCACACCAAAACAGCACTGACTATATGACAGTGGGCAATAGTTACGCCGATGAAACAGCTTAATAGTGTGCTCTAAGTACTTACACCTTTAATGGGGAGTACCACAATGAAAAATCGGATGTCACAAATTGCAATCTGTTATTGGCTGCAGTTGATACTTAGGAGAAGGTTAAGTGGTTAAAGGAAAAAGTGTCAGTAGCAGAACAGCAAGGCTGGATTAGAGCAGGTTGTGTCAAAAGAAATGAGGATGACATTTGGGTTTCAGGAGATGGAAGACCTGTGTCACCAGATAGCTTGTTACTTTCCATGGCGAGACATTATAATGGACCTTCACATGTAGGGAGAGACGTCATGGTGCACTTGTTTAGGCAAATGTGGTTTAACCCAAGGTTCAGAGTGATGGCTGGAGGACTGTGTCACAGATGTGTTGTGTGACAACAACAAAATGTAGGCAGAAGGAATGCAGTAACACTGAGTCACATAGGGAGATCAGGAGAACCCTTTAACAGGATGCAACTGGACTTTATCAAGCTGCCTGTGTGCAATCAGTTGAGATATGTCCTAGTGATTGTGTGCATCGTCTGATGTTGGGTTGAAGCTTACCCAACCAGATGAAATGATAGTCTCACTGTGGCTAAGTCGTTGTTCAGAGAGTTAATCCTGCTTTTCAGTTTCCTGACTTCGCTGGAGTCAGACTGAGGGACTCATTTTAATAATGAGGTCCTGAAGATGTTGTGCGCAGCATTGCAAATCGAACAGAGGCTCCACTGCATTTACAAACCAGAAGCTTCTGGAATTGTGGAGCAAGTCAATGGCACTTTGAAATTGAGACTAGCTAAAGTGTGTGTTTAGACATCGTTGAAATGGCCTGATGCATTGCCTCTTGTGTTTATGAGTCTTCGCAGTTCTCCAGATAGGAGGACAGGATTGTCCTCCAATGAGATAATCATAGGAAGGGCCATGAGACTGCCAGCTGTGCCTGTGAATGCACTTGTGAGCATTACAGATTACATGATTCTTGATTACTGCAAAGGATGGGCTGATGAGGTCCATTCTGTGTCTCACCAGGTGGGAGAGGCTACAGTCCCATCTCAACAGGTCAGTGCCATGACCTCTGTCCCGGCAGCTGGCTTATGGTGAAGAAGCATGTGCGCAAATCATGCTTGGAGCCTCAGTAGCGTGGGCCATACCAAGTGATCCTGGCCACTACAACAGATGTGAAGTGCGAAGGTCTCCCTAACTGGGTACACACTGCTCATGCTTGCAGAGTCCCTTGTACCCATGATGATATAACAGCACCTGTTCCTGATGTGCCAGTGGTTAAAGTGAGGCAGAGGGAGCAGGTTAGTCAAGCTACTGGGAAACAAGAAGAAACTGGGACAGCACTTGATCAGCCTGAGGGTCTGAAAGTGTCAACAGTTGAAGTCGGTAAAGATGGGTCCCATCCTGTGGTTTTGACTACACCAGATAAAGACCATGGCGAAGGGCCTAGTACAGTAGGAATTCAAGTTATACCTGGAGAACGGTGGCTAAGAAGACAGGAGAGACTAAGGTGCTGTTTGTCCAAGTGCATGTGCCACCCATTACTCCAGAATATATTGAAGGATCTGGAATGAGTGACAGTGAGGAAAAAGGGCCAACAAAAAGGAGATCAAAGAGAAGTAGAGAACCCTGTTGAAGGTACACTTCACCTGAATGGACATACTTAGGGGGAGAGCATTTTGCACCTTTTGCCATAACAATATGCATCAATTGCGCCTCCTTGATCTGAACTTTATGGCTGAACTGAGTTTTGAAACTGCATTGCCCCTGAACAGAATGAGTCAATTTATCCTGTAAGTGATCATTAGCAAGTTTGAACTGCGCATCTATTAGAGAAAGAACTTAATAGATTTGCCCAAACTGCAAAGAAGAGTAACAAGGCCGGAGTCTGCTGAAGGAGCATAAGGTTGTCCCTAGAAGAACATGGAGTAGGGCTAAGGAAGTTTCACGAAGATCATTGGACATATTTTACTGGAAGAGACATTTGAACTTTGGTTGCTGCTTTCGCAAGTGGAAACTAATTGAAAACAATTGTGCTGTAGAACTTCAACTTAAACAGTCTGACATCAGAAGAACTCGTGGAGCCTAACCCTAAAATTAGGAAACATAGGCATTTATGTGTAGGAGTATTTGTCGTGGTGACATTAGTACTAATAGCTTTACTTGTAATTTTGACTTTATCCCATTCTACACATGTAGAGGAGCTTAGGTCTACATGTGCCCCTCAACCATCACTTCCTACTGACAATAGATTACCTTCTATAGATGAGAAGGACTTTCATGTAGATGCATCAAGAGGAGATTACTCAATTAATGATTATTCAAAATTGCTTTATGAATAAGTTGACACTATGGATGCTAAGGACTGCTATGTTTGCATGCAAATGCCTGCATCAGTTGCTGAGGGGATTACCTAGGATCACCTCCCCTTGACATATGGAGTTACCTTTAGCTTATTGATGAGCTTACTCTATGGAAAGGGTAATTTCCAATACTATTACTCGAATCATGACTTGTTTTTTTCAGACGTCCCTGTGCTGAAGCATTTGAATCGACAGCCTGATGCAAACAATTTTGAGACAGTGGCATCCCTTTAGACCCACAATGACATTTGACACTGATTATGCGCAAAGACACAACTTAACTTGTTCCTTAACAGATGTAGACAAGAAATTCATAGACTCAGTAGAATATAGACGTAGAGACATATTAGCTAAAGCAACTAATCATTCAAAAGTACCACAATGGACCAAAGATGTAAGTGAACATAGGTTAGTGGGAAATACGGCAGCATTAACTTTAGTTCGGAAACATAAAGGCAAATTATGTATATATGTTAGAAAATCCACAACTGACACAAATTTCGTAGGCAATAGTGAATGTGATCATACCTTTGAAGTTCAAGGAAATTGGGGATTATACTTAAATGGAGCAGATCCTGTTTTCCTTGGAGTTTATTACATTTGTGGGAAAAATGCATTTTACAGGTTACCTAAGAGATGCCTGTTGCATGGGGATAGTTTTTCAAAAGATTTATTATGTGGGACAACTTGATGATCCAACAAGGGAACCACATTCGAGAACAAAAAGGGGTGCTAGTGAAATTGTAGGAGACATTTTCGGTGCTTTAATACCATCTGTAGGAGTGATACTCAACTCACACACAATTAGAAAGCTTTCTACTGTAGTTAATAAGATATCTACTAGTACAGGTGGAGAATTTTAGTTATGGGTACTGAAATGTTTGCCATAAGGTCAATGGTTTTGCAGAGTCGACTTGCATTTGACATCTTTCACGTAAAAGAGGGCGGAGTCTGTCGGATGTTGAAAGTTCACCAATGTTGCACTTACATTTCAGACAAAAGGAAGGACTTTGCAGATATACATAAGGAACATTATTCACTTAAATAATGATTTGAAAGGGTTAGAAGCAACAGATGCTTGGGAAGCAATAGGGATCTGATTTTCTGCTACAGGCAGATGGTTTGGAAACTTAGACAGTGGAATTGTTGAAAGTATTTTGAAACCCTTAGTGACAATTGCTCTTTGTGGATTATCCTTCGTTTTATTCTATAAGGGATACACACGTGCACAAGTGAAAAAAGGAGTGAAAAGAAAAAGAGCAGATGTAGAACTAGAGGATAGACAGAGCAAATATTATGATGACATGAAATTTTGGGAGAATTCCAGGAGATAGATGATGCGAACAACCAGATTGTGAATTTTCCATCTGATAAGATATTGACGTGATAGCTCGATTCGCCCTCAGAGGGGAGATGGTGCAGAGCAATTTTGCCAACCCTTTACACGTCACAAATATGTCACAATTTCATAACAGATACATGACATGAATGTGCATTTAGCACGTTTCTTGTGTGGTGTAATGATTTTAAAATAAGTGTTGTACTTGACATTAATTTTAATGTGCATTTATTGTAGGACTAGTGAACCTACTTATACTATGCGTTTGACTGAATCAAATAAGATATTAATAAACTATCCTTACTTAGTAGATATGTACTTACTATAAGATGAAATCAAATTACATAATGTGTGCCTTAATACATTAATTGTCATTTGCTGTTTAGTTAATTGAATAGAAACCCTCCTTATATATGTAGAATGTGATTACCCTAGAAACAACAAAAGTTTATGTATGTGTGCTCTAACGTTTCATATATTGCCTTAAAATGTAGCTCCCAGACACACTTATACGTATACCTTTTTTAAATATTGGGGCATATTATCTAGGGTTGGCGATAATTATCGCCGAGCGCGCTTAGCGCGCTTTTATTTATCGCCGGCTATCGCTGGAATATCTCGCCAAGCTAGCGCTGTATTACCAACGCTCAGCGCTATGGCGATAAATATTCCATCAATAGCGGGCAAATGGCCAAACATCGCCTAAAAAACAGCGATGTCCCTCCCAAAACGGCGATGATCTTGGTGATAAGGCCCTGTGGCCTTAACCCCATAATCCACCTCTCATGTTAGGTATGCCTAACACAGGAATTTAGCAGACGTTAAATTCCTGCGTTAGGCCAGAGGTAGCGCGATTATTATCATCGCTACCCCTCCTTGCTAATATCGCGAAGCTGCCTTCGCGATATTTTCCTATGTTGTTTCTGTCAGCCACGCCTACTTTGCATCTCATTATCGATGCGTAGCGAGTGGTGACAGAAACGGGAGTTAAATCAAGGATACACGCACTAGCGTGTCCTTGTTAATAATGCGTTAGAATTATCGCCGCTTTTCGGCCGAAAACGGCCGCTAAAGCGGCGATAATTCTCTTGATAATATGCCCCATTGTTCTTCCGAATTCAGCTCCTGAAAGTACCACATTTAGGATCTTGAAGGGTTATTTTAGTATTCAACTGAAAGCTGCTTTATTTGACTGGGATGCTGTGAGCAGGACAGGGTGCCTCACTGCTGAACAGGAGCACTGCTACTAAGGGGACTCTGTATCCCATACTGCCACTCAATAAGGAGGAGGGGCCATCTTTTCTCAGTCACCTCCCGCTGACCTGCTGATCACCACGCTATAAAGCAATTACTAATTACCTTACAGATGCAGTGGTCTTGATAGAAAACAAGATAATAAATGCCAAAGAGAGATTAGCCGCATCCTAGCACGTAGTAAATGGTTCAATCAATAAAGAAACCACGAAAAATCAAGGAAAGGAAAATTTGTCCCTGGATGGCCAACATTTAATACATGCTACTGCAAATTCATCTAAAGATCATCAAAATCTCTGTGTGTCCTTTTAAAATAACAAAGTACATGAAATCTCTGCTAGTCAGGACTTGTTTTCGCCTTCTGCAAAAAAAAACAACAATCCAATAAAGAGTTTCACCTGGAATCTGTACCAAAGAAGAGAGTGAGAGCCACCAAGTTACGTATAGCTAATGACAACTCCATTGGTAATGGAACCCAGAATAATTGGGAAAAAACAACTAATAATAGAATAGAAGTGCTTTTAGACAAGTTGCTTTCTAAACTCGATTGTTTTGAATGTAAAGTTTGTATGCAGCTTAATCTGATCAAGGATAAGATAGATACTCTTGAAAGTATAGGCAATACAGTACATGGAAGAGCGGGGCTCAAATCCGAAATGACCTTCCCACCACTGCAGTACCAAATGTGGTATAAGATCTGCCTAGCATCATAGCACCATATGTGATTAAAAGTAGTATAAATTCTGCATCAGATCCGCCTAACCGCCCAATGAAAATAACTAACCACCATGATTCAGGAATTGGCAAATAACTTCAACCAGAGGGGTAGAATTAAGCCATCAGCCCAAACAAGGGGGGAGGTAGGGACAACTTACAATCCCACAAACAAGGATGCTATATGTACACCAGATCCAATCACATTGCATCTGCCCCCTGACGCCGTTCCTTATGTTATCGTTTTAAAGGGCGTTCCTAGACTGGAACCAAACGATAAAGCAAACTGGCCTAGTTTAAAGAATAAGGTGATCCATTGGATGTCTGGTCGTGGGTGTA
This sequence comes from Calotriton arnoldi, assembly GCA_963921515.1. NCBI lineage: Eukaryota > Metazoa > Chordata > Amphibia > Caudata > Salamandridae > Calotriton > Calotriton arnoldi. The sequence continues at coordinate 477,387 of CAWUFW010007885.1, forward strand.
ATGCCAATATCCTGAATCAAGAAATTATCATGGTGAGAACAACACATTGGGTAGGCCATGGACGGAAGGTAGATAACGATGATTGTATTACAGTGAACTTTTGAAACCCGGCAGTGGTAGAATGTTTACTTAATATTCAACTGAGGGGAGGATTATTGCAGTACCCTTGGGCTATTTTTATAAACCATCAGAGCCCTTTAATAAAAAACAGGGCTCTTATATACCATCTCAATTTCTATTTAGTACTGTGAAAACAACTAATAGATGTGCCCCGCTTTCAAATTTAGAGAAGCAGGACTGACTGTGGGAAAAACACGGGGAAAGTGACCTAGATAAACGGGACTACCATGAGACACTACCAGTCAGGGAAAAGGAACACACAACAAAGTTAATGTTCGCACGCACATTAACCATCAGATCCTGGAACACGGCTGGAGGAAAAAATAAACTGGATAATAAGGATTGACAAACTCATATATACTCTGCAGATTTATTATGTTCCCAAGAGACATGGCTCACAGAACCATTTGCAATAGATGGCTATACTACGATTGCAACCACAGCTACTCCATCAGCCCATGGGTGGGCTAAGGGGGGTTGGCAATCTTAATGTCAACCTTAGCGTCAGTTCCCATCAAGAAGGTGTATAACAACTCTCCCTACTTTCAATTGGCATTGGTACAGTATAGCACAAATTTATGGATATTTTTGATTAATTATTATAATAACGTATTTTGTAGCAATCGCCATGAGGTGGTAAAAAAGCTTGATGACGTTAGAAACATTTATAAAGAGCTTGAGACTGAATTATATATATCTGGGCCAGTGATTTCAATATTAACGCTTGTGCTTATTCATCTGCAGGAATCTGCGGTTTTGTTGATGTCAGAGGTAACAAACAGGCCCATTCCCCACGCAATGGATATGGTGATTGTTTAAATGAGCTTCTAAACAAATATAATTTAGAATTGTTGCAACTAAGGGATGTGAGTGGGAAGAGTGTACGACTGACATTTTATGGAAACGGAAGTAGTTCCAATATAGACTATATTCTTCTCTCTATAAATGGTGCTAACCTCTTCTCTTCATTAATTGTAGAACCCACCAGCTTCAGTGACACTTTCCCTCTAAAACTCAGCTTATCACTACCTGATTGGCCAAATCAAGGGGCATATTAGCAACAACTTGCAAAAATTATCGCAAACCGCGCTTAGCGCGTTTTTTTTTAACGCCCCCTATCGCTGGATATTATTGCGGAGATAACATGCTATTAGCAAGGTTTATCTCCAATGCGATAAAATATCCAGCGATATGAGCGAATGCGTGAATATCGCTGGAAATCCAGCGATATTCACGCATCTACGCCATGGTGGACTTAGCCTGACAATCCACCTCCCATTGAACAAACAGGTAAGTCATGTTTTTAGCAGGTGTTAAATTCTAGCGATAATCGCGCTTAGCGCGACTTTTTATATCGCTTCGCCTGCCTTGCTAATAGGGGGAAGTTGTGTTAGCGACTGTTTTCAGTCGCTTTTAGTTGGGAACGCCTACCTTGCATGTCATTAGCGATAATTATCGCTGGCATGCAAGGCGATGGGAAAACCGGCCGCTATCGCCAGAAAGCTGTCGCTAACGCCTGTTAGCGACAGCTTGCTGATAGGGCGATAAAAAAATCACCGCTTTAGCGGTAATATGCCCCAAAATTCCTTAGATGGTGGCTCATATTGATATTGTAAAGAAAAATGGGATAAGTTTAAAATGGACCAAGATAAATGAAGTAACCCTTCTTGGTAAGGTAGCAAAAGGTAATAAAGAAGACTTTCAAATTTCCACTGAGCCAGGGGCCACCCCCGACAAGTTAGTAAATGATTTGACTAACATTACAACAGCTATTGCAGAAAATGTAAGAAGGAAAGTCAGAGGGAAAAAGAGTGAGGACCCTGGATAGTTCGATCACTCTTGTACACAAATAAACCGTAAGCTAAAGAAGGCCTTGCAACTTATCTCAAGAAATAAAGAGGAGATTAAGACACTAAGAGCAAATTATAAATATGCCTTAAATCAAAGAAGGAAAGCACTGCAGGAGCAGGCATGGGCTGGTCTAGAAGAAGCTGTAGACACTAGAGATAATGCTTTGTTCTGGAGTATAATTGACTCCCAGTTTCTTAACCTCTTCCGTGCGCGGCCGATTTTCGCCCTGTGCGGGGCGTTTCATTGAGTGGGCGGGTTCATGACGAGCTCAGCTCGTCATGCGCACACGAGCACTGCGCAGCATGACGAGCTGAGCTCGTCATGAGCATAGAAAGGGTTAAAGACACCACTGATCCAAGGATTGAGTCCTTAGTTTCCCCATTGGATTGGATAAACCATTTTGAGTGTATATTCAACCCACAGGTGGAACGAGCCCTTAGTACTAAGGATTTTTGCCCCACCTTAAACCTAGTACTCCTATGGGCTATAAGCTTAACCGAGGTAGAATCCGCTATTGAGAAATACGTTTTTAAAAAGCCCAGGGCCCTGATGGTGTTCCTGTGAATGCCTTTAAACTGTGCCTTGAATTATGGGCTCCCATCCTCATGCAGGTATTTAATGCTGCAACAAAAGGCTTTATTCCTTCAACTTGGACTGATTCAATAATAGTCCCCATTTTAAAAAAAGGAGAAATCCTAAGTGCTACCTTCCAATATCTTCCCTTGATTCTTCTGCTATATTATTAGGGAGGATTCTTTTAGAGAGGCTAGAGTCATGGGTGATTGAAAACCATGTCCTAACAGACTCTCAGTACGGTTTCAGAAAGAACATAGGTACACAAGACAATGTATCAATCTCCACCTTCTGGTCTCAAAATACACAGTAGCCAAATAGGGCCATATACATCTCTGCTTCGCAGACCTAAGTAGTGCATTTGACCATAAATCATAATAAACTGTGGAAAACACTGGTTGAAATGTGCACCCCAGAAGATATTGTATCGTTTTTGTCCCAGATGTATGCTTCTTTAACTGCTTGTGTGAGATATGGACTAGAGGGAGAATGTACCTTAGGCTTTAGAGTTACCAGAGTTATAAGGCAAGGTTGTGTTTTAGCCCCACTCCTCTTTTCTCTCTATATAAATGGTGTAGCTGGCAAGCTGCAAGAACTTGCAGCTGATGCACCCAGAATTGGTTCTCGCCCCACCCGATGCTCCTTTATGCAGATGATGCTGTTTTACTATCTGTAACATCCACGGACGCTAACACCTCAGCACACAAATTCCACCGATGGATCTCCAACTGTGCCGACACACACTGGCTCCCCTCAAGAAAGCCCCAGGTAAGCAACACTCCAATAAAGCCAGCTGGCTCTCTCCCATCCTTCATAAATCCAGACACACATGTAGATAACTCGTGAAGAGATGGAGGAGCAGCAAGACCCCAGAAGACAATGTAACCTTCAAAACGACTGTCACTGCACACCACCACCTCATTAGAACTACTAAGAAAATGGCCCTACAAGAAAGGATCGAGACATTCAATAGCAAAAAACTGTTCACCGTGGTGATAGAATTCACCAAACCCAAAACAGAGACAGCGGACATCCCACCCTCCCAACACCTCTGCAGCAACCTCTGCACCTTCTTCCACTGCACGATTAGGAGATCTACAACAGCTTTGATACCAAGACCCTCTCACCCCAGCCGCAACCACCTCTCCTAACGACGCCGGGCCCCAGCAGACCATGCTCAGCTGGACTCCACTCACCGCTGATGACACCCTCAAGATCATGAAGAGCATCCACTCTGGAGCACCCTGGGACCCCAGCCCGCACAACATCTTCAAAAGACCTGGCACCTCCATCGCCCCCAAACTCTGCCACACCAGCAACTGCTCCACCAAATCCGCCATAATCGCGGAAGACTGGAAACACGCAGAGATCAACCCCCATTGAAGAAACGCTCTGCCGACCGGACAGACCTCAAGAACATCAGACCCATCTCTCTGCTCCCCTTCTCAATCAGGTGATCAAGTATGCCATCAACGTCCTACTTTCCGAGTTAATCAAAGTGAACCACATCGTGGACCTCCCCCAATCCGGCTTGCAAACCAACCACAGTACTGAGACCACACTCCTTGTCACCACAGACGACGCCCGCACCCTCCTCGACTGAGGTGATACTGCAGCCCTCATCCTCCTGGACCTCTCGCCGCCTTTGATACTGTCTCCCACCGCACCCTATGCACAAGACTCCACAACACTGGCATCCACGACACAGCCCTGGAATAGATCTGCTCCTTACTCACCGGCCCAACGCAGAGTCAGACTACCACTGTTCCACTCTGATCCCACAGAGATCAGCTGCGGAGTGCCCCAGGGCTCCTCCTTGAGCCCCACTCTCTTCAACATCTACATGGCCCCTCTCGAAGCTATCATCAGGAACCATGGACTCAACATCATCCCCTTACCCGATGACACCCAGCTGATTCTCTCCCTCACCAACAAACCCACAGTCTCTAAGAGCAACTTCCACAATGGGATGAAGGCTATTGCCACCTGGATGAAGAACAGCTGCCTCAAGCTCAACTCAGAGAAGAACGAAGTCCTCATCCTGGGTTCCATCCACCCCCTCTGCCTGGGACGACTCCTGGTGGCCGGCAGAACTTGGAATCTCCCACACCCACCGACCACGCACGAAACCTCAGCATCCTTCTGGACTCCTCGCTCACTATGAACCACCAGATTAACGCTGTCTTATCATCCTGCTTCCACACGCTGCGCCTACTTTGAAAGATCTTCAAGTGGATCCACACCGAGTCCAGAAAGACGGTCACCCACGCAGCAGCAGACTCGACTACGGCATTGCACTCTACGCTTGCATCACCCAGAAACTCCTCAAAAAGATGCTGCAGAACATCCAGAACGCCTCCGCCAGACTCATCCTGAACATCCCAAGCCGCAGTAACATCACTGGTCACCTGAGAGACCTTCACTGGCTCCCAGTCAACAAAAGAATCACCTTCAAGCTCCTCACACACGCCTACAAAGCCCTACATGACACCGGACATGCATACCTCAACCACTGCCTCTCATTCCATGCACCCACAAGAAACCTCTGCTCCACCCAACTGGCCCTGGCCACAGTTCCACATATCCGCTAGACCACGGCTGGAGGAAGATCCTTCTCCTACCTCGCAGCAAAGACCTGGAACACCCTGCCTCTGAACCTCAGGCAATCACCGTCACTGCCTCGAATCAGGAAGGAGCTCAAGACCTGGCTCTTGGACTGAAGAGCAGTGCCCCCGACAGAGCAGCAGTGTCCCCCCCAGTGCCTTGAGACCCTCACAGGTGAGTAGTCGCGCTTTACAAGACACTTGATTGATTGACTATATAGAACTGCTAATTGACTTCAAAAATTGATTCATGGTTTTACTGCCTATATGGAACAGAAAGATTTAAAAATTAATGTGACAAAATCTTTTATTATGGTGTGTGGGAGAGGGAGGACAAAGAAGAAAGTCCATACTGTGAGGGGCCACAGATTGGAGGAGGTGAAAAAAAAACCCTATTAAGGAGTGAAATTCTCAAATACTGCACATTGGAGATCTCATGTAGATCTAGCCAACCACAAATTTAAAAGGACAATTGAGGCACTGTTTAGATTCGCCACAAAAATTGGAAACAAGCCTATACGTTAAATGTATAAGCTATATAAGAGCAAGTGTATTTCAACTGCATCATATGAACCTTGTAGGGTATGGGAAGATAACAATCCTTGCAAGCAATAACATTCTTTCTTGTGCAGACTCCTTGCTGTCCCCAGATCAACATCATCATATAATGTACTCAGGGAACTGGGTATTAATGTCCTTGAGGATACAATAGATATCTGTGCACTTGTGGGGTGGTATAACATCTAGAGTAAGGTTGGCACCAAATTTACCAGAGATTTGATTAGTGATTTCCTAGCTTCGAGTCAGTATGATAAGATTCCCTGGTTGGCACACGTAAGGAATTTATTAATGGAAGTTGATGAGAATGTTTCAATTGAAAGCCCAGCCAGTATCTTGCAGTATAGAAAAATTGAATTAAAGCTGATTTGCACAAACAAACATCATACAATAAGGGAATTCAATGAGAAAAATAAATGTACTGTGTCTCAATTAACCCTGGGCGAAGTTCGCGAAGTAGCGCTACGCAAAGCTACGTGAAGTGCACTTCGCACTACGCGAGCTACACGTAGCACTACGCGAACTGCGTAGTGCACTGTTCGCGGTGATTGCACAGTGCCGGATGCTTGTCCGCACTGTGCAATCATTGAAAACGGCATCTTGCACAGTGCGAGCTGTCTTTTACTGCTGCTCGAGTCGATTTTTACTCGAGCGGCAGCTTTCTCAACGCGGACTGGTAGTTTCTCATCGCGAGCGGTCGCGAGCATACGCGACCACTCACAATGAGAAACCTGACCTCCCCGCGTTGAGAATCTCGCCGGGAGGTTTATTTTCCACGCTCGCGATCGGCAACTTGATGTTGCTGATCGCGAACGAGGAAAAAGTGTCGCCGGGATGTCATTTTGCTTGCTTGCGGTCGCCAACTTGACGTTGAGGACCGCGAGCAAGTAAAAAATGACCGCTGCACTACGCTACGCTACGCGTGTTTGCACTGTGCTACGTGCAATTCGCGTAGTGCAGAGTAGCGCAAACTTCGCAAACTACGCGCGCCCAGGGTTAGTTTCAATATCTCGATGGGCCCCTATATCAACGGCTGCCATTATACCTGACTAAGGTGATTGATGTACAATGAGATTTTACGTTACCAGGTTAAGGATGGGCATTCTGCACCAATTGGTCATAATCCCGAAAAGAGACGCCTGGTCTAAACAATTACCAAAATGCCCATTTGATGGGAAATCAAATCAGTCTACGTTGCATGTTATCCTCTTTTGTAAGTTTAATTCCAATATCAGAAAATGTTTTATCCGACCATTGTTTTTAAGAGAAAGATATCTGTTTTATGAAAAGGCTCATTATTTCTTGCAAAATCTTGCGCCTATCAACATTTGTTGTGCAGTTTTGGCCTTTATTGCCAGTGCTATCTGTTGTAATCTTACTGTTAAATGGTACACTCCACCCACCCCTTTCCTTTCCCCTTACCTGGTTTAGTCCACTGGAGTTTGACTTAGAATGTTGACAGATGTCATTGTTTCCGGAGAGTTGGATGATCAATAAAGCAGACTGGAAAGCTCCTCCGCTGTCTGTCATTACTAACTTTTAACACTATCATTAAAAGAAAATCACTAACAGTGTATGATAGTTTGGTATATGAATAAGACTAGGAAGGTTGGTATGTGCCATTTATTTTTCACTCCAGCATCAAGATAGAGTATGCGGTTTTTTTGCACATTTATAACTTCATTTAATTAACTTGATGAAGAACGTGGTTTCCGTTAATTTTAATCTATTAATTGTCTTATGAAACTTTAATAACTATAAATGTTTAGTTAGAGTATTTTAAGTTTTAATCTTGAATTTATTATTGAGACATATGTTTCTAATACTATTTTGAGCTATACACTGCGTTTTACTGAATTATTTCTTGGCCGGTTACTACTTTGTGGTCGATTAGCATGCCTGTCGCACTTAATATAAAATGGATGTATTTTTCTTTGTTTCTGTGATTTTTGTCTTTAATGGAGTACAAAATCCGAATAAAGATTTATTTTGACTTTGACGAGGAAGTAATAATTGGGGTAAATAAGATGATGAGAATACTTCCAATGGTCGTCCCAATAGAAAAGTTAAATCATGTTGGCATCATCTTTAATTTGCTTTTTTAATGTTTTTTTATGGCGCAGCTGCATTGAGAGGCATTGACACATTTTCCATGTAACAATAGAAATTAGAGAATACATTGAGAAGTAGTTACTACATAGACTTGTACAAAAAACGTTTGTGAACTGTGAAGTGAGCCAATATCGGAAAAAATAAATAACAAAGAATTTGTTATGAATAATACAAAAATTACGAGTTACAACAAAACTGAAAGGGGGACGTAATCCGTGGTTTGTTTCCAATCAACTCAGAGAGAGAGAGCTGGAAAAGATTAATTTTAGAAATTTGCTGAAGGAAAAAAACGTTCAAATGAATTCCTAAGGTTAAAGGTAGAAACTTCCGGAAGCTTGTTGCAACACCGGTGAACAAGCTTGCCAGACGTTTCTGCAAAGGCCTCGGGCCAAAACTTAATGGAGAACCCTCTGGACACTTCAGTTTTTGATCTGTGCCATAAGTACCTGTTTCCGAGCTTTACATTCAAAAGATTAAAAGTTTGACCAAATATGGCAGGTGACCTAGATGGACGGCCTTGTACGCAAGTCAATAGATTGTACATGAATTCTGTCCTAAATAGGTAGGGGATGTAGATCTCTTAAAACTGGTGAGAGCTGATCAGGATTTCACTCACCAGCGATGAGGCAAGCTCTGGCAAGAAGAGCGTTAATCAGGGTGAGTGAGGACTCAGAAACACCAGCCAAGATGCCAGTGTGGCCATGGAGGTGTAGAGCGATAAAAGAATGAGCAGCAGGTTTTAGTTGGTCAGATGTCAGGAGGTGCTTGATATTTGAATGTAAATGGAGAACAAAGCTAGACAATTCATCAACCTTGGTAATGTAAGGACAGAAAGGCTAGATGGTGTCACCCACATTGAGTTCTGTCAGTAAAGTGGTTTCAAATTTGTTTATGAACCTGTATGTGATGGGAATAACTGCAGGGTTTTAACATGAGAAATTGAATGCTATAGTTTCATAAGAGCGCAACGTAGGCTGAGGGGGTTTTTGATGGAAGATGCCTTTACGAAGAGTGCATGTCATACTGGTGAATGTTGACACCTGATTTATTTCATCATTAGAGAGTCAAGAGAGTCAAATAGAAATTGTCCATCATCTGGGAAAAAATTGAGCCCACGAGGGTCACCACAGTGCATTGGTGATCTGTTTGAAATGGGAAACAACCTTTAGAACGCATGCATTACATCGCATGCCATTAGATCGCGGTTTTTACAACGCAAGTTGTTACAACGACTTGCACTGGAGGGCGCTATAGGACAAGGAGTAGTTTAATTTACTATCCAACACCTTCCCTACTGTACGTAGGCTGGAGTTGGAATAGTAAATTAAACTACTCCTAAGTCCAGCGCCCTCCAACGCAAGTCGTTGTAACGACTTGCGTTGTTAAAACCGCGATCTAATGGCATGCGATGTAATGCATGCGTGATGTCGTCATACATCCGTTTGAAATGTGGTTTCCAATCTTAATCCTCTGATTGTTCCGCAAAAGCAAGGAAAAGACTAATTTAACTCTTGATTATGAGAGTCACTTCTTTGTTTACAAATTCTAGGCAGCATGTGGTGGTCGATAGATTGGAACATCGCTAAGATGTTAAGCAGCCCTACTAAGCACGTGCCTCCTCCTTTTTCACCTCACTAGCCCCTCTCTTTACGCCTCCGTGATTCCTCCATGCTCACTGATGTTTAGGCGCCCTGCCTTTCGCTAACTCAAATTAAAAAAAAAAATCTCCAAAGACCTTGGGGGCTATTCTCAAGAATGTGTGATAATTATCGCAAAATTAGCTTAACGCAACTTTGCACATTGCACACTATCGCGGGAAAATAACGCTGTGTTAACGTTGTATTCTCAACACGGCGGTACCATTCGATAGTCTCACGCCAACGCCGCAAATGACCGCGATAAACGCGAAACACGAACGCGAAAAAAATTGCGATGTGGCCAACCGCGATAAAACAATGTGCGATAACCAGCGACAGGCCTGCAATTCCCACCCGTCATGCGGGAAAATGCACTATAAAAGCACTGAAAAACACAAACAAAATAATTAAAACTGCGTAGCACCATGGAGGAAGCCGGAGCAAGTACAGAGGACTACCAGAACCCCACAAGCCCCCAGGAGGAACAGCCTGGGACCACGGGGTCACGGAAGGGCAAGGAGAAGAAGAAGAGGAAGACGAGGTTCAGTCCGCAGGAAAACAGGATCATCATCACGGAGGTGATAGAACACCACCAACAACTGTTTGTCACCTCCAACATGTCATTGGCAAATAAAAATGCAACATGTCAGTCCATCCTGGACAAGGTGAATGCAGTCGGAGTGAGGAGGAGGACAATTGTAGAGGTCAAGAGGCGCTGGAATGATGCGAAGTGCAAAACCAAGAAGAAACTCACTGACTACCATCAGGCAGCAATGCAGACTGGAGGTGGCAGTCCAGCGGAACACCAGGAGCTGGATGAGATGGAGGAAATGGTGGCCACAGTCATCAGTGGGGAGACGGTGGCAGGAGTTGGGGGTCCGGACACTGCTCGACATGACCTGACACAACAGCACCAGGGTGAGTACCGAACACGGACTGGGGGGACGGGGGGAGATGGGCACAATGGTACACATGCACAATTAAGTACAGCACACTGCACACCCACAATGACTCTGGAACATGTCCCTGATCCCCTTGGCACACTGCAGCACACATACAAACAGCAAGTAGGCCCTCGTCCACTATGGGCACTAAGGGGTCCCTCCCCACACAGCACCAATCTCACAACCAACCCATGCACACGTGTTAAAACCAGCAAAGCTGCGTGTCTGTGAGCCACACTGACAATGCAAGTGACACTGCATGACGAACAGCATGGCTGCAGTCCAATTATCATGACATGGTGCACGCCACGACACTGAGGTGGCTGAGTGTGGAACACATCCGGAAAGGAGCAGGTCACACTCTGACACATCCACGTGCACAAACAACCCCTGACGTCAACAACACATCTGCGGATAAACCATGCCCAAGAGTCCAAAATCCGAACTAGAGCCAAAATTAGCCAAGTCTGCAACATCTCAGCACTGTAGAAGCACAGATGTCAAAGGCACACCGCCTCAAAAGGATAAGGGGCAGAAAAATCACAGCTGCAGGGGCAACTCTCCCACAATGCAGCACACACACATAGCAATAACAGCACAACATCATTGACGACAATGTGGTACAAAGTGCAACACTCTCACTACAGAACAGAGGACACAACTGGTGCCGCTTGTGCATAGAAACTGGCCAATCACATCTGGCATAGCAGGAAACTGTGAGATGATAATGTACGTGTACAACCTCACATCCGTGATGTAGTTCAAATATCCACTGTCCCGCATCAAATAGTCAGCTCCTCCCAAACAGTCAAAATGTACATTCTCATGCAGTCTGTAAGTAAACTTGAACAATGCGTCAACATACATGTCAACACAATGTTAAAATGCATCTCCCCTTCACATTGCAGAGGGACAATCAATACCTCCTGCAGAGCAGACCAGACAACTCATCAGTGATGATCGAGAGGACCTCAACACCTTAGACACCGATGCCCTATAACAGCTCATGGACAGCTAGGGCAACCCACCTCCAGGAGCAGGGCAGCCCAGCTGCATCGAGGAGACCCCACCCCCAGCACAGACCACACAGCAGGAAGCACCCACCACCACGGCTGGCTCCCAGCACCTCACCGAAGAACACATCGCATTCCAAGGCCAGGTGTTAGACTGCCAGAAGGAGGTGGCTGAACAGGTGCGGGTGGGGTTCGACCTCATGGCAGCCAAACTAGATGACATACATGGGTGTCTAAGTCCCATCAGGGACCACTTACACTCCCTAACGGACACCCACAGTTCACTCCATGATGTCCAACAATCCATGCCCGACATCGCTGGAGTCATGACTCTGAGAGGAGAACAACTGACTAGTCAGAGTGGCCTCAGCGATGTCAGCCGAGAGTTGGCACAGATGCTGAGGATAATGGAGAACAAGGAGCGGATGCATGCGGAAAGAATGGCTGCCACGGATGCACACCAGCGAAAAGTTGTTGGGATCTTCCATGCCCTGCAGATCCTCATCATCGCATTGCTGCCACTAAGGCAGTTGCTGATGAATGCTGCTGGTACTTCTACACACACATCTCCGGCCCCTGATGTGTCAGTGGCACACAGTGCTGCAGACCAAACATCAGCACCCACATGTCAGACAGATGACATAGAGGACGAAGATGCGGGTGATTCCACCTTTGTAGTAAGAAGGAGCCAGTAGCATACTTCTCCGCCATATGCCCTGTTTCAGCTTGGTTCTGCCCTCTGCATCATGCCCTGTAACAACACCTCCCACTGTCCCCCAAAACACTCTGCGACACTCACCTTGGACCTCGACATGGACTGCCATATTTTGCTTGCTTACCTATGACACAGCGATCAGACTGCGGACTGTACTCTTCCTCTTCCGATGTACTTGTCAATCCCTAAATGACTCTGGCTGGCGCTCCACTGAGCTACAATGTAATGTGGGGTTTGCATGGCCATGTACTGCTCCAGCTCTGACACTCCACCGAATGTGTATAAATCATTCAAATTCACAGAGATGTGTCATGTCCATAATCGATCAAGTATGAAAGTATGGATGAATGTAAGGACATTGATTGCCCAAAAAGGTACACCCTGGGAAATGAAAGCAATGCACATGTTTGACCGTGACACATGGGAAGTGGGATGACTGGGAATGTGTGCACTTGCTGTGGCCTCATTGCTCTGAAACAACAATCGCGCAATTCCTCAACTTTGCCCCACGCAATGTTAGAAATAGGGCTGGGTATGAAATGTCAAAGTCGTTGGCAGGCCTAAAGCAGCGTCCCCCATCACATTTGACAACAGAACATCTCTTTGCATACCTACTCACACTCAACTGGGTGGACACAGCCTGCAGTGATGGGTCACATTGATCCACATGGCAGGAATATGGACACCATACTCACATTGCTGAAGACACGTAAGAGCACAGGTCTATCAGCAACTATCCCAACCACTATGTCTGGCTCACAGAGGTGGAGCTGGCAATAGGGACTCACCCCTAAGTGAAATGCGTCAGTCAGTCCCTCCCTGTGTACGGACAATGCTCATTGAGGCACATGATTTGTCATTCTAATCAACACTCATCACAGTTGAACACTAGTGAAGTTGCGTGGACTTTATTGCCATGTGCGTGTCAGTACGGGCAAGACAAGGCCCACAACATGCAGACCAATGAATCAGACACTAACAGGCAGCATTCGGTCACTGTACAGTTCCACGTGACAGGCGTTGTGCATGCGCCCGGGATGTTCTGCCATTGCGTCGGTGGCTCTTGTAGAACCGGCACTCTTCTGACCTGCAGCAGTTATGTGGATGATATGCCACAGCTCGGAGCAATGAGTCGTATGTGTGTGCAACGATTGGACGTATGGGTTGTTGTGTACATAAGTGTCAAGGGCATTCCATGCAAGAGTACCTCGAGCAAGAACTTCTGTGTGTGGGGTGTAGATACGTTGGTCCTTCATTAGCGCTGTGCGTAGTGTGGGAGTCGTCATCATCTGCTATGTATCTCTCTCAGGGGGTGCCTGCCGCATGCAAGACCAAGGTCGGAGGTGCAGATGTCCTTCTGCCTCATATATTGAGACAAAGGAGCTTTCATCCCTAATTTTAGTCTGACTGCTGCTTGCATTCTGGAAATGTGATGTGGCTTTCGCGCTGCAATTGAGGCTAGCCCTTAGGCTTATGGTGCACCAATAGCGATACACACACAACAGTTGGCATGCATGAGCCAAGAGCCCGAGCGGCCTTGTGCTCCTTGTACAATCCCTTTGTGCGCGGTCGCCCTCCAGGTGCATGAAACATTGCAACATTGTCGATTGCGGGCCGTGTGGCGCAGACACTGCAACAGAGACACACGCATCAGTTGGTTTCCTGTCCAGCCCAGAAATGAACCACGCCCAGAGCCCAGGGATAATTATTCACACCCCTACGCTGGCCTGGCGTACGCCGACCCAGCCCACTCGGCGTACGTATCAAGGGGGGGACGACGACGCTACGTGTCCCAGTTCTTCCCCACTGCCGGAGTTGACATGGCTGCATACGCCTGGCATGTCACGAGACTAAATCAAAAAGGGTCCATGACTTGCGTTGCACAGAGTTGGTGGCACCGGAAACACTGTGGCTGGCAAGGGCCTACTGCCACGGGACGGTGACTTTCGGTGCACTGAGGTAGGGGCACCTTAGGTGCTGAGCGGGTGTGCAGCCTGCGATTATGCGCCGTCCTGGCGGTCCGGACTGGTAAGGGTTTGTGTGAGCCCTGCTGGACCGCAGTGTAGGCCTGAGCCAGCGGGCAGCGCGGGCCTACCGCCACGTGGTGTTGCCTCGTGGTTCATAGGGTTAGTGGCACCTAGAGGGCTGAGCGGGTGTGCAGCCTGCGATGTTGCCGTGTGCACTGATATAATCTCTGCCATTGCGAAATCAAGACCCAGAATCAAGTGTGTGACCTGGTGGCCCATGGGGCAGGGCTGCATGGTGTGGAGGCTGCCAAGGTCGCGGGCCCCGGGCTTGGAGCTTGCACCGGCACGTGGTGGGCCCTCTTGGAGACACGCTGGTGGCGGAAGGTGAGTAGTGAGGCCTGGGTGCGCAGGGGCGGGCAAAAACCGCTGGCCGGCGGGAGGCGCTGGGGTGCCGCAGCCTGTGTGCGCAGGGGCGGGCAAGCGATGGTGGCATGTGCAATGATATGGACTCTGCCATTCATAGATCTGGACTCTGTTTCAGATAAGGGACCTGGTTGACTGCAGTGTATACCGGCACGTGGTTGGAGACACACCGGTGGCAGCAGGTGAGCAGTGAGGCCTGTGTCCGCAGTGTCGGCACTCTCTCTCCCTCTCCCTCTCTCCCTCTCTTCCTTTCACTGTCTCTCTCTCTTCCTCTGTTACTCTCTCTCTCCTTCTCCCTCTCTCCCCCTTTCTCTCTCTCTTTCACTCTCTCTCTCCTTCTCCCTCTCTCCCCCTTTCTCTCTCTTTCTCTCTCTCCCTCTCTTTCACTCTCTCTCTCTCCCTTTCTTTCTCTTTCTCTCTCTCTCTGTCCTTTGATGAGCGCATGACACACCTTCTTATCTTGAATTTTGTCTTGCAGGCTGTGTCTTACAGATTGTCCAGTGAAGACCCGCCATGACTCTTCCAAATAGTTGTTTTGAGTTAAATTTGAATAAAATAATTTGTTTGGAAATTCAAAGATGAATGAATGATTTTCCTTTTTCTGACCACACATGAATGTTAATTGTTGTACTTGTGCGACATCAGGTGAATTGTTTTGTTCATGATTTCGTAAGGTTGATGTAATATATCTTTGTGCGGGGTAAGGCCCCGGGGGGGGGGTGGCGGGCCTGGGTGTGGTGGCGGTGGGTGTTGTGGCCCTCTTGGGGCTCCGAGCTGCATGATCAGTGGCTCCATGGCATATGTTGTTCTTCAGGTGTGGCTCTGGTCTGGGCTCCCTTTTGTGGTGCAGGTTGTCGTCCGACTTAACACCAGGTAAGAGCAGGTGTTAAATCCCTGCTGCTAACGCGCCTTATCGCCTGTTTTGGGATCTTATCGCCGATCTGGCTGGTCGTAGGGAATATTGCGAAGTGTTGTTTTCGCGGCTTTTTGCACGGGAACGCCTACTCTGCATATCATTAGCGTTAGTTGCCGGTGTCATCCGTGGCGATGTTTTTTGCGGCTGCTATCGCAGGAAAACTGGTGATGTCGACTGTTAGCACCAGCTTGTGAATGGTGCGATATATCTATCGCCACTTTGGCTGCGATAAAGTGCCGCTAACTCGGCGATAAGTCCTTGAGAATATGCCCCCTTATCTTTTATTATATGTCAACCCAAAGATCCTTTCTGTTACCTTGGTAGTATTAGTTTTCTGAACTTGTTTTCTTTAGTATTTCATTTGAAGTCCAACATGGACCCAACAGCATTCCCAGCATGTGCTCTCCCCTACCTTTACTGTTAGATAAGTCACATTTCCTATAGTCTGAATAGTTTCCTTGTGTCAATCATTTTATTTTACTTTCTGCAGTGTTTACCCTGTCAGAATGAAACTAATATCAAAATCCATTTGTTGCCAAATTTATTTCTAATTTTAAACCCAAGCTATTTACCCAGAACCATTCAATTGTTTCCACATTTTATTCTGGGGAATTCTGAATGAACAATTCTCATAAAGAAGACTTTTCTTCACCGTGTGTGTTCATAGACTGTCACATTACTCACAGTGGAACCCATGACTGTGGGAACTTTGAGACTGAAAAAATGGTCAGAAAGATAGTCCCACCTTCTATGCATTTGCCCTTTCATTTTCCGGTCACCTACATTTTGAAGCAGAAAGCTAATTTTACTGTTGTAAGTTACCTAAAATAACCCCCTACAGGTGAATCAGATAAAATAATGGTGTATTTTGAACATGCCTTTCTCCCTGAGTGTTCTCCCTTTCTTCTTGTCATTTTGTCATTTTTTTCCCAAAGACACAGACAAGACAAACACAATATGAACTATTCAGGGCACCTATGAATTACAGAGGCATCCAAGGCTTCTGTTTGTATATTTACTGACTCAAGAGATTCTTATGCAGTATTTCATAACTTTTTATAACATTTATATTTATGAACATACCATCAAAAATGGTTTCCAGACTTTCAGTCAAATTACGTATGCTTAGTGATTTGCTTAAGAATTGCTGCCACATAGCTGTTTCAATTCAAAAAAGGTTGCTTTCAGATCAACGTTGCCTGCAGGTATATTTTGCCAATTGGGTAAGTGGCACAACCAATTCTAATGCATTCGAGAGAAATCACATTTACTTACAGTACACTTTTAAATGTCACTTTTAAATGTCACACTTTACAGATGCAAGCAACTTTCATATACTAGATGTGTATGCACTTTAGACAAATACAGTGCCAATGCGTAAATTTCGGGCTTCCAGAATATCTTTGTCAGAATACCCTCTGAGATAAATATTCAGACATGAATGTACCTACCCAGCTGTGTCCTTCTCCGAGAATGTTATTGAAGCGCATGAGTTGAAAAGGATATTATTTTGGACTACTTGGATTCTATTTGGCTACTAAAAATTAACGCAGGGTTGGGTAACCCGCACATTTAGGTACAGATGGGTTATGCTGCAGGCTACAATGTAAGAATAAAAGGAAAGGTATGTATTTCTAGTTATAAAACATACACTTGGAGTATGCACATGTGCCATTCACTATAAAGGTTTTTTTTTCAGAGTTAGACATCGAAAAGCATAGTTTAGTTGGCAATTCTGCAGGTAGTCATGAGGACCGCATGGTGGATGTTGTAGTTTTATGCAATATATCTGCCACAGGTAACCATGGAAGGGCGATTAAGGATGCTGTTTAGTAGCACAAGTGAAGAACAATGTGGATTGCTTAATATTTTGTCTGATTGCTGAATGGCTCTTGATTTGGCGAGGTTTTTAGGCGATCCAATGTTTGAAAGGTGTATGTGTCTGTCAGTTACTTAACTGTATGTCTGCTTTTCAGATCTGTTGTGAGTGAGAGTGTGGTGAATTATTGTTTACCTTAACCTGTAAACGAGTGGGAGGTTTTATGATGATGCTGGAGGATACATGGCCTGGAAACCATCTTCTGTCCAGAGAGGAGATGTTTGAATGTGTTACTACTTCAGTCTGATGCTGATTAGAAGCAGTTTTGAAAAACATGTGCATTAATTTCTAAAATATTTCTTCAATTTTAGCCTGATTCTCCCAGTTGCAGTTCTTAATACACCTTCTAAGCCCAAGATGTGCATCTCAATAACTGAATGTGAGAATGGTAGTGCTGCCGCTTTTGAACATCTGCCATGTTAATGCTGGCATATGAATATCGGAGGTTAGACCAGGCTGGCAGCTCTGTGGAGTGGGGCAGAGTTGCCATTTCTGTGCACTCATCAGGGTTGTAATGGTCATCAACTCAAATTAGCTGTTATTCCTCTTTTGTCCCCACATCTCCCTATCCCCAGGCTAGGGTACACTGGCTGGACTCTGTCTATTTATAATTGTATCATACTTATCAAACATATAAAGAGCTGAAAAGATATAGATCACATTTTTGAACTGTTGGCAAATTAATTCAAATTTTCCATCTAACCCTGAAATGATACCAAGCACAGTGGTGACTCCTACACAGCCGGTGCTAGGACTGTGCCAAATCAGAACTACCACAAACACAAGAAAAGGCAGCAGATGGAGAAGCAACCAAGAGTGACTGACAGACAGTCCATTAATTTAGTTTTTATTTCTGTGGCTGATGCCCTAACTTTGCAACTTGTCCATGTTAGCTCTCTTGAGCAAGGCACATGCATGGTCTAAGCTGAAGGAATTGTGTCTGGAATGGAGGGATCCCTTTGGGATCTATATAGTCTCCTATGCGGACGACACCCAGCTGGTGTTCTCACTCACCCCTGACTTTGAACCTCCTACTTCCACCCTTGGTCCTTGCTTGGAGCAGATAGCCAGCTGGATGAATAAATTCTGTCTTAAGCTCAATGGAGGTAAAACGTAGAAACATATCCAGCACGCATCAGGTCCTGAGGAGGCCAATTTGTCTTGGCTCTCCCCCAGCCACGAAGACAGTTATAAAAAGCTTGGGGGTGTGGCTTGATGATACTCTGACTATGGAAGCCCAGGCCACCAAAATCTCAGCCAGTTGCTTTGGACTGTTGAGTATGCTGCACAAGATTCTATCCTTGCTCCCCCTGACCTTAAGGTGAGTGGTGGTTTAGGTTTTGATTCTCTCCAAAAACAACAGTTGATGGACAGAATACAGAACAATGTCATACATTCACCCCAGTACAGAGATCTGGGCCTAAATCCATCGTTTTTTTGCTCACCATGCCATTCCAGTTTGAACCCAGCCATATGCAAATCAGTCTTGACCCTGTGCCTCATGGGAACAGTCCAGCCCGAACTGCCAAGCCAGGTCCTCCCTGGACTGGAAACAAGCATCCTAGGACCGGTTTCGGGGTTTCACCCTCTTCAGCCAGGATAGCTTGATTCCAGTGGCATGGAGAGCACGGGACCCAAGTCTGGGCATACCCGTCCCACTCGGGGTGACAAATGCAAAAACAACAGTTGATGGACAGAATGCAGAACAATGTCATACATTCACCCCAGTACAGAGATCTGGGCCTAAATCCATCGTTTTTTTGCTCACCATGCCATTCCAGTTTGAACCCAGCCATATGCAAATCAGTCTTGACCCTGTGCCTCATTGGAACAGTCCAGCCCAAACTGCCAAGCCAGGTCCTCCCTGGACTGGAAACAAGCATCCTAGGACCGGTTTCGGGTTTCACCCTCTTCAGCCAAGATAGCTTGATTCCAGTGGCATGGAGAGCACGGGTCCCACGTCTGGGCATACCCGTCCCACTCGGGGTGACAAATGCAAAAACAACAGTTGATGGACAGAATGCAGAACAATGTCATACATTCACCCCAGTACAGAGATCTGGGCCTAAATCCATCGTTTTTTTGCTCACCATGCCATTCCAGTTTGAACCCAGCCATATGCAAATCAGTCTTGACCCTGTGCCTCATGGGAACAGTCCAGCCCGAACTGCCAAGCCAGGTCCTCCCTGGATTGGAAACAAGCATCCTAGGACCGGTTTCGGGGTTTCACATGGCTTGGCAGTTCGGGCTGGACTGTTCCCATGAGGCACAGGGTCAGACTGATTTGCATATGGCCATGTCTGAACTGGGGTGGCGGAGTGAGCTAAAGAATGATGATGGATTAAACCCAGATCAGTTGACTGGGGGTGAGTGCTTGCAATGTTCAACACTCCGTCCATCATCCCCTTTGGTTTTGCTAAGTTCGCCCTAAGTTGGCAGGGTATGCCCAGACGTGGGTCCCTTGCTCACTTTGCCACTGGATTCAAGATAGCCTGGCTGATGAGGGTTATGAACCCGAAACCGATCCCAGGATGCTTGTTTCCGGTCCAAGGAAGACATGGCTTGGCAGTTCGGGCTGGACTGTTCCCATAAGGCACAGGGTCAGACTGATTTGCATATGGCCATGTCTGAACTGGGGTGGCGGAGTGAGCTAAAGAATGAGGATGGATTAAACACAGATCAGTTGACTGGGGGTGAGTGCTTGCAATGTTCAACACTCCGTCCATCATCCCCTTTGGTTTTGCTAAGTTTGCCCTAAGTTGGCAGGGTATGCCCAGACGTGGGTCCCTTGCTCACTTAGCCACTGGATTCAAGATAGCCTGGCTGATGAGTGTTATGAACCCGAAACCGGTCCCAGGATGCTTGTTTCCGGTCCAGGGAAGACATGGCTTGGCAGTTCGGGCTGGACTGTTCCCATGAGGCACAGGGTCAGACTGATTTGCATATGGCCATGTCTGAACTGGGGTGGCGGAGTGAGCTAAAGAATGATGATGGATTAAACCCAGATCAGTTGACTGGGGGTGAGTGCTTGCAATGTTCAACACTCCGTCCATCATCCCCTTTGGTTTTGCTAAGTTCGCCCTAAGTTGGCAGGGTATGCCCAGACGTGGGTCCCTTGCTCACTTTGCCACTGGATTCAAGGTAGCCTGGCTGATGAGGGTTATGAACCCGAAACCGGTCCCAGGATGCTTGTTTCCGGTCCAGGGAAGACATGGCTTGGCAGTTCGGGCTGGACTGTTCCCATGAGGCACAGGGTCAGACTGATTTGCATATTGCCATGTCTGAACTGGGGTGGCGGAGTGAGCTAAAGAATGATGATGGATCAAACCCAGATCAGTTGACTGGGGGTGAGTGCTTGCAATGTTCAACACTCCATCCATCATCCCCTTTGGTTTTGCTAAGTTCGCCCTAAGTTGGCAGGGTATGCCCAGATGTGGGTCCCTTGCTCACTTTGCCACTGGATTCAAGATAGCCTGGCTGATGAGGGTTATGAACCCGAAACCGGTCCAAGGATGCTTGTTTCCGGTCCAGGGAAGACATGGCTTGGCAGTTCGGGCTGAACTGTTCCCATGAGGCACAGGGTCAGACTGATTTGCATATGGCCATGTCTGAACTGGGGTGGCGGAGTGAGCTAAAGAATGATGATGGATTAAACCCAGATCAGTTGACTGGGGGTGAGTGCTTGCAATGTTCAACACTCCGTCCATCATCCCCTTTGGTTTTGCTAAGTTCGCCCTAAGTTGGCAGGGTATGCCCAGACGTGGGTCCCTTGCTCACTTTGCCACTGGATTCAAGGTAGCCTGGCTGATGAGGGTTATGAACCCGAAACCGGTCCCAGGATGCTTGTTTCCGGTCCAGGGAAGACATGGCTTGGCAGTTCGGGCTGGACTGTTCCCATGAGGCACAGGGTCAGACTGATTTGCATATTGCCATGTCTGAACTGGGGTGGCGGAGTGAGCTAAAGAATGATGATGGATCAAACCCAGATCAGTTGACTGGGGGTGAGTGCTTGCAATGTTCAACACTCCATCCATCATCCCCTTTGGTTTTGCTAAGTTCGCCCTAAGTTGGCAGGGTATGCCCAGATGTGGGTCCCTTGCTCACTTTGCCACTGGATTCAAGATAGCCTGGCTGATGAGGGTTATGAACCCGAAACCGGTCCAAGGATGCTTGTTTCCGGTCCAGGGAAGACATGGCTTGGCAGTTCGGGCTGAACTGTTCCCATGAGGCACAGGGTCAGACTGATTTGCATATGGCCATGTCTGAACTGGGGTGGCGGAGTGAGCTAAAGAATGATGATGGATTAAACCCAGATCAGTTGACTGGGGGTGAGTGCTTGCAATGTTCAACACTCCGTCCATCATCCCCTTTGGTTTTGCTAAGTTCGCCCTAAGTTGGCAGGGTATGCCCAGACGTGGGTCCCTTGCTCACTTTGCCACTGGATTCAAGATAGCCTGGCTGATGAGGGTTATGAACCCAAAACCGGTCCCAGGATGCTTGTTTCCGGTCCAGGGAAGACATGGCTTGGCAGTTCGGGCTGGACTGTTCCCATGAGGCACAGGGTCAGACTGATTTGCATATGGCCATGTCTGAACTGGGGTGGCGGAGTGAGCTAAAGAATGATGATGGATTAAACCCAGATCAGTTGACTGGGGGTGAGTGCTTGCAATGTTCAACACTCCGTCCATCATCCCCTTTGGTTTTGCTAAGTTCGCCCCTAAGTTGGCAGGGTATGCCCAGACGTGGGTCCCTTGCTCACTTTGCCACTGGATTCAAGATAGCCTGGCTGATGAGGGTTATGAACCCGAAACCGGTCCCAGGATGCTTGTTTCCGGTCCAGGGAAGACATGGCTTGGCAGTTCGGGCTGGACTGTTCCCATGAGGCACAGGGTCAGACTGATTTGCATATGGCCATGTCTGAACTGGGGTGGCGGAGTGAGCTAAAGAATGATGATGGATTAAACCCAGATCAGTTGACTGGGGGTGAGTGCTTGCAATGTTCAACACTCCGTCCATCATCCCCTTTGGTTTTGCTAAGTTCGCCCTAAGTTGGCAGGGTATGCCCAGACGTGGGTCCCTTGCTCACTTTGCCACTGGATTCAAGATAGCCTGGCTGATGAGGGTTATGAACCCGAAACCGATCCCAGGATGCTTGTTTCCGGTCCAGGGAAGACATGGCTTGGCAGTTCGGGCTGGACTGTTCCCATGAGGCACAGGGTCAGACTGATTTGCATATGGCCATGTCTGAACTGGGGTGGCGGAGTGAGCTAAAGAATGATGATGGATTAAACCCAGATCAGTTGACTGGGGGTGAGTGCTTGCAATGTTCAACACTCCGTCCATCATCCCCTTTGGTTTTGCTAAGTTCGCCCTAAGTTGGCAGGGTATGCCCAGACGTGGGTCCCTTGCTCACTTTGCCACTGGATTCAAGATAGCCTGGCTGATGAGGGTTATGAACCCGAAACCGGTCCCAGGATGCTTGTTTCCGGTCCAGGGAAGACATGGCTTGGCAGTTCGGGCTGGACTGTTCCCATGAGGCACAGGGTCAGACTGATTTGCATATGGCCATGTCTGAACTGGGGTGGCGGAGTGAGCTAAAGAATGATGATGGATTAAACCCAGATCAGTTGACTGGGGGTGAGTGCTTGCAATGTTCAACACTCCGTCCATCATCCCCTTTGGTTTTGCTAAGTTCGCCCTAAGTTGGCAGGGTATGCCCAGACGTGGGTCCCTTGCTCACTTTGCCACTGGATTCAAGATAGCCTGGCTGATGAGGGTTATGAACCCGAAACCGATCCCAGGATGCTTGTTTCCGGTCCAGGGAAGACATGGCTTGGCAGTTCGGGCTGGACTGTTCCCATGAGGCACAGGGTCAGACTGATTTGCATATGGCCATGTCTGAACTGGGGTGGCGGAGTGAGCTAAAGAATGATGATGGATTAAACCCAGATCAGTTGACTGGGGGTGAGTGCTTGCAATGTTCAACACTCCGTCCATCATCCCCTTTGGTTTTGCTAAGTTCGCCCTAAGTTGGCAGGGTATGCCCAGACGTGGGTCCCTTGCTCACTTTGCCACTGGATTCAAGATAGCCTGGCTGATGAGGGTTATGAACCCGAAACCGGTCCCAGGATGCTTGTTTCCGGTCCAGGGAAGACATGGCTTGGCAGTTCGGGCTGGACTGTTCCCATGAGGCACAGGGTCAGACTGATTTGCATATGGCCATGTCTGAACTGGGGTGGCGGAGTGAGCTAAAGAATGATGATGGATTAAACCCAGATCAGTTGACTGGGGGTGAGTGCTTGCAATGTTCAACACTCCGTCCATCATCCCCTTTGGTTTTGCTAAGTTCGCCCTAAGTTGGCAGGGTATGCCCAGACGTGGGTCCCTTGCTCACTTTGCCACTGGATTCAAGATAGCCTGGCTGATGAGGGTTATGAACCCGAAACCGGTTCCAGGATGCTTGTTTCCGGTCCAGGGAAGACATGGCTTGGCAGTTCGGGCTGGACTGTTCCCATGAGGCACAGGGTCAGACTGATTTGCATATGGCCATGTCTGAACTGGGGTGGCGGAGTGAGCTAAAGAATGATGATGGATTAAACCCAGATCAGTTGACTGGGGGTGAGTGCTTGCAATGTTCAACACTCCGTCCATCATCCCCTTTGGTTTTGCTAAGTTCGCCCTAAGTTGGCAGGGTATGCCCAGACGTGGGTCCCTTGCTCACTTTGCCACTGGATTCAAGATAGCCTGGCTGATGAGGGTTATGAACCCGAAACCGGTCCCAGGATGCTTGTTTCCGGTCCAGGGAAGACATGGCTTGGCAGTTCGGGCTGGACTGTTCCCATGAGGCACAGGGTCAGACTGATTTGCATATGGCCATGTCTGAACTGGGGTGGCGGAGTGAGCTAAAGAATGATGATGGATCAAACCCAGATCAGTTGACTGGGGGTGAGTGCTTGCAATGTTCAACACTCCGTCCATCATCCCCTTTGGTTTTGCTAAGTTCGCCCTAAGTTGGCAGGGTATGCCCAGACGTGGGTCCCTTGCTCACTTTGCCACTGGATTCAAGATAGCCTGGCTGATGAGGGTTATGAACCCAAAACCGGTCCCAGGATGCTTGTTTCCGGTCCAGGGAAGACATGGCTTGGCAGTTCGGGCTGGACTGTTCCCATGAGGCACAGGGTCAGACTGATTTGCATATGGCCATGTCTGAACTGGGGTGGCGGAGTGAGCTAAAGAATGATGATGGATTAAACCCATATCAGTTGACTGGGGGTGAGTGCTTGCAATGTTCAACACTCCGTCCATCATCCCCTTTGGTTTTGCTAAGTTCGCCCTAAGTTGGCAGGGTATGCCCAGACGTGGGTCCCTTGCTCACTTTGCCACTGGATTCAAGATAGCCTGGCTGATGAGGGTTATGAACCCGAAACCGATCCCAGGATGCTTGTTTCCGGTCCAGGGAAGACATGGCTTGGTAGTTCGGGCTGGACTGTTCCCATGAGGCACAGGGTCAGACTGATTTGCATATGGCCATGTCTGAACTGGGGTGGCGGAGTGAGCTAAAGAATGATGATGGATTAAACCCAGATCAGTTGACTGGGGGTGAGTGCTTGCAATGTTCAACACTCTGTCCATCATCCCCTTTGGTTTTGCTAAGTTCGCCCTAAGTTGGCAGGGTATGCCCAGACGTGGGTCCCTTGCTCACTTTGCCACTGGATTCAAGATAGCCTGGCTGATGAGGGTTATGAACCCGAAACCGGTCCCAGGATGCTTGTTTCCGGTCCAGGGAAGACATGGCTTGGCAGTTCGGGCTGGACTGTTCCCATGAGGCACAGGGTCAGACTGATTTGCATATGGCCATGTCTGAACTGGGGTGGCGGAGTGAGCTAAAGAATGATGATGGATTAAACCCAGATCAGTTGACTGGGGGTGAGTGCTTGCAATGTTCAACACTCCGTCCATCATCCCCTTTGGTTTTGCTTTGATTCTCTCCAGCCTGGACTATGGCATTTCACTTTACCTGGGGTACCCCAGGGTAGTTACTTGGAAACTTCAAGTAGTGCAAAATGCAGCTGCACGCATGTTATTGGGGATTCCCAGATCTCGGTCAGCCAGGCAGGGGTTGATTGACCTTCATTGGCTTCCCATTGCCCAAAGAATAGAATTCAAGTCCTTGTGTATTACCTAAAGAGCCATACATGGGCAAGGTCCACCCATCTTACACCAGTTGGTCACCTCCTACATCCCTAATAAGTCCCTGCAATCTGGTAACCTGCACCTGGCTACCATCCCCATTGTCAATCGAGCCAGAAGTGGTGGACGGTCTTTTAGTTTCAATTGCAGCCAAGCTTTAGAATTCCCTTTCCTTGTCCATTCAAACTTTAGATAATGAGCTACGTTTCAAAAAGCTCTTAGAACCTGGCTTTTCTAAAACTTGATCTTTCTTGTCTTGTGTGGTGTTTCCTCTCCTAACTAGTGCTGGGATGCCTTTGAGTCAACATGCACTCTACAAATCTCCTAGTATAGTATAGTATAGTATAGTATAGTATAGTATAGTATAGTATAGTATGAATTGTCGACATGCGAGGGATGTACCTAACTTTTGCACACCTCACACAGGCACAGTCTATAGCTGATATGCCCCTTGGGGTGCAGGATGTTGGCTGAAGGAACCTGCCTGGGTTGCTGACAATGTATAGCCCAGTGCCCTTTCTGAAGCCTGGATAGAGTGAGACAGAAAACACTTACAGAAGAAAGGTCTGCACCCAGTCATATGCAGACTTCTTATGGGACTATCATCAGACTATCACAGTGGGGCCTGCTGCAGTGCAACTGACCAGGAGGTGGAAGATATGTTTTGGTATGGGTGTCTGTGTGTTTGTGTATATTTGAGCATACATGAATGTGTGTGTGTGTGCTTGTGTGTTTTTGTGTGCGTAGGCTCTACCCCAGCTTTATAACAACATATTTTGCCCCTCCACCTGGCAGAAAGGTAGCCATTCACTTAATAGTCTCTCGTAACAATTAATCCATTGGAAGCCATCACAGACATGCTTATGTTGTCATAATTATAATTTCATCCCTGGAATACAGTGACTCTTCTTTGCACATGTTGGCCATCAATAGCATACTTGTGGCCAGTCCTAGCATAACAGTAGTCCTGGAATAGGCTGGCCCTCCTTGCAGTTCTTAATTTTTGCCCATGTTGGCTGGTGCTTGGCACACCATCACAAATGTATGAGAATCCACCTCATGGTGGCACTATGTGTGTATTTGTAAGAAAAATTCATTTGTAGAGCATTTATCTATTTAATATAATTTTAAAATGATAAATCTCAGGCTTAAACCTGCAGTTTAAAGTGACCTGTAGGGTTTGCCAGTTGCAGTGGACCCACAAGAAATACATTGGGCCCTAGCCTTCTATACAGTTGATCATGACACTCTAATCCAAAGGCTCTATGAAGCCGTCAAAGAGTAGACTGCTCTCAACTGGATCACATCCTACCTTCAAAATGAAATAAATGTCATCCATACTCACCCTTTCTCATCCAAACTGTGTTTCACAAAAGCAGGGGGCCCTCAAGGCTCTATTATCTCTTCAATGCTTTTCAACATCTACATGAAGTCATTACCAGTAATGATCAATTAATTTGAGCTCACTTGCTACAGCTACACAGATGCACACAAAGACTTCTTAAACTAAAAATAGTGAATGACATGGAGCCATCCTAAATTGAATGCATCCAAGACTGAAATACTCACATGTTGTGACTGGAAAAAGTATGACCCACTCTACGCCTGATGATTTGGGACCACCTCCTAAAGTATTCAAGGGAATAAGAAACCTTGTAATTATCATGGATTCCAAGCTATCAATGAATGCCCAAGTGGATAAGTTCGCAAGATCAAGGTTCATTACTATGAAAACTCTGCGACACATCTTTCACCACCAAGCCTTTCCACACAATATCCAAGCTACTATCTCTCTTGTACTGTCTAAACTTGATTACACCAATGGCCTCTATCACGGATCATCCTTATCAACTATGAAACGACTATTACGAATTCAGAACTCTGCTGCCAGACTACCCATAAATGTAAAGCCACAAGCCCACACCTCCCCTGCTTTGAGGACCATACATTGGTTACTGGTTGCCAGAAAATCCACCTTCAAGCTGGTTTGTATCACCCACTAAACAATACATAGAATAGGGCCACGTTTCATCAGGAATAAACTCATCAAATTCATACAACAAAGTAACCTCTGCTCCATATTGGCACCTTGCCTCAAAACCCCAGCAATCAAAAAAAATCATGGGTGGTACATATTTCTGTTTTCAAGCAGCCAAACTATGGAATTCTCTATCCCAAAACATAAGACTACTCAAGAGTTGGCTCTTTCCTACATGACCACTGTACTCAAAACGCAAATGTACAGCATATGCCTTTGCATGTAACCATGAAAAAAAAAGATTTTATGTATTTGTTTAGATATCTGCATCTCTTTTTACAAATACACATACTATCTATGGTTTAAAAATATATAGATATTCTTATAGGTCCGCCTAACAAATGTATATGGTACTTGTGGTTAATATATATATATATATATATGACGAGCTGGAGCAGTTGATACTGGAATAAACGGAATTTGTTGCACAAAATTGGAGTCCGTACCCTTTTTTCCGTACGATTGTGGATTGTTTGGGGACACGCTTTTTGGATATATTTATATATATACACACACACACATATATATATATATATATATATATATCCAAAGATACTCGTCTGCTGCTCCTCCACGAAAAAACGAGAGTGGACCCAATTAAGTGCAATGAAGTCTTTATTTAGTGCTTCTCCATACCGCCATGACGCCAGCCTTGATCATATTCACATGAATATATATATATTTATATATTATCTACTGGTGGTCGCCAGTAGATAGTTATAGTTAGGACCTTGTTTCCATAGGAAAAGCATTTTTTGATGTGCTTATAACTTTGGCGCCGTTTGACGAATCTTTACGAAATTTTCCAAAATGTTCCTCTTTTCAGATCAGCTCCTATCTTGAAAGTTTGGAGGTGATTCGTCAAGGGGGGGCCGAGAAAAAAGGGTGGTCCCAAAACATGTTTTCTCCATGCAATTTCCATAGGAAACTTTAGACAAGGCTACAGGTCGAACTGCTGAACGGAATCACGCCAAATTTGGCAGGGAGAAAGGTCTTCATCCAGAAAGCACGCTTTCTTTTAAATGGTGTAAATCCGTTCAGTAGTTTTTAAGATATTTAAAGATTTACAGATATCGATATTTCAAAATTAAGCGATCTGATTGGCTGAGCCCTCCCCGAGCACAAGCTTGCCTCCGATTGGCTGCTAACACTTCAAACCAGGAAGTGTTAGCAGCCATCTTGTGCCTCGCATCGACTTAAAATAAAAGAGAGGTCCCAGGGCCAATTCAATTTAATATATATATATATGGAGATGAAAGTGTTTGTTCACACATTTCAGCTACCAAAGTAGAATAAAAACCCCCCCAAAAAATAAGATGTAATAGGCAGTCTCACACTTGCACCGCGTACACTTCCGCTCCTAATCGCCATGGGTACGCGTCTTCCAGTCTTTCCTCCCGGACTG
This sequence comes from Calotriton arnoldi, assembly GCA_963921515.1. Taxonomy (NCBI): domain Eukaryota; kingdom Metazoa; phylum Chordata; class Amphibia; order Caudata; family Salamandridae; genus Calotriton; species Calotriton arnoldi. The sequence continues at coordinate 506,331 of CAWUFW010007885.1, forward strand.
CTACTTCTGCCGAGGTCACAAGCACTGCGAAAGCGGCTGTGTTTTCAGGGCTCAAACAGGGTCCGAGAGGAGGTGAAACACTTCTGCCGAGCTCACAAGCAGTGGGAGAGCGGCTGTGTTTTCAGGGCTCAAACAGGGTCCGAGAGGAGGTGAAACTCAAGCTGCTCGCAAACCATCCTCCAAACTGAAGCGGCGACGCCAACAAAAGCAAACTAAAAAACATACCCATCTGCCACTATTCCTCCGGCAGGACCCAACACCAAACAGGACCGGGCGAGTTAGCCCACCGCTCCCTTCCCAGCTCCAAAAATCAGCCTCGGCACCACAGCCGCCGGCCCGCAGCCACCATTAATATTAGACCCAGTATAACAGCAGTCAGTGCTGGCCTTCGTCCGAGGATTAGGGCAGCATATTCCGCTGCTTCAGTGTTTCTTGGCTGCCCACAGCAGCCCTGCTCAGAAGCGGTAGCAAAGGAGCAGTGCTCGGAAGTCCTGGCTCAGTCCCATTCACAGTATGGCCTCTCTGCTTAGCAGTGCCATCACAGCCGCCGGCCCGCAGCCACCATTAATAATAGACCCAGTATAACGGCATTCAGTGCTCGCCTCCGTCCGAGGATTAGGGCAGCCTATTCCGCTGCTTCAGTGTTTGTTGGCTGCCCATAGCAGCCCTGCTCAGAAGCGGTAGCAAAGGAGCAGTGCTCAGAAGTCCTGGCTCAGTCCCATTCACAGTATGGCCTCTCTGCTGAGCAGCCCCACCACAGCCGCCAGCCCACAGCCACCATTAATAATAAACCCAGTATAACTGCAGTCAGTGCTGGCCTCCGTCCAAGGATTAGGGCAGCCTATTCCGCTGCTTCAGTGTTTGTTGGCTGCCCACCCTCCTGGGAAGTGCCAGTTTCAGAGTGTATTAGCACGGTGGGTAGTGCCCGGTTTGCTCCAATGGAAGTGCAGCAGCCCTGCTCAGAAGCGGTAGCAAAGGAGCAGTGCTCGGAAGTCCTGGCTCAGTCGCATTATTTACCAAACAGGGGCGAAGCTTAAAAGGCACGGTACATGGGCACCATTTGTTGTTCCACCGGAGGTGGGGGGGGCGGGGGGGAGCTATTGGACCAAAGGGTACTGTGTGTGCTATAGAGTACTACGTACAGCCTGCGTGTAGCAAATGTTACTACAGGCACATTAATTACACATCATAAGAAGTAAAAATAATGCATGGAGATTTTATGTCATGTACTAATGTAAAAGGAAGCATCGATCTGGACAGGGAAAGGGATGTGGCCTAATGGCTACAGCGGCCAACCTCGAAGCTGGGGAACAGGGTTTGAGTCTCGGCAGGGTTCGAGTCTCGGCAGGGACGTTCAACATCCTGTCATTCTGGCCAAATCACCAAATAATGTCCCTGTCCCTAAAAATAAATTTGCCTTTCTGTAACGTAACTGGTGCTCATATAAAGCGCTCTCATAGCTTCGGGTCTAGTTGCGCTATATAAAACTCCCCCCCAAAAAATCTCGATTCCAAACACATGTCCAGGCCCTGTACGTCTTACACAGATGTGTATGGCCTAAGCCATAAGCACTTGCGCTAACAATGTAAACAGAAGCTGCACTCACTCTCCAAAAGTTTTTATATACTCTAACAGGTTATTGTGGTGTCATGTTTTTCCAAAAGGTTCGGCTCCGAGGGGCCTTTTAAAGGTGCCATAAATGATCGCATGTGTGGCTGCAGGGTGGCTGCTGCACCCAGATGCAGTGTTCCTGGCCTTGGGCACCTTTTCCTGTACACTTTATACTGATATATAGGTCGTGTGTTGAAGCTATACATTCACAGCTGAATGGCCCTCAAGGTCGTGAACCTGCTGCAGCGCCTGCTGTTGTTTACAGAGTTACCAAGCCCTACATATACTCAATTTATTATTTATTTATCCCGTCACTTTTTTTACTTTATATTACTTTTCTGTTTCGTTTTTTTTGTTTCTAACTAGGATGTGTTAAAGTGGATGTTTTAAAAAAAAAAAAACACAAGTTGTAAGCATATCTTATGCAAACAAATTTGTATGTAGGTATGCAGGGCAATTCTGCTATATAATCTTCACTTAAAAGTTATGTAGTGTTGTACTAAATAGGGGAAAATATAGTAAGTGGGTGCAGAAAACGGGGTTCACAAATACACATCAGCAGTTTTGGAGACTTTCCGGGTGTCTGATTACCGCTCACACAAGGACTTTGTGGTATTCGAAGACACAGCTCTGTTGTGGTTGCTCAATGCAGTCGCGAGCCTGTTGTAGTTGCTCAATGCAGTCGCAAGCCCGCATAAAAGCGCAAGATCTCCTCTTTTTCTTATCACTGCAGGCTAGGTTCAGGGTCAGGTTGGGGGAGTGACTAACTCATTCACCCTTTACCTTAGCTGTGGGTGACCGGGTCAAACAGGCTAAAATTCAGTGTGCCCAATAATGCATATATCACACCACCTCTTACTCATCCCAAGACTCCTCCTACTGCTATAAGCCCCAAAAGATCCCTCCACTATCCTTTTCAATGCAAATACCAGACTAACATGTCCACCTCTCACATTAATTTCATATTTCACTATACTAATTCACCACTAATCCTTTCTGGGTTCCGGAGTAGCATGCTACTCAACGAAAAAGCGCTTCAACACCTCATCAGAGTAGCAAGCGCTATATAAATGCAAACCTTTTTCCCTCTTCTATCCCTCCACTACCCTTCTCAATCCTTCTCAGTATTACGATCCCAGCATAATGATATAATTTAGAACAAAGGCCCGGTCATCCTCCAAAGCACAATTAAAAGGTATGCTCTCCTTTCACAGGTGCATCCTAAGTCTGAAACAATTTAAGTCATTTATTTGTTTCTGATCAGCAGCACAGAAGCAGGTCCCTTGCCCACTCCCAGCAGAAAGAGAGAGTGGGAAAGAGGGCGGTGGGGTGCAAGGTGGAGGAACTGCCATAGCTTGTAATAGCATGTAAACGTAGTTTTTATAAATATGCCTATATATATATTATTTTTTTCACTGAAAAAACCATAGGTTTTTCAAACGTAGTTAGAAATTAGCATTTAAAAAACCATAGAAATTCACTGAAAAAACCATAGGTTTCAGGAACGTTATAGTTAGAAATTAGCATTTAAAAAACCTTTGAAATTCACTCAAAAAACCATAGGTTTCAGGCACGTTATAGTTAGAAATTAGCATTTACAAAACCATAGAAATGCACTGAAAAAACCATAGGTTTCAGGAACGTTATAGTTAGTTGGACATTTCACTCGTACAAAACCATAGAAATTCTGGCATTATAGTGAGTTCAGCTAACTATAACTCGCGCCCCCGCAATGCACTGCTGATGACGTCACATATTACATCATTCATGACATGGTCAGTGACATCACTGATGACATCACTGCTGACATCTCAAATAACATCACTGATGACATCACTGATGACATCATCCACGTGAAAATCTGATGCACCTCCTCACACCCTTGATACACCCACTCTAAAATACAGACTATCATTTTCGAAACCATAGACACACCAATACCAGTTAGTACATACCCACTCACTAATTCCTAGGTCTACACACACATCCACTCATTCACCTATACAGTCACTCATACATGCAGTCAGCCATCAATACGGCATTATCATATGCACTCACATATCTATACAGACACTCACACACGGCCACTCATCCATAGAGTTACTCACACACCTAGTCAGTCATGCAAAGAATCAATCACACTCCCATTTACTCACCTGTACAGTTATACACACACCACCTCACTTAGTCAAACATATACTAACACATAGTTACACTCTTATACAATAACTAATACAAGCACACACTGATCCATACAACCACTCTCACAATCACTCACTCTCACAAATAGTCATTTATACACTCGAACATTCACATATACTGCCTTTCACATATGCAGTTACTCACACATGTACCACTGAGGCATCCATTCACTCACCAACAAACCCATACACACACTCACCCACCCATACAGCCCTTCACAGATGCACTCTTGAACCCATACACCCAGTGAATCATCCACTCACACATCTATGCACAGAGTTACACCCACCCACCCACACACACACACTCAGGCACCCATACATATACTCAAACAACCAATCAATAACCCATATAGATCCACATTTAGCTACTCACCAACCCATGCAACTGATTACACAGCAACTGACAAACTAAACTGTGTGAATGTCTGTATCAGTCACTAACACATGCATTCAGTAAGACACATTTAATCACTCACTTATACAGTCAGTCACGCACCTACTAAATCATCCATCCAGACACTTCTACACCCATTCATTCTTCAATACACCTTGGCATATATATAAAACATATTTAAACTTTATAGAAACACACAGTCACTGGATGATGTCATCAGTGATGTCATCAGTGATGTTATTTGAGATGTCATCAGTGATGTCATCAGTGATGTCACTGACCATGTCATGAATGATGTCAAATCAAATCAAAAACAACTTTATTCGGTCTCATATGTAGAAAACCATAAAAGTTTCACAGCATCCGAATCTTATTTAAAACATGATACAATAAAATTACATACAGTTCATATCAGTAAAAGGAGAAAAAAGATGGCCCCGTGAGTGTAACTCATATACTAAACAATAAAACAGAAAGTGCCTTCTGCCAAGGGAGGATGCTAAATTTCCAGACAAGCCCTGGTTCTCACCGTAGATTTCAAGTAACCCACGATGAAAAGAATACAGTCTGCCTTCAACAATTGCAAATACAGAAGCGCTGGGCGAACCTGGTTAAAATTCAACTTCTTTAAAAGGGGGAATAAAAAATGTCTCCGGGGTACCTCGTAAAATTTACAAAATAACATAAAGTGTAGCAGATCCTGTGGAGACACACCGTCGCAGCCACAGGGTGCTAACACCTGTCCTCTACTGCACCCTTTTGGAACAGCGAGTAACAAATGGAACAGGTCCAGACGAAACCTGGACAATAAAAACCGCTCATATGTAGACAATGACCACAGGAGATAAGGCTCTGTGGATGGGCTTGTTTTTAGCACCAGGAATTTGCGAACACTAGGTTTTTGCACTTCTAGCTCGTCTCTTTCTAGCTTCCTTAGGCTACTAAAAGCTTTCTTGACAAACTCCACATCCTTTTCTACAATAGAATCAGGCTTTGAGAAAAGTTCAGGGCGCCCCAACTCTTCGAGGCAACCTTTAATATATTTCAGCCATGGTATACGGGACATGTGATCAAGGCTCATACAATCAGATAAAATCTGCTGGCTGAGGGCTAAATCCTTATTCAGCCAACACTTGAGCCAGAACACTATGGGGCGCAAAGCCAAGGTGTCACATAGAAAAGGCACCCCCGTGAACCACCAGGTCCGATAAACCGCTTGGCACGCCCAACAAGCGCTTTAAAAAAGTATTCTCAACCACCTGCAAAGCGTCTGTGGCGATGTGCCCCCAAATTTCACTACCATAGCAAGCTGTTGCTACACTTTTGGCCTGATAAACTTTCAACATGGCTGCCATTGGGCGCTTGCCCATCTTTGCGGCAAAGTTGAAAATAGCAGCATTTACCCTTGTGAGCTCCCCCTTTTTCTTCTGAATAAGTGGCCCCCACTTTAAACGGTCATCCACTAAAACTCCCAAGTATGAAAAGACAGGCATCAGAGGGACCTTCTCAGGACCTACTGTAAAGAGATACTTTTTTTTGGGCCGCGTCCCTACCTGCAATATGTAGGATTTGGCGTTGTTTATTGCTAAATCTCGGGCCCCCATAAAATTTAAAAAGGTGTCAAGCAGGGATTGAAGTCCCCTAGCGGTTCTGGCTATAAGGACCGCGTCATCCGCATATAGTAGGACGGGGAGACCCCGTCGCCCTACATACGGAAAATCTGCCCCTGTGTTAACCAAGGCTCTGTCCAGATCATTTATATAAACGTTGAACAGAAAAGGGGCCAAGATGCAGCCTTGCCGTACCCCCCTCCCAGTTTTAAAGTCCCTAGAGACACGAAGATCCTGAGCGTATCTGACGTTCGCCTTGGTGGCCCTGTGCAGATCCTCTAGGAAGTTAACGATATTGTCCTCCACCCCCATGGCCCTCATGGACTGCCACAGCTTGACCCGGTTGACACAGTCAAATGCGGATGAAAGGTCCATGAAGGCCAGGTAGATCGTACCTGGGCGGGCAACGTGTACTTACCGAGGATCATATAAAGATTGAGGCATTGGGCCACAGTTTACCGCCCAGGGCGAAACCCGTATTGGATATCAGAAATTATCTTGTGCTCCTCTGCCCAGGAAGATAATCTTTCTAATATCACCCCTCCCACAACCTTTACCACTGAGTCAAGAAGGGAGATCGGCCTATAGCAAAAAGTGCTATTGCGGTCACCCTTCTTAAACACCGGCACAATAGTTGAAGTGGCCCAAGAATCAGGGCAACCATCCCTGGCTGCAGCATTAAGCGCAGCCACAAGAACCAGTGCCCAAAAAAGTGGATCCGATTTAAAGAGGTCCGGAGGGATGCCGTCCGGGCCTGGTGCCTTATTACTTGTCAGGCCGGCAATCCCAACCTCAACCTCTTTCTGCTCGAAAACCACAGCGGCAGTGTTAATGACCCTATCTGAGATTGGTCCGTAGGGTCCTTAAACATAGATTGAAAATGGGACACCCATTCTTCCTCAGTGATGTGGGAGCCTAAGCCACCACCTGTATCTTTCTCAAACAGCGGTCTGTTGACGATACCCCAGAACCTCGAACTGTTCCCTAGAGTACTCGTCTCTAACAGCTCCCTCCAAGCCTCCTCCTTCAAGACGCCCTTGCGTATGGCCAGAACCTGTTTATATTTGTTACGACAGGCACGTATCTGTAGTTGGTTTCTCGGGGTAACATTCAAAGCCTCCTTCAGCTTCCGCGCTGCCTGAGAACAGGATGAGTCAAACCATCTGGGATTTGGAATAACTACCCTACGTGCAGGTGCACTTAAGAGTTCCCCTACCTTAATGGTGATAAGATTAAAGGCGCTAAGGACATCCCTCGATGAGGTACCCGGCGAGACACAGAGTGCTAGTTCAGCAGCACAAGAGTCTCTTACCACACCATAAAAAGCATCAGGGGAGACCTGTGACCATTTAAGACGGCGCCTACCGTCCGTTGGTCTTAGTATGCCCGGTATCACCAACCTGGATTTTTTGGATAAAAGTGGGCCACCCAGTAGCACGCAGAGAGGATTATGGTCGCTGTAAACACTTTCCATAATAGTAAACCCACAAAATGAAGACTGAAGGGTAGATGAAATTAAAATATAATCAATAAAAGATCCGCTACCTCTCCCTTTAAAGGAAGGAACAAGGGCTTTACTGTGTGGGGCAGAGAGAGACATTAATGACATTAGATCAAATTCGTTGAGTAAATTATTCAAAACTTCCCCCTGAGTAGAATGCTCGAAGTGAAACTCCCGCATTCGGGGGCAACCCAGATCAGCCATACATGTGTACCTTGGATCTCCGCAAGAGTGGATATTAAAATCGCCCAGCACCATTAGGTTATGTGATATAAAACCACAAGACTGCCTTATGTAGGAACCCAGCTGGGTGATGTTACATTCCCCCAGGGTACTTGTCGTCGCGTTGTAAAAGTTAATCAGGCCCACACTAGTAGTCCCCATCTTCAATACAATGGCTTGAAGACCCAATCTAGAAGATGGGAGGATCTGAATCTGGCAGTCCACTGCCAGAGATATATAAATAACCAAACCACCCTTAGCTCTGCCGCAAGCCGACAGAGAAGCTGGGACGAAGAAGGCCTTGAATTCCTCCAAAAATAAGTTACAGTTCACCAACCATGTCTCCTGGAAGCAAATCACAGAGAATTGCCTGACGAACTGCTGCCAGGTGGGATCCTGGAACTTATCTGCCAGGCCTGCAATGTTCCACGACAAAACATTGTTGTTGGATACACGGGGGACATTCACACTTTGCGCAATTGGAGGGTGATCCTGCTGCTGGGACTTTATCTCTATTGTGGGCTTTACAGGATTATGCAGTCAATCGCACTCCTCCAACCTGGATAGTGTAGAAAATCTGTTAGATAACTCTAGGGGAGGGGCAGAGTAATGCCCGGCTGACTGGTTTAGACTGTGTACTACTTGTGGGCACCATTGATATTTTGCCGCAGAAGGTTTTTGAATCCACCTATCTTGAGGAGCATCCATAATGCTAGTCCCTGGAATATACCTTTGTGTATCTGTTTTGTAAAAGAAACCTAACGGTAGTGCCTGTACCACAGACCCATGATTTGATGGGCCAGAGTAAAAGTCCCTGGACAGAATTCTTTCTGCTAAAGATGGTTTATTAAAATTCACAATAACGCAGTCACCCCCTCCGGGTTTCGCGAGCTGCCTATCCAGCCAACTCGACGCACCATGATAATGTTTCGTTCTGCCCTTAAACCCACGGTGGTATTATTAGATAACCAGTGAAGTACTTTGTTTTTAAGCTGGTTAAAATCCTCATTAATACCCGGTGGGAGCGTTGGCACGTTCCCCAGGATCACTACGTAGGGCGTAGATTCTGGAGGGAGATGGATAACTGGAAAGCGCTGAAAATCTTCCACTAGCTGCCCCTGTGGGCCCGCTAACCGACCACCGGTAAATTGGGGATCCAACCCATGCTGATGTACAGACAAAACCCTACTGGATACCTAACTTTCACTTGGATCGTCTGCCTCCTCCCGAGCTGCATGATTCATCGGACACTGGGGGCCTGATTCACAGAACTAACTTACGTGAAATACGTAAAGTTAGTAATTTTCGGTATTCACAGAATACACTTACCACTACTAACTTTATGTCCGCTCCGGGCCGGAGATTCCGGCCCTGTGGCGGAATTTCCGCTCTGGGCCGGAATCTCCGCCTCCGGGCCGGAATACCCTCATTTAGGCCGTTTGAGCATTGAAACGGCCTAAATGAGGGTATTCCGGTCCGGAGGCGGAGATTCCGGCCCAGAGGCGGAAATTCCGCCACAGGGCCGGAATCTCCGGCCCGGGAGCGGACATAAAGTTAGTAGTGGTAAGTGTATTCTGTGAATACCGAAAATTACTAACTTTACCTTATTTCACGTAAGTTAGTTCTGTGAATCAGGCCCTGGGTACGTGGCTGTTCCCTGTTAGTAGTCTGTGGGCGTGTAGATAAACCTGTATCGATTACAGTGCTGGGTCCTAAATTATCACTAGGCACGCCTGAGATCGCAGATTCATCAGGCCGATTACGCACTGCTAGACATTTCTCGATCAAGGTTAACCTCTCAAGGATGGGGCCCAGCTTAGTGTCCAGCAGGCTAGTCAGCATAGCTTGGAAGGCTTCTGTTACCACCGAGGGATCTATATTCATAGCTACAGGTACAGATGCCATGGACTTGGTAACTGGCTTAGTGGGTGGATTAGATTTAGGTTTTTTAGCTTTGCCCCCAATGGTTTGAAGTTTCCTTTTGGTGTCCCCACTGGTCCTAGGAGTCCCCTTTGCAGGCAGTTGGGGGCTCTCACTACAAGGAGCTAAATGTGTATCTGCATGTTTTTGTTTAGGATTACCATCTTTCTCTTGTAAAGAGTCGGGAACACTAATCTCCCTCTTTTCTATTATAATAACAGAAGAAAGAGGCCTGTACGTGACCTTAGGAGGGGCTTCCTGCAAGGGGAGTAACCCAACATTGGCCTGAGATCCATCACGCGACCCTGAGCAGGTGGATAAGCTCGGGGGTTCAGTGATAGCCTCCGCCAAGGGTACCCTGGGGCCGACTGATGTTGGATACAAGCTACTAGAAGGCGACCTAGAAAGATGTCTGTTCACTACTTCGATCTCCTTGTCAATTACAGCTGCCGCCCTCAGCAGAAAAGAATCCATAGTCGTAATAGTAGCATTAGAGCTAACCTTTACCCCTGTTGGGGCCGTTTGTATCTTCCGCCTCCTCATAGCCTCTATTTTTTTTTTCAATTAATATGGAGCCAATTCAATATCACAGCAAAAATACAGGCAAAATATACAAATATGTAACCCCGTACGTGGGGATGCTCGTAATGTTAGTCCAGCGTTACCACCACAGTCCCCGCCGAGAGTCTGTATGAGACTATATAGGTATTGATCTGGCCAGGGTGATTTGCTACTCAGCAAGATAGACAATCCTACCTCCTTCAATGACCACAAATCCTAATTGCCAGGGCGGCCACGGCGATGGATACTGAGAACCGGCGATACAGCCAAGAGGGGTGGCCCAGCCCAGCCTTGACCAGTCGCGGACGGGCGCATATGGGCCCACCCTTGGCCCGGGCACGCCCGCGCGCGTCCCGCGCTGCGGGAGCCCAGTCCGCGCTTAAGAGCGCTGCTGCCCTGGTCACGTGAGCGGCTCCTGCCGCGATGCAGTGTGGACCTCAGAGTCCCTGTTGCCTCCTCCTTGCCGCCAGACACAGACTGCCAAAGTATCCCGCGCTGCGGGAGTCCGGTCCGCGCTTAAGAGCGCTGCTGCCCTGGTCACGTGAGCGGCTCCTGCCGTGATTCAGTGTGGACCTCAGAGTCCCTGTTGCCTCCTCCTTGCCACCAGACACAGACTGCCAAAGTAACCCACGCTGCGGGAGCCCGGTCCGCGCTTAAGAGCGCTGCTGCCCTGGTCACGTGAGCGGCTCCTGCCGCGATGCAGTGTGGACCTCAGAGTCCCTGTTGCCTCCTCCTTGCCGCCAGACACAGACTGCCAAAGTATCCCATGAATGATGTAATATGTGACGTCATCAGCAGTGCATTGCGGGGGCGCGAGTTATAGTTAGCTGAACTAACTATAACGCCAGAATTTCTATGGTTTTGTAGAGTGAAATGTCCAACTAACTATAACGTTCCTGAAACCTATGGTTTTTTCTGTGAATTTCAATGGTTTTGTAAATGCTAATTTCTAACTATAACGTGCCTGAAACCTATGGTTTTTTTGAGTGAATTTCAAAGGTTTTTTAAATGCTAATTTCTAACTATAACGTCCCTGAAACCTATGGTTTTTTCAGTGAATATATATATATATATATATATATATATATATATATATATATATATATATATATATATACATATATATAATTTTATGCTTAACATGTATATCGGTCACTGCATAGTTTACAAATGAGTTATTTCATTATATGCTTAGAGGCCTCAGTTTCATTTTATCTAGCACAATGTGTAGTAAGCCATATAAATGATTTGATTATATGCTTGTGGGTCTCTGTTTTATTTTTAATTTATCGATCACAATGTGTAAATATGATCCTAGCAATTGTATCTATAAGTGCTTCACTATCAAAATATTGGAGACAATATAAAATAATAATAACAAAATATATAAATAAATAAACCAAAAAAAACATAAAATTTCCCAAGAAAATATAAGAAACATACATAAATAAATTAGATTTATGTTAGGAAATACTTGTAAGTCAGTGTTTCTAACTAATAACCCATACATGTACATATGGGTGTCTATATAATACAACTCTATATCTCTTTATTATTTACCTATACATATATACCTTTTTATGTACTTATGTATCTATATATTTATTAATTTACTCCTACTGTAGGAAAAAACTTCAACTCTCGCCATTTCACTACTCTGTCTCATCCTATACCTCTTTCAATATAGCCTCTACCATCGCTCTCTGACTTATCCCAAACCTCATTGTACTACTATGATCTCCCTCATAAACCTTTCTAGACTCTTCCCTCCTCTATCCCTCTGTTGACTCATCCCAAACTTCATTTCATGACTATAATCTCCCAAGTAACACTTTCTAGACTCTTCCCTTCTCAATCCCTCCTTTGACTCATCCCACACCTCATTTTATAACTATGATCTCCCAAATAACACTTTCTAGAATTCTCCCTCCCCTATCCCTTCTTTATCCTAATCAATTCAACTAACAGACTCATATGAACCACTGCTCGAATTAACAACTTATATTTGCCTATAAAATTCACAACTAATCTATTTTGGGTTCCAGAGTAGCGTGCTACTCACCGAATAGCTCCTCAATGCCTCGTCAGTGGTAATAAGTGCTATATAAATACAATTACAAATTAAGCACTGCCTCTTTGGCATAATATGAGCATCCTTTTCAGTATTCCTGACATCTGTTGATGGCCCCTGGCATAAGGTGGGAATACTTGTTATGGGTTAATGATATAGGTGCCTGAATGTGTAATATGCTGATGTGAGCCAGTAGTATATGTGAGTACTTGATAAACATGTCAAGCTGGTGTTTGGGGACTAAATGTCTATTTACTCGGTTTGTCTCATAAAACTTTATTCGGCTAGTTAAAAACAGCCATAAAAGTACATAAAACATATAATAAATACAGTAAAACATCAAAGAAACCACCTAAAAATCCATCATCTCCTTATGTCCATTACATAATTTAGAATCGAAGACCCGCTAATAGACAACACCCTTTCTCACATACTGGGGCTTATTATATTGTCGGCGTCGCGGAAACGGGTTCTTAAAGGAACCAGAGCTGCTTTTTTGAAGAAAAAAAGTTTCCCCCTTGGAATTATTTGGGAGGCAGTAGAAAGCTGCCACATGGACCACTACCTACTCCCCCCAAGGTCACCTGACACCATTCACAAAGGGAAGGTGACCCACAAAGGGCACCGTCCCATTTGCGAATTTGTGACCACCTCTTTTGAGGTGGTGGCAACTTGTCAATGACTTGCAACCTTAATTGCGGTCGGAAATAATTGATACATGCCATACAGAATCTGAATTAGGAGGGCATGCCTCTTTCATGCCGCTTCCTAATTGCAATTCAGTATGAGTCACTAAACACATTTTGCAATTTGGAATAGTTTTCCAGCTCACAAAATGTGTAATCCCAAAGTGGCTTTGTCCATCAAGCCCTAAGACATATAAGACTCTCTCATAATTTTCTTTGACATAGTGCTGTGTTATACTTACAGTGGATCAAACAGCACACTGTTGTGAGATCCACTCAAATTAAACAGGAGAAAACAGGCTTATGGAATGCATTGGAGACTGTTGCAAAATTAGGGGACAAACCTCAAACTATGGTTATCTTCAATTGCGCCACTCAGGATTTTCTGCTAAGAGACCATGGTACATGGGTGCCTACAGTTTTCATCCCTTGAGCATAAGGAACCAGGAGAAGATTTTGTCATCCATTTTGAAGTGCATTATTTGAGGTCCCTGAGACAGACTCATATATACTCCCACTGGACTGTCCCCCTGCTGACCTGCCACAGTCATATCATATTCACCTAGGTCATCTGGGGGGTTCAAGGGGTCTGCAGCATGCAGAGGGAGATTTTCCCAGATGAGGCCCTCATTGGTCTCTAAAGTGAAGTACACAGTGAGAAAATGGGAACAGAGCATCTTCAGAATAATTAAGTCATTGATCACAGTCAGTCTAAAATTTTCCATTGAAAGAGAGAGAGATTCCCAACAGCTGCCCCAGGTGTAGTAATGCCAGAAAACTAAGGGGCATTTTACAATGAAATGACGCAGCGCGGTGCTACAAGCAATTTAGCAGCACTGCGTCATTTAAAAAACACAGGGATGCACCGTATTCACAAGAAAACGGCGCACTCCTGTGTTTTTCCTTGCGCCGGCACTAAAAAAGCTGCCTATGACCAATGCAGACACCCTTGCGTCATGGTGCAAGGGTGCCTGTTTTGCAGGGATGATTGTTTATGTGCGGGAAGGGACACCTTAAGGCAATTTGCTCCTTCTATGTCTGCTGCAGAATGAAGCACACATAGGGGCATATTTCAAAAGAATTGACATAGCACAGCACTGCAAGCAATTTAGCAGTGCAGCACGGCATCATTTAAAAAATGCAGGGATACTCTGTATTCGCAAGAATATGGCGCACCCCTGTGTTTTCCCTTGTGCCGCCACTAAAAAAGCTGGCTATCGCCAACGCAGACACGTTCCAGGGATGATTGTTTATGTGCAGGAAGGGAGACCTTCCTGCACATAAACAATCATTAAAGGCGATTTGCTCCTTCTATGTGTGTTGCATATAGAAAGAGCAAAAACAAGGAGATCTAAAAGTATTTCTCCTCGTTGTGCCACTTTAACCCCTGCTTTTGAATGGCATTTGTTTTTGGTGCTGCCTCAGTGTTAGAAATGGGGGTCTCTAGTTGGCAATGGTTTGCACCTTTGTCCAAGTATCGACCCTTGCTTATAGTCAGGGTATGGAAGTTACGCCCTTAAACAACCCCTGCTCACCCCCTTGGTAGCTTGGCACGAGCAGGCAGGCTTATCTCAGAGGCAGTGAGTAAAGCATTTATGTACACATACAGTATTACAGTGAACACACTGCAAATGGACACCACACCAGTTTAGAAAAGTAGGAAATCTGTATCTAAACCAAACAAGACCAAAATGACAAAAATCCAACATACAGTTATCAAGGTATGACTTTTAAAAGGTAAAAACAGTTCTGTCGATAGCAAACTATAGATGCTTCACTTTCAACACAAAGTACCTTGGATGAGTTAAAATCATAAACAAAAACATCCGCAGGGAAGGTGATGCATCGGTTCCTTACGCACAGGGAAGGTGACGCGTTGGTTCCTTGCTCCAGGGGAGGTGATGCGTCAGTTTCTTACTACCACGCAGGGGAGGTGATGCATCGGTTCCTTACTGAAGAGGAGGTGATGCGTCAGTTTCTTACTGTGCGGGGAGGTGATGCGTTGGTTTTTTACTGTGGCCCCAGCGTTGTTGTAGACTTGGCGCCCCAGTGCGATGCGTGGGCAGTTGGGATGCTTCAATTCTCGATGCAGTGGTGGCAGCAACGATGCTGCCTTGATCTCTCCAGCCGTGGCCCACGATGAGTCGGTTCTTGCAGTCGTACAGCAGAGCCTGCATCGGCATCAGTGCAGTGATTTCGGACTTCGGAGATCGGTGCACGAGATTCGGCATACGGCAATTTCTCCAGCCGCAGGTAGGCACTGCGTCGGTTTCTTCAGCGGCACGGCGGTGTTGCGCCAGAAACGGGTGCAGATGCGTCACGCTTTTTTAGGTGCTTCTCTTTTCCCAGCTCCCAGCAGCAGGAACAACCTCCAGAGGCCCAACACAGGAACAGGCACCTCTTGGCAAGTCAGAACTCCCAGCAAGGAAGATCAGGGGAGCTGGTGGTAAAGTCTTTGTGTCCCTGAGACTTCAGAACAGGAGGCAAGCTCTACTATAAAGCCCTTGGAGATCTTCTTCAAGCATGATACACAGCAGACAGTAAAGTCTTTGTCCTCTCCTTGGCAGAAACAGCCATTGCAGGCCAACCCCAGACAGCACCCAGCCTACCAGCCCAAATCTCCGAGGGAGACGAGCTGTGGATCGAGGTGGTGGCACGGAGGCGGGGAGTATGAGACTGTGGACTGTCTCTCTTCCCGCCCGGCCCCCGCATTGCCCCTGAAGAAGTGCAGGAGGGAACTGTGCCAGCCGGTGACTCACCCAGGGCCTTGGTCGCAGAGGCCATTATCCTGCATATCCGGCAACTGCCGCCGTCGATGGCTGGACCTGGGGGGCACTGGCGGTGAGAGCGCAGCTAGCTGATTTTGCCTTGCGACCCCGTACGGGAGATAGAAATGGTGATTGGACTGTGGCCGGACTATACTGGCACCAATAGTGGACCTGTGATGCGATGCTAGTGCCCTTCTCTAACGGCATTGCCCGCAGCGACAGGCCTTCCCACCAGGCGGGTGGTGCACCCTGCCTGGGCCCAGTTGACTCGGAGGTCCACCTTTGCATTCTGAAAGCCGACCTCAGCGGCAGCAATAGACTGGCTTAAAGTGCGGGACTGCAACGCACTGTTACTGATTCAGGAGAGCTGTAGATCCTCACCAAATTGTCTGTGCCTGCGGCCTTCGGCTCGGACACGTAGACTCTGGTGCGCCGTGCCGTCTTGAGGCCGTGCTGATCAGGGCGGTGAGAGTGGACACTGACACCGCGCGGTGCATTGGGGGTGAGTCCTGTTGCTCCCTGTTCCCACTACAGCTGCACACGGGTCGATAAGCCAGGAAACCCGATAGGCCGCCAGGGGATACTATGCTCCCCCCCATTGGCAGGCAGCGGTGAGTACTGGGGCTGACCCCACAGATCCCAGGGGCAGCGGGACCCGGTTAACTGACACCATGGCAACCGGGAAAGGCGCCAAAACGCAAGTGCAGGCCCAGCTGGCCAAATTTGCATGGTCCAGTTCGGTAGAGGAGAAGGGGACCCTGCAGCAGGAAACGCCTGATGCGCGACAGAACCCGCCGCAATAGCAAGAAGTAACGCTTCAAGATATTATGGCGGCCATCACGAGTGTGAAAACCTCCCTTGAGACTCGCATCGACACAGTGAATGTAGAAGTCTCCCTCATAAGAGCCGATCTTCGAAAAATGGACTCTCGGATGAAAGAGGTGGAAGAGGTCACAGCAGATCTGAATAAAGATACCGCCGTTCTGAAACAGCAAGTCACTCAACTGCTGGACAGACAGACCAAAATGGAGAAACAACTGGACGATTACGAAGGTAGGGCGCGCAGAAACAGCGTGCAAATTCTTGGCGTCCCGGAGCGAATGGAAGGGCCTGCCGTTGACCTGTTCGTCGAAGACCTGATTCTAAAGAAACTACAACCCAAGGGACTCTCGAACTATTTCTCTATCGAGCGAGCCCATCGTGTCCCCGGAGGGAGGCCCAAGCCCTGGGCCCCCCCAAGGCCCATTATTGCTCGGGTCTTTAACTTTCGGGACCGAGACAGTATACTTCAAGCTGCGCGTGCCGCCCCACCACTCAAGCTGGAAGACAGTGCGGTCACCTTTTTCCCTGATTTTACTGCTAAAGTCCAGGCCCAACGTCGTAGTTTCCTGGTGGTCAAGCAGGCGCTAAGAGACAAAGAGGTGAAATACGCTATGTTCTTTCCTGCAAAACTCCGGGTGGAGTCTGATGGTAAAGCCTGGTTCTTCTCCTCACCTGAGGAAGTATGGGACTGGCTGGAGGGTTGGCGTCGCGTGGAGAAACCTCATAGACACCGCAATGGAGGTCCCCGGACCACCAGAACTAACCTCAATGCTGGACAGCGTGGCGATTCGACTAGACCAGAGAAGGACTCAGATTAAATGTCACGCAACTGGACGGCAGATTCTTTTGGATCTGGTCTAGGCATACTAGCCGTGCCTGTGCGACCTCAAGGGGGGGCAGTGACTCGTGCAAGCGATTGGGAACTTTCTCCCGGCGCGGGGCTCTCCTGGAAGGTATTTGATGCATGTGTCTGAAATTAAGAAGCTGGTCCTGCAGGGGCCCCTGGGTGGGGGGCGGTAAGAACTGGGGCCGGGATTCACTTGCTAGATAACAAATGTACTAGGTTATTCTCCTTACAGCGTAGCGGGGGGAGAGACGGCTGCAACCCTAGCACCTTTCAATGGGGAGGGGGGTATTAGGCACTCTGCCTTGTTGGGGAGTGGGTAGATTCAAATCCACTGGCAGGGGGCCAGGGAGGGGGGAGGCGAGGGCGGGGAGTTTTGCAATGTGGTTGTGGTTTGGATTTTATTTTCCAATCACACTCAGTGGACAGTTGGATCCATTGGAGGTTTCTCCCACTCCGCACTTACGACGTACAGTTCGATTGCTTCTTGATCGGTCGCTGCTCATTGGTACTCCTCTACACTCACACCCAGGGACCATGATACACGACACTGCTGTCGCCCTCCTGTGGAGCCCATGTGCTCTTGTGCAACTCACACACCTATTAGATGGCGGGTGACACACTGGAAACTTCACTGTCTGTTCTCACGTGGACCGTCCATGGACTGGGGGACAAAATCAAGCGGGGGTAGTTTTGCAATATCTCAAGAGGCATGCCCCGGATCTCGTTCTCCTGCAGGAGACTTACCTTGAAGGAACAAAAAGTCAGGCCCTATCACGGTGGGGCTACAAACTCCTGGTCCATGCGGGATTCACTTCCGGTTCCAGAGGTACCGGTATCCTCGTTCAGAAAAGCCTTGCACTCACTCCAACCTGCACGTGGGCAGACCCCCAAGGGAGATTCACAATCTTGGAGGCCAGTTGGGAGGGGAAGCCACTCAATGTGGTTTCAGCATATCTGCCCCCGAATCTGGGTAAGGAGGTGCTTGTAGACTTGGGGAAACTTGTGGTGGATCTCTCGGTGGGGACCCTAATCCTGGGAGGGGACTTTAATATGACAATGGATGAACAAACCGACAGACACCCCAGACGCCCTCCAAACAGTCAGACAACGCAAATGATGGATTTCATCCAAGCCATGGGCTTGGTAGATGTGTGGCGCTCCCTACAACCCGACATGACACACTACACGTTCTATTCCAATGCGCACAAGAGCATGTCCCGCATAGACTACTTTCTTACAAACCTGGCAGATATTGGGCACTTTAGACACCCTCGGGCTTTACCAAGGGGCATCTCCGACCACTCTCCGGTGTGGGTGGAGCTCACTTATTTTCAGTACAGATACCGTAGTGCCATATCTATGAACCCATGGTTACTTAAGATTCCGGACATTAGGGAGCACTTGACTACCCAGACAACCCACTACTTTACTGAAAACGTTGGCTCAGTGGAGTCGGCGCAGATTCTGTGGGAGGCGTACAAAACAGTGGTGAAGGGGCAGGCGCTGGCACTGAAAGTGGGGTATATCCGGAAACAAAATCAACAATTGCTCGATCTAGAGACGGAGCTCCAACAGCTGGCGGACCAAAACACGCGCTCACCTTGTGAAGCCACTGCCCATCAGTTAGCCATTAAACAGTTGGAGTACAGATCTCTGGCCAGGGAGAAAACTAGGGCCAAGTTGTTACGAACACAACACATGGTTTATGAGATAGGGGACAGGGCGGGAAAGATGTTAGCATGGTTAGAGAGGCGGGAACAGGGAGAGCGCTGGGCGCCCAACCTGACTCTGCCGGTAACTGGGCAAATTACTGACCCGCAGGGCATTGCGGAGGCCTTTGCGGATTATCTGGAAGAGGTCTATACCTCATCTTCTAGCTGGCCGACATGACACTACCTGCCTTATCTGATGTCGATAGGAAGGGGCTGGAGGAAGACCTCAGAGAGGAGGAAATTTGCCGGGCCATAAACGATATCCAGTCCTGGAAAGCAATGGGGCCCAACGGCGTTCCGATTGAATTCCTTAAGACTGTGGCCACACGGGTTGCCCCCCACCTTAAAAATATGTTCACAGAAAGCTTCGACAAGGGGATCTTACCTGATGATCAGCGACTTGCTTCCATAGTGGTCATTCGGAAGCCTGGGAAACCGGCGGAAAGCTGCGGTTCCTATCGACCAATCTCTCTGATCAATGTTGAAGCCAAAGTCCTGGCCAAACTTTTAGCTAACCGTCTCATCCCAATACTGTCATCCCTAGTCCACGCCGACCAATCGGGCTTCATGCCAGGGCGGAACACAGCATTGAATATCCGCCGTCTCCACAATGTTTTGGGTCGACAGCGATACATAGAGGAAGATGCGGTGGTGCTTTCTCTGGATGCCTCTATGGCATTTGATTCCATAGAGAGGCCCTATCTCTTTCAGGTGCTGCTGCGCCTCAGGTTTGGCCCGAAATTCCTTGGTTGGATCAAACTGTTATACACGGGCCTGCGCGCCCAAATCAAGGTTAACAACCGCATATCCCGAATTTTTACATTGGGCAGGGGCACCCAACAGGGTTGCCCGCTATCCCCTCTTATCTTTTCTTTGATCTTGGAACCGTTGGCTTCCTGGGTGCGAGGAGATGTGCTCCTCAGGGGCCTTGAAATGGGATGCCGGACATGAGGACAGGATATCGTTGTATGCCGATGATATACTGGTGTAGTTAGCGTCCCCTCGTGCGTCCCTACACAGGCTCCTCAATATATTTACCAACTTTGGCAAGTACTCAGGCTACGCCATTAATTGGACGAAATCAGTACTATACGTTCTCCATGGCCAGACTCCCCGACTGCCCCGGGGCTGTGACTTGGAGGTGGCCCTTGACGGCTTTCGTTATCTAGGGATTTTTATCACCCCCGACCCTCGTCTCTCCTATGAAAGGAACTTAGCTGCTCCATTAGATAGGCTCAGGAGAGATGTTACCCACTGGAAATCCCTACCACTGTCTCTATTGGGCCGAGCGGCCCTCCTTAAGATGCTGGCCCTTCCCCGGTTCCTATATGTCCTCCAGAACTGCCCATACCCAATCTCTGATTCGTATTTTAAAAACATTGATAATGAGTTGAGGTCACTGTTATGGAGCGGAGGGAAGCCGCGTATTGCACTACATAAATTGTCTAAGGGGTGGTACGATGGAGGGATCGCCCTCCCGGACATGCGACTCTACTACTGGGCTTCGCAGCTTGTTGTGGTAAACCACTGGTTGTACCGCTCTCCGCTAGATCCCGCCTATATGCTGGGCAGGTACCAAATGGGGCGGGAAGGGTATCTAGGTGCCCTCTACACGAAGGTCAGGAGGGGGAGATTGGTGGGCCCCACTGCCTGCACGGTACAACTCTGGCACCAAGCGACCAAACGATTGGGCTGGACTGATGTCCTAACTCAGTCCACTCCGTTGTGGTACACCCAGAAATTAGCACTCCTGTGCCATCAACCGGGGTTTGACAAATGGGACGCGATCGGCCTCTCCAATATAGGTCATCTTGTGAAAAAGGACAAGGTCCTCTCGTTTCCGGAACTGCAGGAGAAATACGAAATGGCCCAGGGGGAGGTGTTTCGATACCTGCAGGTTGTCATGCTCTAACGACTGCTCTCCCAGACTTGAGCAACCTTCCGGAATCGTCTCCACTTGAGGACCGTCTACTTTCTGAATCACTCCCTGTCAGGGCAATCTCCCTAATGTACCGCAAGTTGAGCAATAACCTACCTGACCCTTTCCACAAGCCGACATTGGTGACATTGACAACGACGATTGGCAAACTGCACTAATGTCGCCGAGAGAGGCAGCCATTTCACTTCGCTTTCGGCTAATCCAACTAAAAGTTCTGCACAGAACGTTCCTCACCGGGGTGACATTGGCTAAAATTGGGACGCGACAGGATGCATTTTGTTTGAGGGGGTGTCACCAAGCTGCAACCTTCTACCATACTATTTGGGATTGCCCATTCCTGCGTCCCATGTGGGAGGGGGCAACCAAGCACATGCAAGACGCACTAGGCAAAACAATCAGCCTCACTCCACCACTGGGGCTCCTCAACATTTGGGAGCCAACCGACCTTACTGAAGTAGAACAACAACTGGTTACCTTGGGCTATGTGTTGGTTAAGAGAGCCATTGCGATGCAGTGGGGGGTGGCGGGGCAACCCTCAATAAATGTCTGGGCAGCGGAGCTGGACAAATGTATGGTAGCAGAAAATGAAGTATTCAAATTCAGAGGATGCCCTAAGAAATGGGACAGAAAATGGAGTGGGTGGAATGCATATCGTGGAAATCTATGTATATCTCTGACTGTAGAATTGGAAATGGCTAAGGGGAAACATCTCACACTTTCATTGACTGAATGATTGTATGATTATGTTCAGTGATCTATACCTGATATTTTAAGATTGAACTGTCTGCAATTTATACCTGTGATGATTGGAACTTGTTACTAATAAAAAGACCAGTTTAAAAAAAAAAAAAAAAAGCAATGGGTGTCGCATTGGAACGCCCACAGCATCACCCATTGCATGCCTCTTTGATGCAGAAAAATGTGTGAAAGGGTACGATATTTACAATGCGTGCGTTAAGTCACGCAAAGTGACTTAGCGCTGCATTGTAAATATGGAGCAAAGCATTGCGCCATAGGAGCGTTGTAAAAAGTGACACTCCAGTGGTGCAATGGCCTTGTAAATATGCCCACTAGAAAAAAACAACAAGAAATAAAAGTATTTCTCCTTGTTGCACCACTCTAACACCTGCCTTTCAATGGCATTAGTTTTTGGCACTGCCACATTTTTACAGATCTTTGCAAATCTGCGGCAGCGTCAAAAAGAAATAGGTATTGCGGTTGAATGCCAACAGAAACACCTATTGCACGCCCCTTTGATGCAGAAAACTGCGTGAAAGGCTATGATATTTATAATGCGGCGATAGGCCATGCAAAGTGGCTTAGCGCCGCTTTGTAAATATGGAGCAAGGCATTGCGCCACCCGAGCATCATAAAAAGGGACTCTCCGGTGTCGTAATGCACTTGTAACTATGCCCCCGGGTGAGCTATTCATTTAACACGTTATGAAACGAGCAAGATTATACCTGACATGTGAAGTACTCTCGTCCAACAATCTGACATTTATGTTTAATATTGCTAAATTCAGAGCGATTCATTTAATATGCACTCTGAGCCCTGGGAACATTAAAACTGCTTCAAAAACAGAACAACACAGGGGATTATTAGGCATAATGGAAGAAGGAGTCAGACAACTATAAATCTTAACATTATTTCAATCTGGCTTTAACTTTACCAATATTTGTCTCTCTCCTAAATTGACTAGACACGGAACGCCAGACTAGAAGGATGGGATTAAGGGCTCTGCTAGAGACGATATTATTTCCAGGTAGTTGACACATACCAGAGACGGTGGCCCCGGTAGTTCAGCCTGTAATTTTCCTTGGACAGGATGTTGCAGAGATTCACTAGCACTTCAGAAGGTATTACATGAAAGAGTAATTCATTTTCCAATGTTCGCAAATCAAATTTGAGGAGCAATAGTCCGCTTTATCTCTATATTCCCAGCTCGAAAGAGGTATGAAATAGCATCAAATGGGGGGATACAATCGCCAACATCATCTTTGACACCACTAAAGGATTTCTAAAACAATGTTTGTCATTCCAGCTAAGAGCAGGACGACAAGGTGTATGAAACGTGCATGCAAATACATCTTTTCACAGCAAAGCCCGCCAGAATGAGTGTACAAACTCACCCTCTAAATACCTGAATGAAAAGCACATGTTTTGACATAACACCAAATATTGATATCAGCACACACATGTGATAATAAAGAATAAGAACTGTAAAACCCACCCAATGGATCCACACATTAAACGTGCAAGTCACAACTGCTGAACATCTGACAGTCATCATGCTCAACAGAAAGATGTGGTGCCGGTCAATACCCCAATTTATTAGGGGAATTGGAAACACAAACATTATGTCATAGAGGAACTGATAGGCCTATGGACACTGGATTCACCAGCACCACTAACACCAGCACACCCCAGCACCCACTGTGTGAATCACAATAGAGGATCAATGTAATAGGTCAATGGTTCTTAACATTTTGAATTTTGTGGACCCCCACTTAATCATTACTGGAATCCGGGGACCCCCACAGAATCATAATTGGAAGCTAGGGACACCCACTGAGTCATTATTGGAATCCAGGGACAACGGTCAAAGCAATTTTGAAGATTTGAACCCCAAAATAATACACAAAAATACATAAACAAGCACAAATGCACAAACGTTGAAATATTTTATTTATTTAAATTCCAC
Source organism: Calotriton arnoldi (assembly GCA_963921515.1). Taxonomy (NCBI): domain Eukaryota; kingdom Metazoa; phylum Chordata; class Amphibia; order Caudata; family Salamandridae; genus Calotriton; species Calotriton arnoldi. The sequence goes on from CAWUFW010007885.1 coordinate 529,903, forward strand.
GCACCCACCAGAGGCCTCTGCTCCGCCAAACTGGCTTTGTCCTCTGTCCCACATATCCGCAAGACCACGGCCAGGGGAAAATCCTTCACCTACCTCGCAGCAAAGACCTGGAACACCCTGCCTCCACCTCAGGCAATCACCGTCACTGCTCTAATTCAGGAAAGACCTCAAGACCTGGCTCTGCGACCCAACCACAGTGCCTTCGACAGATATCAGCAGTACCCCCCAGCGCCTTGAGACCCTTACAGGTGAGTAGTCGCGCTATACAAGTCACTTGATTGATTGATTGATATTTCACAAACACATATAAAAAAATTGCAATTTTAATTTTAATGGGGAGGTTGGAGCTTTTCAAAACTCATTTCAGCCCTCAATTCAGTCATACTATATTCTGTTTGATGCATTGCACTGCTCTCAAGAATCTATCTGAGGATACCAACCTTATTTTTTTTTTTTTGTAAAACATATGTTTATTGGTATTTGTTAGGTTAACAAAATGTACCGTACAATTACCTGAGTATCATTGTTAACAGGTGAGAAACAACACAGAGTGCGAAATCGATATTGGGGATGACGCCTCCTATGAAACTGCGGCCTACTGCGGTGGGGGGACCCTCTATAGAAAGAGATACAGTTCAAAGAGTTCAGAGGCTGGATAGGTCTGTCCCTGCACCAAAGGCCGCATAGTCCGTAATGTCCTGCTAAATTAAGGCTGTATCCTCCCAACCTGAAAGGCACTCCAAAGAATAAAGAAAAATCACATGTATAACAGTCAACCTAATAAACCCCCCCAACCCCCCCTCCCACAAATGAGAATGTGGTGGCGATCAAGCAATGACAACTGGGCGTATGGCTAGGCGGAGGACTGAGATGTTAAAACTGGAATAGATGCATATCTCTAAGGGACAGGGGGCAGACCGCCAGCGGTAGGCCCCGTGTAAGGAATGCGACTAATGGGCCCCACTTATACTCGAAACCTTTGTAATCATCGCGGAATATATCCGCCATTCTTTATAGACAAAGAAGTTTCCACAGTCGAGCGTACCACACCGAAATGGCAGCAGGTGCCTTCTTCTTCCAGGCGGCAGCAACTGTGATCTTTGCAGCCCCAATGCATGTCCACATGATAGCCTTGTCGGCCCTGGTCTGATGTTCCAAAGCAGGGTCTCGGAGACCTAGAAGGACCCCCTCCATGGTCGTCGGTATGGGATATCCTAGCATGCTCCTGATTTGGGCTAAGATTTCCTCCCAGAAGGGCCTAATAGAAGGGCAGTCCCACCATATATGTTGAAAATCCCCTAGGAGACCACATCCCCTCCAGCATCTATCTGACGCAGTTGGGAAAATGCGCTTCAGTTTGGAGGGGTAGAGGTACCAGTCCATTAGAGTTTTAAAATGTGCTTCTTTGAGTTCTAACGAATGATTAAATTTCGATATATCGGACCAAAGTGCTGCCCATTCATGGTTCTGTATGTCTCGATGTAGCAGACCCTCCCACATAGACATATATCTCGGCTGAGCAGAGTGTGAAGTGGAAAGTAGATAATTATAGAGGAAGGAGACCACCCCTTTCATTGAACTCACTGTTCTGACATACTTTTCAAACCCCGTTTTCTCTCGCGTGGCATTATCCCGTATGTGGGGGGTGAGTGCCCAATGTCGCAGTTGCATGTAGTGAAAGTGCTCGTCCGGCGGCAGGTGAAATTCTCTTCTGCAGTTTTCAAAGGTTAAGATGTCATAATTGTGGAATAAGTGGTCTAGCATAAGGCAGCCCCCCTCCCTCCAGGCATCGAATGGACCTTCATGCAGAGCTGGCGGGAAAGCCTGGTTGAAATGAATCGGGGTGTACAGTGAGGGTAACGTGGTCCAAGCCTCGTTACCTGCTACGGAGTCCCAGACTTTCAGAACCGTGCGCGTGGGTGTGCTAATGTATGCGTTTGCTGGGCGATCCTTCTTAGGTTTCCATATCAGATCCCACACTGTCCTCCCCACCACTCCCCGTCCATGTGTAGCCAGTGCCTCCCTGATTCCCTTTTGAACCACTCCGTCACTATTCTCAATTGCGCCGCCTTATAATAAAGCCCAACATCAGACATTCCCACGCCCCCCTTGGATCTAGGTCGTCGTAGGATAGAAAAGGATAGTCGGGCCCTACCCCCCTGCCAGATGAACTTAATGAATAAAGATTTGACTGTGGGTAGGAAGGTGGAGTCTAAGTCTATGGGCAAGGCCTGAAACAGATATAGCAGTTTGGGCAGTAGGGTCATCTTAAGAGCATGGATGCGACCCAGCCAAGAGATAAATAAAGGCTTCCATTTCTTAAGGTCATTCTGAATATTAAGGATCGTTGGTGGGAAGTTGGCTTTATAAAGCCCTTCTACCTGGGGTGTCAGTTGGATCCCCAAATATTGGAGGGAGCTGCTAGACCATTGTAGCGGCGATTGGGCATGGATGGCGCATGCTTCATCCTTCGGTAGGGTGAGGTTTAGTATGTATGATTTGTCTAGATTTACCTTAAAGCCGGCTATCCCTTCGAATTTGGCTAATTCTAACTGCAGCGCGGGGAGTGGACATGCAGGGTTTGCGAGTGTCAAGAGTACATCGTCCGCGAAGAGCGAAATTTTGTGATTGTCCCCTCCAAAGGGTATGCCCTGTATGGTGGCATTGTTGCAGATGAACATTTCGAAAGGTTCGATGCTCAGCGCAAATAATAGGGGTGAGAGAGGGCACCCTTGTCTGGTGCCTCTCGTAAGGGAGAATGGGTCCGATAACACACCATTGACCTGGACCCGGGAACGGGGCTGTGAGTAGTTGGCCTTGATCATACGTATGAATCACTCTGAGAAACCATAGGCCTGCAGGACTCGAAATAAAAACTCCCAGTCTCCACGGTCAAATGCCTTTTCGGCATCAAGGCCCACCAGAACCGCCGGGATCCCCTTCTTGTTGGTTCTCTCTATTAGATGTATGGTGGGTCTAATGTTGTCATGGGTTTGTCTGCCCGTAATAAAGCCAGACTGATCGGGGTGGATCAGGTCCGGCATCAGGTCTTGAATTCGATTGGGTAAAATAGAGGAGTACATTTTCGCGTCTAGGTTGAGGAGCGCGATGGGCCGATAAGAGGGGCAAAGTTGAGCGTTCTTCCCAGGCTTGGGGAGGACCGTGACTACTGCTTCGGCCATCAAGGGGGTCACTTCCCCTGTTTCGGCCATCTGATTAAAAAGGTTCGTAAGGTGGGGAATGAGGTCAGGGGCAAAGGTTTTATAAAAATGTGCAGTGAGGCCGTCCGGCCCAGGGGCTTTATGCATTTTGAGAGCCGAGATGGTCGTTCTCACCTCTTCCAGGGTGATAGGGGCCGAAAGTAAATCATTGGTAGCCTGTGATATTCGGGGAAAGCGCAGGGCCTGAAGGTAGCCATCTTGTAAGAGGGGGTCACTGATTTCTGCGGTGTAGAGCGATTTGTAAAAAGACCCAAAGAGGTCCGCCTTTTCCCTATCGGAGTGAATTAGCACGTTATTCCGGTCCTGAATGCCCCCGATATATTCTCTTTTTCGTTTCACTCGTAGTTGCCTCGCTAGATGTTTACCAATCTTGTTCCCTTGGGCGTAGGAAGTATGGCGTAATCTTAGCAGCGTATATTCCGCCCTATTGTTATAGATTGCCTTCAGCTTCCCGCGTAGAGCTGTGAGGGGACGCAGTGTCCCTCTAGTGGGGTTATTCTTATGAGCTAGTTCCGCCTTTTCTAATTCCCGCTCTAGAGCCTCTCGCTCCTGCGCTCGTCGTTTATTGAGGGAGGAATTGAGTGCTATACATTTCCCTCGGATAACTGCCTTAAAGGCATCCCAGGTGGTACTGGGGGAGGTGTCTTCCGGCTTGTTCACCTTGAAGTATTCCGTGATAGCTGCACGCAGTTCTGTGCGCAATACAGACTCTCGCGTGAGGGAGCTCGGGAAGTACCATTTCGGGGAGGAAGACTCGTGGGAACTCCAGTGTAGGCAAATGGAAGTTGGACAATGATCCGAGATTGAGAGGGGGAATATCTTAGCCTCTACAAGCTGACCCATCAGGCGTTGATTAATGAAGATGTAATCTAAACGGGAGTAAGTGTGATGCACATGAGAGTAAAACGTGTAGTCTCTCGTTTGGGGGAATAGGGTACGCCAAGCGTCCCTCAGGCCAAAATCATGAATTCTTTGTTTGATGTCAACGGGAAAGGAGCCCGCCTCGGTTCTACGAGAATGAGTGCTGTCCACCTCTGGTTGCCAGGCGAGATTAAAATCCCCCAAGAGGATTGCTGGCCCCTCAACAAAATACGTCATTTTATCGAGCAGGGCGTGGAGAAAGCTTGTCTGGCCTGTGTTCGGCGCGTATGCCGCTATGAAAGTGCAGAGTGTGCCCCTCAGTGTGCCTTTCACCATGACTAATCTTCCTTCCTTATCTGACCATATATCTGGCGGTTGGAATTTCGTTGAGGTATGGAACATCAATGCCACCCCTCGGTGTTTGGTGTTGGCCGATGATCTGTAAATGAGTGGGAATGAATTGTGCTTGAGCCGCAGTTCGTCAGCTCTTTGGAGGTGAGTCTCCTGGAGTGCCACTATATCAAAATGATGATCTATAAGATACTTCCATACTTTTTGTCTCTTCTGTGGGGAGTTGAGGCCCCTGACATTCCATGAAGCTACAGTAATAACCATCTTAACTGATGTAGCCCCCTCCGCCCGTGCCTATAGCCTTGCCATTTTCTCTACAGAACCAACTCTGTGAGGTCATAGGGCCCCAGCTTCTGCACCCTCCCCCGGTGTCAAACCCCCACCTGTTCGCCCTCTGAGTAACCTATGCCACCACCACTTCCCTCCCCCTCCCCAACACCCTAAAGGAAAAAGAAAAACCAAGGACCCCATTCGAACCAATGGGAACATGCGTCGAGTTAACGCTAAGTCCTTGACTGTTGAAGAATCCACCTGTTCAGATGGTGGAGTAGATGGCTTGACCTGTGATCCCATCCGCGCCCATCTCGGGGTGATCATGTAGTGCAGGTCGCTGAAAGGTGTAGCTGTTGCTCAAGCACACTGTCAAAAAGCCAGTTGATCTCTATAAAATCCATAAGCGACAGAAGGGAGCAGCTCCAGAGGTGGGGCCCGACAACGGGCGTCCGGAACCAGTTGGTAAGAAGAACGTGGGGCCGTTACTCTCATTGTCCAAGATCAGAACTCAGCCATGATTCCCTTTTTTGGATTTGGTCCACTTCGTGGACGGCGGGACGTAGCGACGGGGCCTCACCGGATCGGTAGCCGCTGCTTCCAATTCAGGAGACGAGAGGCCCAACAGACCTAATCCTTCTTTGAGCTCAGTAATGTGACGTTGTTTGTTGTTGTATTCGAAGCTAATGCCGAACGGGTAAGTCCAGCGATACCTGATTTTGTTTTCACGGAGCTTGGTTGTGATAGGACGGAGGTGTTGCCTCCTCGCCAATGTGGAGGGGGCCACGTCTTGATAGATGCTACAAGCGTGTCCCTGGAAAGAGATATGTTCTTTTTTCCTGGCCGCCAAAAGGACTGCCTCCTTCACCTTGTATGAGTGGAATTTCGCCAAAACATCTCGTGTGCGCCTCCTTTCACCGCTGTAAGGGCTGCCAACCCGGTGAACCCTTTCGAGTTTAATTTTGAGTACTTGAGGGCTGAGAATCTCCGCAAAGAGACCTTCTAGAAAGGCCTCCAAGTCAGGCCCCTCTGCTCCCTCCTCCAGATCCCAAATACGAAGGTTGTTGCGGCGTCCCTATTTTCGAGATCTTCTGCCTTTAATTGGGTTTGGTGGAGTTGTTCTTGTAGTGCATTGACTGTGTCCTGTATGTTGGAGGCGCACTTATCGATGTTCTGGGCCTGATCTTCAAGTACCACAACCCTGATCCCCACTGAGTCTACATCACGTTGGAGGGAAGATATACACTTGTTGAGATCTCTTTTCAGTTGTTCCATAGAATCCTTGATGTCTTGGCTAAGTTCCTTCCTTAATTCCGTCTTGAAATCTCGCAGCGAAGTGAGGAGGTCTTCTTTAGTGAAGGCCATGGTGTCCGGGGCGGCTTCACGGTCCGCGGGCGAAGCCCTGTCTGCTGGCGTGAAGAAGCGGGAAACCCCGGTCGTGGCCCTGGGGGCGGCTTTCTTCGGCGGCATAGAGATGGGTCCTCCCAACCCTGGCGTCCCCCAAGGACCGGTCCGTGGCCTCGAAGGCACCCCGGCCAGGTGGCGCCGCTGTGAGTGGCCAACCGGGGGACCCCCGTCGAACCCCTTGGTGTCTTCTCGCCCCGTCCCGGCTGGGCGTCGGCTGGGCCCCCGTCTCCCAAAGCGGCACCCGCAGCAGGTCACCTCGATGTCTATGAGGCCTAGCTGGTAGGAGGCTCAGGGTGAGCTGGGGTGGTGAAAGTAGAGCCGCTGTGGGGGTACTATTACCCCTCGCTGCTGTGCCTCTGTATTGGAGTGGGGTGTGAGGGGTGCGATCTGTTGATTGGGGCGTGAGGGCCAAGGCCCCTCCTGTGATCGAATGCTGTGTGGGGGTTAAAGCGTCCCGCTTACGAGGAGGCCCCGCCGGAGCACCCTGTCTCAGTCCCAGTTCCGCGCTGCCATTCGACTCTCAGGCCTCAGACTCCACTTGCAGGTGCCATCTTTAAGTCAGGCATGCAACCCCTCAGCTGCTTGGCCCCCTCGTTGTCCCGGTGACTCCCCATGCATGGGTCCTGGCTGCTCACCGGAGTCTTCGTCGCTCTTCTGGCTGCTCCCGTGCTGGTCACCGCATCATCCCAGCAGATCTGCAACGCCAAAGCTGGCCACGGACCTCCCGGGCCTGCCGTCTGGTCTTGCCTTTGTCGGCAGACGCGGGGGTGGTCGCGCCCCCCCTCGTCTCTCTTCTTCAGGTGACCCCCCCCCACAGAGGGCCGCTGCTGTGCTGGGTCTAGATGCGAGGGGACAGCCTTCCTGCCGCGCGCCGCCAAGGCAGTCGTCTCCGCCGTTCGCAAAATGGCGGCCGTCTGCTCTGCCGGGCTCCGGAGCGCTCCACGCCCGCCTCACAGCCGTCGCATCCCAAACGCCGGGTTGTTCAGAAGCCCGGTGATGGGGGACAGCTCTTGCAGTAAGTGCTTTCACCGGTGCTGCGGAATGTTGGCTGCATTGCCCCCTAAAAACGAGCGCAGATCGGGAGCCGAATCGGATCACCTCCGATCGGCCATCTTGCCCGGCCACGCCCCCCCACCTTATTTTTAGCGTCCAATTTCAAATTCCTTCACATTTACAGAACATTTTCAAATTTTCAATTTTATATATTGCTTCTTTATGTAAATGAACTTTATTAGTCTGTTAATAATATTTCATTTTCTAAGCATTCACAGACCCCCGAGTAGGCATCGAAGACCCCTGGATCACAGGTTAAGAAATTCTGCAATAGGTCAACCCTGGATCTATCACAAGAGAAGGAACGAAGAAGATACAAGGTACACATCATCATCCAGAATTTGATATCACACCATGCAAAAAACATAGAAGCTTAGATTTTACATCATGTTCCACAGCACTCATTCTGCTGAAGGTAGACCCACAACAGATCACCAATTATCTTTACACACAGTGATGGAACACAGTAAAAGGAGAATTTAAACGCAGTTGTAAAACTGTGAACATTTTCAAACCATTGATTTGTTTGCAGCTAGAGATGACTGAGACGAAAGAACTGGAAACGAGTTGAAAAAGTGATTTCAAAGCACTTGTGTGTATTGAGTTTATTAAGACTATTTGTAATATATTTTCATTTTGGCCATAAACTAGATCAGTTTAGATTAATTTACCTAATTATTTAGATATATCTTTCTTTAGTACTTATAGGAGTTCTCAGATTTCTCTGTCTTTTCCCTTGTTGATGTTTAGGACTGTATGTAAATCGCTGTCATACATAAGCTTGAGTAGTGTGTTTTGAGTTTGATTTTGGTCACTGGCTGTAAAATAGGTAAGGTAAGAGATGTAGGGTTGGGATTGGGATAGAAAATAGGTCCAGGCATCAGGATAAAAGTGCCCCAGATTAGTGAATAAGAAATTTAAAAAGTGGCCCATATTTGTATATCAGGGCAGTTTTGAACTCATAGACATGCTATATGGGCGTTGTGCAAGACATGGGAGACTGTAGGCATTTCTGCTTGCCACAAGCAATGTTTGTGGTAATATCGGAGAAATCAATAGTATAACCTGGCCCATGAGACCCTAAAACAGGCCCACAAACAGCCAGAATAGTGACCCACACACTGTCCTATCAGACCAGCCCTTCTGGCTTTGCCTGATTGCCCCACATGCCAAACCAAACCTGAACAGATGTTGCTTTTCACCAGCCTTTTTGGGTGTGAGGAAGGGAGTGACCTGAGTCTGGAGTAGAAAGAAAAAGGCTTATTCTAAGTGCCTAGGGGATTTTCACAGAGTTCATCAACCACATGCTGTGTAAGTCAGAGGCTGCTGGTACGGAACGGGGGCAGGGGAAGGTGGGGGGTGTTAGGAAAAGAAGAAAAAAAAAAAAACTGGCGGTTGCCGTCACCATCCGCCGCCTCTCCTCCGGCAGGAACCAGGAAACACACAGCCTTCCAGAATCCGCTGACCAATCACAACGCTGCCTAACAGCCGTGTTATGATTGGTCTGAGCACCGTGTTTCGGCGCTCAGAGAGGGACTGGGAGGCTGGGCATGTTCTCCACCCAGGCTGTACAATACAGCCTGTTGAGAACATACAAAGTGCGCATGACAGTTTGGCTTGCCCGAGACATCCATCCAAATCGTCATGCACACTTAAGGTGCAGCCACCACTCCCCCGCCTGCCTCGACATCAGGGAGGCTGGCCCCGCCCTAACAACCTGACTGCACTGCAGTGCAAATACAATACTAAAAATAAAATGATAATAACAGACGTTCCGTTATTGTCATTTTCTTTTTACTTTGCACTGCTTTAAAGCAGTGGGGTGACGCTCCTCCACCTTAGCGGTCTAAGTAGTGAGTGTGTCTCTTCTTAGGCTTCAGATCGTGCTACTGAGGCATGAAGCTAGTAATGCACCTGAAAGCAGAGACTGGTGCAATCACGGCAATGCATAAACCAAGAAGTATGAACACTCACTTCTATATTCACTACCCATGGGAAATAAGCATGGTTAGTGTAAGCAAAAAAGTAAATCATTATATACACAGTTACTGTGAGACCCAATGAACAGGCCTATCCTGGAGAAGGGATGGATTTTCTAGGTGCCTGAACATAGAGCTTGAAGCATGTTCATTGGTAAGTAGCCAATAAAGGATGGCTGTCTAGGGATTGCTACTGGTGATACAGATCCCTAGTTTCCACCAAGAACAGAGATTGAAATTGAGGATAATGGACCCTTATATTAAAATTATGAGAAGTCTATCAACTACAAAGTAACAAAAAACGCAGGCTAGTACCATTCATGAGAACAATTGCAGCGCAACAGTCTGAGAACTGGTAAAGCTCAAAATAACCTTTGGCCATATGCAGCAGGGGTTGGCAACTAGGCCTGACACAGGCCCAGGAGTGGCACGTGAACTTATGTGTAGCCAACCCCCACCTTATATGGTAGTGTGCAGCTGGGGTTGGTTACATGGCCTGCGCCGCACCTCCCATGCATCCACCCGCTATTGTGCCTGGACTGCAGCTAGGCCATGCTCTTAACAGCTCATGATTGAGATGTGGAGGGAAGGGTATGTTGTGAAGTGCTGACTGCTTAGTCAGGTTGCTCTGAAGGGATTCCCACTTCGAACAGCTCAGGGTAGTACTTCTTTAAAGTACTACCCTGGATCCTCTTGACTCTTATCATTTAGGGACCGATGGCCCTTAAACCCATCGACTGAGCTAGTCAAGCAGCTCCCATTCTACCACTTGAATAATGAGAATTGAGGCAAACTCCATACATATGGGATTATAACTAGATCCTTTTGAGTGATTTTGACAAAGTGGTATCCTATTGATGACTGGAGACTGGCAGGAGCGTCCATCAAAATGCAGCGGCTGTGAAATTGGACAGCTGTGTGAGTTACAATACTTGCCATAGCCAATCAAAGTAATGCATTCACTCAAACTCACCACAAACTGATTTCAGTGCAAGTCCTGAGAAAAAGTATGTGAATGTATTTTGGTCCTGGCCAATAATGCTTGACAAATACACTAAAACATCCCAGAACTGAGAGTATTGTGTCTTTGTCTCTCCTGTGTTTAATAAATAACATTTAGAGTTAACTTTTAATTCATCACCATATTCTGAAAATACATATACATTATTGATCAGTGAAATGCAAAATGTTCAAATGAGACATAGTTATATTCAGACAAGGTAAGACAGGGCAAGTTCTGCTTTAGCTTGTAGATCAGTATATTAGCCCTTAAGCGCTGAGGCTTTTTACCCCCACTTCCCCCAACACACACACATATGATGCTGGGCCATTTTTTTTATGTTTGGGGAAGTTTGTGCTTAAGTCTCAATAACTTTATTTTACCTCAAAAGTTATTCAAGCCAGATTTGTGTCCTTTTTCCACATGTTGGGTATTCAATAGGTGTTCAGTTTTTGTGCATACCCATCGAGAAAACTGAGAAAATAGTCAAAATATAGCAAAACGTTTTTTTAGGAAAAATTGGTAAAATGTTCTGTGCAAATAAGTATGAGTTTTTTCTAAGAACGGCAGCAACAATAAGTTTCATTTTTTTTGTTTGAATCTGTTTTTGAGTATACAGTTAACAATACAGACATACATAGTATAAATCACATTTTGTATCAGCCATTTTTGGTTGGTTCCTTAATAGACAGTATATAATAGTACAGATGCAATCAGGGCATGTCTGTGTCTCTAGCATAAAACAGGCACGTGTTCCTGCTAAGCCTATATGCGCCTCACATGTTGATCTTTAATATCATCTGTAGTCACTCAGTATCTAAGTGCACCGTGTTCGCCAACCTAGTAAGTGCTGACTGTGTAGTAGTCTGCTAACAGGGGAGGCGTGTAATAATGAAAAGGGACAATGTAAAACATAACAGGTGATTGTGTATTGAACTGGAGCTCTTCCTGGTATCGATGTGTCCTCTTTGCTTTCGTTTGTAAGGAGAGTCTGGTGTATGCCATAAAACCTGAGTCAGATGATGTGCGAGTGCGCCTGCCAGCCATGAACCCTTAACCACATCTTCGTGAGAGCCTACATTCCTCCCCCAGTGGGTGCTCCGAGGTGTTTTTATCAGTTGGGGGCAGCATGTCTATCTCAGTGCTGTGAACGTTTTGCAGCTCAATCAATATCGCATGCCAGCTTGTAGTGATTGGGGTCTTACGAATGGCCAGTGTGTCCTCCCGCACAGTGCAACGCTCTCTGCTTTAGCCCATGTCAGCATGGAGCGCCTCCATGCCAATATGTGAGGGGGCTCAGAGGCCTTCCATTTCCTGGTGATCAGCATCTTAGCTACTGCAAGTCCTAGATCTAGGAAGCAGGATGTCACCTTATGTTTTTTACTTCTATGGTAAAGATGTAGGGTATAGGTCTCCCACTCAAAGGGAAGGGTTCGATCCATGCAGTGGGAAAGGGGGTCTGCTACCGCTCTCCAGTATTCCCGTAGGTTTGGGCACTCCCATAACATGTGCAACAGGTCTGCGTCTATAAGGTGGCAGCGGGGGCAGGCAGCGTCCACTCGGCTAAAATATCAATTAATTTTAGCCAGAGTGAGGTATGCCCTCTGCATAATATAGAATCGTATCTGGCAGAAGCGCATATTCCTGGGGATATGTACAGAGCCCTCCAATACCGATGCCCATTCGGGGTCTGTGAGTAGGCGGTTCAGGTCCCCCTACCAGTAAAGTCGCAGTGGTGTCAGTGTGATTGCGGTGCCCTGTCATATGCAAGTACTGGATTGTGAGATGTGTTCGGGGCTCGCTGGTCATGTCTCCCCAATTAATGCAAGGGCAGCCAAGAGCGAGCGGTGTAGCAGGAATTGGCCAGGGTGCAACCCGTCTTCCTCAACTAGTGTAGCATACGGTATTAGGGTACCCTCCTGATGCAAGTATCCCATGCCCTGGATCCCCACCTCAAGCCAACCGCGTAGTTCGGCCGCCGTGTTTATAGCATGTCCCCTATGTGTGCCCTCCAGCGGTAAAGCAGGTGTGTATGGTCTCACGCTCTGGGTGATATACAGGTTCCTGCAATAAAATCTGTATGTCACATGGAGCAGCAGAAGCTCCGGCGGTTTCGCCTTCGCAAAAGGGTGACCGTGGCGGCTGTGCGGTTGCTGTATCACATAGCTGGCGATCAACCAGCCACCTTGCCACCCACTGCAGCTGCGCCGCTAGGTAATACTGTTCCATGTTTGGTGCAGCTAGGCCTCCTTGGTCTGTAGGCAGGTAGAGTTTCTTAATAGTTACCCGGTGCCGAGAGCTACCCCAGATAAAGTCTCTGATTGTCTTCTTGAGGGTAAGAAAGAGGGGCGGGGATGTATAAGGGTAAATTTGTGAAATAGTATAGGAATTGTGGAAGGATCACCATTTTTGTGAGGGCCACCCGGCCTATTACTGACAGCGGGAGCCTGCCCCAGAAGGATATTTGAGAGCGGAGAGCCATCAAGGCTCTGTCCAGGTTGCCGTCCAACAAGTCTGCCTGTTGTCTATATATTTGTATGCCCAGGTAGCGGAAGGTGTTGTCTTGTGGTTTGTTGCCTGCCTTGTTATGTTGGCCTAGGACTAGCTGCCATGCTGCTTTTCTTTGCGCACGTTACACTGAGCCAGGGCTCCCTCGCCCTTTGCTCTTGCCAAGTTCTTTTGCGCTGTCTGCACTTTCTGTCTTTCACCTTTTCTCTTGTTCGATTTGGGCTCAGACTGCACAACATGTACAAGGTCGCATAACAATGTATTTCGGTTCTTCCTGATATGGCCAGTCTCGCGCACCCAGACATAACATTAGGCGCAACTGACATGAAACTTTGTGTGCCTTTAATACTGGGGTTTTTACTGGCGCTTGACACACTTGGAGGAATCCTTTCCAGGGAGAAGAGCTGTGATTGTCTGCTGATGTAGTTCTGCATCTAGAGACCGAGGTATGAGGGTTCGCTAGTCAAAGCCCAGAGGTCTTCTATTTTTATAATAAACAATCTTACTGCACGGGAGGGTGGTAATGTTATTTAGACATTTATCCACTGAGTTATGAAATGCTTTCCCCGTTTGTATTCTATGGAATTGTAACCATGCTGCTTATATTATTCATATGCATTATGCTATTAGTACTGACACGTGTACTGTACATTAGAGCACGTAAGTTGGAATAAACATTTTAACCTATTCAGTGTCTCTTCCTACGCACCTTGTGGACAAGTACGAGTGAGTGACGAAAGAGTGTTCTTGCTTCTGCGAGTCCTGAGATAAAGATACCGTGTTCTGGGTTGTCCAATCATTGGTACTTGGGTGCTAATGGGATGCTAAGCTAGTTGGGTTGGGGTTTTTGGGTGCTACGGTATATAGTAGGCAAACCACTGTATTCCGGGGTCCCATTATCCTGTGCATAGCTCTGTGTATGTGCAGAAACCTTATGACATGGCGCGACCACCGTGGGGCTGCTTATCTGCGAGACGCTTGAGTAGTACTTGTGCTTGTCCACAAAACCCTCATGTACGCTTCCGGAGGCGTAAGTGACGGTGATACCTCCTATATTGAACGTTTTATAGGTTCTTTCAAGCTTGAAGTTATTAAAAAAGGTTACATAAATAACCCATTTTGTGCTCCCTGTTAGGTGGTCGAATACAGTTGTTTAGTTATGGCTGGTGTGGCGATAGCTGCACATAGCCGAGGACCACTCCGAGAACACCTAGGTGTGTACGGAGTGCCCGATGCTGGGGTCGAGTTGGTCTTTGTGGTTCAAGCCGATCCGCCTTATCACTTTGAAGTGTTTTACACTTGGATCACTTTTGAGGCGGTGGATGCAGGTGATAAGCTGTTTCATGAATATAAACCCACCGCGATTCCTGCTGCCTATCGACCCTATACTAATCTTGAAGTGCCTCTCACGGCTTGGCAGCACCGTGTTTGGTTTAATGGCGCCCTCCCACAACCAACTACCGCAGTTCGTTTAGGCCCCTTATCCATTGAGGGGGCCACTTGGCCTGTATTGGCCGGGTATACCCCGCATCCAAATTATCTGGCATTATCGATTGCGGATCTGCGCACTATGCATACCGAACTGGTGCGAGTGCATCGAGCCTTAGTGACATACGTTACAGGTAGCCTCCATGGAGCTGCTCCTGTAGTCGCTGGCCAACCAGCTGTTGCAGCTGGAGTGACCATAAGTCCTGTCATGGTAAATTCTGTGATGGGCAAACGTCCACAAAATAAGGACGATTATCCTTACTGGCTTGCAGAAAAGTTCGATCAGATAGAAGCGGTGTTTCCACATACATCCCCAGTGGATAAACACCGCATCCTTACGATAAGTTTGCCAAAAGACTTAATCCCCGATTTGACATCATGTGAAAACTGGGGTAAGGTATTCGCAGCAGTTTATTCAAAATGTTTTGGTACTCCTTCCATGACGGTTCTACCAACTGTAATTAAAAAGTACAGGACGAGCATGGCCCTGAAGCGGCTGTGGAATTAGGGATGAGACTAGTGGGAGTGTTTGATGTAGTAGCTGAACTGATCCTTGGAAATGTCAAGGGCGATGCTATGAACTTTCAAGTAGCGAATGCTTTGGCTTTGGTCCCAGAGTTGGACAGGCCTCGCGAATTACCGAAAATTATTGCCCGGGCTTATAAAACAATTGGAAGAAATAGCCTAGGCAACAAGCCTTTTGTAAAAATGCAAACTCAATCGCAACCACAAATTACACAAACAAAAAGTACATCTGAGAAAGATGATAGACCAGTCTTCACTAAAAAGAGTTGGAGACAGAAAAAACAGGGTAAGCAACAAAAGAAGCCGGGGTCGAGAGGCGCTTCCCCAGTTTCGGTTTCTTCTGAACGTACCTATGATTTACGTGATAGGTCGAGAATTAAATCACCAGAAAGGTTTCAGAGCTCTGATACGCGTTCTCCTCGTTCTTCACAGGCCCAGACGTCGTCACAGGCTGGTGGAGGAGGACGGCAAGATAGAGGAAGGGGCCGAGAGGCTCCCCAGGAGCGAGACCAACCTCGACAACAAGTCAGAGGGAAAGCAGAAGACTTTCACCTTCCTCGACCGCAATTTCAAAAGAAAAAAGTTGCCGCTGTAACAGCGAAATATGCCACAGACCGTGAGAACGAGACTCCAGAATTGGACGTGGGCAGTGACCCTCCTAGACAGCGCCGCGGAAGTTACCATAGTGCGGGAGGCGCTACGTCCTCATATGGAGGCGACAGCAACTGAAACATTCGTTACTGTAGAGACAGCTGACACGAGAGTGGCACCCCTGACAGACTTTACAACATAGTCATCCAAATTGAAGGTGACATACCGCGTGAAATAAAAGGGATTTTTTGGGAAAATCTAACCTCTTCATATGACATTTTGTTAGCAGAGGTGGATTGGCCACCCCCATTCGTTTTATCTGCACATAAAGGAGAGGAGGTAATCCTTCCAAGCTTTTCACGGCATGTCCCAAAAGACAAAGCTGAAGCACTTGCAGCTGAGTGGGCTGTGTACCTGGCACCAGCGTTATACCGCAACCATGTGGGATGGGATGAAGAATCACCTCCTCATGCAATACCTTTGCGGTCACTACCGCAGCCACAACCCCAATATCCCATCAAACAGCAGGCAAAAGGCCCCGTCTCCGAAATTCTGACACAGTTGGAATATCAGGGAGTAATCGAACCATGCGTATCACCTATGAACAATCCCCTTTTCGTGGTTTCTAAACCCGATGGATCGTACCGCTTAGTTTTGGATTACCGGCATTTAAATTCCCATTGTCGGAACTTTGCGGTACAGAATACACATAGTTCTGCGCTTGTAGACAGTCTTGTTCGTAAAAAATATAAAACGACACTTGACCTTTCAAACGGTTTCTACACGCACAACCTAGCCCCGGAGAGTGGTCAATGGACCGCATTCACTTCCGGTGGTAAATTATTCCAGTTCCGGCGTTTACCCATGGGCTACAAAAATAGTCCGGGTGTATTCGCCGCCCGTGTTGTCTCTTTGCTAGACAGCATAGACCAAGATGCATGTTCGTACGTTGATGACATTTATCTGACGGACGACGAATTATTTCCGCATCTGTCCCGTGTGGACCGCATTATTCTTGAATTTGCGGAGCAGGGTTACAAATTTAACTTTGCTAAGTCACACATTGCTGAATTTACAGTTCTGTTCTTGGGCTATGAGCTCAACAACGAAGGTAAGGGCTTAGCCCCCATTTCTTGGAAAAATGTGCACATTTGTGCCCCCAAATACTCTGAAGAAACTTCAGTCTTTGCTGGGTTTTCTGAATTTCGGGCGTACTTACATTCCCGAATATGCCCAGCGTATCAAGCCTTTGTATGCTTTGATACAACCTACTTATTCAAGGTCTTGCTGGCTGCCTGAGCATACCTTGATTCTGCAGTCTTTGCAGACAGACCTATTGGAGTCTAAATATCTTTTGACTCGTGATAAGCACACAAACCTGGTGATTAGAATAATTCCGGGGCGGTGGGATTCACGTACTTAACCTTTAATGAAGGTGATACAGTGCCCATCGCATACAAGTCGCATCTGTACACTTCCGCTGAATTGCGCTTTACATCTGTTGAAAAAGTTCTAACTGCAGTGCAAATGGCGATTCTAAAAGAACGCGCACTGGCACAGGGAAAGCGAATTCTGGTGGTAACACCCTGTCCTGCCCTAGAGGCAGTAACAAAGGCAAGTGTACCGAACTCAAAAGCAATGCATCCCCGTTGGATACAATGGGCTACATCCTTGACGTCATCAGACGTCACCTTTATTTTCGATTCTTCTCTTCAGACTCAGGAGTTCTTGCAGTATGAATTTGTTCATCCTCCTCCTTTGTTTTTACTGCCGCTTGAGGATTACAAATGTGTGATCTACACCGATGGTTTGGCGCAACCGGCCACTGGGTCCAAGCACGCTTATTCAGCTGCATGTGCTATTGTTGCGGGTTCCTTTGTAAATGGAATGTTCAAATCCTCTGTAGTGCACACTCGCACACTTGGAGATAGTACCGCACAATTGGCCGAGCTGCATGCATTGCTACTTGCGCTTGAGTTCGCTTCTCAGGATGAGACCACTCTTATTGTATGTGATTCCTTCTACTGTGTACAGTCTTACAATGACAATCTGTTTTTCTGGTCGAAAAATGACTACAAGGACGCAAAGGGAGCACAATTAAGCATAAAATGCTTTGGGTTCGAGTGGCAGAATTGCAACAACGTCTGCCCCTCACACAGGTGGTTCACACCTTAGGCCATCAGCGGGTGGGCGCACACGCTATTGGTAACGATCTGGCAGATGAAGCTGCCCGTTCGGCAGTAGTCACGTGTTCAGTAGCAGCGGTTACCAGGTCCATGTCTAAAATTGACTCTGTTATTCTAGCAGCTATCGCTGCAACCAAGGAAGGTGATAATTACCCTACAGGGTTCCCTTCCAAGTATTCTTACAAATTAAGTCCCGATCAGGTTCCTTATGTAACAATACCTGACGTTGGAGATCGGCTGATCCCCAACGCGGACCGCAGGAGTGCCTTGATATCAGCTGCACACGAAGGCATGGCTTCGGCTCATGCAGGTGTGTCAGCTACAGTTTCCATCTTGCAGCAGCGTTATTGGTGGCGTGGATTGTATAAAGACACCCGTGCTTTTGTGCTTTCTTGTGACGTTTGTCAACAGATTAAGCCTTCCACGGTAACACGCCCTCCACAAACCCCGCTCTGCATTGCTAACAGACCCTTTGGGTGTGTTTACTTGGATCACTGCGGTCCATTCTCATCAGACACTGCCTATAAATACATCTTAGTAGCAGTGGACTCGTGCACACGGTTCCTCTGGGTCTGGCCACAACGTAGTGCTGACGCTCGAAATGTAATCAGGGATTTGCGTGTCTTTGTGGGAATTTTCGCATGCGGCACCTTCCATTCGGACCAAGGTCCGGCGTTTGCCTCTAGGGCTTACAAGGATGCAATGGCTTCGCTTGGGGTGCGGGTGAAATTTTCGCCTCCGTATAGGCCTGAGGGCAACTCTATCGTTGAACGAATGAACCGTGACTTAAAGCAATCCTTAACAGCTAGAGTTATAGGTACTGGCAGGAACTGGCTGGCCCACTTGTATACCGTTCAACGTGCACTTAATAATCTCCCTAGAAGACCTCTGGGTGGGCGGACCCCATACGAAATGCTCTTTGGCATAAGAATGTTTGTGCCTGACCTTGAAGGTCCAGACATCGCGGCGCAATCCGCCAAGTTTGATGTAGATAACCATTCTGCTATGTTACAGGACTTACAAGAAGCCCGAGACAAACTTGCAACTACACATTTGCCTTCAGCCACAGATCCTGCGTTGCAGATTCCGGTAGCCGGCTGGCTTCCAAAGGTTGGAGAACTGGTTCGGGAGAAGGTTGAAAACAAAAAAGAATTCGGCCCCTCTTTTCGTGCACCGGTTCCAGTTCTGGGCTTGAAGGGAACACGTACAGTCATTTTACCACCGCTTCCTGGTCGCAAGGAGAACAGATACATCTCAGTGGAAAATGTCAAGCTACAGCGCCTGGCCGATCCTGAATAGTGTCACACCAGCGGTCTCTTGTCCTGCCATTTATCGGACATATGTTCGTGGCCCATCTACACGAACGGTCGCTGATACTGTAATTGAGATGGTTGACTTGCCTGAAACTACAATTGATCCCCAACTCTCCACCAATATCGACGAGGACGAGTATACTTATCCTGCATCTGAATCGGTGGCACATCAACCAATAACGCCACTTGGCCCGACTCGTTATTCCTTTGATTCGGATTCCACCTCTTCAAAAGTCCCATCCAAGTTCAGTATTTTTGTATCCTGGTTTAGAGACAATTTTTTGATTCCACCCTGGACATACATCTGGTTGGTACTTTTCTTGACTTTTTTGTTCATGTCCATTGGCTTTGTCACAGTGTTTTTTCTACTAATCAATGGTCACTATTTACCTGAACGCTCTGCTGTAGACTATGTTTCTGGAACTTTGGCTCCTCATTCCTCGTCTCACATCATGAAGCGTGACCACACATTTGTGAACATTTCAGCTTTTCCAGTTGCTGATGGCATCGTATGGGATGCAGTGAACTATCAAATCCATGGTCCGACAGAAATTATTAATGTAACTAATGTCCTTCGTGTTTCAATGGGTGATGTAGTACAAAATAACATTCATTCTGATGATTGGGATGTGCATGCCGTTGAAGCATTGTTTGCCGATTTAAAATATTATGCATCTTTTAATGCTGAAGATTTATATATGAATTCTGCGAATTATGCCGATTTGTATTGTTACCAACATTGGGGTAATCATTTTCTCCATAAGCCAAGTGCCCTGCGTAGTTCTGTTAACTACACCCAATGGGAACATTGTCCAAACCCCTTGCCAGGTAGCTCACAAACTCTTCGAAATAAGTTTACCTATTTTACTGATTTTAATCGGTCGAACCCTGCATCCTATTATTTTAGACTTAATACCACATCAACTCAGAAAATTATGTTAACACACACTAAGTTGCTTTATTCGGGTTCCTTTTTAAGTGCCCTAGCAGTGGGTGGTTATGAGTACTGGGAAAATACAATAGATTTGAAATCTATTTGGGGCTCCAAGCCATGGCAGGTACAGGGAACCGAGGCGTTGCATCGTGCTTGCCTCATCCCTACCCAAATTATGTTCCTAAATGCTTCCATCTATCAAACTACGTGTTGGGGCTTAGCTACCACTAAACAATTAAACACGCCCTCAATTCCATCCCTGTCGAGTTTTCCCAATGATAGCTCACGTCTTAACCTGTCCCTGGCGACCCTACAGGCTCTGTTACAGAATAATTCGTTTAATGTTTCCGAAATCGATCTGTCACCCTGGTTGGTATGGCCTATATCATCTAATGCATGCCAAATGCGTTTTCACGACTCAGGTACTGGCTACACACAGGATAGGCCTGATCCGAGATTTACTGCTTCCCGTACTGTCACTACATATTCTGTTGGTAAATTATGCAAACAATGGCTACAACATTCGTCCCTTGATTCTGTTAAACAACATTTGTCCCTCCTTTCAGGCACTATTGATCTGTCCGACTTTGTTTTGGGACCTCGTGGTCCCCGACCTAAGAGATTCATTTATGAAACGTATAATGAACTCTGGAAGCTATCACAAATGGAAGCTGCTTCCCGTCTTCGGGAAATAGATCAAGCAAATTTGGAAAAGGTGCTTGCTGTTGTTGACAATAGTATTAATACCCTGTCTTCTCGCATTTATACTTTAGAGAATATTGTGTCCTCTGTTGTTGATATTGTACAAGATGATGTTTCTGTGTTATATCATGGTCAGAATCAATTGCGCTCAGTTATGCAGTTTGCATGGACTTTACAAACGCTTAAGTTAGGTAAAGTTCCTTGGCATTTTTTGAACACCTCTGCCTTGTTTCTACCTTTTAATTTAACTGACAAACAGCAATTTATGTCCATGAAAGATGCAACTTACACACTATTACATATCGAAAAGATGGATCCTTTGCCGTTCTCTATAGCAGAACTTGATTCTGCTGTGTGGCTAGTTCATGGGGTTATCGCTTTACCTTTTTCCTTGTTTGAATTTGACTCGTGCATGAAACATTATCCTGTGGGCCGTTACCGGCCCTTGGGCAGTGCTTTCCTGCATGAACTCTGGTCCTTGCCTTTCATGTATAAATGCCTTCGGGACGGCAAGGAAGTCTTTCTCACGGGGGAGTACTGCGACTCGACTATGGGTCATTCGCTTATTTGTAAACACATTAAATTGCATGGCTCATGTAGCGTTTCCGCTCCTAATCTTGCTTGTGTGCTGAAAGGTATTCCTGCTCCTGTTATTTCTCCTACTTTCACTCTTCTTTCCAATGGTAGTTATTTACTTTTAAATAACGAAAACTGTTGTGGCCTGCAGGCTGGCATTCCTTACATTGTAACAGTTTCGCACAGGGTTGTCTGCTGCAAAAATGTGCTTTTTCCTCCCCCTCATGGCAAGGTTGATATCTCTATTTGGCCTTCCATCCCTACCATGGAGGCAGATTTCAATAGACTGAGCAGAATAAAGGCACTATTATTGAACGAGGAAGTTATGCTCACGTCCGCCCGGGAGACATTCATTCTCCAGGTGGCGAGTACCCACAGTGAAATACAGGCCCTTTTGAACACTAATCTCCCCCAACATTTTGCGGAGTTAATTCATCGTATGTTTAACGCATCTAACACAGAGGGTCTGGTACACTTTTTTAAAGTCGTGGGGTCTGGTTTGGTGTCCTCCTTCCAAACTATTTTTGGTGTCATCCCGGCGTTTATTCATTCTATTTTTTCCAGCGTCTTTGGCGGTTTCCCGTTGATCATCGCCTTAGCGGCTGGTGTCCTGTTATTACTCTGTTTTATGTGCAATGGCTGCTCCCCGATGGGACCTGCTCGTTCCAGAACGCCTCCAGCTGCTTCGTGAGCGCCTTTTGGCTGGTTTTGGTGTCTTGCCATTGGCGACACTGAGTGTGTCATATACTCTTTCCTTTCGCTTTGCGTATTTCACTTGCGTGCAACCTGTAATGACTTGCATCCGCTGTCCTTTCACCTGGACCTTGGATTATTGCCTCTCCAATTCGTCATTGTCTGTTCCGGATTTTGTTCAGTTGATGGGTCCCTTAGAGGCCCATGAGCAGGACTGTTCCGTTGCCGGCTGTATGGCGCGTGCGGCTGCACTGGGGATTTTGGCGCAATGGGATATCTGGGCGGCTGCCCAGGATCTCCTACAACAAAGCTGTTTCGTTTATCACGCAAGTTGTCCCGCATTGCTTTTGGATGCTCCCTCTGCTGAGGAGCATTCCTGCTCTTTTGATCTCATGGATTGGATGGCATCTATGTTTTTTGACGATTCCAATGATGCCCTTTTGGAGGGTATGGCTTTTTTCTGCACTTACACTTTCATGGATTGACTTGTTTTTCGCCGTTTGGGCGCTCCCTGTGCTCTACTGGATATATATTTTTTTTCCCTCTGTCTTGGACGCCGGACTGACCAGGGGAGGGTGTCTTGTGGTTTGTTGCCTGCCTTGTTATGTTGGCCTAGGACTAGCTGCCATGCTGCTTTTCTTTGCGCACGTTACACTGAGCCAGGGCTCCCTCGCCCTTTGCTCTTGCCAAGTTCTTTTGCGCTGTCTGCACTTTCTGTCTTTCACCTTTTCTCTTGTTCGATTTGGGCTCAGACTGCACAACATGTACAAGGTCGCATAACAATGTATTTCGGTTCTTCCTGATATGGCCAGTCTCGCGCACCCAGACATAACATTAGGCGCAACTGACATGAAACTTTGTGTGCCTTTAATACTGGGGTTTTTACTGGCGCTTGACACACTTGGAGGAATCCTTTCCAGGGAGAAGAGCTGTGATTGTCTGCTGATGTAGTTCTGCATCTAGAGACCGAGGTATGAGGGTTCGCTAGTCAAAGCCCAGAGGTCTTCTATTTTTATAATAAACAATCTTACTGCACGGGGAGGGTGGTAATGTTATTTAGACATTTATCCACTGAGTTATGAAATGCTTTCCCCGTTTGTATTCTACGGAATTGTAACCATGCTGCTTATATTATTCATATGCATTATGCTATTAGTACTGACACGTGTACTGTACATTAGAGCACGTAAGTTGGAATAAACATTTTAACCTATTCAGTGTCTCTTCCTACGCACCTTGTGGACAAGTACGAGTGAGTGA
This sequence comes from Calotriton arnoldi, assembly GCA_963921515.1. Taxonomy (NCBI): domain Eukaryota; kingdom Metazoa; phylum Chordata; class Amphibia; order Caudata; family Salamandridae; genus Calotriton; species Calotriton arnoldi. Next base: position 552,821 of record CAWUFW010007885.1, read on the forward strand.
CGAAAGAGTGTTCTTGCTTCTGCGAGTCCTGAGATAAAGATACCGTGTTCTGGGTTGTCCAATCATTGGTACTTGGGTGCTAATGGGATGCTAAGCTAGTTGGGTTGGGGTTTTTGGGTGCTACGGTATATAGTAGGCAAACCACTGTATTCCGGGGTCCCATTATCCTGTGCATAGCTCTGTGTATGTGCAGAAACCTTATGACAGTGTCGGCCTTCCATTGTACGCGTACCCCATTAAGTATACACACTGGGTCTTGACATGTATCATTGAAAGTTTATAAGCATGACTCTCAGCCCCGACAAAGCGACAAAGTCTCCTAAATTGTGTGCTAGTTGTGGAGAGATCGATCGGATAGCTCTAATGTACACCAGGAGATCGTCTGCGTACAGTGAGATCGTGTGCGTGTCATCCCTAGCGGGATGCCCCAGTCTGCGCCAGCGCAGATGGCTCTCACCAGTGGTTCTATGGCTAGGGAGAAGAGGAGCAGGACAGCAGACATCCTTGCCTGGTCCCTCTTCTCACCAAGATAGGCACAGATATATATGGGCCTGTTCTTACCCGTACCGTCTGCTCCCTCTATAGTAGATTAACCATACAGATGAATGTTTTGCCAAGGCCATATCGGGCTAGGGCAGTGAACAGAAATTCCCATTCGAGGGAGTTAAAGGTCTACCCCAGGTCCAATATTAGACAACCCGAGTATGGCCAATGGCACGCGGAATATGTGGCGACTCTAAAAAAGCGCCTCAGGTTTATGGAGGTGCTTCGAGAGGGCACAAACCTGTTTTGATCGCATGGACTACGGTTGGGACTATAGACGCCAGCCGGTCAGCTAGGATTTTCGTCAGCACCTTATAGTCCATGTTCAGTAGGGCTAGTGGTCTATAAGAGCCCAAGTCTGTGGGGTCCCAGTCAGACTTCAGCAGTGACACTAGGCTCGTTTCGAGCATCGACAAGGGGAGTTTCAACACTTCCAGTGCCTCGTCATGGGTGATTGGTGTGTCTAATGTCTCACACTGCTCGGAGGTTACCTTGGGGAGGCTTACTGAATGTAGGAAGGTGCTTAACCACTGCTCATCACAACTGCCCGAGGACTGGTAGAGTGCAGCATAATGTCGCATCATTACTGTATGTATTTTGTGTTGCATATATAAGTTGTACCCCATGTCATCACGCAGAGCGTATAAAGGTTGCTGAGCCTGTTCCTAGTGCAAAAGCCATGCATTACAAACTAATGGGGTAACCCAAATTACGTCAAAGGACCTGGGTACAATGTGGTAAAGACAAAAAATGGTCCTGACGTCCCTTATTTTGGAGAAGCCAAACAAGGGGGAAGCCATAAAAGGCTGTGACTTTTCAAATCAATTGGCTAAGTCACTGAAAAAAGGTTTTTTCATACTTTTGTATACATGAGAGAAATATATTCTCTTACCAACACCCCAGAGAGAGAAAGACACAAATACTGTATTTTATAGATAAGATTTCATTTATATTTTCTTTTTTTAAATTTCTCTCTTTTTAAAGATATTGCAAAGTAAATAGAACATACAAATGTCAAAAGTATACCAAGAGACGGTTGCTCTAAAAAGAGTGAGAAGGAAAAGTGCTCATGTGCAGGGTGCGTGAGAAAAGGGAAGAGTCAAAGGAAATTGATTAAAGAACCTAGTATCACAGTTCTACACAGTAGACACTGGCTGCAACGATGCTATTGACAGTAAACCAGTGTAAAACATGTCTACAAAACGGTTTTAACATATTATACCATGTCAGTTTCTGAGAATGATGCTGTTGTATTCGGAATACATCATCCAAATTGGGTGAGGGGTAATAAAATGTAGTAGTACCAGGCACTTCTAGTCCGGATGGCAAATGTCAGGAACTAGTTCCGTATAAGTGTGAAAGACCCCCACCACCTCTGCACCTGTGCTGTATAATCGGGAAACAACATAATTTGAGCATTTTGGATTCTAATGTCGTTTAGCTTGCTTGTTTCTCTCAGGACGGTATCTCTGTCTCTGTAGTTCAGCATTCTGAATAGGAGCGGCCATGGTTTGGCTCCCGGCAGTAGTCTGCGGGCCGGTACCCTGTGGGCTCGCTCCACCACAAACTGGGGCGACAGTGCATCCTCCGGCAGGAATTCCCTCAACCAACGCTCGACATAGGCCGCCAGGTCTTGTCCATCCTCACCTTCCAGAAGACCAACCATTCTAACATTGCTGCAGCGCAAGCTCCCTTCCGCTTCCTCCAGCCTGTCCTCCAAGATGTTCACTCGGTCTAGGAGGTCCTGCAGTGCCGCCGCATGGCTGTGGGCAGTTGACTGTAGATTTGTTAGTGCACATTCATTAGCGTGGACTTTTCCAGCCAGCTTATGGTGGCTGACCCTCAAAAGTGTAAAGTCAGATGTGACTTTGTCAATTTTAGATTCCAGGGATGTGCGTGTTTGATCTAGCGTGGCTCCCATTTTTTCGACTGCGGCTAGGACAGAGTCCACTTTAGTGGATAGCGCCGAGTCTAGAGGCTCTCGGGTTCTGTCACCCTCTTTATGTGAAGCCTCACCCACATCCGAGTGCATGGCTGACTGTGAGGCGTTCGATCATAGACGGCCCCTGTCCAGTTTTTGCACCAAAGGCATATAGGATTTATTACCGACAAAGTACCAGCTATCGCTGACTATATTATCCCTGACCAGAATCCATGTGGAATCGTTTCTGGCAGCTATCTGCAGTTCCTTCAGTTATCAGCATGGGTTAATGACCACTCGAGTGTCTGCTAAGCGGTGGCAGGCGATTTTATCTTGGCTGTTGTTCCCTGTAGCACATCCTCCGCCACGCCGGCAGCTACAGTGAGGCACTAGTGGGGCCTGACCAACATGGGGGGCTGCCCGCTCTGTGGGTTGCGTGCAACAAAGCCTGCCTCCTAATCTATCCTGTGCGGTAGTTGTTCAGGGTAGGGTCGCACTTGCTCTCTTCTGTTTTAATTGTCGCAACGTATGGTGGGGCTATGGGCACATGTGTCCGCTTTCATGTTTGGAATTCCCCATTTGACTGCAGTGAGGGGGGTCTTTACATGCTTCTAGTGCTTTTCCGCTACAGACACTCCACTGTTGAGAGTCCTAGGCCCTATTAGACCTCCGGGTCTCATCCAACGTTATTAGACCTCCGGGTCTCATCCCCAGTAGTTCACCGCATATCGCAGTGTGCATCACTGTGCATTGGGCTGTTCCTCTCCACGCATCCTGCAACCACCCGTGCCCTGCGGGTCACCAATCAGTATATTAGGGGCCTCTCCAGTCCCAGAGCAGGAGAAAGGCCTTATGAGGTCCCACCACACCTGTGCTACCCGTGTATCACCACGTTGGGGCCTAGGCCCCATCCGTCCTCCGTGCCCGATCCAGTATCACAGAGTTGGGGCCTATGCCCGATCCGGCCTCTGTGCCCCACCTGGATTCCTCAGGTCTCCGCAATCCGCCATACAATCGGGGCTCACATCTGTGTTCTCAGCGTGTTCTGGTTGTCGGTGAGTGGCTGTCTCCTCCTCCCCAGGCAGACACAGCCAGTGGCAGGCCTTGAGCACAGGCCTCCAGCGCCACTCACCCACTCCTGCTTTAGGGTGCAGTCGGCAGCCTAGGGCTCCACCAACACCACAGTGCTCCTAGCTGCCTGTATGGGCCGGGTTGTCCTGTCTGCTCTGCACCTTTGATACGGCCTCAGCAGACCACTCCACTCACTCTGGGATCAGTGCAGTAGGTCCGTCTCATGCGCCTCCGTCCGGTCAGCATTGAGCCCAGGTGCGTTCGCCTCACCCCAACCGCAGCTCTCCTCCGGGACCATGGGTGTTGGTGCCGGCAGGGCACCCGCACCTCTCCACCACCGCAGCAGGCCTGCCAGGGTCTTTGCCTCCTTCTCGCAGGTGGCACGTAGTGTGTTGTCCGGCTTGGCAACGTCGCTCTACTTTGGTCACAGACCCTGGCAATCCAGCGGGGTCTACGGCCACTCACTCTGTTATGCAGCAAATCTCCGGTTCGCAACCTCTGCACTTTTCAGGTTCCAGTGCACCAAGCACTAGGGAGGATCCCACAGCTGTCGGTGGCTGGATTATTTATATTTATGTGGGATTAATCAGGATAAAACGGGGGGATAGATGCCGAGCTGTATTAGATTGCATCTGCCATTTTGGCTGGCTAGCCACGGCCCCTAGCAACAATAGGTTTCATACGCAGTTTTTTAAGTGCTAGTCAATTTTTTCTATTTTTGTGGTTTCAGTTGGTGTTTGGTGGTGGAAACAGGTGAGAAACCTAAGGGTGATTGTTCAAAAGCACACAATATCCAGACACATCAATTAAGCTACAGCTCATAATAATTTTTCATTGTGTACCAACAATGCATTAATTCAATTAGTAAAATCTAATAATTAAAAAATGGGTAAGAAGAAAATCTAGGTTTTTTAGAAAAGTGTCCATGATAATGAGTTTAGAGTCAGTGGTTATTTGTGTAATTCTGAGTGTTATGTTATGTTATGTTATAAAAAATTTATACAGCGCACGTACACCAAAAGGTTTCATGGCGCTACTCTAGAATATGCCGGGACCGATGGGGATAGTTATTCATAAGCCTGCCCGAACAGCCATGTCTTAAGCATTTTTCTGAAACTCAGAAGATCAGTACATGACCGAACCTCCAGTGGAAAAGAATTCCACAGTCTTGGGGCCAGGGATGCAAACCTACAGCCACCCTGACGTTTTAACTTGAAGGCGGGGATGGTCAGTAGCTGAAGGTGGGCTGAGCGCAGGTTACGAGAGGGAGTATGCCTTGATAAAAGGCAGTTAATAAATTTGGGACTCCGACTGTGAAGAGACTTAAAGATTAAACATCCCGTTTTAAAGGCCGTGCGTTGGAAAATAGGGAGCCAGTGTAGTTTTTTTAAAAGAGGTCTGGCTGATTGCCATCTTGGTTGCTGATGGATCAGTCTCGCTGCTTGGTTCTGAACCATCTGAAGCCGCTTGATTAGAAAAAGTGGCATGCCTAGATAGATTGAGTTGGCGTAGTCTAAGTGTGATAATACCATGGCTATTACAACCTGTATCAACGCTGCATGAGTGAGCAAGCGGCTGATCTTTCTGATTTTACGTAACTGAAAGAAACAGGTTGAGACCACAGCACCAACTTGGGATCTCAACGACAGGTCGTTGTTTATGATAACACCTAGACTCTTGATGGAGGTAGAGGGTTCGGGTGGAAATCCAAGTTCCGCCGGCCAATAGTGTGGGCCCCAGAAGATCTTACTACTCCCTGTCAAAACTAGTTCGGTCTTGTCTGGATTAAGTTTTAAATGATTTTGGTCCATCCAATGGCGAATGTGGAGCATAGTGGCCTGGAATTCCAGGACTGAATTAGGGAGTTATCTATTGTGAAAGTTAACTGTAGATCATCGGCATAGTTGAAGGTAGTTACCTTCCGTGCCTTCAGAGACTGAATCAAGGGTGAAAGGTATAGATTAAACAAGTGGGGGGATAGTGATGATCCCTGTGGGACCCCACATGCAGTTGATAGCTTGGGAGCAGTAAATGAATCCAAGCGAACCGATTGAGTACGGTCTTCTAAAAAGGAGCTAATCCAGCTGAAAGCTAGGCCCTGGATGCCGGCCAGCCTGACACGGTCCATCAAAATTTCGTGATCGACCGTGTCAAATGCGGCCGAAAGATCTAAAAGCACCAGGGCCTGAGGAGTACCTCTGTCAGCTTTATCTCGTAAGTCGTCCAGTACAGCTAAAATCACTGTCTCCGTAGAGTGAGCGGGACGGAATCCCGCTTGATGAGGGTCTAGATATTCAGAATGTTCCATAAAGTTGGACAAACACTTTGCTACGTGGGCTTCCAGGACTTTGGCCAAGTAGGGGAGCAGAGAGATGGGGCGATAATTTGATAGCATCTGGGGGTCTGCTCCCGGTTTCTTTAAAAGGGGTCTACAATTGCATCCTTAAGTGCTTTAGGGACACGGCCCTGCAAGAGAGACTCATTCAAGAAGGTCATGATGGTACACGGCAGGGCAGAAAGAATGTCTTTTAAGATATGAGGTGGACAGCAGTCCCTGGGGAGCCAGATTTGACTCTAGACAACAAGTCCAAGAAGGACTGGGTGTTAATGGCTGGAAAGTGATCCAAGGTGAACGGATTCCTTTTTGTAACAAGGGAGTCTCAGTGGGGCTGGATATTGGAATACTAGCTTTAATGTTAGAAATTTTCTCCACGAAGTAGTTATTCAGAGAGTCACAGAGCTCTTGGGTAGGTGTAGGTTTAGATAGGACTCTCGCTGCATTGGATAATTCATTAACAATGGAAAAGATTTCCTTCGATCTAGTGTTAGAATTTAAAATTCTAGCGGAGAAGTGTGCAGCCTTGGCTGCCATAATCGCTTTTATATTCATTCCGAGCTTCCAAGTAATGGTGTTTCTTATCAGGAGAGTAGCTCAATCTCCATTTCCTTTCTTTTTGGCGAAATGAATATGGGGTTTCACATACTATCATGTGATTCACATAGTATTTTGCCAAATGTTTTCTTTGCTGCACACCATCTTACATTTGGAAGCCAAAAATGGACAGAAAATCAATAGATAATAGCAAATGTTGTAATGTTCTGTGTTCCCACATTTCCCCTGATAAAAACACTACCCCACTTGTATGGCTGGGAATATCACCCATGACAGGAAAGACCCCAAAATGCAACAAGGAAACATTAAAACTTTTCTGTTCTAATTCACTAATTCTAGTAATGTGGGTAGCTGCTGTATTTGAACACAATCCCAGCTAACACCCAGGAAACCTATCAACACAATACTTTTCTGAAAACTAAATACATTAAGGAGTCCAAGATGGCATCACTTGCATGGACTATACTACACAGAATGTACTGCAAAGGTGAAACTTTTGCTAAAATTACTGATTTCTCTCACATTTCTGTGAGGAAAAGTTCCAGAATCTGTAGGGATCCACAAAAATTCTTACCACAGAGAGTTCCCATACTTCTCCTGATGAAAAAGGTACCCCATATGTGTAGGTGCGCATATCATCTACAGCAGGAAAGGCTCCAAAACACAACAAAGAAACATCAAGACATTTCTTTTCAAATTCACTCATTCTGGTGATGAGGGTCACTGCTGTATTTTGGCCCTTGTTCGGCTGTCACCCAGGAAACCTACAAACTGAAGACATTTCTGAAATCTAGACCCCAACAGGAGTCCAGGGTGTGCGACTTGCATGGATGCCTCTACAATTTCTCACCCAGAATGTCCTGCAAACATCAAACTTAATAAGTTTACTGATTTTTTTCATATTTCTGTGTAGAAAAGTTACGGGATCTTTGGGGATCCCCAAAATTCCACAGCATTCCCACACTTCTTTCGATCAAAATGTTATTCCACTTGTAGACAGATCTAAGACTTCTTATGCAAATTATTGGAATAATTTACACAGATTAGAGTACAAATTTGAATGTATTATTTCATCCAAGAGTGTGTGGCAAGTTAGCAATGTATATAACATTTGAAGAATTCAAGCCAAGGGTTTCGTGGCAACAAAATCAGTCTAACTTTCACTTCATCGGGGCTTAAGAGAGAATTATTACAATATTCACAATAGCAAGATAGTGGACTATTCAAAACTATAGTGCATAGAATAAAAGGGCATCAAAACAAAAGCACATAAAGAAAAAATATGTTTAGAGCAATAAGACATATGGGTTACAATGGAAAAACCCAAAATGCAGAAAAAGAGACAAATAAGTATCCCACTTGTGTGGATGTTTCCCACAACAGGAAAGGATCCATAATGCAACAAGGAAACAGGCAGCACATTGGGGGTCACACAATCTGTCCTTTGGGGAGCAGAAAGACTGTTGGTGCTTGAGATGTGGGGGGTAAGGTGTTATACCAGGATAGGCCAGCCCCCACCCCATTTTCTTTAAATCTAACTCTGGCATCCAGTGGGCTTACTGCCTTCCTGAGGGGCATATTGGGGTATATCCCCAATCTGTCTCCCAGGGGCAGGATAACTGCTGGCGCTTTAGAGAAGTGATGTATTGCCCAATGCCAGTACAGGCTGACCACTGACCCATTTTCTTTTTCAAAAAAGCTATCCCTACCAGAGTGTTGTTGATTTAGGAGTGGGTGTAGGGCCCGATGTCAGGACGGGCTGAAACCACCCTATTTTTTTTAAACCAAAATTCTGTCCCTGACATACAGTGGGCTTTCTACTTACCCTGCAGCAGCAGATTGGGGATACATTCCCTGGGCTTTAGCAGCATGGGGTAAGGCCTTATGCTTGGACAGGCTGACCCCGTCCTATTTTTTATAGACATGAAAACAGCCATGATGTCTTGTGTTACTTCTGATACCCATGGGAAGGAGGATTACAAGTAAATCCCCCAGTCATCTCCCTGGGGAGAGGGGTAAGAAAGACTGTTGGTTTCCTTAGGGGTGGGTGGTGAGGCCTGATGCCTGGATGATCTGGCCCACACTACAATTAATTTTTATAAATATAAACAGCTCTGGTGTTTAGTAGGATTTCTGCCCCTCCCCCTGGGAGGGTAACTTTGTAGGTAGGGCAGAAATACCATTGAGACTTCAGGAGTGGCGTAAGGCCCGGTTCCTGGACAGCTCAAGCGTCTTGCCCTTTCTTCAATTAAATTAAATAAAACTGGGTGTTTAGTGGGCTTTCAGCCGTCCCCCCTCCAAGAGGGCAGATTGGGGTTAACCACAATTTCCCCCCTTGGCTGAAAGTTTGTTGGAGATTTTCAGGGTGGGGTACTCCTGAAACCCAGAATGAGCCAGCCCTCATTCCATTTAAAAGAAAAAAAGTGGAATTAGGTACAGAAACTCCAGACTTACTTACCTGTCAATGTTTTCTTGACATTCTGTTCTCAATATTTTGTCCCATCGATATTCTGGGTCTGATATTCAGGGTGCACACCTTTGACTACACAGGGCAAACAGCATATGAAGTAAATGGCAATGAAAAGTCATTCAGATCCATTACAAGGCACATGCTGTGTTACAATTTGGTAGTTTTGGACATGCACACCTCTGTAATGTTGCAAAGTATATCAATGTTCCTGTCACTAGTGGCCCTGGAGGAGAATGCCTGATGCCCATGGTTGTTTGTTTTCATTTCTTTTTATTTCAGTGTCTGGCATAATGGTAGTTATAATTCTCATGGCACAATGGTTACGGTTTGCTTGTACACTTCTAAATAAATGTATTGTCTTTGTTGACAATATAAATTTTAATGTGTGGGCATTTGTATTTTAATCGCCATGCACATTTCCAAAGCGAATATTCATGCACATTACGATGAATGAATAGTTTTTTTTAGCGTGAACGAATTCTCAGAGGAGTCTTGGCACTGGTGGAGGAAAAAAGGAAGGTATTGCTGATCTCCTATTTCTGTACAAAGAGCCATGTCTTCAAGGACTTTCTAAACATAGCAAGAGAGGGAGCTGTTTTAAGTTCTTTCGACATGCTGTTCCAAAGCAGTGCTGTGGACCTGAAGAAGCTTCTGCCTCAACATGTGGTCCATCAAAAAGCCGGCACCATCAACTTCTTGGGGGAGCCTGAGTGAAGGGTCCTACTGGGGGTGTACCACCTCAAGTTGTTCTTTAAATCTGAGTGACCATGTCAAAGAAGGGTCTTGTAAGTCACATAGAGAGCGTTAAATACAATACATTGCCTGACCATCAGCCAATGAAGTTTAGTAATGGCCTCTTTTGCTGAATGAAATTTGGGAATCTTTAGCAAAAACCTTGCTACAGAATTTTGCAGCATCTGGAGTTTTTTCAGTGAGCTACTCGAGAAGATTTAAATAAAGGTCATTACAGTAATCAAGTCTTGTAAGTACAAGAGAAATGATCTCAGTCTTTAAAAACTCAAAAGGTAGATATTTCTACATTTTTTTATCAATCTTAAAGAGTAGAAGGAGGTAGAGGTGACCTTATTAACTTGCTCCTGAATATGCAGGGTCTGACATACTCTTGGGTGTTTAACATTGTCAAATCTGTTTGTTGCCATGCATTGGACCTGACCCTTTCTGCAGGGACACCCCAGACTTTTGCCTTTCTTTGCTGAACTTTTTTTTGTTAGCTTTTAGGACTTCATGCTTTTCACGACAGCTAATCAGTAGTAATGTGTTTGCGCTCTCCCTCCTAAGCATGGCAAAATTGGGATACCATGATTGATCTTTTAATTTACTTATAGGATTTAGTAAAACCCAGGGCCTGTAAATTGAATACTGCTAGTGGGCTGCTGCACTCATTGTGCCACCCACTACAGTAGCGTTGCAAAACATGTTTCAAGCCTGCCACTGCAGCCTATAGTGCAGTTTTAAACTGTGATTTCAACTTGCCAAATTAAACCTTTTGCCAGGACTAGACCTTCCTTTTTAATACTTATAAATCACCTTAAGGTAGGACCTAATAGCTCATAGGGCGGGATGCATGGTATTTAAAATTAGTGCATGTGTACTTGAAGTGTACATGTCCTGAGAGTGAAAAACTCTTAAAGACATTTTTCACTGTAGTAAAGCTAGCTCTCCCATAGACTAACACTGGGTTACCTTATTACACTTAGTAAGCGGTAACTTTAGTTTGGGTGTAGGTGGAGAAATACTTATTTCACTCTTTTGAATTGTAATTTAAAATCTTCTTTAATTGTAAAATTGGATTTTAAGTTACTATTCTAAGAATGTCTCTTTTGGAAAGTTAGCATTTTTCTGCCTCAACCAAATGCACCTTTCTGCCAGTGTCCATGGTCACATGACTGTTAATGGCCCTCATTTGTTGTGATGTGTATTCCTTCTAGACAGGGGACAAAAGGGTCTTGGGTGTGCGTAGGGATGCTTCTCTCCCCCCAGCAGAATGGCCTGGAGGGTTGTACTCAGCCTTTCCTGATCTTCAAAGGGTAGCCCGAGGGCTGGGCCCTGGCAAATGCAGCCCACACTAGGGCCTGCCTGTCTTTGTTACCTAAGATGGATTGGTGCCATATCCAGGATAGGGAAAGAACTGACCATAGGCAGTCAGGGTTAGACAAAGCGGGTGACTCCCGCACACAGGCTGGCACTAGGTATAAAAGAGGCACCCTCAGAACCTCTCATCAGAACACTCCTGGACCTGTGGAGATTCAGAAGAAAAACTGCCCTGCTGGCTGAAGAAGGAAGATTGAACCTGCTTGCCTTGAGCCCAGTATCCCAGAAGTGACTCCAGTTGGCTAATCACTGGAAACAGGTTGGTCAGGCAGTAATCGGATTACTACTGGACCGACCTGTTTCCTTGTCACACCCCACACCACGATTGATGAATTTGGACCAGCCTAGAGATAATTGGGACCTCATTTATGTCAGCATTGTTACACGGCCTCCTGCGGTAACAACCATGTAAACTGCTAAAGGAGGTTCTTTCGAATACAGAATATTGGTTACTCATACAGCCACTCCTTGGAATTTTTCAATGTGACTACTCCACACACCTTGAAAAAGCCCCAGGCTTGCACGCCGAGAGGGACGAAACACGTGTTGTATGTCTTTTGTAAAAACTGTGGTTCTGATCCCACAAAACTTAAATAAATATAAAAAAACATGCTGCACCAATCCAGGACTTCAGACTCTTTGAACATTTTGGAATTTCTAAATGATATACTATACATGAATTCAGCTCTGTCCTTTACCTCCCTATGAACTACGTTTTAATGGGTGTGGAGTTTTCCCATTTCTAAGGATACCTGAAAACTTTAATTCCATCAATTGCTCAAGGACGGACACCCTCTGGGACACCTACACCTGTGTAGAGTAGAGTGGCATAGAGTGCAGTGGCATACAATTCAGTGGCCTAGCGTAGAGCGTAGAGCGTAGAGTAAAGATGTGCAAAATGAAGTGGTGCAGAGGGATGCAAAGTTGAGTGGCAAAGAGTGCAGAGGTGCAAAGTGCAGTGGCATAGAGTAGAGAGGCCTAGAGTAGAGTGGTGCAGAGTAGAGCAGAGTGGCTTAGAGTAGAGTGGTGCAGAGTAGACTGCAGTTGCATTGAGCACAGTGGCATAGAGTAGAGTGGTGCAAAGTATAGTACAGTGACATAGAGTGCAGTGGTGTAGAGTAGTGCAGAGAAGAGTGCAGTGGAATAGAATGCAGTGGCATAGAGTAGAGTGATGCAGAGTAGAGTGGTATAGAGTGCAGTAGAGTGCAGTGGCATAGCGTAGAGTGGTGCAGAGAAGGGTGAAGTTGTGGAAATGTGTAATATTTTACGTTAGCATCAGCTACAGTCATTTTGGCTGTGGTGTCCATTTGTTAGCTTTGTAATTCTTTCGTCCTCTGCTCCTCGTCTTTTTCCCTGCCTGTGCTGTCTATTTTAGTGACTTCCTGACTCAGCTAAAACAATGTATGTGCTGCGGATTTCGTAAGCTGCCAGTGCACCTGGTCTTGAATGTAACTGTCGACCATTTACCACTGCCATAAGCATTTCTGCTCCTCCCTCTCACTTTGCTGACCAAGTGGTTATTCATCTGCCCTTGTTTGCCGATAGTTATTCCTATGTTTAAACTTGTTCCTTTTTCTGTTATGTGCTTAAGTTGCAACAAAGTCTGTATAAAAGGACACTGGTTTGTTAAGCCAGTGTGCCACCTCCTGCAATACTTGAGAGTGTTGTTGGACGTGGTTCCACTCATGAGAAGTTAATAAAATTGTTATTTTGAATTCCAGCTTCAGTGTTGATCTCTATTTTGTTGGTTTTTGAACCCGTGGACAAAAGGGTGATCCTGCACCAGTGTACCCCTAAAAAAGTACATTTCCACAATTGGCGCCCAATGTGGGGCCCAATTGGAGACGCGGCCGTCCGAAGGAGTGGTCTTGATGGAAAATTGAAATCTTACTGAGGAAGCGCACTGCACGAGGAGACCTTTGTCTTTGCAGGCCGACGTGAATTTTCCGGTTTTCCTGATTTAACCCTCCAGGTGATGGCCGGTCTCAACTGGTGTTTTCTTTGGCGAAGTTTTGCAGTGACCATTAGGTCGACCAGAGATCGGCAGGTGGGAGTTGCCTCCAGGTGATGGCCGGTCTCAACTGGGGTTTTCTTTGGCGAAGTTTTGCAGTGACCATTAGGTCGACCAGAGATCGGCAGGTGGGAGTTGAAGACTTCTGTTTGGTAATGTCACTGAAGTGGCACTTTTGATTTGCTTGGCCAAGATTTTGGTTTGGTATTTTATTCATTTTTTGCAAAAAGTGAAGGCAGGTAATGTGGGGATTTTTCTCCTTATGATATTTGTTTGAATGGGTATACTTGGAAGAACATGCCTGCATTTAGTAAAATTCGTAAGTGGTGATACGGAGCGCTCTTGAGTGTTCCGCCAGGCCAATTGGTAATTCGGTCTCTTTTGCAAAGGCTTGGGGTTTTACCCTATCTTGTTTTGGGTGGGTCTGCGGACCCCTGTAATAGACATGCCTTCTGGAATAAGTATGATTTGGTAAAGACACAGAGTGTTTGCGAACACTCTGCCAGACCAACTGGTAATTCGGCGTATTTTGGAAAAGGTCTGGGGCTAGAGCCTGTCTTCTTGAACATGGAACAGTCTCTGGGCTGTTTACTTGTCTTAGTGCAGTCTCTGGACTGCTTTTGAGAGCTCTTTTGTTTGTAAATATGATTTACAATTGGTTTGGTTTGAGTGCAGTCTGTGGGCTGGCTTTTTTTGTCCTGGTGTTGATTTGTGGTTTGATTGTGTGTTTGAGTGTCTATGAGGTTTGTGGACTGACACCGGTGGTGATGCTTGTGAAGTACTTGTTTGAGTGAGTAGCGACTGTGCTCATTGTGTAAGGATGGCTTGCCTCAGCAAGCTGTGTTGTGTGTTATGAGTATGTGGCCCCTTCTTGGAAATGTCTGGAATGAGCTCAATTTGGTTTGTTGTCGTCATTGTGTTCTACAGATGCCATTGGAAGAATTACACTTTAAATTTCGAAGAATGAATAAATAATAATACATAAATAAAAATATGGTTTGATCAGAAATACTAGTAACAATGTACATTCGTTTTGACATAGGAAAAGTGCAACTTTTGAAAAATGTAAAGAAGAACGCGCGTTTAAATTACACAGTGCTGTGTATCTCTGTGCTTAAAAAGACATGTATTTTAAAAGTGCATGCAGGAATGTGCTCTCCCCCTCTATGAAAAAGGAGGGGGAGAGACCAGAGCGGACGAAGGAGGGTTTTTTTCTGGCAGGCTAGCTCTGGCACTTCGACCTTGAAAGACATTCCGAAGGAGGGGGCCAGAGCATAGAGAGAGAGGGGAGGCTCTGCTTATTATTTTTGGAAAAAGACCAGGCAGGTTCTATGAAGCCATAAGAGAGAAGGAGAGGCAGCAGCGTCCGTGGGCCATGTGCAGCTCCTGACATAGAGAGCAGCTCTGCCATGCATACAGAATAATGGTTTCAATTTAAGGTTGCTGTGCCAGGGCCAGATGAGGAGGCAATGAAATAAAGTTTGCATTAATGCACCATCATGTTAAACAGCACAATAGCTAAAGGAATTGGTAGTTGGTCGTTGGATTAATGTTTTCTAGTTAGCTCAATGTGCTTGTACAGTAAAATTTACAAAGTGGTACAGTCCAATAGTATTGGACATGGCCTCCTTGGTGTGGTTTCCCCTAGCTATTTACCTCCTACAAGTCTGTCTGTGCCCAGCTGCCAAAGGGGGTAAGTATTGTCGACAGGAGGTCACCTGCTTAGGTTACCTACTGTCGAAGGGAGGTAGGAGACTAGCTCCTGGGCAAATTAAGGGTAAGAAAAATTAAGTAACACACTGTGTTTTTTTGGTTTTTGTGCTTGGTATATGTATTATTGTGTCCTTTTTTCTTGGTTTATGTGCCTATTATGTGTATTATTGTGAGCTATTCTGCGTGGAAAGTACGCAGGGCAGCTTGTTGTTGTGTATACTCTCTCGCCTGCCTGAGCTGTCTAGGAATGGCCATGAGACAATCGGTTGGACTCGCTTTAGTCATTCATTTCACAGGATGCTGTGAATATGTTCTTGAATAAATAGAGACAAAGTACCTCACCAGTCCACGTCTAATTGGCTATTAAGTAATACTGTTTGAACAAATTGTTAGAATTAACAAAATGAATAAATAAATACGCCATGTTACTACCCCTCCTTTCTGTAAACTGATGACATTGGAATTGGATAAGGATGAAAGGATGGGTAGAATAGACTGATGTTCCCTTATTTGACCTTTAAGGGGAACTATATGTTGGTGGTTTTTGTTCCAAATTCCCAGGTGGCAACACCATTATTGTTTATGTTATTGCAGCACTACATAAGTCACAGAGGCATCACGAGTCCCTCATCAGTTAGTCTATGTAATCGAGCTGACAGCCCTTGCTAGAGCTGGTGAATAGGTTTCTCCCCTGAATATGATGTTACATGGCCCAGATCGTGAAAAGTATGATGCATATGGTTCACAATGCTAGGAAAGATGCCCATATACCCTTAGCACACATTTTTAAGAACAAAATGTTCTTTGCTTGTTGTCTTGTCTGCCACAAACAAGTTCTGCTGGAAAATTCATGTACCTACTAGGTTATGTTTAATTTATCAGTTATTCATGTAATATGGATCTCTGTTACATTCACAGTTTTAGAGTTTCCCGCTACACCTATAATATGAGAGCATGGTCATAAGCGCAAAACATGGTTGTTCTTATGCAAGGAAAATAATTTTAGAGGTGTCTGCAGTTTTGCACAATAGTGAAGGTTCATAAAGTAGAAGCTGTATCGTGATTTCTATGACTTATTAAGTACAAGTTTGTTAAAAAGAATAGTTGTTTTGAAATTCCTTTTTTTTTTAGGTTCTTCAGATGAATAATATAGGGGCGTTTCTGAAATTGAATATCCTCTTTTGATTGATTATTTGTATGTTAAGTCTAAAGATTTCCGTTCTGTTCATTAACAGATATCTGCTGCCCTACAACCATTGCCAGAGGGGCCAGGATATCAGATCCAACCAGGGGACTAAGCGCAAGTCTAACCTGGAGCCGAGGTGAAGGGACCCAGCCCAGGTGTTGCTGGCCACTATAACAGTGGTGAAGGTGGAAGGCCGGAAGAAACGTGTACCCCTACCACTGTCGGATAATTCTTGGGTGAAAGACGGGGTCACAAATCAGGACGGAGAGCTGATTCCTCGCTTTGTTCCTTTTTTTTGATGCCTAGCTAAGAGAGGCACAGACCGATAACAAGAGCAAGGAGGTTTTGCCTGAGGGGACCCCCTCTGAAACAAGGGTTGCTTCAGATACTCCAGTTTCTGTGCATCAGGCCTCTGAGTCCCGGTCCCCAAGTGAATGCAAGTCTGCACCTTTGTTTGCTGATAAGGAGGTGCCTGGGCACACTAGGTACAATCTGCGGCCCCAACGAAAGAGCAGTGCGCCAGCAGGGCAACACAGGAGTTAGGGAAGGACTAGAGTTTAGGATACAGGTGCTGTGTCTCTGGTGCTTGTTAGATTAGAGTGAAAAATACTGGTGCACTGCCTGAGACACTGGACAGGATCATTGAGGGCGATTGCCCTATCCTGAAAGAAAGACTATTTCCTTAAGCCTGGGCCGCGATTGTTTTCCTGGGTTGCAAGTTGTGCAGTTCCACCGTGGGAGAGTCAATACTTGATGAACGATAAGAGCCTGCCTGTGAGGCTCAGACGGACACAGGGAGAAGACTCCCCTCTGGCTGGTTGTACAGTGGCTTCAATTCCCCAAGTATTTTTTTTTTTGTTAGCAATGTACCCCTCTGGTCGTCCCATTTTTGAGGAGGAGCAGCCCTTTGCGGCTCCTCGTCCTAATTCCCATGGCCCCGTTCGGTCCTCCTCGTCCCCCAAAACAAACATTGTTTTTGTGACAATTATTGTGCTCGCTTTAATATTCGTATTTGGAATGCTGTTTTTTCTGCAAGAAAAATATCTTGTGCACACTTTAATAAGTACTACTCCGCCCCCCCCTGAACATATCATTGATACGCTAGCCCTCATAAAGACCGGAAGGTCTATCAAGATAATGTTTTTATTTAGACATTGCATCAGACATGTGCTGTTGGCTATTTCCAAACTGCATAAGATAGCCACTGAAATCCATCAGGATTCAGGAACATGGACTTGGACTGGATGGCTATGGAATGTATTTACTGTGTGGGGATGGAAAGTATTAACAGCTCTATGTATATTTTTTGCGATTCTCTTCACTTGTTGCCTATGTATCCAATGTGGCCCGATGCTCTGTTCCCTTTGTATTTCTCATTGTACTACTTGTTTGCCATCAAAAACGAAGGACCAAAATGTAAATGATCATTTAGCAAAGGAACAGGAAATTAATGAGCTAATGTTAATAGACACCCATGATGATTATCGTACTCCCTTTTAAAGCATAAGAAAATGTCTTCAGCTTATGCTAAAAGGGTCGTCTGTGGAAATGTGTAATATTTTACGTTAGCATAAGCTACAGTCGTTTTGGCTGTGGTGTCCATTTGTTAGCTTTGTAATTCTTTCGTTCTCTGCTCCTCGTCTTTTTCCCTGCCTGTGCTGTCTATTTTAGTGACTTCCTGACTCAGCTAAAACAATGTATGTGCTGCGGGTTTCAGTAAGCTGCCAGTGCACCTGGTCTTGAATGTAACTGTCGACCATTTACCACTGCCATAAGCATTTCTGCTCCTCCCTCCCACTTTGCTGACCAAGTGGTTATTCATCTGCCCTTGTTTGCCGATAGTTATTCCTATATTTAAACTTGTTCCTTTTTCTGTTATGTGCTTACGTTGCAACAAAGTCTGTTTAAAAGGACACTGGTTTGTTAAGCCAGTGTGCCACCTCCTGCAACACTTGAGAGTGTTGTTGGACGTGGTTCCACTCATAAGAAGTTAATAAAATTGTTATTTTGAATTCCAGCTTCAGTGTTGATCTCTATTTTGTTGGTTTTTGAACCCGTGGACAAAAGGTGACCCTGCACCAGTGTCCCCCTAAAAAGGTACATTTCCACAAAGTGGCATAAAGTGCAGTGGCATAGAGTGCTGTGGTGTAGAGTTCAGTGATGCAGAGTAGAGTAGAGTGCAGTGGCATAGAGTACAGTGGTGCAGAGTACAGTGCAGAGGTGTAAAGTGCAGTGGAATAGAGTAGAGTGGTGTGGAGTAGAGTGGCATAAAGTGCAGTGGCATACAGTGCAGTGGCCTGGAGTATAGTGGTGCTGAGTGGAGTATAGTGGCGTAGAGTGCAGTGGCACAGAGTAGAGTGATGCAGAGTAGAGTGTCATAGAGTAGAGTGGTGCAAAGTGCAGTGGTGTAGAGTGGTGCAGAGTAGAGTGGCATAGGATGCAGTGACATAGAGTGAAGTGGAACAAAGTGCAGTGGTGCAGAGTGTTGTTGAATAGGGCAGCACAGAGTAGAGTGCACTGGCGTAGAGTAGAGTGGTGTAGAGTAGAGTGGCATAGAGTGCAATGGTGTAGAGTGCAATGGCATAGAATAGAGTGGTGCAGAGTAGAGTGGCTTAGAGTATTGTAGAGTGCAGCGGAGTAGAGTGCAGTGGCTTGGAATACAGAAGAGGGGGTGGAAGGGTAAAGAAGCAACATGGATGGGGGATGATGGTAGGAAATAGAAGCTACATGAATGGGGATATGGAAGATGGAGTGAAAACACAAGCACTTGTATGGAGTGCTTGAACACAAAAGAAAAGTAGGTCCAAAAACAGGAGCAGTTGATGGACACAAGTACTTGGTCCATGCTCCACAGGAGGGCCAAATACTAGAAGAGGACATGTAGCCCACATTCCGTGACAAACAGAAGCAAAGCAAATGAGAGCAACGCTGAAGCTAACAAATGGTAAGCTATGGGCGGGCTGTAAGCTCACTGTATGTAAAGAAAAGTCTTGCAGATACAGCCCATGCGCTGTCTGGGTGAAACCTAAAAAAGGTCCACAGCCTGATCTGGGAGATCAGACATTAGGGGACTGCCTGATTGCCCGATAGGCCAGACCGACCCTGCTTGTGTGCAATTCACAGACAGTTGTGTTATACCTTGCTTGTCAAATGCAGCAGTTTGCTCGGCTTCTGCATCATTGGGTATGATAATATCAGTGGGTAGCACACTCACAACTACATTTTCGGCTTGTGGTACAGAACCACAAAAAAAGGGAGATGCTAACAAAAATATACTCTCTGTAATAGTGAATTTTTCCACAGCATCCCTGCTGTTAGAGTACTTTCAGTTTGACTCTTTTTTGACCTTCAATAATCACAAAATTCACGCAGGAGAGGAAGCTCTAACACACGGAAAACAATTTAGGAAAAAATATCAGGTTAAAACTGTAAATTTGCATTTGATAATGAACTCAGTCAGCGTACCTTCATAGTAATATTCGCGGTTCCACTCTCGCTGCTGCCTCCCGCAAGAGAAAGATCCTTCCGATAACACTGTGCGAAGATTGTTCCCCCAGGCAAGTAAGACGATTTAAATGCAAAGCTACAGCCCCGGGCTTAATATGTAGAGGACTAACAGATATGTTGGAATGTTTCCAATTTACAGCTTAAACAATCTTCAGTAATAGAAAGCGTTTTACCTTCAGCCTCTACCCACTTTACGTCTACGGATCGCACATTTTAATGGAGGTTTTTAAAGGCGTGCACTGTGTAGATTACACTTCATCTGGATGAGTGGCCGCAAAAGGATTGAGTTTCGTGGATTGAATTAACCCCTGTGCACCGCTTTACACGCTCACAAACAAGTCCTTCCTCTCTCGTTCGAATTCCACGTGTATGTGATGTTTCCATTAGCACGCTGGGCCTTGGACCGAAAAACGTTCCTAGTAAACTGCTGCAGGGCTAGACTGGGGGCTAAAAGCAGCCCTGGAAAATATTTTAATACTAGTCCTATGTCGCACAGCGTGCAAATCTGTTCTCTATGTGGATTTGAGGGGTTTGCATCAAAATATTCTTCTAAAATGGGGGCAAACGGTTTATGTTGCAGGACGTTTTCCTCAAATATACTGTCTGAAAAGCAATATATTTTACGGGCAGGTGTATACAGAAACCAATGAAATACTCCAATATATAAGGGAATAGCACAGTATCCAGGAGCAACAAATTATAAATATGCAGATAAGAAAATTGTACTACTCTCTCTGGGCTGGGTGAGTTTAGAACCCCTTCCCCAATGTGCCCTGACAGCAGCACACTGTCTCAGCCGCCCTGGGGTGTTCCCTGTGTCCTGTATGCCACTTAAGCCCTGATAACCCTGCTAAGATTTACGAAGATAAAAGTAATTGCATCTTTAAAACTTTCGTTAGACATAAAATATATTTGTGAACAACTCTACCACTTTTACTTAAAAGAAGCCTCCCATTAGATGGAGGAGTCCTTGAGGCAGGTCCTTGAGGCAGAACAGCTCCTTCATGTTCTTGACTGAGTGTCTTGAAGGATGAATCCCCACATCGATGTATTGAGAGTCACTTGCAATCCCCCTGTATGGGCCTTAGGGTTCTGCCTTACCATTTTTTAATAATCCATTAATCTTCTGTCAACAAGGCACTGGTTCGACACAGAATTTAATAAACGCAAATGGGCTGCTTGTCACTGCAGCATGCAAGACCCTAAGGGGAGATTTACAAAAAAGTTGCACAATGCAGCGCAGCCCCCCGCGAGGCTGCGCTGCGCGACAGGAAAGGAGTGGGGGAGCGCCATATCTTCAAAGATATAGCTCTCTCCTTCCCTTTCCCTTGCGCCGGCGCAGATTACAGCTGCCGTGCGCCATGCACACACCTTAGCACTGCAGCGCTAGGGTGTTTGCATGAGTGTAGCATAGGTTTTGTACAGGAAGGGTACCCTCCCTGTACAAAATACTATGCTAGACACGAGGGAAAGCTTTTCCCACTTTGCATGCGTGCTTCACAGTGCAGCTCGCATGCAAAGTCGGAAAAGGAAGGAGAAATGAAAGCATTTCTCCTTCCTTGGGCCTAGTTGAAAAGGGCGCAGCTTTCTCACGCTAAACTCAATCTACTGTTTTTAGTAAATTGGGTTTAGCGTGAGAAAGCTTTGGTGGTTGCATGGGAACACCCATGCACCACCCTTGGCACGCCCCCACGGCGCAAAGTAAGTCAAACCAGCGCAATGCGCCGCTTCGCATTACTTTTACGTTATTTCCAGCGCTAAACAAGTTTAGCGCTGGAAAGTTAATTAGGAAAAAAAGATTTTGCGCCGTTTTGCGTCACTTTTGTAACGCAATCACAGCGCAAAATCTTAGTAAATCCCCTCCCCCCCCCCCCAAGTGTTGCACCAAGCCTGGAGCAGAGGTGCCCACTGCCTATGAGTGGGGATTAGGCAGAACTGTAAATTCTGCCATGCTTCAGGCTTGGGCTGTACAGCCATGCTGAAAGCAGGCGACAAAGACACAGTCCTTGTTTTGCCTTTAACTCCACCTTTTCACACCTTGACACAGGCTGAGATAGAGTCGGAGAGAGTTCTGACATCTTATCAACGTGTGATAACGAATAGAGTTAGAGGAGGAGTTCTTAGCCCGACCCTCACTCAGGTCATGGGTTTATGCCTTAACATTTTGAAAACACTGGCCTGCCAACCCCAGCTCCGTCCACGAGCACCACCACTCCACCCACTTCACTGCAGCTCCAGCTGTTAAAGCCGACCAACTCCATGCAGGTGCTCTGCCTTCCTATGTATATGCAGGTAAAGAGCCGCTGCTGAGCCACGGTGAGGCCTAGTACCACTAGCTAGGCCTACACCAACTCCCACAGCTCTGTCCTCCTATCAGCAATTACTGCCACCAACTAATGTTGACATTTTGGGGGAGATTTACAAAATGTCCACACAACGCAGCGCAGTTCCCCCGCGAGGCTGCGCTGCAGTGCGTGACAGGGAGGGAGCAGGAGAGCGCCATATCTTCAGAGATATGGCTCTCGCCTCCCCTTTCCCTCGCACCGTCGCTGATATCAGCTGCTGTGCGCCGCGCACCACCTTAGCACCCTAGCGCTAGGGTGTGTGCTTGAGTGTAGGATATGTTTTGTACAGGAAGGGTACCCTTCCTGTACAAAAACTATGATAGGCACGATGCAAAGCTTTCCCACTTTGCATATGTGCTGCACAGTGCAGCACGCATGCAAAGTCGGAAAAGGAAGGAGAAATGAAAGCATTTCTCCTTCCTTGCGCCTAGTTGAAAAGGGTGCCGTTTTCTCACGCTAAACCCAATCCACTGTTTTTAGCAAATTGGGTTTAGCGTGAGAAAACTTTGGTGGTTGCGTGGCAACACCCATGCACCACCCTTGCAACACCCCCATGGATCAAAGTAATGCGAAGCAGTGCAATGCGCTGCTTCGCATTACTTTGACGTTATTTCCAGCGCTAAACTTGGAAAAAAAGATTTTGTGCCATTTTGCGTCACTTTTGTGACGCAAACACGGTGCAAAATCTTAGTAAATCTCCCCCTTTATGTGTTTTCATTTGTCCATTAAATGCAAAGTCTCGACCATAAAATATGACTGAAAATGGTATAAATCTTTGAGTTGCCTTGATGACATCTAGATGACAGGAGTAACTGAAAGCTTGAGCTTTTACCAATCTAAGATGCACCGAGGAGCACAAACACAACAATTTGAAAGAGCAAATTTCACGACATGAGTCACAGAATTAAAATATGTTGGGGCGTATTTACAAGCCCCTTGCGCCAACCGTACGTCACATTTCCCATGTTAAAAATGATGCAAAAGTGGCGCAAGGGGTTTGTAAATAAGCCCTGTTGAATTTTACCCTCCAAAAATGTGTTTGTAAATCATGTCCTTTGGGGTACACAAGAAATCTATTCCAATCATAACTTTCCCACAGTGATTAGATGTGCAGAATGTACACATGTAGATATACCGCCTTGCTGCCACTGGCCATGTCTTATACCCAGAGCCTATTGAACTAAGGTGAGGGCCATACACAGCAGTTTCCGGGGTCACAGTGACAGGCATGGCACAGGCAAAGGCCAATCCCTGCATGCCGCAAAGCCTTGTACAGCCAATTCAAGCTGCACTGGAACTATGGTTAGGACATGCTAAGGTCAAGCTCTGCATCCAGGGCATGATGCCTCAGCCCAAAAACTGTATGTTGTGACTTATTGAGGGGGAGCAATTGGAACACCGCGGTCTGAACCAGGAATTTTCCATATCCATAAACCCTACTACGCATGCCTTAACCATGCATATGCTTTAACCACGCATGTGCGTGGTTAAGGCAATGCGCGGTAGGGCTTGCAGACGGACGGAAGCAGGAAGAGATCACGGTGAGGTAAGTGGGGCTCGGGGGTAGGGGGTTGTTTTGTTGGCTGGAGGGTTCGGGGTGGTTTTGTGGGCAGGGGGGTCAGGGGTTGTTTTGCGGGCAAGGGGGTCGGGGTTGTTTTGTGGGCTGGGGGTGGGTCGTGTTTGTTTTAAGTGGGGCTGGGGGGTCGGGTGTTGTTTTGTGGGCAGGGGGGTCGGGGTATTTTTGCCGGCCGGGGGTAGTTTTGTGGGCTGGGGGTTGGTTGGGGGTAGTTTTGTGGCCTGGTCGGGGGTCAGGGTAGTTTTCTAGGCTGGTGGTGGGTCGGGTGTAGTTCTCTGGGCTGGGGGTGTATCAGGGAAGTTTTGTGGGCTGGGGAAATCAGGGCTAGTGGGGGGTTGGAGGTAGTTTTTAGGGCTGGGGTGTTGGAGGTAGTTTTGGTAGTTTTCAGGGCTGGGGGGATTGGGGCTAGTTTTTAGGGTTGGGTGGTGGGGCTAGTTTTCAGGGCTGGGGGTGGGACAAGTTTTCAGAGCTGGGGGTCAGGGGTAGTTTTCAGGGCTGGGGGTTGGAGTACGTTTTAGGGCTGGGGGAGTGTTTGGGTAGTTTTTTTAAAATTAGGGGTTAGAGAATTAGGCCTCAGGGCAGGGGAGGGGAATGGGTAGTCGGAGTAGTTTTTAGGGCTTACAGGAGGGCGGGCAGTTTATAGGGCAGGTTAAAGGACAGGGTTAAGGGACAGGGACTTAGGAATTAGGGCAGGGGGAGGACACAGTGTGGGTGTTGCACCTCAGGGCTGGAGGGGGGCGGGGAAAAGTTTGTACCCTAGGGTGGTGGGGAGGGGGGTGGCGACCTTAGACACGCATACAACTTTACCATGCATGCCTTTACCATGAAAATTAATGGTAAAGGCATGCGTGGTAATGCAATGCGTGGTTAAGATGAGGTCGTTATTCAGGCCGTGTGGTTTAGGCATGCAAGGTTGTGGAACTCGTTGTTCCGTCATACAACCCTTATTGAGTAACAGAGACTGGTTAATCAGAATGGCCTTGGTAACCCTTTACTGCAAGCAGTGTCCGGAGTGCAATGCCAGTGGACAAGGGACAAGCACTGAGGGTTCCTGGTGCACAGCTACTGGTTGCAGGGTTATGTTTGTGCTTGGAATTAACTGTGCACAAAGGCAGCAGCAGCTTCTAATGGGCAAAGGCTGCCCACAACAGCCTTGGGGCTAATGAAACTTTCAGCGACACCCTGAGCCAAACAATGTGTGTAGTAAGTCTTGGAAATGGTACTGGACACGTAGCATGACTAACAGGGGAAACAGCAATTACAACGCAGTCTAAACAGTGCATGCCATTACAACACAAGCATTACAACGCATGCATCTTTTCCACGCATGCCTTTACAGCTCATATTTTTACTATGAGCTGCCTTTACAACACATGCCATTACCACGGAAAATGTAAGTATAAAGGTAAGAGTAATATATACTTATATATTTGTATATATATATTACCTACTGGCAGTTGCCAGTAGATAGTTATAGTTAGGACTTTGTTTCCATAGGAAATTCGTTTTTTGACTTGCCTGTATATTTGGCACCAGTTGACAAATCTTCACAAAATTTTAAAAAGAAAAGTGTGCCGGTGGGTCTTATTGTTCATGGAAACTTTCGGGGTGATCTGTAAACAAGGGATCGAGAAAAGGGTGGGGGGGGTCAAAGTACTGTGCTTTTCTCATGTTAATTACCATAGGAATTTCTGCCACGACTACAGCCCGAACTGCTGAACGGAATTACACCAAATTTGCAGAAAAGTAGGTCTTGGTTCTGAGAGCGCTCATTTTATTTGGTGTAAATCCGTTCAGTAGTTTTAGAGTTATTAAATTAAATCCAAATTTGTATATACAGGTGTTGGACTTGGCCCTTTTTTTGCAGGGTCATCTCAAAACTTTTTGCCTTCCTCCTGGTATTTTTTCTGACCTGGTGTTGGTGGTTTTAGGACTCTGGGCACTGCTGTTCAGTGTTAAAGTGCATGTGCTCTCTATGGTAAACTTGGTAAGATTGGTCTACACCTGTTTGCCGTATTTAATTTACCTATCAGTCCCTTGTAAAGTGGTATCTCATTTATCCAGGGCCAGTAAATTAAATGCTACTGGTGGGCTTACAGCGCTGCTTGCGCCACCCACCAAAGTAGCCTTTCAAACCTGTCTCAGGCCTTTGCCATTGGAGGGCCTTTGCGCGCAGTTTACTGCCGCTGTGACGTGGCACATAAAGTGGGTGCCACGTCTGTGACTCCCCTTTTACTACATATCAGTCACCCGTAAGGTAGGCCCTAGCTAGCCCTATGGGCAGGGTGCGCTGTAGGTAAGAGGTAGGACATGTGCCTTAACTGTGTGGCATGTCCTGGTAGTGACAAACAGCCTATTTGGTTTCTCACTACTGTGAGGCTGCCCTCTCATACGAATGCATTGGGGATTCCCTGATATATGTTTCAGTGGTAATTCCTGACATGAGAGGAGTAGTGCGATCAAGTTTGGTATGTTTGGAATAGTGGTAATAAATGCTGTGTAATGGTGTTCGCAGATTTATTATCACTATTTTAGAAATGCCACTTTTAGAAGTGGGCATTTCTGTGTGCTATGTGTCTTTGTGACTGCCTGTTGTGTATTGCATGTCTGGCTCTGGATGACAGGGGATGGGGAGGTGCAGTGGCTCCAGAGGGGCTGGGTGAGTCAGCGCTAGGCTGAATAAGACGATCTGCATTTGGAGTAGTGGGAGGAGTAGCACCTGGATCTGAATAGGACTGTGCCTGCCTTCCACAATGCTGGCTCCGCTCCCCTGTGGTGTGTCTGGGCCCAGAGCCTACACTAACAATGGGGACTGTTGTGCACTTGTTAAGTGCCCCCCAGAACTGGTTTGGACTAGGTCCAGTGCCCTGTGTCAGGGTGGAACAAAGACTTGAACTGATATAAATATTGGGGCTGTGACCCCATGTAATGTGCTGTGTGCTTACTTGGTGCAGAAGGACTGCTGGACACCAGGAGGAACTGCCACGAAGGACTCCCCCTCTGCTGGAGGGCCCTGTGAGCTGGCCTGCCTGGGCCAGCTCTGCCCTGTGTGCTTTTGGGACTTGGGGTGCTGCAGGAGTCCTAGGGGTTTAGCCCCTGGCGTGGGCTCGTACTGCAGCAGCGCGTGGTGAGTGCAGTGCTTGGTGCACTACCCTGGAGCGTGAGGAGCACTTTGTCCTTACGGTGCCCCTCAGCGCTGTGCCCGCGTACCAGAAGCGCGTGATGGGCGCATTTTAATTATATTTCTAGAGCCCAAGAAGGGGGCTCCAACCTTGCTCGTAACAAGCACTGAGGCCAGGAAGCCACCGGAAGTCAGGCAGAGGATGCCTGATGGTGGGCGGGGCTCCCATAAGGAGAGGGAGAGCCACGCATGTTCTCTGAAGCTTGTGTGGACTGGGGCCGATTGGGAAAAATGCCTGGTGAGAAACCTGGAACACGGCCCCCCTGCCCAGCCGGTAGGCATAGCAACAAGGAAGGCCATGCACCGGAGGGGGGAGCGGATGAGCTCCGTTCCATGGTGGCCGTGACCAGAGTCCACCTGCAGTGTGGTGATCGGGAGCGCTGGTGCACGAGATCCTGCTGTTGTGGGCTTAGGCCCACAGAGACTGCCATGATCTGCCAGACTGCCGCGACCTACCCCGCTGTGTGCTGCGCAAACTGGAGTCTGGGTGAGGAGCTCCAAGGGCGGCAGCCGTGAGTCCTCTGGGGGCCTTGTTTTGGTCACGGGCAGCCATGTGGCTCTGCTGGGGGTAGGGGCAAGGGTCCAACAAGGTCTCCCCAAAGGGTGGCTATGAACTGAGGCCGGGGAAGACCTCTGCGTGTGGTCTCGCTGCAGCTGCCCCTCGGTGCCATCATGGGCAGCTGCACTTCCTTCGAATTACTGATGCGGGGGACCAAGGGAGGTCTCCTCACCCGTGGGGGCATCTTGACTTCCAGGAACCGTACCGGTGGCCCCTAACTGGAGTGCAGGTGCTCCAGCACTCCCCCATCCTGATAACTGGGGCCCGCATTCATGGAGGGTACTGTGGATGCCTCACTGGTGGCATAATTTGGGCCCAGTGATTTGTGCCCTGATGGCCAGGGTCCGGGTCGCAGGTCATCTTCAGATGCACAGCGGTGCTGTTCTAAGGACAGGGGCAATATGTCTAGCCATATATTAGTGCCCTACACGTGTAACCTTGACGCCTGCTTAGTGGCACAGTGTTTCCAGTGATTATGGTGTATGGTTACATGCCTTGTTTTATGACAAGTACCTAGAGGCACAAGTGTTTATGTGATTGGGGGTCCGATGGGTTTATGCATAGCTTATCAGCCCTGCAAGTACTATGATCCTTGGAAATTGCCTGATGAGGGTAAAAGTGCTTTATATGTTTTATGATTTACACATTTTGATGACAGGTGCCTAGTGGCACAAGTGATTTGTGTAATGGTGGTAGGCATATTTAATGGCATGGGATTTCCCTAAATTTGTGTACGCTACAAGTGTTTACTCTGGTGCACAGGGGATGATGTGTTTACATAAGGTTTTCGACTGAGTGTACTCCTACCAGTAGCTACTGGTCCCTAACTGTACTGTTGATGACAGTGGCCCGAATGGCCTAAGTGATTTATGCAATCCTTGTAAAGTCATGACAAGTGCATGGTGGCACAGTGTATATATGTGATTATGTTCTAATGTGTTTTATGGATAATACAAAGGCTATTTTTATATAACCTTGAGTGGAGTTTCTTTTGTGGTGTGCCTAGTGTGTCGCTGCTGTGTGTGTGTGTTGCGCAAATGCTTTACACATTGCCTCTGGGATAAGCCTGACTGCTCTGCCAAGCTACCAAGGGGGTGAGCAGGGGTTATCTTCGGTGTGTAACTCCCTTCCCCTGACTAGAGTAGTGGTTTCTGCCTGGCTTAGGCGCATCCGCTAGCCAACCAGAAATCCCATTTCTAACAATAGGGAAATGACCACTCCGGAATCCTCCCGATCTCGTGCACAGATCTGATTGGCTGCAGACACTTCAAGCAGTAAGTGTTGGCAGCCATCTTGGTACTCAGCCGAGTACCAAACAAAAACCGTTAAAAAAAAGAGAAGGGCCCATGGTAGGAATACCCTGACCCCTAGGCCTGGTGCAGGATTCCCCCTAGTCAACCTGCCAGGGCCCAAAAGCTTGTTTATTTTATTATTTTTACTGTGAAAATCATGACGGGTTCACAAATTTGCGGCAAAATAAAATTAAAAAAAAGGGTGGTCTACTGCCCTTGGTTACACTATAGCCCCTGGGTGGGCCCAATAATTCGGCATGTGGGCTTTTAAAAAAAGGAGGGGGATGCACAGGTCCCCCCTCCTAAGGTTCTATTGAGCCCCTGGTACCACCAACTCCTGGGGCTTTATAACTAAAACAGACGGGGCTGCGCGGACCTCTCTCCATGGGCTCAAGGAGCGCTGGGGACCACCACCTCCCCTGGCCTTTATTTTTTAAATGGAGGGGGGGCACGCAGACGCCCACCTGGGGCTGTTTGAAGCCCCAGGGCCCACCACCTCCCTGGGGAAAAAATAAACATTTAAAGGGGAGCTGCATGGACCCCATGGGTCCCGGGGACCACCACTTCCCCAGGGCCTATGTAATATACAAAAGAGGGGGACCATGTGGCCCCCCTTCCCAGGTCATATACAGCCCCGGGGACCACCACCTCCCTGGGACCAGCCCTTGCCAATTAAAGGAGAGGGGTCACGCAGCTTCACTCTTGGAGCCATTATTGGCCCTGGGGACTGCTACCTCCTAGGGCCGACTCCTGCTATCCCCTGAGGTATATATAGATAGGTACTGCATCGCGCTCCACAATAATCCACAAGTCTCCTCTGCTTGATAAACAGTTTATTCAAAGTATGTAAACACTGAAAAAACTCAATGCGTTTTGGAGATTGACGTCTCTTTGCTCACGGGTCAGGACGCACACAAATTTCTATTCAGTTAAAATGCACACTTGCTAAAAATTTGCATGGAAAAAGGACTTAGTGGGCAAAATGCTTCATCTTGGTTAGCGTACTGATAAGTGCCATTTTAACAAGGGAGAGTATATATCATGGTTGTCACAATAAGTACTGACTGTAACTCATGCATACATTGCATTTATGTTATATTTTTCATTCTATTCGAGATTCTTTTAAAGCATTAAAATTTTTCTTGTTACACAAGTTTAACCCCATTTCAATCAGCGGTTTGTGTAATCATCTCCTGTATGTATTTCTCGCTTTATTGTCGAACTCTGGTAGTGCAAACATTTATGTCTGAGTGCATCACTTAAATAACTGGATACACCAAAATTAGTCTAGCTAATATGCCATGGTATAGAGACTTATTGCTCATCATCATATTGCACTGTAGTTTGTCTCATAAATATACCTCTCTTACCCAAGTGGGCATGCATTACGGCATCTTTTAATTCGTGCCCACAATTCTGCTCTTCGATGGAGTATGCCCAAATGGGCTTACAACAGTTCCCAGTTTATTATTCTCTCCTATACACAACATAATTAGGCTGTCTTATGTATATCCCATTCCCTTCTTTAGTAATACATGTCCGGGCTGTGCATCCTTCATTCTTCAATTGAGAGAGTGGTGGATTTGTCCCAACCCATTTATACGTCATATATATAGAGAGAGGCCCAGCAAATCAGAGCTCACCCAGTGCACCCACTTCACTATTCTTGGGGGCCACAGGGAAGCCTCAATGCACCGCAGCCCCAGCTGGCTCCCCACCTCCAGCAGGAGCTGGCATTGCTCCTGCGCACAGGGAGCAGCTAAAGATACTGCTCCCTGAGGGCATGAGCAATTGTTTAATCTGTTTCCCTACCCACTTCACAGCGGGAAGGGAAACAGATGAAAAGTTTACTCCCAGAGGGTGGGACCTTTTTAGATGCTCTCACCCGCTGGGAGCGGACTTAGTGTTTGCTCAAGCTTGGTGGGAGCTTTATATTTCTCCCGCCAAGTGAGAGCAAAATTTCTATCTTCCGGGGGTAGGCACCCCGGGGCATAGTAGAGTAAAGTCTAGAAATTCTTGGTGGTTGGAACTTTGTGATTTCCCACAGCTTACTTAACATTCTCTCACAGAAATGTGAGAAAAATGCATAGTTTTAGACAAAGTTTTAGGTTTACATGGCATTGTGGGTTAGAAAAGAAAGTGGGATCTTTGCAAAGTATACCATCACATCACTGTGGACTTCCCTAGGTGCATAGCTTGCTGAAATTTTAGGTGTTTTTATTATTCCCGTGGACTAGTCAAACACGGCCAAAAACCAGTGTAGCCATCACAGAAAGCAATTTAGTGCAGATGTTTGTAGACACTCTGACAAATTCTGAATTGTCATTACCCTGGAGTCATCTCCAGCTGAGCTGTTGTAAAACTACCTCTAGCACACTGTTTGTATTTCGAACTGGCATTCATGATGAAAGCTATTTTAGGATAGCCCCTAAAGGGTATTTCTCAGGGATTTTTCCAGTGCAGAGACAGTGCACCCTGGCACAGAAAGTCATAAATCAAAGCTAATATTGCACCACCATCCACTACTCAATTTCAGATACTTATTGGTTGGATTCGGCATGAGGGTGAGTGGAACATTCAAACTGAAAATGATCTTACATAAATCAAAATGCAAAAACTGTTATTAGGATAATTTGAATATCAGAATACTGCACGTATGGGCGCACAGCTCTTGAAATGTAAAGCCTTATCAAGGTACCAACCAATTACAGTCCTTTTGCCTGCCTTTCATAAACCACACACAGAAAGCCATTCACACTCCAGCCACAGGCCAAACCCAACACTCACATCATCAAACCATGCCATTAAAGAGCCCATCACTTTCATACGGCCACAGGGCAAACACAACAATCACACCGTCACTCAACCAGAATTTCGGCCAACTTGCAAACAAACACACCTTCAACAAATCACTACAAACATTCCATCAGCCACACAACCACCACTGCACACATAACAGCAGCCAACCCCCACTATCCACAAACCTCCAGATAACTGCCACACACACACACACACACACACTGTTAGCCACAAGCCAATATGTACTCACCACCAGACAGACATCACCAACAAGCTCTATGTCACTTTGATTTCTACAAGACTAAGGGTCATATTTACAATAGAATGGCAGAGCACGGCGTTAAGTCAAAATTGCTAACGCCCCGCTTCGCCATTCTGAAAACGCAGGGATGCACCGATATTTACAATGATACTGCGCACCCCTGAGTTTTCCCTAGTGCTGGTGCTAAATTCAGCTGCCTAGCGCCGATGCAGGCACCCTTGCACCCTAGTGCAAGGGTGCCTGCTTTGAGGGAATGATTGTTTATGTGCAGGAAGGTGCCCCTTCCTGCACAGAAACAATCACTAATCATGATTTGTAACTCCTATGTGTGCTGCATTGTGCAGTACACATAGAAGTTACAAATCATTATTTCTTTAATGATTGTTTGTGTGCAAAAAGGAACACCAACCTGCACGTAAACAATCATTCATGGCGATTTGCTGTTTCTATGTGTGCTGCACAATGCAGCACACATAGAAACAGCAAAAACGAGGAGAAATTAATCATATCTCCTCGTTTCACCATGTTGAGACAAGGTTTTATTTGGTCTTAATTTTGGCGCTGCCCCATATTTATGCCACCCTTGTAAATAGAGGGCAACATTAAAATCAATGGGTGTTGCGGCAGAACGCCCTCCGCAACACCCATTGCACGCCCCTTTCATGCTAAGTGTAGCATGAAAGGGGGCTTTATTTACAAGGTGGCCTTTTGTCACGTTAAAGGACTTAATGCCACCTTGTAAATCAAGTGAAGGACTTAACGCCACCAGAACGTCTCAAAAAGTGGGGTTCTGGTGGCGTTAAGTCCTTGTAACTATGCCCCTGAATAAGCACATTACATACACAAAACATGTATAGGAAAAAATTAAAAAACATACACATAAAGGCAGCATATTAAAATATAAGTTTTTTTCAAATTCCAAATAAGTCATATTTCGGTAGAAGAACCAATTCTGTTTGCAAGCAGGTGTTGTTATAAAATGTTAAACAAATGGCAAACTAGTGCAAACCATAAAATATATTGCAATGCAGACCATAGTCTTCAGTTGCCTTTTAGTCTCATGGTTGGTTGCTCCCAATACTCCAATTGCATATGGTATAGTTAAAACATGTTGGATGCATAAGCCAGGATTAGAAGGACCCTGGAAGCAGCACAAACAACTTTTCTTTTGAATTGCTCTTGGAACCCAGATACTACATCTCCGACAAGGATATTCTTTTTTGTGAATTGGAGGAAGGTATTCAGGAAAGTGACGATCTTTCAATCCAGCAACCTATATATCCACTCCAATTCTTGTAGCAGTTGATAGCTCCACTGCAACAAGGCTGCCTATTACAGATTGCTGTAACTGTGCAAAGGTCATTTTGGTTCCTGGAGAAATGTCTGTAAAACCAACAAAAGCATTAAAGCACTCCAAATGAAACATATGCTCAGCCTGCCTCTTGTACTAGACGTATGACTTTTAAACAACATTATAAGGATCCAGACTTTGAACTGACCTAAATATACCTTCCTTGTTCTTGTTATAGTCTGGAATACACACTGGTTTTGGCATTTTTTGCTATCTATCTCCAAACAGGTCACAGACAAGGCACTTACATCATGGGTAGTTGTGAGGATTGGACATCTCTTCTGCCTCAGAATTTCAGTCAGTAGTTCATTGCTATACAAGGCACTGCTCTGCTCCCTCTGAGATTTCGTGCACACCAGCTCATTAGTGTGACCTTTATGGTTAGAGTGGATTGTGCTGTATTCTATAGTACTCATTTTGAATAATTCTTTAAATAATTGCAGTCCTGTCGAAAGTGTCGACCTAAAAATGGTGAGCTTTGCGAAAAATTGTTCTGACAGGTTCCCACACAGTTTTTTCATTGACTGCAAACGTGGAAGGACAACCAGTGGGATCAATTGAAGTATCCTCACCAGTGTAGACCTTGAAACTATACGCATATACAGTGGCACTTTTACACACACATACAACTTACTACCAAAATGGGTGCTCTTACTAGGTATGTACTGTCTGAAAACTAAACAGCCGTTTAACATGACCAGAGACTCAATCATAGCTATATTTTGGCCTATAACATGGATGTCTGAGAAACAATATACCAACTGGTCAAGGACAGGCTGAATCTTGAGGAGACAGTCACAGTCAGGGTGATCTCATGGCAAAGCAGTAGCATTGTCCAAAAAAGTCTGCTTCCGCTGCAGAAGCAAATTCTGATCTCTGCTCATGGTCGCTGAAAAAATGTCAGTTGCCATCAAGGGATAAGTAGACCAATATAAAGATAATTATGGCTTCCTTAGTAATCCCATCAAAAAGGTTAAATGAATATTTGTGAGAATCCGGCTGTAGCATGGGCTTAAGTGTGGCACTGTTGTCCCTCAAAAAACTGTTCTGTATATAAGTTAGTCTGCACAACAATAAGTATAATGTATATATGTATTATGTGCAATATGTATATGCATATGCATTTTTTCTACATCCTGCAACACCACTAAAGGCAGCCATGCAGCCTGCACCATTTAACATGCAAGCAAGGGTTCAATACTTACAATGGAAAGCTCTTTAGCAGGACTGCAATCCAGCTTGCTCTTGCTGTACAGCAAGCCTGTCTATGTTCTGTGAATGAGCCACCTTATCTTCATTAGTAGTGAAGTCACCTTCTAATGATTCCTCTCAGACAGAAAATTCAGTGACAGAATCTTCTACTTAGTCTCCTTTCTCAGATGCAGAGTAAGTCTCAGAGGTCTCCTGTTCAGAGGCGGGTTAGAAAGCCAGCATGCAGTTGTAATGCTCACTAATCAAACTGTCAAAAAAAGACCTGAGAACAGCAGATTACACTGCTTCAAATTAGAAGTCCATCAAAAGTAGATGTATAAACAGTAAATATGACTATTGAAATATAAAGATCTAAGGCCATATCATGATTGGCTTATCTGGGACAGCATAGAGCCAACCACCTATTTTATGCATCTACTGTGCACAAAGTGAATTCATTTCACTTGACAATTCTCCAAGAGTGCGCTTTATTCTAAGAGAGCATAGCTCAGAGACATAAGGAGGCAAACCTTGCTCACTTTGCCGGAGGAGTACTATTTGGAAATAAAGCTATAACCCAAAGAAATAAAGGACTAATTGAATTCATTTTATGCACTGCAGGTACATAAAACAGGCACTCGGTTTTATGCTTTGCCACCTAATGAACTGTCTACAACAAGGAAGATACCTCTCACTTGCCACTTAGAGCTAGACTGAGGATCAAATGCACCTACCCTGCTCACATACAGCAAGCACCAATGAAACCCCAATAGAGAAATAATGAAAAAATCAACATGAGCAAACCACTCTAATACAAAACAGCAATTCACCACACAACAGTGCCCAGAACATAAGATAAATTAATTGAGAAGAGAAGCAGGGGTGTAATAAAACATCAGCAACCACGAAAGAGAAGATGCATTTAAAGGACATTATAAATTCAGATCTACAACATCTCTGATACTGAAAGCATTGCAGCTAGCAATGCCAAACACAAATAAAAACAGGTTTTAAAACAATACACACCACAAACATTTCTGTAAAAAATTTACTAAATTCTTCAAACAAACAATTTACAAGTACCATTTACAACATACCATAGAAAAGCACACACTTGCAGACACATAAACACAAGGAACCCAAAAATAAATGCCTGCACTACCCACAAGAACATTACCCAACTCCATGAAAGCATCAGAGAAACAGAACAGAACTCACATCATATCAAACACTACTGAGGTCCAATCCAAAAAAGCAAAGCCCAAACACACAAAACAAAGAAAAACATTTGCTCCACACATCTAACAAGAGAGAGAGAAAGAGAGAGAGATAAAGAAGTACACCTCACAACTGAAAGCAAGTTGAAAATGAACCAGGATATTTTGAAAAACAGCAGGGCAACTCTGTCCATTGTTTCTTTTACATTCTGGGAATTGTAATCCTGGACTCCCAGACCAAATTTCTACTTTTTAAAAACAAGCAGACAATGAAATAAACCAATCACAAAGAAACAGGTTGTTGAAGCACACTGCACATTATAAAACATAGTGAGTTAGCAGCATTATCCACCCCTCTCTGAAGAACTAGTGGAACACTCCACCATAGAAACCATGCTCCTAAACATTATTTGCATCTGCAGAAAATACATGCTAGGGACTGCTCCCCTGTCCTCTAAAAACAACCTGATGTTCTAATTGGGTGCACTCTGGCTCCCTGGGGCAGATAGATCTCAAGGAAAATGGCTGAACTGTCCTGGAGAGTGGAGACCAAAAAATAATATATATGCCCCCTTGGAAGGACTGACTGTTAGCCAGGTGGCCCCTCCCCTCACTAAAACAAAATATATATTTGGTGTTCTCCTGCGGTTTGTGCCCCCCACGTCCGAGGGCAGATTGGCCTAAAACAATGTCTGACCAGCCCCCAAGATGGGGCGAAAACCAAAAACAAATATATTACCCATTGCAGGGAGCAACTCTTAGCTAGGGGAGCACTCTCCAACACAAACAAAGAAATCCCTGATAGTCTAGTGTGTCTTCCACCCCTTGGGAGTAGATAGGCCTCATCTGCCCCTGGGTGGGAAAAAGCAAAAATAAATAATTTTCTCTTGCAGTGGAGTGGCCATTAGATTAGCCAGGGAGCCGCTCCCT
Source organism: Calotriton arnoldi (assembly GCA_963921515.1). Classification (NCBI taxonomy): domain Eukaryota; kingdom Metazoa; phylum Chordata; class Amphibia; order Caudata; family Salamandridae; genus Calotriton; species Calotriton arnoldi. Next base: position 588,951 of record CAWUFW010007885.1, read on the forward strand.
CCATGAAGAAAAATCCCATACTGGTCTAGTGGGGTTTCTGCACCCCCCTTCACCCTGAGGCAAATTGTCCTAAAAACAGCAGGTCTGCCCTCGCGAGGTGGCTGCCTCCCCCATGAACACAAATAGCCTGGTGGTCCAGTGGGATATTCCTTCCAAGGAATCACGTTCCTTGGAATGCACAAAAGAGATACTAGGATGAAAAAAAGAGAGGTACTTAACTTTTCGCTGGTGTGTCTCTTCTTTCCTGATCCCTCCCCAGCCAGCGGATCTTTGCTTTTGAATTCTGCTCAAAGATGTTTAGGGAGCAAAATGGCATGCTGAACATGTCCATAGCACCTAAGAGGTGGCACTGGAGATGTGCCCAGCATGCCCTTAGCACCCAAGATGTTAAACAGTCATTATTGTAGAATGGGTGCCCCAGCTGCCTGATAATGAACTGAATATTGGGTTGTGGCACATTCGAGCTGGCTGCCATTTGCACTGGCTGTTCTCTGGCTGTGTTGCAACATCTGTGTTGAAGGGTATCTTAGAATCACTTCAGAGAACTTGAAGACCAAACTCTCTCCACTTTCATGACAAAAGGCATAGCCCAACATAAACATAGGGTAGAACACTAGAAAGTCACAACCATAACTGGTATGCATTTCTCCAGGATTGCTAAGGCAGCACACCCAAAGTTGGGAGCATATATGTGTCAATGTCAAAAACACATACAGAGCACTCATATATAGTCATTACAATAAGACACCTCAGTACAAATCACCAATAGCATTTCTCTGAGAAATCCTCCATTCAGTGGCCAGGTCCAACACCTGCATTGATTCCCTCTCGAAGCTAAATAACTACAAAAGTTGTTCATGCTGACCTTCCACCATATGGAAAAGATAAACAGCAAATCATTTGATGTCCGTTGACAACGAGAAATGAAACCCGTCCAGTGTTAGAAATGCCCAAATTGGGGGGGAATACAGATGATGAAACACCATTTAGTAAAATATCACGCTGAACCCAGACCCATAAATTATCAAAATGTGCTTGAAAATCTAACTCTTTAGTCTCAGCCTTTCAGAATAATTATCTCTCTTTCTTCCTGTTGTACAATGGATGAGTTCTTCAATTCCTTTATTCGGCATATAAAAATACCATAAAAGTAACACTATCCGTAGGTTACAGCACAAACTTCATTTTTTTTAAAAGGAACAATACAACAATTTATAATCTACATGGTACAGATTAAATATATCTAGCTAAAAAAAATAAACATCACATATAACGTGTCTCTCATAAAGCAACCCCATCTGCAGGGCTAGTTCACACAACCCCTTGTGGCCCTTAATCTAAAAACAGTCCTTAAAAGTTTGTAATACAGAAGAGTGTAAAGGCTTCTGTGGCCAATTTCAAAAATAAAAGTGCCACCCGTGCTTGTTTAAATCTGGCTTTTTTTAAAATACCCCTCAGAAAAGCTCTTCTTGGATCAGAATAAAATGGGCAGAATAAAACAAAGTGAAGGGTGTCCTGTGGAGACCTATGGTCGCAGCCACAGGGCCCCTTCAACTCTGGATGCAGTGAGAACCCTGCCGGTTCTGCTAAAATGTGGTGCAAAAGGTTTAGCCTGAACCGAGTCATTAAAAATCTGTCATGGGCACTAGTTATACAAGACAGATATGGTTCAATGCCCTCGGTGGATCTAACAACTAAATGTTCTCTCACCGACGGTTTAAGTAACTCTCTGTCTTCCCGGTGCAACGTTACATACTTAAAGAACCGGTCCTTGACCAGTGCCCTATCTAGTATACTTATTTCCGAGGGCTTAGCGAATAAATCTGCACAACCAACTTTCACAAGGCACTCCTTCACATATTTTAGCCAGGGAATTTTGAGGCCATGGTCCACGGAGAGACAATCTTCTATAACCTGCCTACTTAGTGCAGCCTCCTCATTTGACCAGATCTTTACCCAGCAAACTAGGGGGTTGACAGCCCACCTATCCATAATGTAACGGGCACCCAGTTCTTCATGTACAATGTGGGCTGACGTGCTCTGAGGAACTTTTAACAGGTGCCTAAGATACTTGTTCTCCTCTATTTGTAGTTGGTTCGCCTCAATAAATCCCCAAACCTCACTGTCATACAGCACTTTGGCACAGCACATGGAGCTGTACAGTTTCAAAATCTGCTCTGGGGACCACCGTCCTAACCTTTGGTCAAAATTCATTATTGAACCGTTGCATTTGGCCATGGTGCAGCACTTCTCCTCTAGTAAGTGTTTAAACGCCCATCGAATAAAATCCCCAGATACGAGAAGGACTGCACCTTGCCTAGACAATGAGATCCAATTGTGTATTTGTATGATTTGCCTGCCTTTTTGCCCACTTTCATGACATAAGATTTTGCCAAATTGGGAGACAAGTCCAAGTTCTCCATAAAGGAAACAAACCCGTCTATTAGGATCTGCAGACCTTTGGGAGTGCGTGCCAGGAGTACCGCGTCGTCTGCATAAAGCAGAACTGGAATTCCACGGGTACCTATCCTTGGAGTATCAGCTTGAAGAGTGCTTAGGGCGCGATCAAGACCGTTTATATATAACGTAAACAGAAAGGGAGCTAGTATGCAACCCTGTCTAACACCACTGGAGCACGTAAAGGGTTCTGTTTTGCTTCCATCCTGGCAGTATCTAACCGTAGCAGTGGTGTTCAAATGCAAAGTTTTTAAAATGTTAATAAGCCCAGGGTCCACACCAAGCCCGTCCATTAATGCCCACAATTTCCCTCTATTGACTCTGTTGAAGGCGGCGGTTAAGTCCATAAATGCTAAATACATCGTCCCTGGACTTACCACTGTGTATTTGGCTGCAATGAGGTACAGATTGAGGCATTGGTCAGTAGTAGATTTTTCTGGCCTAAAGCCAAATTGCACATCAGTTATAATCTTATGCTCATCAGCCCAGTCCATAAACCTACATGACAATGGATGAGTTATTAGAATGTATCCAATGTTAAATAATTCGTTTGTAAAGTGCTCCACTGCCGTTGAGGCTGGATCCACAGTACTTAAATACAATGGGCCTCATTTATGAGATGTGTCGCATCGCTGTGTGAAAGCAGTGATGCGACACTTCTCAGTGTGCCCTCCTTGCGAAATGATGGATGCGTCATATTTACTGTATGACGCATCATGTCGCAAGGAATGACAGATAGGTCAGTATTACTGACGTGTCTGTCAGCGCTAAAGTGGCGCATTGCTGGGGTGTGTCTGAAAACAGACGCAACTCCAGCAATGTGTCCCTTCACATGGGGCAAGCCCCATGTGAAAGGGCCTACATCACCCTTACGCCTGCCATGAGGTAGGCGTAAGGTTTTGACACATTGGCGTCCTAGAAGTGGTGCAGTGAAATCTTATAGATTTCACTGCGCCACTCCTACGACCCTTTCTTGCGGGGGAACGCCCACCCTGGATATTTTATACCTGATGCAGGTATAATGCTGCGCAGGAGTTACGAAGTGACGCATTTGCCTAGATGCGTCACTTCGTAAATATGGGCAACATGGCGCATTATTTACGCCACCGCTGCATCACAAAAATAAGCCCTAATTAATACACGATTGCTATATGCTCCAAACAAACTTTAGTGGGGAATGTGTAAGATTGCATTGCATGCATTATTGCAGATTTAGAAGTCTTAACTCTTCCTGCAATTGTCCAAATTTTAGACACAATTCACACTAATATCTGTTTTGAATCATGACAAATGGGCTTTTTATGAGATTAGCAGTAACTGAGCATTAAAAAAGGGTAATCCATCTTAGTCCTACTATGTTGGAGTTAGGTTTGCTTCGTAAGAAGCACTTGACAGCAAAAACAGCATTACTTTTCTTGTAAGAACAATATCCTTGCGAAACGAGCATGTGATTTCTTGATGTTCCGATCTCCACCCTCAGTAAATAACTAGCTGCCCTCAACACAGGATGGCACAGGGATCGATTTCACCTTGAGATACACTACATTACTAAGGGTCTGATTTAGTGTTTGATGGAAAGGTTACTCCAACACAAATACAACCTATATCCCATTATCCTTATTGCAAGTGCCTCAGAATATAATGCAATTGCAAAAAGAAGGATGGGATATCCACCATGTTTGCAACCGTAATCCATCCGCTAAACACTGCATCAGGCCCTAAATGTGTTTTCATGCACATCAAGCCTTGTGCGAGCGCTCCCCACAGCATATATATACGTCTGGGGCCATATTACGCATTGTCATTGTTTGCCCTGGGCGCAAACAATGACAATGCGCCCTATAACGATGTATGTGCTACCTCCAGTGTTACAGCAAACAAATGATGGACGGAATGCTGACAATGCAAACATTCTCCCCCAGTCAAAAGATCTGGGTTAAATCCATCGTTCTTTTGCCCACTACGCCACCCCAGTTTGGACCCAGCCATATGCAAAAAACTATGGATTTAGGCCCAGATCTCTGTACTGGGGTGAATGTACGACATTGTTCTGCATTCTGTCCATCAATTGTTGTTTTTGAATTTGTGCTACCTCCAGGGCAGCCGCGAACTCGCTCTTCCCTGGGGGCAGCGCATTCATGTGAAAACAAAGAGCGGCAGCCGCTCCGTGTTTTCGCAGTGCAGGTGGCAACCCACCTGCAATTTTAAAGGGTATTAGAGATCCCCGTGCAGGTGGATGCACTCACTGACTGCACCCGCCTGAAAGGGGATGTCGGAGGTTCCATAGGACTACCTTTCTCCCCTCCAGAGGGCTGCTCTCAGGGAGCGCACTCACATTTCGCCACCTAGAAGATGGTGCACTGTCAGTGCGCCCCCCTGAGAGCTTCTCTGCCTCTGCGCCCGCGTCTGTAAGATGTTGCAGAAGCATAGGCCAAGGAATCCCCTCATTTGCATAGGGCACGCACCTATGCAAATGAGGGAACGCCCCCTGAAGGTAGCGCTGGCGCTTTAAGTGTGCCAGCGCTATCGGTATTACTGAATGGGATGCACAAGCGTCTGCGCCCCCTTCTGTAATACCAAAGTGCCCCGGGGGCACACAAAGTGGGCGTAAACACTCGTTACGTCCCCGGGGCACTTATTGTAATACGGCCCCTGAAATATATGTGATACTCTGTTGCAAAGTCTTAGATGGAATGTCACAATTGTATTGATACTGATGGGTAATTCCAATATATTTCATGAAAAACTTCGATCCCATCTTTGAATAAAATAATGAATAGTCTGGGGAAACATCCCCCTTAAAGAGAGATCCTGGTGTTTATTGCTTTCTCAATACATGGCAAAAACATTGTTAGCCATATTGTGATTGGTTTTGGTTTTGGTTATGTCTTGTTTGCATGCAGGCAGTTGTAATACTCTCAGTAAAGCATGAAAAAGTATTCTGCTAAAGAGTGAATTTACCAATATGACTTATTGCTTTAATTGTTCATGATTTTTGGCAAGATGAGCATTTTTTTCTCTACGATATTATTCCTCTTACAATCTACCTGAGAAACATATGCTTCCCATACCAAAATGTGCAGCTGTGGAGCTTCACACAGAGTAGTCTGCGATGTTTGACAGAAATTAGACAAGTATTAAAAAGGCCTACTACTCATGCTGTGTGTGGCTTTTAACTTTAGGTTACATAACTGGCTGATAACAGCTGGTGTGCATGACTGACAAATTAATTTCAAACAAGGCTAAAAACATGAGAATAGAGCACTCGATGCTTCAAACTGCCCATGTGGGAATCTGGAGGGTCACTCAATAATGTGATAATTCAGTCACTGAAATTCACCCTATTTACTAATTGAAAACGTGTTGTTTAAACTATCTCTCACTTGTTCTGTTAGTCCGAAGACGCTACAGAACCTGAGGTATTTGATGTCAGAGCCAATACAAGTGAGGCAAGGCGGTGGACAGCCCAGTGCTCTAATTCAAAGCCCTGATGTGCTTTATGACTGCTTCTTCTGGCCACTTTGGAGCCTGTTCACAAAGATAGTTTTACGTGAGTAAATCAACACGAGTAAATTTGCTCTTACACTTATTACTTTTGCCAATTAATCATTTCCAATTGTAAATTTACTACGAAGAGTAGACTTACAATTCTCCACCCATTAAAACAGGTGGTTGGAGCCTATTTTATGAGTCTTGAGTCACTATTAGTCTCCATCACAAGGCAGAGCTTTTCTTATCGCAAATATTAGGGAAAACTTAAAAAGTTTATTATTAAACTTAAAACAAATAGCAAAATACTTTTATGTTAAATAATAATGCAAATTAATGTTCTATATTTACTTCAAATGTAGAACAAAATAAAAATGCTACAGCACTAGTGAATTAATTGTGAACTAATTTTTAATTAATTTAGATATATTACATAAACATTTTAACCATTTATTTACAAAAATCCCACCTATATTAAAATTATTGTATGTGATTATTTTGTATTGCATTTACAAAAAGTTATGAATTAAATTAATTTACATTAATGTACGTATTCAAAAAATTAGGTTACATTTATTTTTAAATTAATCAAAATATTTTGAAATAAAATAATATTTGTTTTGTATTTATATATAATCTTTGTTTTAAACATTCAATTAAATTTATATACATTTTGAAAAAGTCAAAACAAATCAATTAATTTAAACATTGTTTTTATGGAGTTCTAGTTTAAGTCCCTGCAGCCATTATTTCCTGCAGGAGGATGTTGCAGTAGGAATACATTACAATGCAAGTCATTACAACGACTTGCTGTAGGGGGGGGGCGCTGAATGTTGGAATACTATAATTTACTATTCCAACTCCAGTCTGTGCAACAGTAGGGAAGGTGTTGGATTTAAAATCCAACACCTTCTGCCCCCTACAGCAAGTCATTACAACGACTTGCTGTAGGGGGGGGGCGCTGAATGTTGGAATACTATAATTTACTATTCCAACTCCAGTCTGTGCAACAGTAGGGAAGGTGTTGGATTTAAAATCCAACACCTTCTGCCCCCTACAGCAAGTCGTTATAACGGCTTGTGTTGAAATGGCATGCGATGTAACAACGCAGTCGTTGTAATGACTGCGTTGTAATGGCATGCGATGTGTAAACATCGTTGTAAATGATGTTTACCGTTGCAGTGGTAGTGGTGGCCATGTGTGGAGCTGGACTTACTCCAGGACTGAGCTAGAGTACATGTACAACGGTTTTGGCACAACTTTGGCTGTAGTAGTTTTAGAAGTGTAGTTTGTAATAAGAAATGGGTTAATTGTTTTATGGGTGGGTGTATGCCCCCCTAAGCCAACCCATATCTCTCCATAATCCCTACACTCCTCACTTGTCATCACATATTTAGTCCTGAGTATTCCCCACTTTCCAGACATTCATCTCGCCCCTACCCCATTTACTACAAAAACATATATGTAAGTAAGCAGAGATCTCCAAATTTGGTGCTGAAATCTTCTCACCGAAAAGATACAAGAGGTGGAGACAGAGGTCCCCACATGTAGGTTTCTGGATAGCATTTTGTAGTAAATGAGTAGTATTATTGTTGTACTATGTGTGTGTGTATGTGTGTGTTTGTATTTGAGTGCACGCACACAATTCATCACAATACAGATGTGGGGTGAGACTGGATACCTCTCTGGGAGTGAGTAGAAGAGACAGATAAATTAAAAAGTATTGGTTCCTGTTAGGTGAATTGGAGTGTGTGTGTTTGTGTGTGTGTGTGTGTGTGCGCGCACGTGTGTGCATGTGTGTTGGGGGTTGTGTGTGTGTGCGTGTGGTTTACTCTTGTTTGCAATAATACATTAAATAAATTAATTTGGTCCCTATGCCAAATGATAAACGATGCCTTGATCCTCTCAGGCACACCACACCAGGGCCCTAACATGGGCATTGTCTCTGACATTGCATTGAATCTTTCAGGCATCTCCATCCGTCACTTCTGTGTTCTCGCTTATCCAACAACACAGACCTTCTCATCCACCACTTAACTTGGACTTTTGCAGCTTTGACATCGCTGCTTAGAAATACTGAAACAAATAGCTGTCTGTTTGCTGTTGTTGTGATTTACTCTCGAGCTTTGTATCTCGGAATGACATTTACAATGGCCCAAACACTTGTCTGTTTAGGTTATTAAATAATCAGAGAAGTATTTTTAGAACACGTTTTTTTCTGCGGAAATAAAGGTCAGGTGAATGCACGTTTCCTTTGAAAATTTCTATGTTTTGTTCTTTAATGCCAAGCTTTTGGAAATTGTTCTTGATAGTACTTAACATAAGCTAGTACATTTTATTTATATTTAACAACATAATTCTTCCTTTCCTTCCACACTATCTTTATTCGTCTCTATACCATGCAAAATACAACCTTTATTCATTCCTGGAAACTAGAAAGTGAGCAAGAATGACCTTTCTGCACTTTTCTGCATCTCTGCTCTTTTGTGCCTTATTTCTGCTCATTTTCCCTTCCTCTCGCTCTGCCCTTTCACTTGTTTTCACTCGTTTTTCTACCCTCTTATCTTTCACCTTTCTGCACTTTTCTGCATCTCTGCTCTTTTGTGCCTTATTTCTGCTCATTTTCCCTTCCTCTCGCTCTGCCCTTTCACTAGTTTTCACTCGTTTTTCTACCCTCTTTTATCTTTCACCTTTCTGCATCTCTGCTCTTTTGTGCCTTATTTCTGCCTATTTTCCCTTTTTTCTTAATCCCTTATTTCCTCCCTTTCCCCGCCGCTGCTGCCCCCGCGGCCCCTCCCCCCCAGCGCGACCGGCCAATCCAGCTCCCCTCCCCGCTCCCGCCTCCCAGCTGTCCAGCCCTCCCCGACCCCTACTTAATGGCGACCACTGCGCGGCCGCGGGCGCATCAAAGGCAAGCCCGTCTGCGCCTGTCCGCGACCCGACCGCGACCAGCGCCAGGAACCCTGGACCTCCGCCCCGCCAACGCTACGACCCAGCAGCACTCCACGCACTCAACCCAGGCCGCAACAACAACTGCAAGCTAGCATCACCAGCCGACTCCCACGGACCCTTCAGCTGTCACCGCTGCCGGCACACCTGCAGGACCGCCAAGAACACGGATCCAGCACAACCCGCCCACAAGAACACAACCGAACCGAAGACCCTGCAATGCATCCTCCTCAACGTCCGATCCCTCCACAAACACGCCACAGAAATCTGGGACCTCCTCGACAGCACCACCCCGGACGTAGCGTTCTTCACCGAAACCTGAACTAACACCACCTCGGGACCGGACATCGCCATCGCCATCCCCCAAGGATACAAGATCTCCAGGAAGGACCGCCCCACCCGACCAGGAGGAGGAATCGCCATCGTCCACAAATCCAGCCTCCGCCTGAGCACACTCCCTGACGAGCCCACAGAACTGATGGAACACCTTCACTTCAAGATACTGGCCAGCCCCACCGCCACCCTCCGAGGAACCCTCATCTACCGACCCCCTGGACCCCGTGGACCCTTCGCCAACTCCATCACGGACATTATCTCCCCGCAGGCCATTGCATCCACCAACTACACCCTGCTGGGAGACCTCAACTTCCACCTCGACAACAAACTGGACCCCAACACCACATCCCTCCTGGACAACCTCCACAACATTGGACTGCGCCAGATCGTGACCGAGCCCACGCACTCAGCAGGACACACCCTCGACCCCCTCTTCACTACAGGAAACTCCATCACCTTCAGCCACACCACCGAACTCCCATGTACTGACAATCGTTGCGTCCACTTCACCTTCAGAACACCCACCATCCACAGACGCCAGCACCTGCTTCCACGAAGAAACTGGACCAAAATCACCGACGACCAGCTCACCTCCTCACTCAACAACTCCACCCCAACCATCGCGGAAAACGACAACCCCAACACCGCAGCCCGAACCCTGCATAGATGGATCACGGACAGCACCAACACCATAGCCCCCCTCAAGAAAAACAACAATACCCGCGCCAAGAAAGCCAGATGGTTTACCACCGAACTTCGAGAGTCCAGAAGCACATGCCGCCGCCTCGAAAAGGCCTGGAGGAACACCAAATCCACAGAAGCCCACGACAACTTCAGAGCCGCCACCAACGCCCACCATCAACTCATCAGAGAAACGAGGAAAAAAGCGATTGAAGACAGAATCTCCACCCACGCGCACAACAGCAAGGAACTCTTCAGCATCATCAAGGAGTTCGCCCAACCCACTAGCGAGTCTACCGACATCCCTCCCTCACAAGACCTCTGCGACAAACTCAGCACCTTTTTCCACCACAAAATCAAGAGCATCTACGACAACTTCGACGAAGACAACCAACACACTGAGCCCTCACCAACCACCCCCGACACCCGGAAACCAGCGATTGACGACTGGACAGCCCTCACCACGGAAGACACACTGAAGACAATGAAGTCAATCCACTCAGGGGCCCCCACGGACCCCTGCCCCCACCACATCTTCAACAGAGCCGCCGACACCATCGCACCCATGCTCCGCCACACCATCAACCGCTCCCTGGCGACCGCCTCGTTCCCCGACGACTGGAAACACGCCGAGGTCAACCCCCTCCTAAAGAAACCCTCAGCGGACCCCACCGACCTCAAAAACTACAGACCCATCTCCCTGCTCCCGTTCCCAGCAAAAGTAATTGAGAAAGCCATCAACAGCCAACTCGCCACATTCATTGAAGAACACAACATCCTCGACTCCTCCCAATCCGGCTTCAGAAAAAACCACAGTACGGAAACCGCACTCCTCGCCGCAACAGACGACATCCGCACCCTACTGGACAAAGGAGAAACAGTAGCCCTCATCCTCCTCGACCTATCAGCGGCGTTCGACACAGTCTCCCACCGCACCCTAATACGCAGACTCTACGACGCAGGAATCCAGGACAAGGCCCTCGACTGGATCCGCTCCTTCCTCTCCGGCAGGACGCAGCGGGTCAGACTCCCCCCTTTCCTCTCGGACCCCACACCTACCACCTGCAGAGTCCCCCAGGGCTCCTCCCTCAGCCCGACGCTCTTCAACGTCTACATGGCTCCACTCGCCCCCATCGTC